>JARBWK010000001.1:178738573-179338573 GCA_030556195.1 Anolis apletophallus | reverse complement strand
TCTCTAATGGCCATCCAGTCCTGCCCATTCTGGCAAATGGGAAAAGCACAATCTAACCACTCCTAACAGATGGCCAGCCTCAACTTGATGATGATGATGATGGAATCCGAGGGTAGGAAGAGATCTCCAAGGGCCATCTAGTCCAGCCCCTTCTGGCATAAGGGGAAAGTGCAGTTAAAACACTCCTGAGCATAATAAGATGTTTTAAGATGTAATTTTATGTGTTTTTAACCATGTGTTTTATATGTTGTTTTATATGCTGTTTTTATATGTTGTAAACCGCCCTGAGCCTCGAAATAAATAATAATAATAGAATTCTAAGATAGGAAGAGACCTCCAAGGGCTATCTAGTCTAGCCCCTTCTGGCATAAAGGAAAAGCACAATCAAACCACTCCTGAGAGATGGCCATTCAGCCTCAGCATAGTAGTAGTAGTAGTTGTTGTTGTTGTAGAATCCTAGGGTAGGAAGAGACCTCCAAGGGCCATCCAGTGTAGCTGTGCCCTGCCACGCGTTGCTGTGGTCCATAGTAATAATATTTGAAGTAGAGGTAGCAATCTGGACTATTGTGAAGGATAGTAACCTACCTATTGGATGTTGGTGATTTTTTTTACTATTAAGCAGAGGCAGGTATGATTATATTACAATTTTAAAGCAGACACCTGTGTGTGCGTATCCAGTGATCGATCGATATATCTATGTAATATTCCTCATCTTTTCCTGTGTCATGTGCCCCCTTAGCCTAACGACGACAGCTCCATGTGTGTGTGTGTGTGTGTGTGTGTGTGTGTGGTGCAGATCCCTCATTGTTTGAGTCTGCCGTTCTCTCTGGAGATAAGTGGGTCAATGCCCACCAAACCCGTCCAGTGAACCCAGGGAAACTACTATTATTGGGGTAGTAGTAGCATTAGTATTATTATATGGGGCAGAAAAGATGAGGGGACCTGCCATAAGCTTGACTTGTTGTTGTTATATTACTATTATTATATGGGGCCGAAAGAATGGGGGAACCTGCCATAAGCTTGACTTACTGTTGTTGTTGTCGTCATCATCATCATCATCATTATATGTGGCAGAAAGGATGGGAGAACCTGCCATAAGATTGTTGTTGTTGTTATGTGAAACAAAACAAGATGAGTCCACAGCAGACAATATCACTCTGCTGGCTGTTGTATTCGATCACACGTCAGACACTTCCCAAGTGTCTAGGACTGTATGATGTATTGGTGAATAATGTGTGCTGATCCCAGTAAAATGGCCTTCTGCAGCTTGCAGAGAAGGGGAGCCAAGAAGACAGTTCCATCTTGTCTCCTGTGACATCAGCCCCCCAGCACCAACGGCCGCTCTGGGGCCAGAGTAAAGAAGGGGAGCCAAGAAGACAGTTCCATCTTGTCTCCTGTGACATCAGGGCCCCTCCCCCAACAACAATATAATATTACAGTATATGATTATATTATGAATGATGTATTAGTACTATGCTAGTAATGTAGTATGCTGTATGTTCATATGACTTGTAAGACGCTCTGAGTCTGATAGGCTTTTCACCTTCGGGGTGAGAAGGGCGGCATATAAATGTCGTAAATAAATAAATAATTTTGTCATCGCTGACTGTGTTTAAGTGCATGCCAAGGTCTTTAGGCGCTGCACCCAGTGTGCCGATCACCACTGGGACTACTTTGACTGGCTTGTGCCAGAGTCTTTGCAGTCTCATGTCAGCTTTTCCAGTTGTTTCTCTTCAATCCTGCTGTCACCAGGGATTATTCGCCGATACATCACACAGTCCTAGACATTTGGAGGTGCCTGATGTGTGATCCAATACAACAGCCAGCAGAGTGATCTTGTTTGCTGTGGACTCATCTTGTTGTGTTTCAAATAATAATAATAATAATAATATCTCCTGGAGTGGCTGCAGGAGCAAAACAAAAACAAAACAAAAACAAAATCCCTTCCAGTATTTTCTGTTGGTCATGGGAGTTCTGTGTGCCAAGTTTGGTTCAATTCCATCATTGGTGGAGTTCAGAATGCTCTGATTGTAGGTGAACTATCAATCCCAGCAACTACAACTCCCAAATGTCAAGGTCTATTTTCCCCAAACTCCACCAGTGTTCAAATTTGGGCATATTGAATATTTGTGCCAAGTCTGGTCTAGATCCATAGTGGTTTGGCTTCGCAGTGCTCTCCGGATGTAAGTGAACTACATCTCCCCTAAATCCCTGTGAATCCCTGCCAAACCCCTCCAGTATTTTCTGTCATGACCATTCTGTGTGTCAAGTTTGGTCCAGGTCTGTCATTCGTGGGCGTCTTAGTGGTCTGCTGAAATCTGAGCTGAATCTGTTGAAAGTATTGCAAATCCTATCATCCGCTATCCATAGTGATTAATCACTATGCTTTAATTATGTTCAGTTTCTAACAATGAAAATACATCCTGTATATCAGAGTTTTACATTACGATTCATAACAGCATCTATCTATCTATCTATTTTATACATTTATATCCCATCCTTCTCACCCCCGGAGGAAACTCAGGAAGGCTTATTACTGGTAACCATTAGATGCCAACAACACTAATAAAAAAGACAGATAAACATTAACTAAAACATCATCATAAGTTAAAAGACAATTTAAAAGAGACAGTAGCAAAATGACAGTTATGAATTAGTAATAAAAACAATTTTATGGTTGGGGGTCAGTACAACATGACGAACTGTATTTAGGGGTTGCAGCATTAGGAAGGTTGAGAACCACGGTTCTAACCGAATGAAGTGTAGACATGCCCTACGTGGCTTTCCCTCTCTTTATTCTCTCTTAGCTCCTAAGTTGACAAGAAGTTATTTACACAGCCATTTGGCCCTGCTCCGAGTTTCCTCCAGCCAGCCAACCGCCCATATTCCTTACCACCCAAAGCAAGGCTGCTTGCTATGCATTGAGAAGGGCAAGCACGGGCTTTTCAATGATGGGTTCAATGATGGCTCTCAGCGGGAGGGGCTCCTTCCCTGATTAATGTTCAAAAGCGGATAAGGAATATATCCGCCAGATTATTATGTAGCAAAATTTGAATATTTTTTTTCTATTCCAAGTTTGAAAATGTAATTTCCTGTTTCATTGTGCGGTACTCACAGCTACTTTCAGATATATTCCTTATCCGCTTTTGAACATGAATCAGGGAAGGAGCCCCTACTGAAAGTAGCTGTGATATTCCAGAAAGTTCGTTTTTGTGGCTGCCACAAACTATATTCCATTGGTTGAGATTCAATGAGATATTAATTGAAAAACAATAGCAAAATGTGCTGCAAGATATCCCGCAAAACCAAAGTTTTTGTAGTTTATGACATTTTTTCATCTTTTTATGATAGAATCAATGTGGAACATTTATAACCCAGGAACAAAAACCGAGCTACATAGCGTAACCTGAATAAACAGATAACATGGGATCAGATGCAGGGATAGGGGGCAGTGTACATCCAGGCTTTGGTTTTCTGTCTTTTGGTGTATTTCTAGATGTACTGTATGCTGTGCGGCCCCTTGTCGTGGGGGAGAGGCTTGCGTACCCTAATGAAGTAGTGAGCTATGCTGGCAGTGGCATCATAGCCACCGGTAGGGCCTCCCATGCCAGACAGGTCACAACCGAAGGGTCTGACAAAGAGCGCCAACGGGCAGGATGGGCTCTCTAGCCTTTTGGCAACCATCCTAAGAGAAGGAAAACTCTGATTTCAAATCCGGGCAGATGGTGCTCGTCTAACCCTGTAAGGTCAACCATCTAAGAGAAGCAAACTCGAACCAAACCTACGACCTGAGGACCTCGCTGCCACCGTCCACTTGCTAGGCCCCGGCAGACGAACCTTTGGTTTAAAGGGTGAGGCCAGTTCTGTGCACGCTGCGCTCCACCAGAAAAATCCATTGCACAGGCTCGAAGGACACATCTTATGCTGTGCGAATTAATCTGAATATGACTACATTTGGTACCAGTGAACCATGAACACAAATTACGGTGGTGGCGTGGGAATATTCTCTTCCTTCCGTGAATGGGCCAATTCTGCCAACCCAGCTCCAGAAATCAGGAGTGCTGTCTGCGTTTTATATACGTACATACATACAGACATATATACCCCAAGATATATATAAACCCCAAGATATATATATATATATATATATATATATATATATATATATATATATATACTAGCTGTACCCGGCACGCGTTGCTGTGCCCTATTTTGAGATGCGAGGAAGTCTGAGTATGTAAGGGTTGGAGTTGTTGTTAGTTATGGTGTTGTTGGGGTCATGGCTGTGTTGTTGTGGTTTGTTTTGGTGGGTGGGATGTTGGAGTCCTGTGGAATTGTTGGTGTGTGGTGTTGCTGGCGTTCTGCATTGCTTATGAATATACAATGTTTTTTGTCTTTCCGTCTGCTGTGTTGATGTAGAGGTTGATGCGTGTGTGGGTGGGGTACTTTGGAAGTGAGTGGAGGTACTTGAAATCCCATTATCCATGGTGTGTCCTCCTCTAATCTGCAGTAGGATGGAGTGTGGGTCATGGGGGGCATTGTTTGCCAAGTTTGGTCTTTATCGGTCTTGGTTCTGGGAGACAGTGGTTTGTGGGGAATGATGGGTTTTGAAGTATCACAAATCCCATTATCCATGGAGGTACTTCAAGTCCCATAATCCATGGTCCACCTTCCTCCAAACTGTAGTATAATGTAGCGTGGGTCATAGGGGCTCTGTGTGCCAAGGTAGATTACTGTAAATTCAGGCCATACCCATGAGCTGAGGCTTAGTCAGGAACAGCAAGTTAATGAAGCCTTACTGTCAATTCAGGCCATACACAATGTCCAATGAGCTGAGGGCTAGTCGGGAGAATCAAGTTAATGAAGCCTTACTGTCAATTCAGAGCGTAAACAGCATTCCATTAAGTGAGGCCTAGTCAGGGAAATCAAGTTAATGAAGCCTTACTGTCAATTTTGGGCGTGGTCTGTGATTTGTAGGGGTGTAAATTTTATGTGGGAAGTGAATTGGGTGTTTGTGTTTGTACCTCAGCCCTTTGCCTTATCCTCCTCTGACAGTTTATTATGGGTCGGAATGTTCATGTTGGTTGGCCAGTGCAGGAGTTATGCAAATCCGCCCTTATTGGCAGGCAATCATGTTGTCAGAATGTAGAGGCTGGGAGAGTCGTTGGCAGCCCCGGAGGATGCTGGGAAATGTAGTTTTTAAAACTCTTTTTTTGGGGGGGGGCTTTTAGGTTTTGGGGTTTCTTTGCTACAAACGTACCTTGTCTGAGGCCTATTTCTGGCAAGTTTGGTGTCTCTGCGTTGTAAGGTCTCTCTGTTTGGGACGGTCGTTCCATGACGACCCTTCCTTTATATATATAGATATATCTCAAGATATATATAAACCCCAACACACACACACATACCCCAAGATATATATAAACCCCAATATCTATCTATCTATCTATCTATCTATCTATCTATCTTGGGGTGGATATATATCTTGGGGTATATATATACTGTATATATGTGTGTGTGTGTGTGTGTGTGTGTATACCCCAAGATATATATCAATCCCAAGGTTCACTGGTACCAAATGTAGTCAAATATGTGTGTGTGTGTGTATAAACCCCAAGTGCCAACATGTTGTTTCCACACACGAAGGCAAGAGTGGGTCAGAAGGGGCGCGAAGTCCAATCCATTGAAAAGTTCAGGCGAAAAGAAAGAGCGGCCAGCCTTAAAGGCGCGGCCACGTCTCCCACTTTCACCCGGCCTCTTTATTCAGTGTGTGTTTGACGGTCCCTTTAAGAAGGGCGGAGTCGTCTCCAATTTAAAAAAAAAACCCACCCCGGGCCTTCTCTCTCCCTCCCAATCGGCAGCTGCCAGTGTTCCCTCCGCGAGGGGCGTGGCCAAGGGGCGCCACCCGGAAGTGGCGTCTCCCGCCCACGCGCAGGAGCGGTTGAGTGCCCCTCCCTCCCTCCCGGCTACTGGCGCATGCGCATTCTCTTTGGCGCGCGGCGGCGAGTTGTCCTCCTTCCCTCAGGCCACGCAGCCGGGGCCGAACTCCGCGCGGGCTAGTGAAGGAAGGGCAGGCGAGGCTGGGATGCGCTTCGCGGGGCAGGGAGGAGGAGGAAGAGGAGGGAGAGGCGAAGAGGAAGGGCCGCCGCGCCTGCCTTTCCCGCCGCCGCCGCTGCCATGGACGTGGAAGAGGCGTTCCTCCTGGTGGGCCAGATAGGGCCCTTCCAGGTCTGGCTGTGCGTCCTCCTGGCGGCGCTGCTCCAGGTGAGGGCGGGGGGGGAGGAGGAAGGGGGAGGCTGCCCCCCACCCCCAGAAGCCCCTTGATGTGTGATGTAGGCCACCCTAGGCCAGCAGGGCCCCTCCACACACAACAGGACAGGTTTCGGGCGAAGGAGGAGTGGATCCAAGCCTGGCATTTCAAATGGCAGCATTTGAGGGGCCTTTGAGGCTTCTGGGGCGCCCAGCATGGCAGGGCTCTGTTGGCCTTTTAAGGCAGGCATCATGTCGCCACACATTTCGTGACACAAACAAGCCAATTCCGTGTAAGAGATATGGACACGTACGCAAATTGTAATAACAGAATCTAGGGGGGGGGGGGAACAACATATTTCATTACCCCCCCATCCTACGGCAACTGCACTGGCTTCCCATTGAGTACCGAATTGCCTTCAAGGTGTTGGTGTTAACCTTTAAGGCCTTACACCAGTGTTTCTCCTAATGGTGCGACCCCTTAATACAGTTCCTCATGTTGTGGTGACCCCTAACCATAACATTATTTTCATTGCTACTTCATAACTGTGTTGTTTGGGAGGGGGGGGGATAGGGTTGATTTTGTCATTTGGAAATTGTAGTTGCTGGGATTTATAGTTCACCTACAATCAAAGAGCATTCTCAACTCACCAACGATGGAATTGAACCAAACTTGGAACACAAAACTCCCATGACCAACAGCAAATACTGGAAGGGTTTGGTGGGCATTGACCTTGAGTTTGGGAGTTGTAGTTCACCTACATCCAGAGAGCACTATAGACTCAACAAGGATGGATCTGGACCACACTTGACACGAATCCTCAATATACCCAAATGTGAACACAGGTGGAGTTTGGGGAAAATAGATCTTGACATTTGGGAGTTGTAGTTGCTGGGATTTATAGTTCATCTACAATCAAAGAGCCCATTGCGCCCTACCAATGATAGAATTGGGTCAACATTCCTACACAGTACTCTCATGCCTTGAAGGAACTAGCTGGCGTGAGCCTCCATCCCACCTCACACACTCCCCCTCACCTACACATGCGCACCATGCTGCCATGTGCCAAGCACACCTGCTCTCCCCTCTCCGCTTGGAGTCTCAGAATCAGCCCTCCCCTTGGCTGGGAGGCCTGCCAATCACAGCAGAGTAGAGTCTTAGGTGGGAGAATTCGCAGTCTGTTTCCAAAAAGAAAGAGAAGGAAAAGTGGAGAGAACTTCAACCTTCTCTGCGGAAGGGGTTCCTAAGACCAGCAGAAACACATGTTTTCTGATGGTCTTTGGCGACCCCTCTGAAACCCTCTCGACCCCCCTGGGGGTCCCGACCCCCAGGTTGAGAAACATTGCCTTACACGGTCTAGGGCCTGTGTACCTGAGGGACCGCCTTACCCCGTATGTCCCCCGAGTTCACTACGCTCAGAAGAGCAGAATTTGTTACTTGTGCCATCAATGCGCTCATGCCACCTTTCCACAACCAGGCAGCGAGCCTTTTCTGCTGCGGCCCCTGTGTTGTGGAATTCCCTTCCAGACGACACTCGAGCGATCCCAGAGCTCGCCCCTTTTCGGAGGGGTTGCAAGACCGCCCTCTTTAGATTGGCTTTTAATTAAACTGGTCTGGCCTGGCGTGTTTTATACTCCGAGTTTAAGGAATCTACAATTCCTGTGGATTTTATTACTGAGACATTGTTTTGCGTTTTTATTGTATGTTATAGGTTTTTATTATATGTTGCATGTTTTATTTGTATGTTGTGATCCGCCCCGAGCCTGCAGGGAGGAGCGGAATACAAGATTGAATATAAGAACATAAGAAGGGCCATGCTGAATCGGGCCTCAGCCCATCTAGTCCAGCATTCTGTGTCACACAGTGGCCCACTAGTTGTACACAGGGATCTCTAGCAGAAGGGAGGGCAAAACCCTCACCTGCTCCCGACCCCCCACAACCAGTACCCGGAGAAATCCTGCCTGCCTCCATCAACACATAGGTGGCACTTGGATGTCCATTTCAGTAGCTACTGATTCCCTTGGTATCCATGAATCTGTCTAATCCTGCCTTGAAGCTGTCCAGGCTGACCGCTGTCACAACCTCCTCTGGAAGTGAGTTCCATAACCCAATGACCCTCTGGGTGAAGAAATATTTCCCTTTATTAGTCCTAACTTTCCTACCTTGGAGCTTTAGGGAGTGTGTGTGTGTGTTTATATAAGTTACGAACAAGATGGATTTTGCATCCCTTAAAAGCGTGTGGCCAACAGAGCTTACTGTATGCCTCAAATTGTTCATAAGTTGAATGTGTGTGTAAGCCAGAACATATACATTTTAAAAGTATAACCCCAGCCGATATCAATCTAACTTTAGTTAGCATAGGAAAAGGTTAACATCCTATGGTGTCTCCTTTACTGTCTGTGCCCCTGTTCGGGTTATTTCATTCCACTTTCTGTCCCTGAGATAATTGGATTTTGAAAAAATTGACTTGTTGAAAGAAGGATCAGAGATAAAGTTTCGGGGTGAGAAGGGTGGCATATAAATGTCATAAATAAATAAGTAAGTAAAGGGGAACCTGTTCTGCGGGCAGTTCTTCCTGTTGAAGGTTTTCTTCATAACTGGCGCTGAGATGTCGCAAGGAAACGGAAACTTGTGCTGTTGAGGAGATAGGATCAAGGAAATTGGTTTCACAAGTGACTGAAGATAGTAGTTGTTTCTGGTATTGATATTGATTCTGTTTCTTATTGTTTCAGCTCTTTGTAGCCAGTGAAGCAATTCTCATTGCAGTAGTGGGAGCAACACCGCCTTATCACTGGGATTTCGAAGGAATGTCAACTAATCAAAGTCATAATAATGAATCAATTAATGGAGAAAGAGCTTTTGGGAAGTGGCTCCTGACAGCCAATGGAAGTGAAGTTCAAAAACACATACACTTTAGCAGCAATTTTACATCAATAGCTTCTGAGGTGAGTTTACAAAATGATTTCATGTATGTTTATGCTTAACCTCCTTAAAGTTACGAATTTCATATGCCTTCAATTAGTTCTTAGTTACAAATAGAGTAAAACACATTGAATAAATTACTCACAAGTTCACATTGATTTATTGGGTTTACTTTATTTGGAAGTAATTATTGTGTTTATCCTATAGGTAGTAGGATTTTGGGACAGTAAACATTACAAAATTACAACCAGCCATCTACATTTGCTAGAATTAGGGGAATAAGCCCCCCACCCCACCCAAAAGTGGGAATATTGTAATAAAAACCCATTTTTAAACGTGAGCACCTTTCTAGGAATATCTAGGTCCTCCAGTAGGACTCTGTGGAAGTTGACCAGAGTTGTGCTGGAGGACTTAGAGCATTTTAATCAAATGTATGAATAAACCATCACATGTAGAAGACCAGCTATAAAACCTTTATTATGTTGACTAAAATAATATGAAATAGCAAGCACTGTAAAGATCTCACAAATTTCTACTAATGCTGCAGGTTGAGCAAAATTTAGACATTCAAATAATGTCTAAATGCCTTTTTTGCACCCATGTAAAACCCAGTGTCTGATATCATGTGTACCAGCCAACTTCGTTTTGTTCTTCCCCAAGACTCTCTTTCTCAGCATTTTGGCTAGCAGGATCAGTTCCTATTGCCTTTTCCCATTGACTGATTGACACTTTTGATACTATAAGAGATTAATATGTGATAGATTGGCTTGTTTGATCAAATAGCATTGATACAATTCAAATAGCATTGGGTACAATTATGTAGTTTTTCCTAATTCTGTAAAGATGAATATGTAGAATAAAATCTGCCAGATTCCTGTTAGTGACTTACATATGGTTCAAGGACAGAAAATGTGCCAGGATATTTAAACTTAGATGAGACTATATATTATATTTGGAATCTGCCTGGTATTATTTTTTGGTTCTCGATATCCCTTGTTAACTAGAGGTTACTGAAGGAGGTTGTATCTGATTAAGAATTAGTTTTTGTCTTGTTAAAATGAATATTTTGCTTTGAGAGAAAGCTTCTATTCCTCTGCCTACTAACAGTTGTTTTTTCTTCCCTTAGTGGTTTTTAATTGGCAATACATCATACAAGATCAGTGCTGCCAGTTCGTTTTTCTTCAGCGGTGTATTTGTTGGAGTAATAACTTTTGGTCAACTCTCTGATCGTTTTGGACGGAAGAAAGTCTATCTTGTGGGTAAGAAACATAAGAAAGAAAATATAAAAACCCTTAAAAACCTAGTAACATGAATTTCACTGAAGGCTTACGTAAAATCTGATTTGTTATACTTGCAAATACAGGAGAGACATCGTGTTCTCCTTTGGGCTGAAGATCTCCATTGGGCTAAAGGCTTCTGGCATATACTGTATCTTTTACCAGAAAACCCTGTAGGGATAACATGGCAGCAATCTGCAACCTTATTCATTTTTTGTTTGTTTTTTGTTGTTGTTGGCAATTGCTGGTCATTCTTAAAGCAAGATAACCTTGCTGGAAATTGCCATCGGGCATGTTAAAATTAGTTGTGTGTTTTTACTGTAAATCGCCCAGAGCCATCTGGGATGGGCAATTAATAAATCCCAAAATAAATAAACAAATAATAATAAATAAAAATGCTAAAACTATAAATCTTACTAAAATACCTCAATTTAAGACTGATGGTGTTCACTATCCATTGGTCAGCTAAAAGCTAAGTTAAGAGATGGAACTTGATTTATTTATCTTATTTATTTATTTATTGAGGCTTCTATGCCGCCGACTCCCAGGGGCTCGCGGCGGTCACCATCTTCAAAAGTGGGTATTGTTTAGCAATTTATCAAGATTTATCAAGATTGGTATTTTCACCCCTTTTCCACAAAGTGAATCAGACAAGGGATTCTGTAGAATAGTCAACTTCTGTACCAGTTAACTATAATTTCATTAGACTTGTATATGTGTTTATTTGAGGAAGAGATTTCAGGACCATTAAAAGGTTTAATGGTATCACCATTAGGCTACCGTATATACTCGAATATAAGCTGAGCTTTTCAGCCCTTTTTGGGTTGAAAAACTTTCCCCCGGCTTATACTCCAGCTGGCCAGAGAGGAGGAGGCGGCGGAGGACGAGCAGTGGCAGGGATAAGTGCATGTTGTTGACTGGCATGGCCAACTCCCAGGCCTGTCTCTTGCCATAGCTGCAGTAAAGGAAGCACTGCTACCCCCCAGGACACCCAAAACCTTGCTGTCCATCTCTGTCAGTGGCCAGCGCAGCCATTGTGTGGACCTTCTACTTATTATTTTATTATTATTATAGCTATTATTTTACTCTATTATTATATTTATTATTTTACTGTTACTATTATTACATTTGTTATTTTTGTATTTATATTTTTTGTTTTTACATTATTTTACCCTATTATTATATTTATTATTTTACCCTATTTATTATTATCAGTATTATTATTTTACTCTATTGATTATTGTTAATATTACATTATTTTAATCTATCATTGTTATTACATTTATTACTTTACTCTCTTTGTTATTGGACACATATGTAAGCACACTTACATTGCAGAAGGTTAGAATAATGGTATAATCGGAGATGGACAATCCTATTTTTAAATTACAGTTTTATGTAAATATTCAAAAACATTGAACCTACTTATGCCTCAATGTAATTTTATTGGTATCTATTTTTACTTTGAAATTTACTAGTAGCTGCTGCATTTCCTACCCCCGGCTTATACTCTAGTCAATAAGTTTTCCCAGTTATTTTGTGGTAAAATTGGGTTTCTCAGCTTATATTTGGGTCGGCTTATACTCGAGTATATACGCTAACTTTGGAAAAATGCTCAGCTTTTGGGAATACTTCTAATGAAAAACATTTTCTTTGCTTTTCAGGTTTTGGCCTTGACCTCATCTTTGCTGTTGCTAATGGATTCTCTCCCTCCTATGAGTTTTTTGCAATCTCACGCTTCTTGGTGGGAGTAATGAATGGTGGGATGTCCCTGGTGGCATTTGTCCTGCTGAATGAATGTGTGGGTACTTCTTACTGGGCTTTGGCAGGTACAGATTTTGATTACCTTATGTCTATTTGTGATTCATTTGGATTCATTACATGTACGAGGGCTTTTTCATATTGTTATGAAATCAGTAGATGCATTTGTGTGTACTTCATATACCCTTGGCCTATTACAGTGGTTCCCAACCTTTGGTTCTCCAGTTGTTTTGGACTTTCCAGCTGTTAGGAATTGTGGCAGCTGAAGTTGAGAACAACTGATCCATGACATACAGTATTTCAGGTGCAGGACAATTTTTCTATACCTATACGTATAGGTATAAGAGGGGACATGATGGTCATGTTTAAATACTTGCAATAATGTCATATTGCAGATGGAGCTAGCTTGTTTTCTGCTGCTCCAGAGACCAAGACACTGATTTAAACATCAGGAAAAGGGATTTCACCTCAATTTCCTGACAGCAAGATATGTTTGATTGTGGAATGTGTTGCTGTCTGAGAGTGTGATGGAGTCTCCTTCTCTGGAGGCTTTTAAACACAGACTGGGTTGGCCACCTGTCAGGAGTGCTCAGATTGTGTGTTCCAGCATGGTAGAATGTGGTCTCTTCCAACTGTGGAATTCTATGCATGTTGTAAGGCAGAGTTTCTCGAACTGTGCTCCTCCAGATGTTTTGGACTTTGGCTCCCAAAATTCCTTTTTTCAATTTTTTTAATTTTTGTAAAATAAATCAATACATGTATAATACAGCAGACATATAATATCCAAAGCATTTAAACTTTTCCCCATTGATCTCATTATATATACAGTAAATTTCTCTCTCTCTCTCTCTCTCTCTCTCTCTCTCTCTCTCTCGTTACACACACACACACACACACACACCAGCTGATAAACTGGCTAGGATTTCTGGAAGATGAAGTCCAAACACCTGGAGGAGCACAGTTTGAGAAACACTGTTGTAAAGTGTTCTAATAAATCCAGACTTCCCACAATTTGTATACAGGATCAAAATACGATCTTGCAAAGTACATGATATATATGATATTGTATGATATAATTAAATAATAGTTAATTATTTCTATGCACAGTAACAAAGCCCTGCAGATTCACATGTTAGTAGCTGAGCTCTTCAGTTTTTATATATTCAAAAATATCACCACCGTTTTTGGCCTCTGTCTGCTGATTCCAAGCAAAATGCATATATAATAAACATTGTAATTTTATGGATATCCTTCCCATGATAAATGTGCCAATTATTTAGAAAGGGCATTTTACAAATGTCTGTTAAGTAAACATTTTAAAAATGTCTGTTAAGGTTGTAAGCTGCCTTGAGTCACCTTCGGGTTCGGGAAAGCTGGCATAGAAATAAATAAACAACAGTACTAATTAGCTAACTTGATATTTACTGGGAGGAAACAGGTTTCCTTTGCCATTTGGGCTCCAGTTAGTTCACCAAGAAATTTAAGTTGCCTTAATGAGTGGGACCACTTTCCATAGAAATCCTTTGATGAGGATAGGGAAGATATCCTTTTCCCTGCAAAAAAAATTGAACGTAAGAACAATATTTAAGCCCCTTGCTGCAACTTGACTGTTTTGGGGTTCTATCCCAGAATACTTAAAACAGCCAACTTGGTGCCTTCTAGATGTGTTGGGACAGTAATCCCATGTCACATATTACCCATACCAACATGGACATCCTGAGTTAGAATGCCAACAATTGTCATCCCTCATATCTGAAAGGTTTTAGGTTGACAGAAGTCTGGTTTAAACTACAGTGAATTTTGGTTGTTATTGTGCAATGCAAGGTGCTAAAATGATGCATCTGTTAACCCTTGTTTTTGTTGCCCAGCACAGTCACACACTCCTGTCTCTTCCTGAATCTCCTCTTCCTGTTGTCTTTGCACCTCTTTCTTTCTCTTTGCTTGGTTTCCTGCTATTTTCCCTTTTCCCAGCTTCTGTTCATGCTCTATATTTATTTGGTCATTTGCTCTCTTTCACATTGGCTCTCATTCCAGTTTCTGGGCTCATTGTTCATCTGATCCAGCCCCCTTCTGGTTAATCTTTCTTTCCCTACCACCCATTCAGCCTTCTAACCAGGATCCAACATAATTGCTTTTGGAAGTATGACTTCTGTTGTCATTAGATATTTGTAGCAAGATACCTGGATGAGTCAAGTATACACTGTACACATGGGGAGAGGGACTTCTTCCAAAAATCTGTCATCTAGGTTGGGTTTTTTTCTTCTTCTACATACTTTTGGATTCACCCAAGCATGCAGAAACCTCCCTCTCTATTGATAGGGACATGTTCTTATAGAGATCAGCATGCTCTGTCTCCCTGGGGTTGATGTTAAATCTCCAACATCTAGAAATGGAAATGCCATGCTTCTAAGCCTGAGCAATATTCCAAAAATAGTTCTGAATTTGCCAAGTCAACATCATTTTAGATTAAAACCTTTGCAGGAATGGAGAAGAATGGCAAATAATTTGGCAGAATATAGATAAATGTCTAGCACATGGCTTTGTGTCTAATAAATTTACATGTCTAGTAATTTTATGGTAAGACTAGGAGGTGTTATTATAACTAAATTAATGGTCTGAGTATGTTGTTGACAGTGTTTCTCTCCAATTCGTTTTCCTGACCAAAAATATGCATAATCAGATCTTGCTTGAAATCAATTTAACGTTCTATCGTGTCTTTAAATAGCAATATCTATTTTTGCTTTTCACTACTCTTTATGTAAAACTGCACTGCCCATAATAATTTATAGTATAAGCAGTAAAATAATACAAAAAGCTCCTGTGATCATCTTTATTTATCTTGTCCCTCACCCCAATTGATTAGCTATATAGCTTCCAACTTTTATATTTTTTTGTTTTTGTTTTTTATTTGGATAGACTTCCATGCTTAGCACTGTTCTTTGAAAGTGCTAATGTTAAGAGATGTTGTTAAATGGTCAATAACATTTTTCCCTATCTGCCTTATATGTTAGGATCAATTGGTGGCCTGTTCTTTGCGGTGGGAATTGCCCAGTTTGCTTTGTTAGGATATCTCATTCGCTCCTGGAGAATGCTAGCAGTTGTGGTTAACCTGGAGGGATCAATAGTCCTTCTCCTCTCTCTGTAAGTTATGCATCTTTTAATTGTTCTGGTAATATCCATTAACAGGTTGAGAACTGCTGCATTGAGTAATTCCTTCTTCTTTCACTCCAGTTTAAAAAGTGCTTCTTCTCTTCTTCCTCTCTATTTCTAGTTTCTCAAGGGTTAGGTATGGTTTTACTCTCTTTTTATAGCATTGGTCCTATGGACTCTTTCATTTCAGCAGCCCTTCCTTGGTTTCTTGGTAATGTCTTCCTTAAAGTGTACTCTGAGAACTGGAAACACAATTCAAGATGTCAGTTTATCAGTGTTGGGTAGAAAGGGAATACTGCAAATGGAAGTTTACAGGCACAATTCTGTTGACACAGTCTGTGGGTCACCTTGGCCCTGGATGAAATCATTATGACCTTTTATCCATTATTCTCCCTAAATCTGCATTGGAAATCCTGCTCTCTCCTCCATTTCCAGCCATTTATAGCCTTGTACATTTTGTGGTTCATTCTTGCTTTGTCCTTACTCATACTTCTTGTCGCAAACTGTGATGTTAGCTGCTGCATGCCTTCAAAATTCCTGTAATTTAAGTTGTGTATACATTGTGGCTTTTCTCTGCTGAAAGCTACTGTTTACAGGTAGGTTTATGGTTGACAGCTGTTAGCAGGAAGATAGACCCAGGCTTTTAAGAACATTTGCAGCAGGTTCGTCTGTACTGTAATGCTGGCATTTCCTTATTGAGCCAGAATTACTTTTGAAACATTAATTCAGAACTTAGGGAAATGTGAATGGGTTGGAGAAGAAATCTAGTAGTACTAAAGCTGCTGCCATCACACTTAAACTGTTATATTTACTTTTACCCTTTTAGTAATCAAAGAGTACAATGTAAATCCTCCAAATGAAGCGTAGTTACTGGGTTCACATAACTCACAGTGTAGGACTGGCATGAGAAATACAAGCAAGTTCATCTTCTTACCCCAGACCAAAGGGTGCTAAAATTGGAATGGAAACTTAGTGGTGGGTGTGCTGATGAAAGAAGATTGCATTTCAGATGCTCCAGCTGCTTCGCACTATTTAGAAATTAATTTGCTTTTGGGTACAATAAAGAAAGGGAAGGTGTATTTTTCCAGTTCCCTTTGAGCAAGGTGTTTAAGCTCATATGCAAATTAAATGCTGGAAAGACTTCAAGCAGTGGAGAAAAATGAAAGACAAGAAATTGCAGGAAAACAGGCTTGTGAAGTTATTTTAGTTCTTTAAGCCAGACTCTGCCTTCGTCAGAACAATGAGGTAAACTAGCCTTTCATGTCTGCATTGATGGCAAAAGCAGTGTTGGTATTAGCAATATTAGCTAGAGGGAAAAAGGAAGAGAGGTAGTATTTGGAGCTCAAATACAAAAACTTTGAACAATAATTGTTGAATATATTGCTGAATATATTGCAGAAAGACAAGGTTGCCAATTTATTTAGTATATTCAGTGTTAATTATACCATGATCATGTTTTAATTATATGTAGTTGAGTTGTGTCAGTGCCCAATACTATAATTTTATTGCCTTTAAAGTTTTTCAAAGTTTATGTCTAATATAAAGCCCTTAACAGTTCTGGCCCAACTTACTTGTCTGAACACATCTCCCCTTACGAACCATCAAGGACTTTAAGATCGTCTGGGGAGGCCCTGCTCTCTGTCCCGCCTTTGTCACAAGTACATCTGGCGGGGACGAGAGACAGGCCATTCTCAGTGGTGGCCCCTCGGCTATGGGACACCCTTCCTAAGGAGATTAGATCGGCTCCCTCCCTCTTAATGTTTCGGGGGCAAGTTAAAACATGGCTGTTTGAGCAAGTGTTTACATATGCAGAGTAGCTAATATATAGAAAATCGAATGACGATGGAACTGGACAATGCTTGATAATAAGGAGACGCTAATGTTGTTTTTATTGCTCTTGTGTTTTATACTGTTTTAATGTTTTAATCTGTATTATGATTTTATGTGTACTGATTTGTTGGAAACCGCCTTGAGTTGCCAATTGGTTGAGAAAGGTGGTATACAAATAAGTAAATAAATCATATTTGCACATTCAAATTTATTTGAATATTTTGTAAAGCAGTTTCATGCAGTTGCATTCATACTGCATATCTCCACTGTTGTTCCTATTTAGCAGCAGAGATTAAGGCCAGTTAATGGTTAGATTGGTTTTTAATGGAAGTGGGTGATTATGGCCAATGTTTTTATGGACTGAACATTGTTTTAATCCAGAGTGAATGTGTATGGTGCTAATGTAGTTGTATTTTAATGTATTTTTAATGTATTTTAATTGTTGAAGGGTTTTGGGGTTTTATATTGTGATTATGTGGGCATCGAATTGTGCCGTACTGTAAGCCGCTCTGAGTCCCCCCTTGGGGGTTGAGAAGAGCGGGGTAAAATCCCGAAATAAATAAATATTATACAGTATATTGTATTTAACTAGCAATATTAAATAGTAATATGTTCCAAACATCACCCATAAACTGTTTTTTTTTTCTTCCTTAGATTCATTCCAGAGTCACCTCGTTGGTTGTACTCACAAGGTCAGCTGAATAAAGCAGAAGATTCCCTCTACCTCATTGCAAAGAGGAATCGAAAGCCAAAGTGCACTTTTTCACTTAAGCTGCCAGCTGAACGGAAACATAGAGTGGCTGCTAGCATCCTTGACCTTTTCCGATACAAGATCCTTTTGGGACGTACACTGATCATGATGTTCATCTGGTACTTAAACTCCCTTGAGATTGAAAATGCAGCTCTTAACACTGCTATTTAAATATAGGGTTGCCATGTTTTTCAGACACAAATGCATGTTAACTCTCTCCGATGCCCGCTCATCTTAATACTAGCCAGTAGACATAAGACAGCCTATAAAAACCTTGCCTCAAGTCTTGTGAGCGCAGGATTTCTCCTGACAAGTCCCAGCTTCAGCAACATCTGAGGTTTTGAGAAAACTTCAAATCATTCTTGATGTCAAATCATTCTTGATGTCACAATGTAGCATTTGGTATAGCAAAATGGCTTCAGATGGGAATGAAGCCCCTGTTGCAAGTGCAGGCATTACAGACTTCCTGTTTTTCTCTTGAGAGATGAATTTCAGAGAACCACGTGGGCATGTTTTGGGAATGCTCCGCCTAACTGCCCAGAAAGAAGAAAGGAAGGAGGTGTTATACCAGCCATAACTTAATTTTTGCTTTTTTCTCATCTGTTCAACGTGCAGAACTAATGCTCATGTGACACATCTCGGATAGGCAGTATCACATGTTATAACACCAGTATAGCACTGGTTACTTCCTCAACAGTTGTAACATGGTTATAGCTTGTTTCTTTCACACCACCTTTGAACTTCTATTCAAGATCATATTAATGGAAGCAGGATTTTTATATTGACTATTAGAGACTAATCTTGACCAAATTTTAATACCCCAGATCACTGCATTTCCCATGTGGCAGAATAAAACTGAGCACATTTTTAGTTTCTATTATAGCCTCAAACCAAAGTGTGGCTTGTGGTACGTAGGTCAAATTGGAATGTTTTTTTTCTGTTTTTTTCACGAAAGAAGCAAATATCGAGGCAAAGTAATCTGGAGAGAGGGTGGTCAAAGTAGGCATTTGGAGAGCAGCTTCACACTGCAGTTAAGGGGGAAATACAAAAGGGAAGAAGTGCCATTGAAGATGAGCCTTTTATATGTCCTTAGCCGGTTGACTATGCTGGTCTGCTCAGTTTCCATCTGTCATTTAGATTAATAGGGATCATCTAAGAGTCTCTCTGTGAATGGTGAGCTTCTGAAAGGTTATGCATAAAAATAACTTGAGATAATGGTTCAGGCACCAGGTGCCGGAATTTGATTATCCTATTTGTATCACTCTCACTTCATGCATTGGTTATTCTGTTGTAGGGGTGGAGGCAATGGGTTTCATCTTTTGAAATTCATAATAGCATTGTCTGCTTTTAAGGTAATGTTTACTCTGTATGCGTGCAACTAGAAGAGTCCACTTTTCATGTTACATCTTTTCCTTCTGCACCCCACAGGTTTGTATGCAGCTTAGTTTATTATGGTCTTACCCTCAATGTGGGTGATTTGGGTGGCAGCCTCTATGTTAACCTGGCTCTTTCTGGGCTAATAGAAATTCCAGCATACCCACTCTGTATCTACTTGATCAGCCAGAAATGGTGAGTGTTTGGTGCCATTAAAACTTACTATATACCTTCGTAAATGTTCTCATTGTAGCATTAGCTTTTATTTGTTATGGATGCTACCAAATCCAGCATAATAGGGAGTAGACAAAATCTACATTTATTTCACTTGCATGTGTGGTGTGCTTGCATTTATTTATTTGAATGCAACTGGTTTTGATTTTCAGAAAGAAATGAATACTGTAAAAAATGGGGGCTGCACGCTCCATGTCAGGCACATGGATTAAACCAATGTATCAAAGAATGCAATTTATGACAAAGTAGATAACTGTTCTTTACCAGATTCTGGACAGAGCTCTGCTTTTGTATCTTGGAACAATGATACGATTTAGTGACACCTTAAACATATATACATACATAGATATATATATATATATAATATGATGTGACATTACATATAAGCAAGAGGCATATTATATTGCCTAATTGTGGAGTTTGTTTCCAAAAGGTACCAAATCCATCTAAACAAATTTTACAGAAATTGGAAAAAAGTGCTGAGGATATGCATTATTTTGCTACAAAATGCATTTTTTCAAGATGTGTACCAAAGTGGTTTCATACCATTTGTTAGTTTGATCTGTGCATAATATTCCACTTCTAACTAACAATGTGCTGCCACTTTTAACACATTTGGCTATTTTTTATTTAGTACCTTTTGAAAACAGACTCCTTAATTGTGCAAATGTAACATTTCAAAACCTTACTTCTTTTGAGGTCGCCTGAAACAAATCAACACTACATGCCATTTTGATTTGCATTTTCTGTGACGCCTTATAGCTGGTCATGCAATATAATTCAAATCCATGCAAAGGGAGAGCACAAAATTATCATGGACCTGAGAAAACATGTTCCAAAGCATAGGTGGGAATTCGGTGGCTTTCAAAATGTCAGTCATGTGCTCTTTGACACTGTGACAAGTGATATAATAGTTGGTTCTCAAGCTTTGGCTCTATTGAGAACTTGCTGACCGAAAGGTTGGCGGTTCAAATCTGGGGTGACATCCTGCTTCTGCCCACCTTCTGCCAACCTAGTAGTTCAGAAACATGCAAAATGTGAGTAGATCAGTAGGTACTGCTGTAGTGGGAAGGTAACGGTGCTCCATGCAGTCAAGCCAGCCACACGATTTTGGAGGCGTCTACGGACAACACCGGCTCTTTGACTTTAAAGAAAATGAAGTTTATGTATGAAAGTTAATTCATTTCAATCTGAAATCTCCTTTTGAAATTTATTGTTGAAGAAGGTCAATTCAGATTCAGCAGTTCAAGCTTCCTTGGTTGTAGCAGGTTGCAAGCAAAAGTGTAAAGCTTGTTTAATACATAGAGGTCTCAAACTAGGACTGTGCTCAGTATGTTACTGCCAAATTTATGAATGCCTCCTAATTTCTGGACCAGTCAGCCTAGGAACCTGGAGTGTTAGAGATTCTAAAGTCATAGATGTTTTAGGTTTTTTAAATATAAAACTAAAAAAAGGAGGGAAAATGGTATGTGATGAATTCGGAAGGATTGGCTTGTTGTACTGTAATCCATGATAAAAAGTTTATTTTCTTCTCACAGGGCATTTTCATTGTTTCTTTTCTTTCTGACTTTTTAGGTTTGGCCGGAAGCGGACACTTGCCACGTTTTTGTTCCTGGGAGGGCTGGCCTCTATTGTTGTTATGTTTCTTCCAGAAAAGAAAGGTAAATGTATTCTAAGTGTTGAGAGCCGTTTTCAATGTCATTCTCATAGATAGATGGATTGATGGACTGCCTCTGGCGGTTAGATCCATAAGCCCAAGAAGTGTGTCTTCAGCTCTTTCTTATGAGTTCTGCATCTAGAAAATACAAAACTTCTTCATACATGTTGTCTTTTTCAGGAATTACTGTAGCTAAAGACTTGTGCACTTGTAGCAAAACTCATCATGTTTAGGGCATAGACCTTACGTTTCAATTCTGCTCAACATGTATAAAATCTATTTTTCATTTGCAATTCTTCAGTGCACATGCATTTTTGCCATTATATCTATTTGTTTTTATTGCATTGTAAATTCTGTGACCAGTTAATGGAAAGTTGCATGGTATGTTTGTATTGAATCTAGGAGCTGAAGACGTTCAGTTTGTCTTTTGGCTAAACATTTCTCTTTTCTTCATTTTTGGCAGTCTAAGGGCACTATGAAAATCTCAGGTTTGCTTTCAGGCCAAGGCCTTGCTTGTGGATGAGGATCAAATACATTCTATTGGAGCAAAGGCGGTTTTCATGGCCAACTCAGCCACAGTCTCCTCAGCTGGAGTGATGTGGTCCAGTTTAGCCCCTAGGGCAGGGGTGGGTAATTACCGGCCCTCCAGGTGTTTTGGACTTCAACTCCCAGAAATCCTAGCCAGTTTAACAGCTGTTAGGATTTCTGGGAATTGAAGTCCAAAACACCTGGAGGGCCGGTAATTGCCCACCCCTGCCCTAGGGTAAGGTATCAGGCTGGCAGCTTTTGTCGAAGCAGGAGAGGATAGCATAGTTCCCAGTGACCTGATATTTTGCTCTTAAAGCTGAGCATTTGTAGTGTGTGCTATGAAGAACCACTTGGGCTATTTTATTTTTTTTGCTGTGGTGTCTGCTGTAGTAGGAGCGTTTATTTATTTATTTATTTATTAGTTGGACTTCTTAGTCGCCCTTTCCCGTAGGTTCAGGGCGACTCACATACATAAAAACCGTGAAACACAATAAGACAGTTAAAAACACAATAGCAAATCCACCAATTAAAATTACAGCATATTAAAATCACAGTATTTAAAATTACAGTATTTAAAATTACAGCATACATGTTCCTGTGCCTATGAGCCAAACGCCTGAGTGAAAAGGAGGGTCTTACAGACCCTGCGGAAAGTCAACAAATCCGTCTGCACTCGGATTGTGGAAGGAAGGGAATTCCACAAAACTGGTGCGGCGGCACTGAATGCCCTCCTTCGTGTAGAACTCAGACGGATAGAATGGTGGCTAGGCACCACCAACAAATTCTGGGTTTCGGAATGCAGTGGTCGCGGAGGGCTGTAATGGAAGAGGCGGTCCCTTACCATTCAAGGCCTTGAAGGTCAAAATCAGCACCTTAAAGGTGATCCGGTGCTCTATTGGAAGCCAGTGCAGTCCGCGCAGCACAGGCGTGATGTGGCAGCGAGATGGAAGGCCTGCCACCAGCCTGGCAGCAGCGTTCTGCACCAGCTTAAGCTTCCGGATCATCAACAAGGGAAGGCCGATGTAGAGGGCATTACAGTAGTCCAGTCTTGAGATGACCGTGGCTTGGACCACTGTGGCTAGATCATGACGGGACAGGTAGAGAGCCAGCCTCCCCGCCTGTCGGAGGTGGTGGAAGGTCACTCCGCTGACAATGGAGATATGTTTCTCCATTGACAGCTCGGAGTCAAGGGTGACACCCAAGCTTTTTATGGATGGAGACGGGTGAAGTGTCGCCCCGTCCAGGGTCGGAAGCAGGACAGGAATGGGAAGTGGGGGGCTAGCCTTGCTCTCTCGAGATATGTTATCCCTCAGGGCGGTGCCTGCGCTGAATGCCCCTGGGATTGAATCTGCCGGGTTGGTGTGGGATGCCCGAGAGAGTATAGCCTTTCTGCTGGTGTACCGAGCGCCCAGCGCACCAGCAGAGAGTCTATCCCTGCTGCTTGAGACTGTGTCGGACTTGGCATTGAGGTTCCCCAGGCTTATTGTCCTGGGGGACTTCAATGTCCATGCGGACACAGCCTCATTGTCACCTGCAGCAGCGGACCTAGTGTCTACCATGGCAACACTAGGGCTCTCACTCTGTGATTCGGGACCCACCCACCAGGCGGGTCATACCTTGGACCTTGTCTTCAGCGCAGGTGTCCAGCAGGACTCTGAGGGATTGGTAAAGTGGGCAGTGATTCAGTAGCCAACGACTGAGGGAATGACTGGTGGCCCTTCCAGCAGGAGTTGTATGTGTGATTTATTGTCCCCATCAAGATATAAGGAGTAAACTCTTCCTTCGAGCATCGGTTTACAGTGGAATATGCATAAATGGATTCCTTCTACAGAGACTAGGTTTAAGGCATCAGTGCAATTAAAAATGGTTTCATATATGTAGATCTTCATTTTAGTTATATATATATAATGTACCTCATTTTATCTGCTATTTTTTCCTGTCCATTTTTTCATTCTTGTAGTCGGCTTATTCAGTGAAGGAAACAATTGCAGCTGTAGTGGAAGACATTAGCATTTTTTTTCTTGTTCTGCTGTTCATCTCTTTTCTTGGATGTGTGAGAGAAATGCAAATGTTTCCCTTTTGGCTGATGCCAGCTTTGGCTAAGCCTCTGCCATTTTCTTTCTGTGGCTACATGCTGTGTTGCTACAATTGCAAATTTTCCTTCATAATCCTAGTTCAGTAGTAAAAAAAAGTTTTGCTGTTGTTTATGAATATATAAAACATGCTTTGCTCAAACCAGGAAGTGTGGCTTCCTTGAAGTACTCACTCACAATGAAAAAATAAAACTTTATCTGCATGTGTGCGTGTACACATACGTGCATCCATGTGCAGGATGGTCACTTGAGCCCTTGCTTGAAGTCTGAAGTAGTAGAGTTATGCAGTCTGGCTACATCAATGGGTCATTGATTAGCAAGTTAACCAGCCTGTCCTTTGTGAGCTTGGACCTCCTCCTCCTCATTCATTGTAAGGTTCACAGTATTCATTCTTTGCATAGAATGTATTTTGATAAGCATGTTTCAAGAAAAGTAGACATTTCTGTTATTTAGAATTTTCTTAGCATTTTATAATTACTAGGATCGATCCAGTTGTGTATAGGGTCTCTCAAGACATTCATATTACATGTGCAGTTTATATTTGAATACATTATTTATGTATTATGGAGATTTCTATGCCACCTTTCTCCAGGACATGCCCAAGGTGGCTCACATCATAATAAAAATATACTTACAAATAATTAGAAACAGTAACTAAAAAAGTATTAGAGGTTCAAAAATCTGTAAAAACTTTCTATATTACTAAACATTCAGAGCTAAAATCAGTTTTAAATTCCCATTATGACATTTTGGTCTGTTTGTTTTTTAAACAAAATGAAACAATTCCTATTTAAGCACAACACAAGAAATACGTATTTCTTCCTGTTTCTAAAAGACTTTTACATCTGTCTTTGAATGTCGAAGTGAATTGTTCAGGAGGTATTTTGCTTAGTTGAACATTTATTGGAATGATATTGTATGCCATATTTAATTCAGATTAGCTCCTTGGAAGCCAAAAACAGATTCTAAGTACAAAATAGAAAATAATCCCCCAAACAACCTACCTCACAGTCCTCTGGTCAAAGCTCTAGGGATCCTGACTTTAGTGCTACGTTTGTAGCTCTGGGCTTCATCTGGCAGGCTGTTGGGCAAGTAAACTCCCTCCAGCTGCTTTAGTTGAAGGGTGGGCCAAAATGGCTTACGTCTTGCCATCATGTTGACCATGGGAGCAGTCTCTTATCTGATTCAAGGAGACAATTTTTTAATTGCAAGGGAGTATTTTTAAGAATTATATCTTTTCCCTACAGATACAGGAATCTTTGCATTTGTGAACAGTCGCTCGTTATCTTTACTCGGGAAACTGACTATCAGTGCAGCATTTAACATTGTTTATATCTATACATCAGAACTCTATCCTACAGTGATACGGTAAGGCAGATATTGTTATGGTGGATTTTATTGTCCTTGTAGTTATCCTTATCTCCCCCTTCTTTGGAGGCATCAATCATTTAAAAATAGGACCCCATTATCAGATTGGGCTATAAGAAATCTGTCAGATTACTTCTGCAAATCCTAGAATCACAGAGTTGGAAGAGACCCCAAACGCCATCCAATCTAACCCCATTCTGCCATGCAGGAATACACTATCAAAGTACTCCCAACAGATGGCTAACCAGCCTCTGTTAAAAAAACTTTTGGGGAATGAGACCATCAACATCCGAAGAAGCATATTCCACTAGTATAAAAAGTGGATTTTTTTAAACCTGCAATTTGAATGCATTGCTTCTTGTCTTAGTTTCCAGAGCAGCAGAAAACAAGTTTGCTCCCTCCTCAATATGAGGTGATCATTTTACCTCTTAACCTTCTCTTCTCCAATATCTGGGGGCCAGTCATGACTTTCCCAGGAGTCCATACTTCTCTTGAAAATGTGTTTTAAAAATCATCACAGAAAAGTTTCAGAGATACTAAAGCAGGACCCTGTGCCTTGCTTTAGATGAAAATTGCCATTTCAGAGGTTTTTCGAAATACGTCTTTTCCTTACTGGAACAGGTTGTTCCAGTGAGAAGAGGTAGATCTATGGCCCATAAAAACTAATGGGGTGTTTCATGTCTCCAAAAGAATGGGAGCTGCCTCTTGGTGTGGAGACACTGTTCTATATATGGTTGGGGAGTCCTATGTAGAAAAATTATTCCCTTAATTGCAAGTATATTGTCCTTTTTCTTCTTCACAGGAATGTTGGAATGGGAACCTGCTCTATGTTCTCCCGAGTTGGTGGGATCATTGCTCCTTTTGTTCCAGCTCTGGTTTGTGCCATTTTTCTTCGCTCCCATCCCACTCTGAAAAGAGACAAGGCCCCCTTTGGTGGCTGGACAGACTGCAGGACAAAACATTGGCCTGTAGTTAGTCACCTTTTTCATTTTTATGAGTATCTTAGAACCCCACATGAAGCTCAGAAACATTTGTTGATAAGTCTAGCAGAGGCTTGGGGCCAATTCCAGATGCTAGTAAGATTTATTTTTTTCAGTAAGAAATGTTAAGGACTGTTGGGTGCCTCAATAGGTGCCCATTGGCACCATCTGATATATCCACTATTTTAATCTGACTGTACATAGAAGTCATCTTGAAATCTGAAAGCAGCTTCCCTCTGAGGGAGGCAGGTGCTTAACTGAATCACCTGCCAGTATAGAACTAGGAGTGTGCAATCCCCCCCCCCATTCAGTAACAGGATTCAGTGACTCTTCACATATTTTCTGTAAAAGAGAGCTAAGAAATGCTTTGCCAGAAATGTAGCTCCAGGCCTGAAGGCCATATGTCCAATCTTCCCCTTATGACCAAACCACTGTAAGCAATAAGGCTGGCATCAGCTCCCTTTGGACCTCAGTGTTTCAGACTTGGTGGTCGTGCCACTGGAAGAGCTGTATAACTCCCAGAGGATCCTGACAGGTTTTGATGTAGGTTGGTATACAGTCAGAACCTGGAGTCTTATTGGTGGAGATGTGAGTAAGAGGGAGTCAGCCTCAAAACACTGGAAGTGCCCTTTGGATATGTATTAGAGTAGCACTGTCTCATACTTTGGACAGCAGATTCCAAGTTCATTTCAATGTATCCAGTAAGTAGCCAATCTTATGGAAAGCTAAGCAGCCCAATCTAGGTATATTTTTTAAAAATTGTTCTGAGGAAAATGTCAATTCATACCAAATGCAAGTTTTATAGTGCTGCACGAGTGAGAATACAAAGGGAGCTAAAATTTAATCCCAGCATTTTAGATAGCATTCTGTCTTGTGAAGTACTGTCCCCCAAATTGCCATTGCTAGTGAATACATCTCTGAAAGTAGTTTTTCCCATTTGGCTTACATCCATGTCATCATCTTATTATTACTATTATTATTATTTATTTCAACTTGATAAACTGCCCTTCCCGAGGCTCAGGGCGGTTTACAACATATAAAAACAGCATATAAAAACAGCATATAAGACACCTAAGATTAAAACGCATAAAATTACATCTTAAAAACGATCATATAGCAATTTGGCAATCTGGCCAATCCTGAAAGTATTATTCTTGCATTCCTTGCACTTTCATCTTAAGTTCATCATTTTGTATACACTATATTTCTTCAATTTTAAGACACAACCACTACAATAAAAATACATAAAATACACATGAAATTCTAAGACACATCCCATTTTTAGAGGGGTTTATATAGCAAAAAAAGTGCATCTTAGAATTGAAGAAGTACAATACATCATTTTGTACAAACTCATAGACCAATTAATGTGTTCTCAGGGCAAAGCTTGAGAGGATGAGATAAGCGTTCATTTGAACTATCATGCTATTAAGTAATACTGTTCATTGTCAAACTATTTTGTAACTTACCCAGCATGTGCTATGCCAGTATAAAACAGCTGGAAAAGAGCTGAGTGTATAAAAGTCCTGCAGCTAAGGTTGTGGGATCCCAGCTGCTGTAGCTATTGGATATTTGTGTTTGTTTTTTTACAGAAATCTTTGCAGTCATACCTGCCATATATTGTTTTTGGGGTGGCAGGCTTGTTGGCTGGTTTTCTGAGTCTACTACTGCCAGAAACTCTAAATAGCCCCCTGCTGGAGACAATATTTGACCTCCAGGTTTGTTCATATCGGAGGCTTGGTGATGAAGCCATGTCACTTCAGGAACTGAAAGGTTTACAGGTATGTTTACTTTCTGATTGCCTCTTGTTGTAGTAGATGGAGATAAAAGAGACCACAAAATAAGTCCTCCACCACTTAACCATCAGAACAAGTGGGACTGTCCAGATCTCCATGCTGGTAATGGAGAAAGCAAAAGTGAATGGTAGAAATAGCGTTGGCTGTCATTTTATTAAAAGTCATAGAGATTTTGAGAAACGCCACTAGCACTGAGTAAGTTTAGTGCCTATCTTGCTAAGCTGGGCTCACTGAAATGCAGTCCTTTGCTTTATGCATCAGGGGCTTTTAGTAACTTGTATGTCAGATGTCTTATTTTGGCAATGTTTTTAAATGTATTTATTTACTGATTAGCTGTTCTATGTTTTTATTTTGATATTTAATTTTATTTGATTAGTATAATGCTGTTATTATTTTGTATTATGTTTTATTGCTGTAATGTGTTGTTGGTGTTTTTTTTTTTGCATATGTCAGACATTGAATGTTTGCCTCTGTATGTGTAAACCGCCCTGAGTCCCCCTAGGAAGATAGAGCAGTCTAAAAATAAAGTTTATTATTATTGTAAATAATAATGAGTGTTTGTCCCAAATACAATTAAAATCACAAATAACAGAATCATATTTTTCAAAAAATTATTGATCTCAGTTTTATAGCTGCTGCTATAGTTTAATGTAATCCACATACAGCAGGTGAATGATAGGGACAGAACCATTAAAGGTAACTTTGTCTTCTTCTGCCATATGTAAATGGGTGAAAAGCAGTGCAATGCAATGATGAAAAGTGATATTCTAAACCTGATAAAGAATGTCTTTCTCAGAATCTCATTTTCGTTTTTAGTGCGGCCAAGATTCAGCTGGGAGTGAAAGTGAGGATGAAGAATTTTATGATGCTGATGAAGAGACACAAATGATCAAATGATGGATAAAGTCTTTGCTAAATGTAATGTCCTCTTTGAATCATTGACCACCTTTATTTACAAACACAAAAACAGCAATCAGTGGAGTGTAGAAATATAGTGTCTTTGTTTAAGGCAAAAAATAAGACTTGATTCAAAACCATGGCAGTAGGGCAACTGCCACTAAGGACTTTTTCAAGAAATTGATAGTTTGATTTTGTACAAAGTTAAAATCTACACAGGATGGATCCAATATATAGCTAGATATCTTTGGTTGTATTTATAGGGGATAAGGGTTTTTTTTGCAGATAACCCTTGGGTTTTATTTTAACCTGATAAAATTTGTGGGGGCATTATTAATTTTTTTGATGGGAACAGACATTGTGAAATTCTATATTGTGAATGCAGTGTAGAATTTTCATCTTGGAGTGATTTGTGTTGGAGGGACCAAATCTGATATTTGCCCTCCTAAACTTGGCTCTGAGAGTACATATTTTTTACCAACTCATAAACCAATAAGTGTGCTGCAGAGAAGAGAGGGATCCTGATTTTAAAATTCACAGTAATTGTGCATCCAACTTCATTCTTGTGTTAACTAGGTGCCCTTGACAAGAGTCCTGATCTCTGTTGACTTACTGTGTTGAAGATACTGGTACTCTGCATTTTCTTTTTATTGTACCTCTCATACTTTACAACTCAAGACCGACAGTTTCACATTGACATAGAATGCATTTTCTTCCAAAGATGTTGCTGTTTGTGTTGGCAGAGTTATTCTGTTCTATTAGAAGAACGTATCCTAATCCACTTGGTGCTGTCCCTTCTGTGTTACTTTTGTATGTGTAGACTGTCTTGTTCCTTTTCTTCTCCAGTATTTTAAATGGGAGAAGAGATTTGAAGCCAGACAGTAGAGATAATACATTTCTGAGTCCATTATCATACCAATGAGAGACGCATAGCAAGGCAGAGTGGGACATGATGTATCTGTTGTTCCCATGACATAACTTCATTTAATTGGATCCACTATTTCCAGTGACAAATTATATACTATTCAGACAATTCCTGAGTTACAGACATCTGATTTACATATGACTCCTAGTTAAAAACGGTGAGACAATAAGAAGTGAATGGAAATCTATCCCTAGGGAAGGAAATCCACTCCTGAAAGAATAAGCATGGGGGAAAGGTTTCTCCAATGAAGCTTTATCACCAACCCTTGTTTCCATGACCATCCATTTTTTCAAGATCCAATTGTTGCAGGGACAGAAAGTGGGGTGAAATCTTCAGAACCTGGGCATAAATAGCAAAACAAACTTTCCAGGGTTGTTAACCCTTCCCTGTGCTATCAAAAACTATACAAATAACTAGAGTTACACTTTAAAACGTGCCTGTTCCGACTTACATACAAATCCAACGTGAGAACAAAACTACAGAACCTATTTTGTCCGTTATCCATATACTGCCTATAATTTAGCTTAGAAGTAATTATTGCTTTTCTGCATTTAAAGAAGATTCAAAATGCCTATAATGATAGCTAGTTATCCTTGGAGGATATGGCATGTAGCCTTGATCCTTAATACTTTATATATTTGCCTTGAGTCTTGTCTCAAGGCAGAAAGATTGTTAGACATTGTCTAGAACAACTTTTCCTAACCGAGGACTCCAGATGTGTATAGCCAAGGATACAAAAGAAAGAAGCCACATACTGGGAGGAGCATTATTCTGGGATTTGATAGCAGAAGCAGTGTTCCTATAGCCAACTTTTGAAATCAATGTAGATTGTGGGACTTTGACTCCATTTGAAAAAGTTACAGCTTGCATATTTGTTAATAGGTTGGGAAGTTTCATTTGTTGACTCAGTTGTCGAAGGAAATTGATACAGTCTTTTCACAGAAAGCATCTTGGTTATACTTTGCTAATTGTTACTGAAGAAAACATAAATTGTAAGAGCCTTTATGAGATTGCATGATTTTTAAATACCTTTTGACTAAGGATCATTAACATGCTGCCTTCCCCACTTATCTTCCCATGCCATTTTAGACATCAACATCTATCTTCTATTTTTCTTCAGTCTAGTTCTGAATAATATATATGTGCACCCCTGTCTACATACAGCTGCAGTAGTATTAAACAAATGCTTACATATAAAGAGAAGGCTCAGAACTAGGTTTATTGCCCTTATTGAAAGCATCTTTTCTCAATTTCTGCAGCTGGTGAGGCTTCAGTTCTTTTCAAAGCTGTGCCGCAACAGTGGCTGGTGATGATAAAAAATTGCTGGTGAGCCTTAGGCTCCTTCTACGCTGCCATTAAATCCAGATTATCAAAGCAGATAATCCACAATAGTATATGATTTTACTATTCTGTGTCCCCTTCTACACTTCCATACAAAAATCCAGATTATCTGCTTTGAACTGGATTATATGGCAGTGTAGACTCATAATCCAGTTCAAAGCAGATAATGTGGATTATCTGCTTTGATAAACTAGATTATATAGCAGTGTAGAATGGGGCTAAAAAGCTGTCCCTTCTAAAAGGGTTTAGAAGGAAAGAATGGGAAAAGCTTTGAAAACATTCAAAGAACCTTCTTCCTGAAACAGCTGTGCTATTTTTAAGTCCAAAAGTGTTTGGGAGTCTTTCCATGATATATATCTAGTTAAACTGCTTTTGGAGCACAGTAGAAATTATACCAAAAAGCAAAAAAAAAAAAAAGTGTAGGAGCAATGCAGCTGAAGGAAGTCTGAGGAGAAAGTGATTATTGAAATTCACTATAGGTATCCGAGCAAAACCTTTAGGTGATTGTACTATAGACATATTGCTTTGAATCTATAAAGTGAAGAAAACTGTCAGATGCAAATGTAAATCTTGATTTTTAGATTTATCTGACAAGTAGTCTTACAGAGTATACAGCAAACGTAAAGAAGCCCATATAACCCTAAAATAAAAGTGTAGAAGTCTTCTATCATTACTGGTATAGTCTACCATTGAGTGTTTTTGGCCTTATTTAGTACTTGGAGAAAATATGTGTATACATGCATGGTAATGCATATCTTAGGTTGAAGGGTCAATAGTAAGGTCATGTGGAAACAACTGAGCACGTGCTTCTTCAATGCGTGTTCTACAGAGATCTTAGATCTAATCTCATTAGACCATGGCTTTCAAAATACCCGGGGCGCAGTGAAAAATATTATTCCACCCTGCTGCTTTCGGACTCTAACACTACAATAACTTACAGTGTTGCCAAGTTCTGTGCTGCTGCTCTTTGATCGGTTGATGACCGATACTGTTAGGCAACACCCTGCTGGGAATGCAGTTAGAGCAACATGTTACAGCTGAAATGCTACTAGACTCGCAGTGTGGCCCTCCCTTCCCCTTTAGTGCCCCCCACCAGTGTTTTCGACCTCTCTCATCAACCACTCCCCTCCCCCTTGGGTTCCATACCTGTTACAATATCCTGTCTTTTAAAATATATTTTTATACTGATTTCTAATCTAATTTTAAATAACTGTGACCGTAATAAAGTTTTGTTGTTGTTTTAATAGTAACGTAGTCCAGTGGAAAAGTAATGCACTGCTGGAGAGACCAGGGAGAAATAGCAGAAACTAATGAAGAAGCACAGTAAAATAAAAACCTTTTTAGGGCCCTTCCAAACAGTCCTTTATCCCAGAATATCAAGGCAGAAAATCTCACAATATGTGCTTTGAACTGGGTTATCTGAGTCCACACTCAGATAATGTGGGATTTTCTGCCTTGATATTCTGGGATATAGGGCTGTGTGGAAGAGCCCTTAGTTGGACCACATAAATGCAGAAGGGAGGTGTGTTCCCTGATGGCTCTCTGTGAAAGCCATTAACATCAAGTAATAATGCACATGAGAAGGTACTTAACTCTCTCTTTTTCACTGCTTGGTTTCTATTCTATTTCTCAGCCATTTTAGCAGTGCCTTCTCCTAATCTAACCATTTTAAATGAATATTCCTATTTATCACAGCTAATGTAGAAACATGACTATTTGGTTCCTTTTCTTGGTAGTAGCAGTTGTTTGGGGGTTTTTTTGGCTTTGCTTTAACGATGAATGTGTCATCAGCAAGGTAAAATTTGTTTGGATTTTTATAATTTCTTGTTCAGTTGAAGTATTACCCATAAATGAATTACAGAGAGAAGGGGAGATCTGTGCTCTCTGTTAACATGGCTCACAGAATTGCTGCAGAGCCTCTTCTGTTGTGTTTGCGATGAAGAAATTCCCGTGACGGCTATCCCACCGTGCAATGCTGTGGTTATGACCTACTTTCATGAGGAAACATTTTGCTGAACGAAACAGAATAATTGTTTTTTCGTCTTCCTATGCACTTTAATGTCTCCGAAATTACTTCTTATTTAAAGATAATACCTAGCCAAAGATGAGTGCAATGGCTTAGAAATAGGCTCATTTTTATTATCTAGAAATTTGGTGTACAGGTTATAATTGCTTTATGGTAACCAAATTGAGATTAGGGTAATTGGATTTGTTTTTCTTTTCTTTTGTTGAATTGCAAATTGTAAGATAGTTCTTGAAGTGAAGATCAATATCTGAAATGTGAGACTTATCCCTTAAATGTGTACAGGTTTGAGCCTGTCTGGTAAAAAAAGTCAATTTATTTAGGAAATCCTGTCTAATTCATATTGCCATATCTATGAACATATGCATGTTATATGTTAGAATGCCCTCCCCATTTTTGTTCCTGTCATGAAATCGATATTTCAAAGTTTTATGTGATGCAATTAAAGGGGAAAAGTCAATTAGGTATTAGACATTGCTACTATTTTGCTGCTATTTCTTATAATACACATTTTCTTATAATACACATTTTCAAAGGATGAGAAGCCATGTCCACAGGTGAATGGTCTTGATTTCAAAGAACAGTGACATGGCAGTCAATTTATTTTTTTGTCAGCCTTAACGTCATGCTTCTCTTTTTTCAATCCAAAAATCATTTATTTATTTATGTATTTATTTACCCTATTTATACCCCGCCTTTCTCTACCCCAAGGGGAACTCAAAATCATGCCTACAATGGGCCAGTTTCTCCTGAAGATCTTTTTGTTCAAACTGTTCTTGAAATCCTTTTTACTGAAATCAGTATAATGAAAGACTTTGTTTCATTGAGGAATCTGGAGAAACAATCTCTTGAGAAAATTCGGAAGCAAGAAAGTCAATTCATCACTGAAGCCACTTGGATCAAGCAAAGGACTTTAGAGATTATCCATTCCTGGCTTTTTGATGGTGCTGTAAGATGGAAATTTTTCTTCATGTTAAATTTTCTCCAGGTTAAAGAAGAGGTGTGGCGCTTTTAAAGAGGTGTGGTGCTTTGAGGCAATTGGCACTTCCAAGCCCCTAAACCTCATCTCGAGTATCAGATCTATTAATTTCCCCACCCTCTCTGCCAAGAGATCATATGCTGAAGTTTAAGTAGTCCTTCAGAAAGAATTAAATTTGTGGGAACCAATTCAGGCTGCAGCTGCTTCACCTAGGTCTCCTGTACAGGAGCTCTAAATCATAATCTGTTCAGAAATGTAAGTTGTGGTTATTTTGAGGAGTCTGTGAAAATTATTCTGTATGCAAACATTTTAGACTTAAAGGTACCCCTGTGTGTACCTTTAGTTCATAATTGAGGGACCATAGGGTCATGCACTTTTCTAGCACACGTGAAGAAGGATCTCTGGTTAGTATATGCACTTGTGTGCAATGCCTTGTCCAATAAGAGGAAATTTAATTTCTTCCTGTGTCCTTCCATTTTCTTTTAATGTATTTGTTCCACCACTGTTTATTTCTTGGGTCAAACATCCTTTTTGTTCTGTTTCTGTCTCCTTGCTTGAATAAACTTGCTGTCGGTCAGTTGTTTGACCTTGATAACTTAGAGATAGGCGTTTGGAAGGAGGGATGCCAGTCTGGGTTGCTTCACTTCCATACCTGCTTGAACACAATTTTGAGAAATAAAAAACCCTCTAAACTCTTTGAAATTATATCCGCTCTCCAGAAATAGCCTTTGTTCAGAGAACATATAGTGAACGATATTACATAATCTAAAACTGAACCTTGGAAACCCTAAAAGGAATGTTGGACATTGTACAGTGATATTCTTACACTTTCAGGACCAATTTGCTTCTGTAGGACTTTTCTTTCAAATAAGCATGCTTAGGAGGGTAGCCTGAGCATTTCTGACATTTGCCAGCATTGGGCACGACTTCTGTGAATTTTAAGCTGCAAACTGAATGCCTTTGACTTGCATAGTTTGTATAATGCGTGTTTGACTTGCTTTGTGCCTTTTCCTCTCTTCTCACGTTCGAAACATCTCAATAAAAATAAGGCCATTGTCGGCTGAATAACAACAGCCATCTACCGTCATCCCTGCCTCATTTTTATGCTCCTTTGGTTGATAATGCCTTTTGCCGGCACAAGGAGGTATTTCTTGGACTGGTGCTGGTCTGCAAGCCATAATTTGCCAATTCTTGCAGATTGTCTGGGGAAAAACAGTTGCCGATCGATAGAGGGCATAAGTATGGTAGCAATGAAGCAATCAACACATATTTAATCTGTCTAGAAAATTGAAACAACTATAATACAATTTGTTTTTAAATGATCCGTAAAGATTGAAGGTATTAAATAATAATTTGTTTTAAAATACTTATTTCACTTGCACTATTGTTAACTGCTTATACAATTCAGAAACAATCTAAATTAGATTTTTTAAATATTGCCTACTTATAGTAGCATATTTTAAACAAGTTCTTATACATATTGTTGCCAATGCATGATGGACTTTTGAAGAAAGCGCAACAATCTCAGCTGCTAATATTAGCTTCTTGAGACCTGTTGGCAAACTTAAGCACTGATAGGTTACAATTTGATTTGGGGTGTTTAATTGGAAAATAAAGTAATCACTATGACTTTAACTCTGTGTTACACCACAGATGAAACATGTAAGAATGTGTTGATTTCCCCCCAAAATTTTCTTCTATCTTCCACTTCCCCTTATTATAAATCAACGCCTCCCAATTACATCTGAGGCTATTGCCCCCGGATCATTCCAGTGCAGTATTGCCCACTTTTAGACCAGAGCTGCTTAAACTTTTTTCACTTGCAACCTCTTTCCACCCAATAAAGTTTTATGCAACTCTGGGTATATAGGCATATAAAATAATAAATGAGCATTTGCAAGGCTTGCTAAACAAGCTGGTTCTTATTTCTATGGACTACAGCTGAAGCATATTTTTGCACAGTCTCTGTAAACATTGCAGATGTGGCTAACAGATTTGTGTAAATGTGTGGTGTTCAAAAATCTTTTACTTTTTTTTCTCTTTTTTTTTGCAATCCTCATTTCTGGATACAGTGATCTCATTTGGGATTGGCCCCACAGTTTAAAAAACAGTGGTTTAGAATAATCCTGAACCTTACTAGAGCTCATGAGAAGGCCCCAATTGCTATGCACTCTGTAGGCAAGGAAGGCCCAAGTCAGCCGTTAACTGTTCTGGAGAATGTTGCTCATTCCGCTCTTCTAAGCCAACGTCTGATTGGCTCCTCCAAACCTTTGCCATTCGGAACCCTTCAGATCTTGTCCTCAAGATAGCAAGCCTGCCCTCTGCTGCCTGCCTTGGGCCAGATACAGTCTCCCCCCATTCCACCTTGGCTGTGTTTATGGGGTACTCACAATTGCCCAAGTAAAAAATTGAGAGGAAGACTGGTGATTCATATTGGATCCCAAATGCAAGCACCAGATGTGCAATGGACCTGAATAGGAACAAAGGGTCAGGGTCAGGGCCAAGCTGGTGGGTGGCTATTGTGTACAGGTCACAGGAACCATTTCTGTAGAATCTGAGTAAGCAGTTTTTAGAACTGGATTGGGACTTAAATGATGAAGCCACTGGAAATTAGGAATTATCGGTCTTCAATTAACTGCAATACAGAAACTATGAAAGTTACTTTAATGAAACAAATAGGGTGGAATTTGGTCGCTATCTATAAGTGGCATTGTTTGGCAACCCAGTGAAAATTATTGACTTCCAGCATGTGAGAAAGGTAAGATACTGATGTCATAATTGTTAGGAAAATCTCCAGAATAGAGTATTTAAAATTACAAAACAGCATACTTAACAGGAATTAGCTCACAGCTAGCAGAAGGTGTAGTGTGGCTGTAAAAGAATTCAGGAGGCAAAGGGACAAAGGTACAGAGTTCAATTCTTAAAGTTTCAAAAGGTTTGGGCTTTTTTGTTTTTTAACTACATTTCTTGATAGAAAAGATTGGGTCTAAGCATTTCCCTTAACTCCATTACTTATGTGACCCCTTATCTGAGTATGATGTCCTTCCAAGTGTCTTGGTGGTTGATATGTAAGTGATTGTGGACCCCTATTCTTGATCCACATGTTCTTCCACATCAGTTTCCAGATGGAAGGTGGTCCCGGTCAGGATTGGCTTGACGCACCTTCCTCTTGGCACTTTTCTCTCTTTCACCCTCCATTCATGCCTCTGAATTCTGGTCACAGCTGACCTCCAAGGGCCAGTTGAATTCCTGGGCCAAATTGAGGACTGACTAAATTTTCCTGATTGTACCTTTTATGTTTAAATTCCCTAATTCCAACTGATTTTTATCATTCTTGTAGTTTAATTCTGTATCCTTCAGCATGAGTACAGAGCCTTGCAGGAAGTCTTTCAACGAAATTTGTGTGTGAGGCTGACATGGCAGTAACAATTTATAAGGCCAGTTTATTGTAGACTTGAAAAAATCAACAACAGGGTTATAGTTGATACAGCTGACAAGTATTGATCTAATAGGACCAGCTACAACAAAGAAGCAGTGTTATTTGGCCTTGTACATGACATTGTCTCTGTCACAATGAATTAGTTGCAACAAATGCTAAGCTTCTCTGTTTCCAATCCCCCCCCCCCTTGACCAATGTGACCATTAAAAGAAAATAAACAGTGCTCAGATCCAGAAAATATTCAGGTCAAGCATTCCTGTTTATGCAATGTAGTGTAACGTAGGTTCTATAGGAGGAAGCATTAAGTGTGAAAACAAACCCTAAAAGCAGCAGCTGTAGGTTACCTTTTCCAAAGCTATTCAGGAGTTGTTTCATTCTCCCAGAGAACAAGCCCAGTGGGTTTAATAAATGATGATGATAACACACAGCCTTATAAATAAATAAGTAAAGATAATAACACACAGCCTTAAGTAATTGCAACTAGAATGCTAAAACTGTGCATAAATACATCTTATTCAGCAACCAGTAAGTAGAGTCTAAAGTTATGAAGATATAAAGTAATATCTTGGAGAGAGGGTGGCACAGAGTAGTTAAAGGCATTGCTTGGAGTAGCTTTTGAGAGTACTCTGGGCCTTTTCAGACTGAATGAGACATGTTTAGGAGTCAGATAAAATAACTGACCAAATGAAAGAAAATGCATTGAAAATTCATAAATTATATTACTATTCCCTAAAATATAAAATCAACAAAGCTAGGTTGAAGATATTGTTGCAAAATATGTGATTTGAATCATATCTGATGAACTTGAATTTAAATTCTAGGGGGTCCAAAAAGGCCACTTCACAGGGGCAGCATTATTAATTTTTGTATTTGAAAGTGAAAATAAAGTGTATTTAAGTTAATTGCTGCAAGGCTAGAAATAGCTAAAGCATGAAAAACATTAGAAAATCAATAAAAACTGGTTAATGTCATTTTCAGAAAAATTAACACAAAATGTAAGAGTAGCAAGAGGCAACATAGAAGATATGAGATTGGAAATCATATATTCTATTGCCTCCTTTGAATCAAGAGAGGTTTTGGGGGAAAATACTATTCGAAGATATGATTAATATACAAACGTCATTTGGAAGTCCGTTCATATTTATTGTAATTGAGAGGGATAAACTTTCATGACTTCATGAGTGGGAAGAGAGGCAAAAGGAGGGATAGAATGAGAGGAAAAATTAAAAGTGAATAGGACATAGAGCAATGGATTTAAATTACAGGGAAAGATTTCACTAGGAATTAGGAAAAACTTCCTGATGGTTAAGCACTGTTTGTCGGTGGACTACACTGCCTGGAGTCTCCTTTCTGGTGGTGTTAAACAGACTGGACAACGATCTGCCAGGGGTTAATTAGTTGTATATTCATGCATAGTGGAAGGAGGTTGAGCTGGATTGGATGTCCCTTGTGGTCTTTTGAAACTGAGTTGATGAAGTTGTGATGCCTGCATAGGAAAAGGAATTATTGGTTGTATCAAGATGAAAATTGTTGTGCAAAGTAATAACATAATTTTTGGAAAGAAAGGGAAATAAATAAATATTGGCAGACAGCCCATTTTCAAACTTGATACTCCCTTTTTATCAGAAACAAAAAGACACTGAATACACTCGTGCACTAAATGTTTAACCTGACCTTTCTAGTATGTTGAATAGGGCAGGCAAAACAATAACACCTCATTTAGTCTAGAATCGATGTGTCCTCGATTTAATGTTGGATGTTTGCCAGTTCTCTACTTGTTTACCTTTACAACTGTCTCCGTGTCAAGCTAGAGCCAATATCAGTCAACATAATTTATAAGATGACTTCCCAAGTTACCGCTACACACTACTTCCCAAAAGAGTGGATAGGTTTTTCTCTGATTCCCCAAGACATTCGCATAATTCAGGTAGATGCCCCATGGATGCCTTTCTCGCTTTGTCTTTAGCAATAGCCAAATAAATGATGCCAGTAAGCACATCACTCACACATAAAAAGAAAAGCTACAAAAGGAAAGAGTTCCATGTATGCTGTCCAATAATATGATCCATCCAGTTCCCAGATGCACAACCATTCAGAATGAAGATGTTGATGGATTTTCAGAGCCCTCCAACAAGGGAAGACAGGCCAAACATCAGGGAGATGACAAGGGCTATTGACACGATCGCTCCAGAACGCCCTCTCTCGAGTAACCGAGCTAAACCAGCTCCTTGGTTTATTAAGGAGCTGGCAGCAATGAAGTGAAAAAAGAGGAGGCTAGAATGTGTGTGGCGTCTGAAGCGGAGCAGATCAGCCCAAGCGCGTCTGGTTTCTTAGAACCTATGACACGGCAACAAAAGCTGCACAGAAAACATCAGTTGGGGCCAAGGTTTTCTCCGTCCAGCGGAATTGTTCCGAGTCATCAGAAGACTACTAATTCCGCAGCAGTGTGAGATCCCGGATGGCTTGGCGGTCCACTGTGTAAAATTCGCTTGGTTCTTCACGGATAAAGTTGCTCTGATCCGTTCCAATTTCGATAGCACTTTAATGGCAGTCTCTGAGTATGTGACACGAACATCTGCTTGTCCAGTTTTAATGGATTCATTTCAATTGGTTCAGCTCGAGGATGTGGACAGTATCCTTGGAGAGGCGAGGCCTACCACATGCATCCTAGACCCCTGTCCATCCTGGCTGATAAAGGAAGCCAGAGGGGGTTTGGCAGAGTGGGTTAAGGTGGTGGTTAATGCCTCCTTACAGGAAGGCAAAATTCCAGCCAGCTTAAAACAAGCTGTTATAAAACCACTGTTGAAACCATCACTGGAACCCACTCAATTAGTCAAGTATTGGTCTGTTTCCAATCTTCCCTATTTGGGCAAAGTCATGGAACGTGTGGTGACCTCAGAACTCCAGGGGTTCTTGGTAGACACTGATTATCTTGATCCGGCACAGTCTGGCTTTAGGCCGGGACATGGAACTGAGACAGCCTTGGTTGCCTTAGTTGATGATCTATGCCGGGAGCTAGACAGGGGGAGTGTGTCCCTGTTGGTTCTGCTGGACGTCTCAGTGGCTTTTGATACCATTGACCACGGTATCCTTCTGGGACGCTTCGCAGAAATAGGGCTTGGAGGTACTGCTTTGCAGTGGCTCCAATCCTTCCTGGAGGATTGGGTGACACCTGCTCGACTCTGCAATCGTCTTGTGGAGTCTCTCAGGGTTCAGTACTGTCCCCGATGTTATTTAACATCTACATGAAGCCGCTGGGGGAGATCATCCGGAGTTTCGGAATAAGGTGTTATCTGTATGCAGATGACGTACAGATCTGTCACTCCTTTCCACCTGTTTCTAAGGAGGCTGTCTAGACTTTGAACCGGTGCTTGGCTGCTGTGTCGGACTGGATGAGGGCTAGCAAATTGAAACTTAATCCAGACAAGACAGAGGTCCTCCTGGTCAGTCGAAAGGCCAAACAGACCATAGGCTTACAGCCTGTGTTGGATGGGGTTACACTCCCCCTGAAGACGCAGGTTCGCAGCTTGGGAGTGATTCTGGATTCATAGCTGAGCCTGGAACCCCAGGTTTCGGCGGTGGCCAGGGCTTTTTTTGCACAATTAAGACTTGTGCGGCAGCTGCACCTTACCTTGGGAAGTCTGATCTGGCTATGGTCGTCCATGCTCTGGTCACATCACAAATAAATTACTGCAATGCACTCTACATGGGGCTGCCTTTGAAGATGGTTCAGAAACTCCAACTAGTCCAACGGGTAGCAGCCAGATTACTAACTGGAGCTACATACAGGAAGCATACCACCCCTTTGTTGTGTCAGCTTCACTGGCTGCCTGTCCACTTTCAAACTCAATTCAAAGTGCTGGTTTTGGCCTATAAAGCTCATACGGTTCTGGCCCAGCTTACTTGTCTGAACGCATCTGCCTCTATGTCCCACCTCGTAACCTAAGATCATACAGGGAGGCCCTGCTCTCGCTTCTGCCAACGTCTCAACTGCGGCTGGTGGGGGCGAGAGACAGAGCCTTCTCGGCTGTGCCTCCCCCCCAACGGAACGTGCTTCCATCCCTCCTGGCATTTAGGAAGAAGTTAAAATCTTGGTTTTGGGACCAGGCCTTTGCACAGTAACTCAATGCAGGACTTTAACTGGAATGGATTGACATGATGATGGATATGAGAATACGGCTTACTGTTTATTGATTGGGTGTTGATGGAGTGTAGACGGAATGCTAATTTAATTTAAGTGATTGTTGATAACTTGTTTAATTGTACTGTTTTTAACTTTGCTTGTATTTATGTTTTTATGTTGTCTATGGACTCCGGCATCAAATTGCTGCCTTGTTGGCCACTCTGAGTCCCCCCTCGGGGGTTGAGAAGGGCAGGGTAAAAATACTGTAAATAAAATACAATAAATAAAATAAACACTAGAAAGCAAACGGGAAGGATTGCAGCTGTCAACTCTTCTAGCAGTATAAAACAATTAAAATCTGCAGCATTATTCGAGGTCATCCTTTTCTGGGTAGATTTAGATGCACGACCATAATTGGAGATGACCTAAGAGATCAAAACCTGCACCAACCATACCATTATCAGCTGCATGGAAGAAGAAATCAATGGTCTAATCCAGAGCTTTCCAAACTTCATTTTTGGTGATACACAAAGGCACCCATTGTTTAATGGCATGGTAATTCAGTTTTAGTTGAAAGCTTTATGTTAGATCAACCCCTTATAAGAGATGAGGACATATTTATAAACTGTAATAACGAAATGCAACCTATCACTAAAATCTTTCATTTATATTTTTAAAAAATATATGATGTATTGCTTATTTCACATAGATGCAGAGGACTTTCATTACATTTGCATAACACACCTACGAACTGCAACCAGCACGCTAACTTATTACAACGCAATTTGAAAATCTGTGAATCTTTATTTTTAAAGCAGAGTCTTCAACCTACCAGGCCCCTACAGATACAGAGTACAAAACCCAAACCACTGTCTCATGAACAAGGAACATTTTCAAGATCACTTAACTCTTGCCCAGGTTAGTTGATGGAGACAATAAATCTGTATCGGGACCAAGCCCAATTGCTTTTAGTGACGCACTTTTCTCCAGGACACCAAGCCCTGCCAGTCTCTTGTGACATTATAACAACACAATGGGGCAAAGATTGCCAATGGAACACACTGCAAAGCTGTTTGCTTGTTTGTTTTGAAGTGGCCTTGTGTAGTTTGTAATATACTGCCTATGTCACTGTCATTGTGATGCAAACCTTTTGCGAAAAGCCACTCGCTCTTGTTCGATTGATAAAAGGCCCGATCAATTATTTCCACTTTCAGAACAATTTATGTTGTGTATGTGGGCTTATTTGGGCAGCTGGCAGCTAACAAGCGGCAGCTTAGTGTGTGTTTACAGTCAAGAAAGCAAAGCCAACTGCAGGCAAGGCCCAAGTGGTGTGGCATTTACTGTCAATATATCAGGAAAAAGAAAGAAGTGATAAAGAGTGTTTTCTGCAGGGAGGAGGACTGGGAGGAAGTTGGATAATTTGCAAAGTTTCTGGGCTGAACAAACAATATGCATGGTGATCATGAAACTTTGATTCTTGAAATGTAGCTGGGATTTTAAATGCTCTGATTTCAAATTAAGGAATCTAACTTTCTAACTGTCTCTGTTACTTATGTGAAGGCTCAAAAGGAAAAGCAAACAAATATGGGGAGAAAATTGGGAATATTAAGTGGGGTTGAAAATTGAAATGCAGGACCAAAGGAAGAATTCCATTCGTTCTTCTTCATTTACAGGAAAAGGAAGCATTTTTGAGGTGGAGCTGAATATACTGGGATTGTTATCCCTACAGAAACATCAGAAGTCTTTCTTTGGAGAAACACGGAGGATCAGTTCTTACCATGAAGCAACTCACTGAAGAAGCTGTAGAGCAATACATCCAGAATAAGGTAAGGATGGTCCTTTTGCTTTTTGGAATTGGATTTTGTTTTCAAACCCTAAAAGTAGGAATATTCAGATTATGGCTTCACCAATTCTGGGAACTGACAAAGAGCAGCCTTGGAACTTTACTTGGGCCCCAAATCCAAGAGTATGCACAAATATGCTACCTATTATCAATATGTACAAATATGCTACCTATAGCATGTGGACTGGAGCTGTTGCAAGAAAATAATATAACTGCTGGGTTATATCTGCAGGTGGATGTGAGGCACCGAGTGGTCTCCAAAATTGTGGATGAAGTGCAAAAAATCATACAGCGGTTAAGCACAGATATTAGCAACAAGGATCCCCGTTTCCAAGCAATCTCCAACTCTGGCATTCATAATGAGAACATGAAGGTAAGGGTGGAGATTCTTTGCCGGTGTATGTATTATAATGAATCAATGTTCAGATCCATTCAGGGGTAAAACAATACTTTACATCATTATTGTCATCATCATAATAAAGTTACTATTAATAACTTTTTTCTGTTTTTTCCCCTTAAAGCTAGGGAAATTATTTTTAAAATCTTTTTAAATACAACAACAACAGCAATAACAGTACAATTACAGCCCTCTCTTTTACACCCTCCGGTTTTAAAACTCCTGTTGGAATAAAGAAGTTTTTCCCAGCTAAAAGAAGGACAGCAAAGAGGTTTATTCTAACTTACTTAGAAAATTGTTTCAAAATCCAGGGAATGATACCTTATAGGCTCAGTAGTTCATACTATGGTGGAACTGGAAAAAGATCCTCCCCTGAGGAACCCAGTACCTGGGGAGGATCAGGTGGAAAGATATAGCTGTATGCATCATTACCAGTATTGTGCCCAAAAATTGATCAATAGCTTGTGAAGCTGTTGCAGCAAGGAAGTTTCATGAATCCTGTAACCAACCCTAATTAACAATCTAGTCGCAACACTTTGGGCAACCTGAATCTTGGCACATGTTACAATAATCCAGACAGTTGTTGTGTGGCCAGATCAGGTATGTCTAGAAAGAGCCACAGGTGGAATGTTAGAACCAGCCCAGGACTTCAACCCATGTATTTAGGGCTCTATTTGCATCCGCTTTGGAAACAGAGCTCCACAGGAGTCCCATGGAGGTCATCACATGACCTAAGGGCACTTCCAGTGGGACTTTGCGGGGCTTCCTTTGGAAATGGAGCCTGAAATCCCCAAAGAATAAAGCAGCAGAAAGAGGGGGTGGAGGGGGATGGACCTTGACACGGAAGGGACATGGGATGGCTGGCCATCCCAGAAGATGGTGAAAAAGAGGAGGAAATGGGGTAAGGGTGTTCCCTTCACTTTCCCCCATTTTCCCCCCACTAGTGGGATGAGGTCCCCAGTTTTTGCATCTCTCTGGTTGCTTCTGCAAAACTACAGTGCAGCAGCATTAATGAAACATTAGCAGTATTGGGCTGTGGGCAGTATTCATAAAAGAACCAGGAGCCAAGGAAGGAATATATTCCATGCATCTAGATCAAGTCTGTGAAAGCTTCTGCTACAAACGTATTTCTTTCAGGTTATGTTCAAAGGTTCACTTTTTACACATATTGGACCTCACGGCAGCGTTTCATACTGTTGATTACCAACTTTTGACACACCGCCTGGCGGTGGCGGGGGTGAGGGGGGCAACTCTCAACTGGCTGTCCTCCTTCCTCCAAAACTGCCTGCAGCGAGTGAAGTGGGGAGGGGTGGTCTCTGAGGGCTCCGCCTTACACTGCGGGGTCCCTCAGGGGGCCATCCTCTCCCCACTGTTATTTAACATCTACATGCGGCCACTCACCCAATTGGTACGGAGTTGCAGTATGCTGATGACACCCAGCTCGTTCTGAGGATGGATGCTGGGGCGGAATCTGTACCCGATAATTTCCAACTCTGCCTAGAAGCCATTACTGGATGGCTGCGAGCCAGTAAGTTGAAGGTGAACCCGGCGAAGATGGAGATCTTGTGGCTGGGCTGCCCGGGGGGGAGATCCAGCTGCCGATGTTTGACGGCGTGGCGCTATGCCCGCAGTCCTTAGTAAAGAGCCTGCAAGACAGCCTTTTACCATCTGCGGCAAGCTAAACGTCTGGCTCCTTATCTCTCCCGTCGCGACCTGGCTACGGTGATCCAAGCCACGGTCATCTTGAGGCTCGATTACTGTAACGCGCTGTACATTGGCCTACCTTTGTCGGCGATCCGGAAACTCAAACTGGTGCAGAACGCGGCAGCTCGCTTGCTGCTGGGAGCCCCAAGAACGGCCCATATAACACCACTCCTGCGCGAACTGCACTGGTTGCCCATTGAATTCCGGATCTCCTTCAAGGTGTTAGTTCTAACTTTCAAGGCCTTATATGGTTTGGAGCCAGTGTACTTGAAGGAGCGGCTTACCCCATATGCGCCCAGAAGATCACTGCGTTCAGAGGGGCTCAACTTACTTGATGTTCTGGGGTTGAAGTTCTGCAGACTCTCTACCACGCGGCAGAGAGCGTTCTCAGTGGCCACGCAGGTTTTATGGAACTCGCTGCCGCCAGAGACACGAGCCTTGCGGGACCTGTTGGCTTTCCGCAGGTCCTGCAAGACCTGGCTATTTAGGCAGGCGTTTGATGTGTGATGTCCGACGGTGCATGATTAACATGGCCACTCTGCTGTACCACTATTTTTCTGTATGAACCAGCCATGTCTGACTATGATTCTGTGTGACTGTTTTAAAGATGTAATCTCATGTGTTTTAACCCTATGTGTTTTATATGCTGTTTTTATATGCTGTCGTATGTACTGATTTTATATGCTGTAAACCGCCCTGAGCCTCGGGAAGGGCGGTTTATCAATCAAAATAAATAATAATAATAATACTCCAGTAGAATATGATAGATACATACATCAATAGATCTGTGGGAATACTGTAGAAGTACTATAAACATAAGAAGAGCCCCTTATGACCAGTTGGTTCCAAATAGGAAGCATTCGAGCAGGATATGAGTACAAGAACACTCCTGCTCACGCGGGCCACCATACTGTCTCTGTGTCAGGATCCTATGCCTAGGATCTACCATAATTTAAAAGGTGTGTTGCCTTTGACTGCTAAACCTTGATAATGTTATGCCTTCTGTTTTAGATGTAATTCTTAGATACTGTCCTATTATATTATTTATAACTCATAACATGTTATCCAATAGGAATTAGAGTAGGCAGCTGCATAATGTTGTTGGTGAGGACCAGTTTGTATTAGCACCAAACACCTGGGAGATAAGAGGGTGGAGCTGGGGAGGATGAAGTGCTGGGATTCAAGATCATTCTTATATGAACTGGAATTTTGATAGGTGAATGTAAGGTTTAGATTTATTAATAAATTATAGAAAGGCCACAAAAAGTATAACAGGGGGCTTCTTGTGCACCAATGAAATGGCAATGTGCAGGATGTCTGGATGCTATAGAAAGTCCCAGTCTTGACAACTATAGTGTGTAGTACCTGTACTGTAATAAAGGTCTTCCATTTTCAAAGCTGGACTGATTTTGATAGGCAAATTATATCTGTAGATATACTCCTCAAATTTGTTCAGGGCCTTTCTATACTACCCTATATCCCAGTATCTGATCTATGAGCTTTACTATCCATTATGTATGGTCCACATTTTACTAGCTTCTCTGTGAGAATGTCATCAGAGACCTTATCAAGGCTACATCCACAACGTTCCCTTCATCTACCAGGCTTTGTCTTCCATCACTCAGCTTCATTATATTATAATGGGTTATAGTCTTATTGTGGGTGGGAAGAAGCTTCCCTGGCTACATTTTTTCCTGTATTAATTGTGTCTCCATGGAAGCCAGGGCTTATATATGAAATAAGGGTATACTGAGAATCAACTATGTTGTGGGAGCACAGTCGATTCACAGTTGATTCTTGCAGCCTATGAAACAAGAGTGTGAACACAATTGCCCTTCCCTATTTCTCAGTATGAGAAGTACAAGAAGTCAGGTCAGGATGAGTAGCATGATTAATCTGGGAAGCAGAAGATGCAAGAGCTGTATTATGAAATCCATCTTTCTTCTCCATATTCCTGGTAATAAAGTTTAATTCTGTTTACACTGACTAGCTGAACTGTGCAATGCTGTTTGGGATATCATGTGGAAAGTGGGGATCTCGTTGTGTGTTAGCCAGGAGTGTCTGTCTGAAGGAGTGGGAAAGTCTAAATGAAATCCTACAACATTACTTCCCCAAAAGCACACTAATTTGGTAAGTTCTATTTGGAAGCTAAAGAATGGTGGAATATCACTCTTTCTGCTCTCAGGCTGTGATTTGGGTCACATTTAAATTCCAAACCTGCATTTCCAGAATGACGTCTTGTTGGAACCACCTTACAATAACGTTTTGGTAATTGTAAGAAGGTTATGAGCTTTAAAGGATGCAATTCGAATTTTCAGACATAGCTGTGCATAGGATGCAGTAATGTGCCTGCTTTCCATCTCCGCCAACTTTCTCACCTGGCCAGCAGACAGATGAGGCAGAGAGAGGAGATGGGAAAGATAAAGGACTGCCATGATAGGAAGAGTTCACATGAAAGCAGCAAGTAGCTTGATTCAGAACATGACAGGATTGCATAGTGTGTTGCTTCATGCCTTGGGATAGTTTGAAGAAGTCATACCTCTGGGTTACAGATCTTCTTGGGCATTACATTAGAAATGTGCATTAACACTTGCTGCTTGATTAGTTTGCTCACTAATCACTTTCTTTTGCCTCTGTTGTATCTCTTGTTTCCCTTTTTGCCTCTGTCAGGATCAGCCAGCCTTACTGGCCAAATGGTCAGCTCTACTTCAGGGGAAGCGCCCCTTCCATCCATCCATCCAGGTACAAACACCTTGCATGGATTTTGCCCCAGTTCCCTCATTTCTGTTTTCAACTCCAATACCCCATTAGATGTCCTTACTGGCATCTCATTCAACTAAGTCTTCTTGAAATGTGTGCTGAAAGCAGAAATATGGTTTCTAATTTTCCTGTCACCTTAGTCAACTGCATGCCCCGTTTAATTCATAACATGCAATTGAAGACTGCTTTCTTTATTTACTCATAACTAGGTCTGATATGGATAAGACTCGCTGTGCAAAGGTAGAGGAAGTTAAAAAAGCACTCCCTGGGTTTTTCCTAAACCCTCCTTTCACTGGTACCACTGGAACCCTTTCCTTCTTTTTAAGCCCTCTCATATGAAGGACATTCAAGTGCCACCTCGGAGTTGGTTGAGGTAGGCAGGATTTCCCTGGGTACTGGTTGTGGGGGGTCGGGAGCAGGTCAGGGTTTTGCCCTCCTTTCTGCTCGAGATCCCCGTGTACAACTGGTGGGCCACTGTGTGATACAGAATGCTGGACTAGATGGGCTGAGGCCCGATTCAGCATGGCTCTTCTTATGTTCTTATGTTCTTATGGCTTTAAATCTGTGAGGTTTTAAAGGTCTACTGACCTTATTCTTCAGCCACCCTTACACAGGGAAATCTCTTTCAGAAAGGACTCAACATCTGAATACGCTATAGTGCTGTTTTAAAAATTATTTTTTTAAAAAAAATAGCACTATAGATCAGTTTCTTTTTAGACAGGCCCATCCAAATTATTTTTAGTGTATGAATTTTAAATTATGAGTTTTAAACAATGGACTGTAATTATAATACTGTATGTTCTTTTAAAATGATCATAAAACCAGTGTTTTAACTGATGTTAGTTTTAAACTGATATTGTGTATGATTATTTAAATCTGTTCTTCACCTCGATCCATGGGAGGGGCAGGTAAGAAATCATAATTATAATAATAGTCACAATAACTATATATCGGAGCCCAGGGTGGCATAGTGGGTTAAACCGCTGAGCTGCCAAAAGGTTGACGGTTCAAATGCAGGGTGAGCTCCCACTGTTAGCTCCAACTTCTGCCAACCAAGCAGTTTGAAAACATGCAAATGTGAGTAGATCAGTAGGGATTGCTTGTGCGGGAAGGTATGGATGCTCCATGCAGTCATACCGGCCACATGACCTTGGAGGCATCTACGGGCAACGCCGGCTCTTCGGCTAAGAAATGGAGATGAGCACCACCCCCCAGAGTCAGACACGACTAGTCGTAATGTCAGGGGAAAACTTTTATCTTTACTAACTATGTATCATGGGTCTGAACTGGATAGATGACTGATCTAACAAACTAACTAGCTGCTTGCTGCTTGTTTAGCACAGAGTGTAGTTTAGCTTTGGCAGTTCTTCCCATCTGTGAGAAGGCTGGTCAGCCTGTTTAGACTGTTGCCTCAGACTCTTTATAGCCAACAGCAGGGCAACATAGAGATGGCAAACTGCTGTTTCTGCTCAAGTCAAATGTGCTTGATAACTTGTTTTCAGGTACACATCATAAACAAAAAGTAATAATGCATGTTGTCTTATCTATAGTAAAGTGCCCTCAGTATGTCTTCAGCCCTGAATATTTTGCTCTTAAATTATCCCTCATATAGACCACATACAATTTTTCCTGCTCCCTCTCTTATGATTCTTGTCATGACTCCTGCTTTAGCTTTCCCCTTTGTTTTACATTAATGCAGTTGCCTTGTGTATGTGATACTTTTGGTTTGCTTACTCCTCTGAGTTGTGATACTGTTGTGCAACATGTTCAATGTTCTTAGAGTAATCTCTGTACTTCTGCATGTAATGATTTTCAGAATTTTGTTGCTAGCAAATCATGATATGAAAATAGTGTTCACAGGGTTTAGTGATGCTATTCAAAATATGCATATTAGAATTAAACTGTTCCAGCACATCGTTGTATTCCTGAAAGATATTGTAGAAGGAACTCTGAAGAAGCCATGGGTCTGTCGCTTTTGTTGTGTGCCTTCAGATGGTTTGCCAAACCTAAAGCAAACCTGTCACAGGGTTTCATTGAGATGATATATTCAGAGGGGCTTCATCTTTGCCTTCCTCTGATACAGGGAGAGTATGACTTGCCCAAGTCACCAAGGTAGGTTTCCATGGCTGAGAAGGGATTTGAATCTTGATTTCCCAAAGTACCAATCCAACACTCAAGCAACTGCATGATGGTGATGCTGGTTAAAGATGGGGATTATTTTTCAGAAATAGGTGCCAGGAGTGCTATACAAGTCTTTCTTTGAACTACCCCCTCTTCCTCCTCCTGTGGTAATTGTCCATCTTTTCTTTTAGGACTTTATCACATTGGGATATATCCAGTTCCTGAGACTCTTTGAACATGATTCTGAACAGGTCCTGTCACATGACATTTGTCCCATTCCATCAGTAATCCGTTGAAATCCATCTGCAAAAGGTTGCAGAAACAAAGTAATTGCACATGGGACACTAGTTGTTTTTAAAAATTTACTCCAATTTATTACATTGGTGAGGCACTGCACTGTATTTCCGTGTGATCAGAAAATCAATCTGTATTCGATCAGATAAAATCTCATGAGATCGGTCGTTTGAGATTTCCAGGCTTTGTAGCTGTGCAATACTAGATTTTTTTAAAGTGTCATCCTTTCATGGTGTGATGAGTCAAAGTGCAGTATTTTCAAATTGTAATAATAATAATAATAATAATAATAATAATAATAAATCAGGTGCGACGAGGAGAGTATGCATCCCATCTCAATACATTCAGTCCTAAAAAAATATGGGATGTATTCTGATATGAACAGATTATATCTCAATGTGATAAGGTCCCTCCTAATGGTGTCACTTATTAACTACTGGCCTAGTTTGGAGGCAGCTATAACAGTCTTTTCCATTCTGGTCAAATCTAGTTTCCTTACTATTTATCATCTATTTCCAGCTGTGTTGTGAAAGCCACGATGTATTTACATTTAAAAAATTGGTAATGCTTATTATGAAAGGAATACAGATTATATGTTAGGAAATTTTTAAGGCTGGTATGGAAAACTTCAGTTTAACATATTTCTGCCTCAATGTTTAGGTCAAACCTTCATATGGTGGTTTGCAATACGTTCTTTTAAAAAACAAAATAAAAATATTGGGGAGCATCAATATGATTAATAAATTACAAGATTTGTGTGTATGTTGGGTGGGGAGTGTCTTTAGATACCACATAGAGATTAAAATGAAAGAAGGTGCATTCTCAGAGAAAAATGTTAGTGTCTAGCCAAAACTCAAATGTTCCTGCATAAAACCATAGCTGGGTCTTTGTGAGGGATGTTAACCGCAACTTTGCAATACAGAAAATAATGATATGTATGCAGGGTTTACTAAAATGTTGGCCTGGTACAGAAGGCCCAGAGGCTTGGATGCATTACACCCAGGCATGTAGCCAGGGGGGGCTAAGGGGGCTTCAGCCCCCCCGAAATTCTCAGGGTGGTCCGCAAAAAAGGCCTTACTGGTACATTATTTAAACTGTTATGTTTATTCATATCATGATCTGATCACCATTCACCTTTCGTGGTAGCTCCCATGATCTGGAACATCCCGCCTGCCCTCACCATGCCCAAATCAGATTATGAAAACCTGGCTCTTCTCCAGGCATTTGGGGTTTGACATTGAGCCTTTCTGGCGTGTGTACTTATGTTTTAAACTGTGTATTTTTGGGTTTTAAATGATGTAAGTAGCACCAGTGGTGGAATACAAATAATAAAGTTATTATTATTATTATTATTAATGTGGGGTTATTGGGATAACAATACAAAAGGTTTGCTAGGATAGACCCTCTTCCACCCAGTCTCAGCCCCCCGAACCAAACTCAGCCCCCGAATCAAAATCCTGGCTACGGCCCTGATTACACCCATCTGTTTTTGTTCCTTGTGTTACCAGTTTTTCTACTGAGCTAAGAAAATAATTTCAATGCTTATGCAGAAATCATACTATTATTCTTGAACAAACTCTACACTGAAAGAAGGTGGTTCAATCCCAGTGTATTCCACTGCAGGCTTGAGATTGCCTTGAACAAGGACCCAGGAAGTCCCTAACTCAGGCCACATCTATGCCACTGCATCATGTGGTATAGGAAACGGATTAGCCTGGGGCAACAAAATGATGCTCCAGGCTTATCCATTTCAACCTGAAATACATCTGATTATCCAGGTTTATTCCAGGTTTTAAAAATACCTGCAAAGGCCCAGATCTTACTGGATAGCCATTCACATTTTTGATAATATGGAAGAACCCTAGATATAGAGTCTAAACTCTCTTGGATGACTATGTTCCATCACTGTAATGTGCATGTGTGTGTGCGCGCGCACACACACAATAGTACTGGCTTACATGCAATGTATCTGCATGGAAGTAAAATTTATATTAAGTACATTCAATCAAGATACCTACTTTATTGGCGTGGACAAATTGAACAGAACTGGAAACCAATATTCTGCTTCAGGATCCTCTGAATGCTGCCAAAAACACCATAATCCAAATGTGACTGGTGTACACTTCTAATTTTGAAAAACACAAACTTGTAAAAATATGAAAAAGTACAAAGTTCTGCAAGCTATTTGATATGTGATTAGCCATCCCAGAGACTCCCATGAGAGGTTGATTACTCTTTTTGCTAATCCAAGCAGTGGGGGGGGGGACGGGGAAGGCTACACTTTGCTGACCCTTAACCCATATTTATTTATTTATTTTGTACATTTGTACCCCGTCCTTCTCACCCCTGGGTGGTGGGTAGAGAACGGAGACTCAGGGTAGCTTCACAACAAGCACTCATTGTAGTGCTAATCACAAACATAAAATACATTTAAAAACAATTCATTTAAAAATCTTAATGGTATTACTGTGGTTTATGAGTTATCTGTCGAACTGTTGTAATTCGCCTGAGCCGTTTTGGGGGGACAGACAAATGCGAAATAATAAATAAATAATAAATAAATAAAAAAAATACATCTATATAAATAAAAATGTAATGTTCGTTTGTGGGATTAACATAACTCAAAACCCACTGGGTGAATTGACACCAAATTTGGACACAATATACCTATCAGGCCAACGAGTGACCATCACTCATAAAAACACTAAAAACTACAGCGGAAGAGACTTGAAAAGCCAAAAGATAAAAAATACATTACAACGCAGGTACAAAACACATATACACAGACAGGGCCACAGCAATGCATGGCAGGGGGTGGCTAGTTATGTTAATAAAAGCATTTGTTTGAAATCTTGCCGGTTTAAAATCTGGGTTGGTCCATTGTCTTTCATATCACATTAAATCATCCCAACTGCTGCTTCTATATGTATTCCATGTTTGGGGAAATTGATAATTTGGATATAAATAGCTGTAAATTACCGTATTTTCTGGCGTATAAGATGACTGGGCGTATAAGACAACCCCCAACTTTTCCAGTTAAAATATAGAGTTTGGGATATACTCGCCGTAAAAGACTACCCCCTTCCAACTCAAACCAAATAAAAATTTAAAAAGCATCAGATTTGATTTCAATATGGTAATTTTTCTATTATTGTACCTCCTTCTCTGCCTCTTAGATCTCGCACCTGCGCACTTGAACTGCTTCACTGCAGTCTTCAGGAGCAAGATCTGAGAGGCAGAGGAGGAGGTACGGTAATAGAATACAAGGGCAGGCCAGACAGGTAAAAGAGGTGGCCTAGAGCCACTCTATCTCTTTTTTCCATACTCTGGGTGCCCTGGATGCCTGCAGCTTGCTCTGCCCTTCACTTACACCTTCCCGGTGAGGCACCCCTTCACCTCAGCATCGGGACCATATTAAGTCCACGAATCCTGATGAATGGATTTTCTTCTACAATACTTGTACAGCATCGCCCTTAATGCTTTCATACAGTTGCTGCATACAGCAGGGATGCGGCCACTGCCATTTTCGAGCTCCCCCCATCATATGCGGCAACCACAGGTTCTCCAATCCAGATTGGAAGTTTCAGCAGCTGCTCTATAAGATGACTTCTAGCATATAAAACGACTCCTGGTGTATAAGCCGACACCTGCATATAAGACGACCCCTGAGTTTTGAGAAGATTTCTTAGGTTAAAAAGTTATATGCCAGAAAATACAGTATCTAAACAAGCCAGAAACATCCCTGGATTGAGTTCTTGTTCTTCATTTCCCCACCAAATGCTATTTTCCCCATTTATGTTTTGTGTTTCAACCTTTCTGTTGTTGCCTAGGTCTTGGCACCCAACCAGTTCCTCATCACCATCCCCTTACTTGGCTTGTCTGGCTACAAAGAGGGTCAGAAACGACACTGGCGTTACTACACAGCACATGGAGCCAGGCTCATGTCTCCCGTCAGGGATCCAGAGGATCTGCAGCAGTGGCTGGAAATTGAGCAGTTCTCCAAGAGCCTCCAACAATGGCACGAGACTGATGTGAACATTGAGGGTGACCTTGTACCTGCTAGAGTCCTGGCTGTCTTCCGAGAGCTTGTGGAGAGATCAATTGTGTCTTGCAATCTAATGGGTGAGTTTACTGTAGAAAGGCACAGTCTTTTTAAAAGCAACTCTCCCTTTCTCACAGTCAATTGTAAACATTCACAGTCTCCTTGCACTTCTTCAGACCTTTCAAACACTTTCTCACATCTACAACAGCATTGTCCAAGGCCCTCCCACAGATCTCTGCACTAATGCCTTGATTCCAGTAGAGGCTGGGAGGCATTTGAATCATCAGCTCCAAGATATGCTGGTCCTCATAAGTGCTGATGTGGATATATGAACAACAACAACAATTATTATTATTATTATTTCTTGCCCACTTCCCCCACACAGCTCGAGGTGGGTTACAACATTGATCCTTCTACTTTCTTTGTTGGTGCTCTAGCTCAGCCACCAGTGAAAATCTCCTCTTGCTGTTTCTTTTCCAGACAAAATCAACATTTTAGAAGGCTTCAGCTCCGCGGTTCGTGTTGCTATTGAGACATCTGATTACCAGGTTGAAGTTGAGCTGACCCCAACTATTGAGATCCCAACTTGTTGGCCCCAGAAAATCAAGTGGCCCCGATGCTTTAAACGCTGGCCTTGCCAGGAAAAAGTGCAATGTGTTAAGGTACGAGGTGGAGGCGGATCATTGTAGGCCAAATTGACAGCCTCATCCTGCTAAAGGGGGCATATAGATGGACTGGAGAGTACTATTTGGGCTATAGTTCAAGTTTACTTTATTACGGTCAATGACCAGCGCATGAGAAGAGGGACACAGTCCTGCACAAACACATCAGGTCTAAGGGTCAAGAGATTTAAAAATTTAAAACTTCAATACTTTAAAACAGCGATTCTCAACCTGGGGGCCGGGACCCCTGGAGGGGTCGCGAAGGGGTCATCAAAGATCATCAGAAAACACAGTATTTTCTGTTGGTCATGGGGGTTCTGTGCGGAAAGTTTGACCCAATTCTATCATTGGTGGGGTTCAGAATGCTCTTTGATTGTAGGTGAACTATAAATCCCAGCAATGACAACTCCCAAATGGTCTATTTTCCCCAAATTCCACCAGTGTTCACATTTGGGCATATTGAGTATTCATGGCAAGTGTGGTCCAGATCCTTCATCGTTTGAGTCCATTGTGCTCTCTGGATGTAGGTGAACTACAACTCCAAAACTCAAGGTCAATGCCCACCAAACACTTCTTATATTTTCTGTTGGTCATGGAAGTTCGGTGTACCAAGTTTAGTTCAATTCTATCGTTGGTGGGGTTCAGAATGCTCTTTGATTGTAGGTGAACTATAAATCCCAGCAACTACAACTCCCAAATGACAAAATCAACACACACACACACACACAACCTCACCAGTATTCAGATTTGGGCGTATCAGGTATTTGTGTCCACATTTGGTCCAGTGAATGCATATCAGATATTTACACGACAAGCCATAACAGTAGCAAAATTTCAATTTTGAAGTAGCAACGAAAATAATCATATGGTTGGGGGTCACCACAACATGAGGAACTGTATTAAGGGATCGCGGCATCAGGAAGGTTGAGGAACACTGCTTTAAAACCTTAAAACTCTAAAACCCTAAAACAAAAGTGTATCATTTCCAGAACATCAAGATAAAAGTATATCAAAATTAATGGATGTAAAGGGGAGGGAGTCTGAAGGGAGGGGGAGGGAAGGGAAGTCCAGTCAGAGAAGGGAGCAACATCCAGCCATTACTATAATAAAAAGACTAGAATTAAAAGACTATAATCAATTTTCTACTAGTATGAAATTTTGAGTTGTACTAGCTGGTGCTATTTGTCGTTGAGTGCTGGATTTTAATAGCTGCTGTGCAGAACTTGGCAACATTATAGCTTATAGCCGAATTCGTATCTGAAAGCAGCAGGGAGATGTAAAATTTAATCTATAAAAATTTAAGCTATAAAAATTTAAGCTATACAGGACACAGTGAATTGTAACATCCACTAAATGTGGTTGCTTGCTCACTGATTTCTTGTGTCTTTCCCAAGAAAGATGGTAAGGTATGGGACTAAGCACATTTGCACTGGAGACTTGCAGAACGTCATCTGAATGCAAAACCCCTCCACTCTACATTTAGGGGAACATAGCAGATAGCAATCTCTTGAAGAGTGGGTAAGGGCACCATTCACTTCAGTTGCTACTAGGTTTGGGAAAATGATCAATCCCAAGTTCCATATATGGCTCTTAAGACAATATTTTCTTTCATATCCCCCTTTGCAGTTGCTAAAATGCAGCTTCTGTCTTCCTGCCTCCACTAGTGGACCAGTCAAAAACTATACATTTATTTGCTTAAGCTATATCATGCCTTTCTTTTAATACAGGATCTACAGCAGCTTTGAATGGGTGCATGTGCCTTCATGACGCCTGTCAGCTTGTGGTGACCCCATGTTCTTCATAGGGTTTTCTTACTAGTTGAGACATATTTAGAGCCTAGAGACCTGCTATTCATTGATAGTCTCACATTTCAAGCACTTACCCTTCTTAGCTCCCATGATCACAGATAATCTAGTGCCTTTTCAAGGCTGCTTAAACTTTTCCCACTCTTTACCAATTTTCTCCTGAGAACTTTTTATGTGACCCTGGATATACAGGTATATAAAATAGGTATAAAAATCAAACATAGCTTTTGCAAGACTTACTAAACAGGCTGATTTTCCTTTTCTTCGGATACTTATGTAAGGCTGCCCAGAGTCCCCTTGTGGGGAGAAGAGTGGGATAAAAATGTATGTAATAAATAAATAATAATAAATTTGTGGAATACAGCTGAAGCATTTTCTGCACAGTCCACTGTGAATCCTACATGTTGCTGCTAACAGATTTGTGAAAATGGGTGGCGTTCAGAAACGTGTTACTCACTACATTTTTCATAGCCCCAACATTGTGCTAAGGAGCCTCATTTAGGGTTGGGACCCACTGTTTAAGTAGCAGTGCCTTTAGGATATACAGGCCCCATCAAGGCAACCTACAACCAACTAAAACAAAGCATTTTAACACAATTCTTTAAACATAATGAAAAATTCTATTAAATATACAAAACCAGTTAAAATATACTAAAAAAGATAAAACCACAGCACATCTGATGAAAAGCTTCATCTTGCAAAATGAATCAAGAGTCAAAAATCTGCCTAAATAAAAAGGCCTTATTTTGTTGATGGAAAGAAAGTAAAGAGTTAGCTAAGTATATTTCCCATGGGAGGGAATTCCACATACTAGGGGCAGCCACTGAGCTTGGATTCCCACTGACCTATAATCCAGTTTCTGAATCCAGATTATCTTCTTTGACCTGGATTATATGAGTTTACACTGCCATTTAATCCAGTTCAAAGCAGATAATCAGGATTCAGAAACTGGATTACATGGCAGTATAGATGAGGCCTGAGAAGGTTCTCTCTTGTGTCCTCACCAAATGTGCTTGTGAGCAAGAGAAAGCCATCCCACGAAGATCTTAAAACTGACCCCCTTATCACACTGGCACGTTAACGCAGGTGTGAGCAGAATTTTGGGAAATGTAATTTAGGGTGGGGCCTTTTGAATATTCTGTTACATATGTCCTTGCTTTCCCAAATTACATTTCTCAAAATTATGTCCGCACCAGAAGAACGGGGCTGTCTGCATTACAGCCCCAGTGTGATAAGGCTATCAGCGATGCTCATAGAGATGTGGTTTTTCAGATTTAAATGCTTTCCAAATACAAGCAGAGATTGCTTTCATGGGAGTATCATATTCTGCTGCATTTCTGTCATATTTTTTACTGTAGCATAGTTAAGCAGACTTTAATTGAACATTTGGCATTTAAACAGTTTTCATACTAACCTTTGACCATTGGGGTAGGGTTAACCTAAATTACAACTTCATCACATGGGCAAAATTGCCCATCTTACAACAGTTCAACTTCACTTCAGATACGGAGCCCCCCAGATCCCATAACACGTTGTAGATCTATTTCTAACAGGGCTCCATGCCTGAAGTGAGGTTGAACTGTTGTAAGAGGCAGCGGCGACAACACTGGAAGCTTCCCATGTTGCATACAAAAGAATGGGGGGAAGCTGGGTGGTGATGCTTCCCCTTGTGGGATGAGGTAAGGGGCAATGCAGGTGATGCAGGGTACAGGGCGATGGGCCCCCTATGCCACATGCTTGTTTTGCCATGATCCATGGCGAATCCCCTCGCCATTGCTCGGCACACTGATTTCAATGTTTTTAGTGGTTTGAATAGAAATATAATCCTTCTGGGAGGCTAGTCAAGTATCAGAGCATGCTACCAACTTCCAGGATGCCCTCTGTCCCCTCTTCCCTGTCCTTCACTGCTCAACCATTTAAACATTTTCTGCAGTCTTTTGGCTTTGATCTCTTGGCCGCTTCCAATTACCATTGGCACCTGAGTTTTTCACGAGCCGAACACATTCTGATGCAAGGACTTGATGAGGACGGTGGTTGCCGAATGACATGCTTCCGGGTCATGAGACAGATGAAAGAAGATGTCTGGTGTGCAGGAAACAAGCCGATCCTCACATCTTTTCACCTGCAGGTGTGTGTAGCAAACAACCACAACTGAGTTAGAACACGATGAACACAACAAGGGATTGTTTGGCAGTAACAGCTAGTGGTTGTAATGTCTGTAGGGTGGGAAGTTTGTTATTGTCCGCATGTTGAAGTTGTCCAAGGCACTGGATGTATTTTGGGACATTGTATAGTTCTTTTAGGCAGAATGACTAGTTGCCAGTTGTTTTCTAGGAGAAGAGGAGCAGAGAAGAAAACAATGAATGTAGTTTTCGGTGAATGCATGAAGTTGTTTCAGATCTGGTAACCCCTCCATTGGGAAAATAGCTTAGAAAGAAGAGGCATGAAGGTTTTCAGATCAATGTCAGAGCTTCATGTGTTCACCAAAGGGCCATATTAGATTGATATGCTATGGGCTGTATGCCAGCAATATATAGTGACACCAAAGGGATTTCTCTTTCCCAGCGACTGCATGTTTGCCCTGGGGACGTATACAGTGCCACCTTTCTCCATTGTTCTTACTTTAAACCTAGATAAAAAGTGGGGCCATCTTTCTTGTTGGGTGCAAACCTCATTCACCTTCCCTGTAAAGAGAGTAAATGGAAATCATATGCTGTTGCTGAGTTAATCTGTAAACCCTCCTATGAAGTTTTCTGGCTTGCAATTAAAATACCAAACATGGGAACATTTTTTTCTTCTGCTGGATGACTGCATCTTAAGTATGGTTTGCTATGGTTTCTTAGCCTGGCAGGAAGTCGGACTGGATTACTACTCTCAGCAATATTATCCCTGTGATACAATACATTGACTTTCACTGATAAGTCAGCCAAGTATTCTATTTGTTCAACTCTTTTCAAATAAGGAAGTTGCAAAAGAACATAAAATTAACATAAAAATCAGCTACAAGGAAACCTTCATTAAAACAACAATGGCGTGGTGCCATTAAATAACATCCAGTTTCCAGAGGAACCATGAATTTCACAGATTCTAGTTAGTAACACAATAAGAAGGCAGTCCCTCCGGATTTCTTACTCTAGCAAAGCTCCAAGTCCCTTCCTTTGTACTGAATACTTTATGTTATAGCAACATTCCCCACATAGGATTAATTTTATATTTAATTGTCAGGAAACTCCACACCTTAGCATAAGAAGAATTCAATAAGAGTTAGGGATGAGTGGACTACCTGTTAATATTTGCATTCTCATTGGGAAAAAAGGATATTGAAAGGACAATAAGATTATTTGCATTTCCAGATTTTGTGGGAGGGCATTCATTTGTAGAAAAATGCAGAAGATTTTCCCAGAGAGAAAATATATTTTGAGCCAGACAACTTCAATCAATCAAAACTTTATTACGGTCACAGACCAGCACAAAGCGAGCACAAGCGCCCTAAGAGGAGAAGGACAACTCCCCAGTAAACAGTTATTTAAAATCAGACTAGAAATCAGTATAAAAATATATATTTAAAGACAGGATATTGTTGCCTTACGATGTCAATCATCACCCGTCTGATATTAAAGGCAGCAGCACAGAACTTAGCAACACTGTAGGTCATTGCAGTGTTAGAGTCCGAAAGCAGCAGGGTGGAATAACATCTTTCACTGCGCCCCGGGTACTTTAAAAGCCATGGTCCAATGGGATTGGATCTAAGATCTCTGTAGAACATGCATTGAAGAAGCACGTGCTCAGTTGTTTCCACATGACCAGACCCACAGGGGCATAGTCTCTGCTTGAAGGGGGTCTTCTGATACCTCCCCTCCAATACAGCCGATGGGAGGGCATGGCATCTTGCCAGGGTAAAAGCCCTTCGGTGTTTGGGCACCTCCAGGCCAGACAACTTGTACTTTGTTTGAAAACACTGGTTTCAAGGCAACATTTAGAGAGAAAAACCACAACATTTAGAAAAAAATTACCTTGAGGTAATTTATGCAATTTTGCAATTGACAATTTGCATCAGTTAAAAGGTGAGACTGATACATGTTGGGAAGTGTACAGTAGAGGCCTCTAGACAGTGTCACTTGCCTGATGATGGCATAATTCAAGGTCATGCAAAAGAAACAAGAACTCATGCCCAACTGTGAACTCATAAGGAAAGAGTTAATTTCCAGGCATCCAGAGTTTCATTCTATTGAACAATATGGTGTCTGGAACAATTATTGTGGATTTGATTAAGTGAAGTATGCCTTTCTCTCTCCCCCTCCCTTTCCCCGTCTGTCTTCTTGTTAAGAACTTGGTGGCTTTTCATTTGGAAAAGGAAATAAACCAGTCAAAAGTTGCAGCAGGAGAAAGCAAGGGATTGTAAGATGATTTACTTCCCAGAGCTTCCTATATACAGATTGAACATCCCTTATCCAGAATTCTGAAATATTCCCTAATCCAAAATGGTCCACAGATGTTCACAAGATTTGTCATCTTTGCTTTCTGAGGGTTCAGTCTATGCAAACTTTGTTTCATGCACAACATGAATAAGATATTGTTTATAAAAATTACTTTCAGGCTATGCACCTAAGATGGGTATGAAACATAAATGACATTTGTGTTGAGACTTGAGTCCCATCTCCAAGATTTCAATTTTTTTTAAAAAAAAAAATTGGAATAATTATATCTGCATGTAGGTGCATATCGAGGTATCATTATGTATCTACATGCAGATAGTTATTTCAAAATATTTTTTTAAATTACAAAATCCCAAACACATCTGACCCCAAGTATTTTGAGCAAGGGATATTCAACATGGGGCTTTATTCCATCAGAAAACAACAGTGTCACCAAAAAAGTGTTTCCGCTTGGTGTTTCTCCATAGAAAAGAAGTACTTTATGAAAAAATTTACCACATGGTTGGGATCTATGGCTCAAAACACTTCCTGTGCTATTTGAAGGAAATCTGTTGTGCCTCAGTAGTTACTTCTTTGAATGCCTCTTGCAGATGGTGCTTTTCTGGACCTGTGAGAAGTACCCTCACTCCAAAGACTGGCGCTGCTTCCGCACAGGCTTCCTGCGGCTGGTCCAGAAGCTGCACAAGTGTGTGAGCCAGCACTTCCTGAAGCACTACTTCATCAAGGGCACGAACCTGCTGAAGTATGCCAACACCAATGATCTGGACGTAGTGGCAGGCAAACTGTCTGTTTTTTTGGAGAACCCTGTGCTGCCCCTCGACTGAGAGAGCTGGAGAAAGCAGCATCCCAGCCAGGCTTAGTCTTGGTCCTTCATCCCCCGCATATGCTATCCTACAGATGATAAGTAGTGACATAGAGCACAATGCAGAAGCGAGGCTATTTGGGCACAGTTATTTACTCTGGAGCCAACACCTTTAAAATGCCTAAGGAGACAAACAGAACATACTGGTTAATTGAGAGTGGAGAGTGTGAAAACAGTGCTCCCTGATATTTCTCTTTTACAAACGTTATGGGCTACAGACCCATAAGCAGCGTTGCTGTATTGGGAGCTGAAGGTGAAGAAAACTAGTAACTGTAGTGCCCTGGTTGCTCAGTTTACTCCTCCCCAGTTGCAATATCAGGATTACAGGGAGGATTTGTGTGTTTGAAAAAGTTTGGGAGCATCTAGAGAGAAGTATCGGACATGAGTGAACACGTGGAGGCTTTTAAAGGTTGGCTCCCTTAGCTATTAAATGTTCCAGTTGCTAAGATCCCTCATTTCTGTCTCTTCTTTGCTCTTCTTAGGCCCCTTCTACACTGCCATATAATCCAGATTATCAAAGCAGAAAATCAACATCTGAAATTGAACTGGATTATATGAGTCTACATTGCATTTTAATCCAGTTCAAAGCAGATAATCTGGATTTTATATGGCAGTGTGGAAGGGGCCTTAGTGTGTGGTTTGGTACAGAGTTTCTCTCCTCCTATGATTATTTCTCACAGAGGTCTGTCAGAAACAAACTAATGTTTCCTACTTGACTATATGCACAAGGAACTATGTACATCAGTTCACTAAGAAATGCACTAGAGAATGCATGTCCCTGGTTCCCTGCCAATCTTGCATATTATGAGTCTAACGGGGGGTCTGCGACATATAATATACATTCAGATTTGGTTCCTAGGGATAGTGATATGCTAAAGTCTCAACCCCTTTCTGAACCACATAATACAAGAAACCCTCAGGATTTCAGCCTAAATTGGAAAGTGTGTACAGCTGCCCCTCTGATTTTGAATCTGTGGATTTAACTATTCACGGCTAGGAAAATTTTGTTGATTTTGTGACATGTTGAGCACTATCTTGATGTGTAGGCACTGGAGTTCAAAAAAGGCATTTGCTTAAGGATTTAGAGAAAGCTATTCATTTTTCTGTACTGCATTGTCCAATGTCCAATTGTTATTTGCTAGTCTCTTGTAGGAGCCTCCCCCTCCCAGTGGCTCACAGTATAATTGTACATACATTTATTTTAATGTTAAAGATATATTTGGTAAAGAAAAGGAATGTAAATGAACAAAAATATGCTACTCATATTACAATAAATTATTTTTATTCCATTTTGCTGTACCTTCATAACATGATGAAACAATGGCAATGTCAATGGGGATTTTATATTTCTGCGGATCACAATTTTACAATAAAACATACGGTAAAAACACATGGTAAAAACATGCATAACCGAGGTGGAACACCAGTTTTTACTGAGACAGCCAATCCTTTGGGTTAGCCAAACGCTAACCTGAATAAGGCTGTCTTCATTAATCACTCTAACAGAGTACTGAAAGCTCTGTCTAGTACTGGACAGATGGCAGGAGCGGGGCGATGGAACCACCAACAAATTTTGCTCTTCCGATCACTAACACTGGTTGGACTTCCAGATATTGTTAGGCTGCTAAGGAATGATGGGGCCTATAGGACAGCAACATCTGGATATCAAATGCTAATTTGCAAACCCTGTTTCAAAATTATGATAAAGTCTAAAAGTAATTGTGTTCAATTGAATAATGCTGTAGTCAAGCAATTGACAGAATTTCTTCTTGCAATTATGGTCTCAAATATATGCCCAAAAGTCTTCATGAGGGAAGGGCCGATGACAGATGTTTCTGGATACTCAGCAGATGAGCCAGAACAGGTATACACCTCTGCTACAGGCATGAAAAAGAAGAATATGGTTATTTTCTTTAGCTTGGGATGCTAAAATGACCAAAAGCAGGCCTGAAATTAGAGCATGAGGCAATCATCATACGGCTGGCTATAAAACAGACTAAGGGCGCTTCCAGACAGCACTAAATTATGGGTTTTATCAAGGGGGTTTGAATCCCAGGACGATATAAGAGGTCCACATACAGACCTGTTGTCCAGGCTTGATGCTTTGCTGCAAGATTTAGAGGCTCCCAAGATGACCACCATGGGACTTCCACCAGAAACCTTGGCAGGTGTCTTTTAAAACTAAATGCAGATATGTGGATACATGGAGATCTGGATTTTTATTTTATTTTATTTATTTATATTCGGACTTCTATCACCGCCACTCCCTGAGGGCTCGGGGCGGTTCACAAGTCAGGCAAAAGCAACACAATCAACAACAAAACAAACAATACAACGGTGGAAGAAGAAAGGGGGAGGACAGAGGTAGGGAGTAGAAATATGGCAGTAGGGTGCCCAGCAGAGTCTAAGCGGGCCCTCCCCTGCCATCAAAGGGAGGAAGCATAGGCGGTCTCAAGATGATCCCTCGTAACTGGCCATAGGTGGCCAGGCTTCCTCTGTCCAACGGTCTGACAAGGGGTGTCAGACCTGCTAGAAGGATGCCTCTCTCCTGCTTCGAAATTGTCTGGGGGGGCTTCCGTCACTTGAAGCCCGAGCTGCAAAAGGTTCTGGGACTACACGAATTCCGGAACCTGGGCTCGGGCGGGGCGGGCCTCCCCTCTCCCATGCAGTCGGTAGAGAAGGTCACGGGTCCAGGGGGTCGGCGGCCTCGGTGGAGGGGCGACCCGCACTGCTGGTCAGTGGCAGAGTTAGGGACGGGAGGTCTGCTGCTCCTTGGCCTCCGGTACCTCCTCCTCCGATGACCACGAGACCTCCGCACTGGACCACTGGATATATGGATCATTGGAAAAGTTCCATTTGTCTTGGCTAGATAACCTACATACAGTATGTCCTCCACATGTTTCATGAAGTTTCTGGTACACAAACCAAGTTTTTGCCTTCTACTCAAGTGTCACCTTCTTTTTAGGAACTGATCAATCAGGGACAAACATCTAAAACCCAAGAACAAACCTAGATAAAAAAAATCCTATGATTTCCAATTGCAGGGACATTCAGACATTTGAAGATGCGATTATTCGGCTCAAGACCTCAATATTCCCGCACCTGGAAATCTCATGGTTTTTGTCTTTTGAAGCAATTGCTTCCATGTTTGCAGGCCACCCTCCTGTTTGCTGAAGAAGCTTCTTGGATAAAGATACTGTCTGGACAGGCTCTAAACAAGCAGTACCTGTGCTATTGCTTGTAGGACTGCTTTATTTGTTATTTACCCTAAACCCCGTCTTTCTCAAACAAAGGAAACTCAAGGCTTTATTTGCAGTTACGGGCCTATTTAGCAGGCCTTTGGTGAGTAAGTCCTGCCCATGCCCCTTTCTATTCGTTCTTCTGAGGATCAACCCCAACTGTGTTATTAAACTATCAAGGCAGCTTACACATATGCAATTATTCAATGCCCTAGAGCAACATATAATTCCAATATACATTAAAGTTAAAATTAATACATATTAAACATTTAAAAACATTACATTCAGTATTAAAATTATACCATACATAGTTGTATTCTAGGGCCGTTCCAATAGTCGTTGCACATATTCCATATCTATTATCTCACTGCACTATTCTCCGAAGAATCTGTATAATGACCAAGTAGCAACAGTAAGAACTGACCATGGAACAACAGACTGGTTCAGGATTGGGAAAGGCATATGGCAGGCTTGTATACTCTCACCCAACCTATTCAACTTGTATGCAGAACACATCATGTGATGTGCGGGGCTTGGCGAATGCACACCTGGGGTTAAAATTGCTGGAAGAAACGTTAACAACCTTAGATATGCAGATGATACCACGTTGATGACCGAAAGCAAGGAGGAGCTGAGGAGTCTTCTAATCAAGGTGATAGAAGAAAGTGCAAAAGCTGGGTTGCAGCTAAACATCAAAAAACAAGATTATGGCAACAAGAATGATTGATAACTGGCAAATAGAGGGAGAAAACATGGAGGCAGTGACAGAGTTTGTATATCTAGGTGCAAAGGTTACTGCAGACACAAACTGCAGTCAGGAAATCATAAGACGTTTAGTTCTTGGGAGGAAAGCAATGACCAATCTCAATAAAATAGTGAAGAGCAGAGACATCACACTGGCAACGAAGATCCATATATTATTCCCCATAGTAACCTACAGATGTGAGAGCTGGACCATAGGGAAGGCTGAGCAAAGGAAGATAGATGCTTTTGAACTGTGGAGTTAGAGGAAAGTTCTGAGAGTGCCTTGGACCGCGAGAAGATCCAACCAGTCCATACTTCAGGAAATAAAGCCCGACTGCTCACTGGAGGGAAAGATAGTAGAGGCAAAGATAAAGTACTTTGGCCACATAATGAGAAGCCAGGAAAGCTTAGAGAAGATAATGATGCTGTGGAAAATGGTAGGAAAAAGGAAGAGGGGCCGACCAAGGGAAAGATGGATGGATAGTATCCTTGAAGTGACTGTCTTGACCCTGAAGGAGGTGGGGGAGGTGATGGCTGACAGGGAGCTCTGGCGTGGGCTGGTCCATGAGGTCACAAAGAGTTGAAAGTGACTGAACGAATAAACAACAACATTCTCCGAAGGCTTGACCCTAAGCCATGTTTTCTCTTTCTTTCTGAAGGCCAGGAGGGAGGGGCCAATCTAATGTCACTGTGGAGGGAGTTCCACAGCTGAGAAGGCCCTGTCTCTCATTCCCACCAGTCATGCCTGCGAAGGAAGTGGGGCCAAGAGCAGGGCCTCCCCAAACAATTTGGTTCATATGGGGAGATAACGTTCAGACAGATAAGCTGCTTTAAAAGTAATCCTGATGTGTTACTGTTGTTGTTTCATGTTTATTTTTATTGTCTTTTTCCCAGTCTGGGATTCAAGGTGGCTTCCCAATGTTTTAACAAAAAATGTAAATACTAGAAGAGCTTTAAGGGTGGTTTGAAGTTAGATTTGACATAAGGAGACAACATGAATAAATACTGGGAAGCACCTCCAGGAACAAAAGACACCATAAAACAAGGTCATGTACATGTTGGCAACTCCAAAGTGACTCATTTCCCAAGGCTTTCTCTGGCATATTTCCCACAAATTTTTACTGGCATATATTTGACCAAAAGAAGAGTCCTGACAAACCCTGGCAGTCTTCTGACTTGCAGAGTATTGTTATGCCTCAATCCCACCAGATGGTGGTAGCCTTACTGCATTATTACTGCCATGATTCAATTTTGAAACCTGAAAAACCTTGAAATGGCTTTGCTGCTCCTGTTTCATATATGAACAGGTGTAACAGCTCTACAGAAGGGGAAATATATTATTAAAACCATTATGGAAACAAGTTCTTTGTCCAGGCCATGTCTTCAGACTGGAACATGTTTGTTCACCAATGGAAATAGAGTGGCAGAATTGATGGCCACATGGTTATAACTGCCTCTCTGTGACTCTATCACAGGGATCCCCAGAACTGAGGACCAGGGCCAGATGCAGCCCCCCAAGGTCATTTACCTAGCCCCTGCCCTAAACTTGAGACTCAGGGTCCCCCTAGATGTGCAATGACTTAAAAGCACACAACAAGAATAGTAATTCACTTGACTATCTAATCAGCCAAAAGCAGGCCACTTCCCATGGAAATTCAGGTTAGTTTGTATTCTTAGAATCATTGAGTTGGAAGAGACCTTTTGGGCCAATGCCCTGCCAAGAAGAAGGAAAATTACATTCAAAGCACCCCTGATTGTTAAAATTATTTTCCATTTTAAATATTGTATTGTTCTTTCATGTTTCTATGCACTACAAATAAGATATGTGCAGTGTGCATAGAAATTTATTCATTTTTTTTCAAACTCTAGGCCGGCCTCCCAACAGTCTGAGGGATTGTGAACAAGCCCTCTTTTTACAAAGTTTGAGGGTCCCTACTCTATCACTTCCCTGCGCTGGGAAAAGAATTGGTTCCCAGGGATTTCTCTTGCTTTGTCACTCTGGCATATCTTCCAGAGCAGGGACAAAACGATCAGGAGGGAGAGAGTGCAGTACCTATCAGTTCTACACATAAATGAGCAGTTCTTACACAATTGTTAGAACATAAGAACATAAGAAGAGCCATGCTTGTTATTTATTTTTGTGTTATTTAACACTGAAGATGTTCAGGCCAGGGCACCTCATACTCCAGTCTGTAAGTGTACAACAAGTCCTATCATCATCTTCATCATCATCATTTCTATGCCACCTTTCTCCCTGTGGGGACTCAAGGCAGCTTACAATAAGAACATAAGAAGAGCCATGCTGAATCGGACCTCAGCCCATCTAGTCCAGCATTCTGTATCACACAGTGGCCCATCAGTTGTACACGGGGATCTCGAGCAGAAGGGAGGGCAAAACCCTGACCTGCTCCCGACCCCCCACAACCAGTACCCAGGGAAATCCTGCCTACCTCAACCAACTCCGAGGTGGCACTTGAATGTCCTTTTCAGTAACTACCAATACACTTGGTATCCATGAATCTGTCTAATCCTGCCTTGAAGTTGTTCAGGTTGACAGCTGTCACAACCTCTTCTGGAAGTAAATTCCATAACCCAATGACCCTCTGGGTGAAGAAATATTTCCCTTTATTAGTCCTAATTTTCCTACCTTGGAGCTTCAGGGAGTGCCCTCTAGTCCTAGTGTTTTGTGACAAAGAAATTTTTTTTTCTTTATTCACCTTTTCTATCCCATGCATGATTTTATACACTTCGATCAAGTCACCTCTTAAACGCCGTCTTTCAAGGCTGAAAAGACCAAGGCGTTGCAACCTGATTTCATAAGGGAGCCGCTCCATCCCTTGGATCATTTTTTGTTGCCCTTTTCTGTACCTTTTCCAGTTCCGTTATATCCTTCTTAAGGTGCGGTGACCAGAATTGTACACAGTACTCCAAATGTGGCCTTACCATAGATTTGTAGAGAGGTAATACAACATTTGCTGACCTATTTTCGATTCCCTTTCTGATCATGCCTAGCATAGAATTTGCTTTTTTCACTGCTGCTGCGCACTGGGTTGACATCTTCATTGAGCTGTCCACCAAGACCCCAAGATCCCTTTCCTGGTTTGTCTCGGAAAGCTTTGACCCCATCAATTGGTAGGTGTAGTTGGGGTTCTTTGCCCCGATGTGCATGACTTTACACTTGTTTAGGTTAAAATGCATTTGCCATTTTGTTGCCCATTCACTCAATTTCAAGAGATCTTTCTGGAGCTCTTTACAATCAGTTTCATTTTTAACTACCCTGAACAAACTTTGCTACCTCAGAATTCACTCCTACATCCAGATCATTAATGAATAAATTAAAAAGTAATGGACCCAAAACTGAATCTTGGGGTACGCCACTTCTCACCTCTTTCCACCCAGAGAAATGTCCGTTTATTACCACCCTTTGTTTCCTACAGTTTAGCCAGGTTCCAATCCAGGACAAGACCTGTCCCCTGATTCCATGGCTGAAGAGCTTATTTAGGAGCCTTTGGTGAGGGACTTTGTCAAAAGCCTTTTGAAAGTCAAGGTAAACAATATCGACTGGGTCCCCTTTATCTATGTGTTTATTTACACCCTCAAAGAATTCTAACAAGTTAGTAAGACATGATTTGCCTTTGCAGAAACCATGTTGATTTTCTTTCAGCAATGCCTGTTCTTCTATGTGCCTAGTAATTTTTTCTTTAATAATGGTTTCCATCACTTTGCCTGGAACTGAGGTTAAACTGACTGGTCTATAATTTCCTGGATCACCTCTGGTTCTCTTTCGTAGTCACTGTGGATCTCACACATCTGATATTTCCTGCTGCCAAGCAGAACAGTTCGGAACCTTCTAGTAAAGATAAAAAAACCCTAGCCCCACCCCTCCCCGCCCCCGAGTATATAATAGCCCGAGGGTGGGGCTAGCCTCCAATTCTCTTGATCCGCCGCCTTAGCAGCAGTCAGAGAACCTTCTCTCAGCGAGCTCTCTCCCTATCTACCTGATTGACTCTTTTGATTGACTTTGATTAACTTTGATTGACGTTTTTGGTATCCTGTGCTTGACCTCGGACTGTTTCTTGACCAACGCGACTTTTCTGTGTATATCTGACTTCGGACTGGACTAAGGTACCTCTGCTTCCCCTTGTCTCCTGTCACTAGTTGAGACCTTATGGCAGCTACATCTTTTTAAAAGTGCATTCAATGCCTTAATGTCATCCCTGACTCGGATGGCCATTCTCTCTGCCTGGGGTGTTTAGGGGAAGGTCATCGTACCCAGAGCTGTTCTGTCTGCAGGGGCTTCACCCCACAGACGAAAAAGAATAGAGACGCTAGGCTCAAGGCCGCCTTATATGTGAAGGCTCTGAATCCTCCTGAGGATCAGGCAGCCGGGCCATCGTCCACCCCCCCGCTGACGGAGCCTGGAAAGCCTCTCCCCAAGATTTTGCCCAAAAAGAAGCCTAAGAAACTGGGCGGGAAGGCTACAACAACTATGGTGCTCACCCAAGATGGCGGCCGAAACCCTTCTTCAGTGTCTTCTGCCAAAGATGGCCCCGCGGAGGCAACGCTGCCTTCTTCTTCACCCAGCACAGAAGTGGCGGGAAGTTTTCGCGCTCTTGCGCAGCAGCCAGCCTCTCTAGCTCCCCCTCAGCCTTCTGGCTTGACGATGGAGCAGCAGCGCCACCTGCCGGCAGCCTCCCAGCAAGTGCAGCTGATGGAGCGCCAATCTTCCCCCCTGGCAGCGGCGCACACCAACTCTGCCGGGGAAGGCTCGCTCGCCTCTCCCCCGATGCCGGAGCACCTCACCCCCGCTCCCGTGGGCACCGCGGGGATGGAGGCAGCGCCACAGGGCATGGTGCGCCCCAGGGAGATGAGCGGGGAGCAACTTAGCCGCCCTTTTCGACCCTCGCCGCCTCCGTACCGTCGGGAGCGATCAACAAGGCGCGATCGCTCCCCCTCGCGAAGGAGTCTCCGGAGGCGCCGCCACCGCCACTCCTCCTCCTCCTCTTCCTGCTCCTCCTCATCATCTTCGTCCCGACACCGTCGGTCCCGGAGGAGCAGGGGACGGCGATCCAGGAGGCCACGATCCCCCTCAGCCAGCCGCTCGACTGAAGCCCTCGCGTCTCTCCCGGGCTTCTGGCGCTTTGCCTCTGACGGGAGGCTGATCTACGTGGGGCAGCCTTCTCCGAGCCCAGCCCCGCAACAGCCGCACTCCAGCCCAGCTGGGTCCTTGGCTCCTGCGCCCCCGCCAGTACCGACCTGCCTGATTGCTCCTCAGCCAGAGCCCGTGGCAGCACCTGCAGCACCTCTGTTGGGCACTGTATCCACAGCTGCATCCCTCGTATCCCAGGGAGCTGCTCCCATGCCTGGGACTTCTTCTCAGGCAACCCAGCCTCAGTCTCTACCTGCAACTCTACTGGGCCCCGCATCCGCGGCAGGAGCACCTATTTGCCTGCCTGCGCCACCCTGCCAATTGACTCTGCTGCAGCCCAGGGGTGTGACACCGGTTGGCCCCCCATCTGCACCTCAAGGTCAGCTTCTAGCGACCGCTGGGCCGACACAGATGCCCTTGGAGGACGCGGCCCACAATGAGTCAGACCCAGCCTCTGAGGGGGAATCTGAGCGGGAGCCGGGCACGGCTGATGGAACTTTGACACCACAATCTGACATTAATGCCTTTATGGCCTTGGTTACCCGTATGCTGGCAGCCCTTTCACTACCAGCCCCTCAGGCCCCTGACACTGTCGATGACCCCATGTGGGCGTCCCATGAACAGGTGGCCGTGTCCTCATGTCCTATGCCAGAGTTGCCCTTTATGTTAAAACTAGCCAAGGGTCCTAATGCTGCACCTAACTCTATCCCTGCGGTGCCGAGAAAGCTTGAGTCACTCTACAGGGTCAGCCTCCCCTCAGCGCAGTGGGTATTGAAACCCCCTAAGGCCAACACCGTGGTGCTGGAAATGTCCAAAGTCAGGCGCCCCAATACCGCCGCGGTCTCGCCGGCAGATAAGGAGGGCAAAAAACTCGACTCCCTAGGGAAAAAGGTTCACCTTAACGCGGGCATGTTGATTAAAATGGCACACTATGCCACGTATATGGCAGGGTACCAGAAGTATTTGTGGGATAAGGTCACGCCCTACCTCGACCTGTTGCCCCCAGAGCACCAGTTGGTCCCCAAATCCTTCGCTGTAGAAGCCACTGCCCTAGTGAAGACACAAAAAGAGTTTGCCCGCCACTTGGCGGAGGATGCCTCAGGGCTCATAGGGGCCGCCACTTCCATCCGGAGACACGCTTGGCTCCGATCGGCCACTCTTTCGGACGAGGCTAAAGCTCTCGCGGAAGACCTCCCTTTTCACACTGAAGGGTTGTTTAACCCTGACACGGACACAAGTCTGAAGTCTAAGCAGGAGGTCAGGGTCGCAGCAAAGGGTTACGGATACACATGGCAGCCGTACCAGCACAGGCCACGCAACCGTGGCCAAGGGTTCTACCGTAGATTCCCCTCCTCTTCGGGGGGCCCCTTTAGAAACAGATATAACAATTCTGGTCGCTTCCAGCAGAACCGGAGGAACTTTAACAATTCCTTTGGCTCGAAGCCCCGATTCCAACCATACCAAAACAAAACTAAGAACACCCCTGCCTCCAAGAAGCATCTTTGATGCTCCGGCGCTGCCGATAGCCCCATTCATACCTTTACCACCCGGTTCCAAGTTTCACCCAAGTTCCTCCAGGGCCCCCTGTGTAACAACCTCCCCTTCACTGTTTGTTGATAGGTTACGCCCTTTCGCGAAGGCGTGGGGGGATATCACGTCTGACAGGTGGGTTCTCTCTGTGATTAGTTATGGTTATGTTATTGAGTTTGATAAGCTGCCGCCGGTAGGTAACGTGTGCCGTACCACCGCTAGCTTTGCTTTACAGTCAGAAGTGGATACTCTGCTCCAGAAAGGCGCCATTTCTGAGGTCCCCCCGTCTCTGGTTCATGAATGTTTTTTCTCAAAGTATTTCCTTGTGGATAAACGCGGGGGAGGGTTTAGGCCCATTCTGGACCTTAGAAATTTGAACAGATTCATTGTACCAAGCGTTTTCGCATGGTTACTCTTGACACCATTCTACCGTTCCTGAATAAAGATGTGTGGTTTGTTACCATTGACCTGCGAGATGCCTATTTTCATATTTCAATTGCTTCCCACCACCGTAGATTCCTCTCCTTCATGGTTGGGAGGTCAGCGTTTCGTTTCAATGTCCTGCCCTTTGGGTTGGCCACCGCGCCTCGTGTTTTCACGAAGTGCATGGCCGTGGTCGCGGCCTTCCTCAGGACCAAGGGCATTACTGTCTACCCATACATCGATGATTGGCTCATCGTGGCCCGGTCAGCTGACCATCTGCGTTCCCATGTTGTTTTTGTTTTGTCCCTTCTGCAGTCACTCGGCCTGCTGGTGAACACGGAGAAATCCAGCCTCTCTCCATCCCGAAGGGTTCTTTTCATTGGGGCCCTGCTGGACTCCGACTCCGAAAGGGCCTACCTCCCTCCGGAGCGATACGCCAATCTGCTGGGGCTTCTTTACATGGCGATCAGCCTGGTTACCATCTCGGCAAGGGATGTCCAAGTATTGTTGGGCCACATGGCGTCCACGGTCTCAGTGACCCCCTATGCCCGTCTGCGCCTTCGGCCCCTCCAGGCGTGGTTCTTGAGCGTTTTCGACCCACTGACAGGGGACCCCAATACCCAGTTGCAACCCCCGGAGGAGGTCATACAGTCCCTCAAGCTTTGGACAAATCCCGAATGGGTCTGCTCGGGGCTCCCGTTCCGGAGGCCGGAACCCACCCTCACAATCACGACAGATTCCTCCATGCGGGGTGGGCGCTCACTCCGGCGATCTCACCGCTCAGGGTGTTTGGTCCCCCGCCGAGGCTACACTGCACATAAACGTGTTAGAATTATTGGCAGTACACAGAGCTCTCCAATCATTCGAGAGCCTGGTCACAGGTCAAGTAGTACAAATACTGACGGACAACACCACGGTAATGTTCTACTTGAACAAACAAGGGGGAACCCATTCCAAGCCCCTGCTGTGCCTCACCATTCAAATTTGGGACTGGTGCCTTGCCCGCAATATCCCTCTCATGGCCTTACATGTTCCAGGAGAGGAAAACACACTAGCGGACTGCCTGAGCAGAACGCCGTTGTCTCACCACGAATGGGCGCTCCACCCGGACGAGGTGCTGCATCTCTTTCGAGCTTGGGGACAACCTCAGATAGACCTATTTGCAACTGCCCAGAATGCAAAGTGCCCTCTATATTGTTCTCGGTACGAACCCAGGTCGAGGACCTCCCTGGGGGATGCCTTCCTGTCCCGGTGGACAGGCCACTTCTCCTATGCCTTTCCACCCTTTCCCCTCATTGCGAGAGTAGTGGCGAAGTTGCAGGCGGACAACGCCTCTTGCATAGTGGTCACCCCGTGGTGGCCTCGTCAAGCGTGGTTCTCCACCTTGCTGCTCCTGTCCAACAGGACGTTTGTTCCACTGCGCCACAGGATAGACCTTCTCACCTCCCAAGGGGGGAGGGTCTTCTATCCAGAGGTACGCAAACTGAAGCTTACCGCATGGAGGATCCTCCCCCCCTGTTAACCCAGTTTGATAGGTTATCCCGTCCGGTTAGGGATATTTTAGAGGCCGCCCACAGGGCGTCCACTAAACGTTCTTATGTTTTTAAATGGAATCGTTTCCTAAACTTTACTACCCTTCGTGGGGTGGACCCTGTCACGGCCCCTGTGTCCGTTGTTTTGGACTTCCTGGTTTCGTTATCTGAGGCAGGGCTTTCGCCGGTATCGCTAAAGTGCTATCTTGCTGCGCTCACGTGGTACAGGAGGAAGGCTGGGATACCCTCCCTATTTGGGGATCCTGTCATCAAGGTTTTTTTAAGGGGATTAAATGGCCTTAGGCCGGCTGTCGCACCGATAGTTCCCGCTTGGAGTTTAGACCTAGTGTTGGCCTCACTCATGAAGCCCCCCTTTGAACCTCTTGCTTCTGCACACATTTCCCACCTTTCTTGGAAGGTAGCCTTCCTTATTGCAGTGACCTCTGCCAGAAGGGCAAGTGAGCTCTCAGCGCTCCGATCGGATCCGCCCTATGTGAGATTCCACAGAGACAAGGTGGTTCTTCGCACAGACATTGCCTTTCTCCCTAAGGTAGCTAGAACTTTCCACATGTCCCAGGAGATTGTGCTCCCGGCCTTTTTTCGCAATCCGTCTACGGCCTTAGAGCGAAATTTACACTCCCTAGATGTTAGGAGAGCAGTAGCTTTCTACCTGGATAGGACGGCAGTAGTCAGAAAGACTCCCAAGCTATTCGTTAAGTACCGCAGGGACGAGTTAGGGATGCCTGTGTCGACCCAAAGACTCTCATCTTGGATAGTGGCTGCAATTCGATTGGCATACGTGACACAGGGCCAACCTTTGCCCCAGCAAGTGAAGGCTCATTCGACGAGGGCTGTGTCAACTTCAGCCGCCTTTCTACGTGGAGTATCCCTGGAAGCGATTTGTCGAGCTGCCATCTGGTCCTCGCCGTCTTCTTTCGTTTCCCACTACAAGCTGGATGTCACCTCCAGGAGGGATGCTGAGTTTGGGAGAGCTGTCTTATTTTCGGCGTTGGCATGACGCCCACCTTCCAAGGTTGGTAGTAGCTCGCTATTCTATCAGATGTGTGAGATCCACAGTGACTACGAAAGAGAATTATGGGTTGCTTACCTGTAACCGTAGTTCTCTGAGTAGTCACCTGTGGATTCACACATCCCCACCCTTCCTTCCCCGCCAGGGTCAAGCCCCGCCGTCTGGTTGCCTTATGCGGCGGAAGAGGGTGGAGGCTAGCCCCACCCTCGGGCTATTATATACTCGGGGCGGGAGGGGTGGGGCTAGGTTTTTTTTATCTTTACTAGAAGGTTCCGAACTGTTCTGCTTGGCAGCAGGAAATATCAGATGTGTGAATCCACAGGTGACTACTCAGAGAACTACGGTTACAGGTAAGCAACCCATAAATCCTTTCTTGAAGATCGGTGTTACATTTGCCTCCCTCCAGTCCTCGGGTACAGTGCCTGATCTTAGAGAAAGGTTATATATTTTGGCTAGAATTTCAGCAATTTCACACTTGAGTTCCTTAAGAACTCTGGGGTGGATGCCATCTGGCCCTGGTGATTTGTTGACATTTAGTTTAGTAAGGCATATGAGAACATCCTCCTTGTTTATCTCTATCTGTTTTAATTCTTTTAATTCCCTCCCTGAAAAAACTGACTCAGCTGCAGGCATATGTTGTCTGTCCTCCTGTGTGAAAACGGAGGCAAAGAAGTCATTTAGCCGCTCAGCAATCTCTTTGTCTTCACTGATTTTCCCTTTCTGACCATTGTCGTCGAGTGGCCCAACTGCTTTTCTAGTTGGGTTCCTGCTTCTGATGTACTTAAAGAAGTTTTTGTTGGTTTTTTTTATATTCTTAGCTATGACTGTTGCTTTGCATTTAGTTTGCCAGAGCTTGTGTTCCTTTCTGTTCTCCTCGGTAGGAAGAGCCTTCCATTTCTTAAATGAGTTTTCTTCTTTCCAATCACATCTTTTACTTCATTTGTAAGCCATACTGGTGTCCTTTTGGACTTTACATGCCTCTTTCTTTTTATTGGAATGCATTTTAGTTCGGCCTGTTTTAAGGTATTTTTAAACAGTTTCCAAGCATTTTGGAGGGATTTGATTTTTTTTACTGCTCCTTTTAGTTTGTTCTTTACAATTTTTCTCATTTTGGTGAAATTCCCTTTGTGAAAGTTTAATGTCTCCGTGTTAGTTTTCACTGACAGTTTGCTATCTAAACTTACGTTGAAGGTTATTGTGTTATGGTCACTGGTACCTATGGGCTCAGCTACAAGGACATCTTGAACGAGATCTTGTTCATTAGTTAGCACCAAGTCCAGGATCCCCTTTCCCCTGGTTGGTTCCATGACCATCTGCTCAAGGGAATAATCAGCTAGCATGTCGAGGAACCTTGTCTCTCTTTCATGCGTAGAACAAGAATTTGGCCAATCTATTTGGGGATAGTTGAAGTCCCCCATTATGACTAATGTATTTCTTTTTGAGGCCTGTTTAACTTCATTTTCCAGATAGCAGTCTGCCTCTGGAGTTTGGTTGGGAGGGCGATAGCAGATCCCTAGTGCTAGATTAGTTTTTGTCCTGGGACTTTTATCCACAATGTTTCTGTAGGTGAGTTTGAAATTTCTTGAAGTTCTAATTCATGAGATTCTAGCTCTTCATTTATGTACAAGGCCACACCGCCACCATTTTCCCCTCTCCTGTCTTTCCTGTACAGTTTATAACCTGGAAACTTTGTGTCCCATTTGTTTTCCTCCATCCACCAGGTTTCTGTTATGCCAATAATATCAATATTTTTTTCTTTTGCCAAATATTCCAACTCCCCTATTTTTGTTCGAAGGCTTCTAGCATTTGCGTACAGACATTTATATTTATTTTTCTGGTGCACTTTCAACTTTGGCTGTTTGTGAGAATTTGTAGAAGGCCTACCATGTCCTACCTCTTGACTACTACTATCTATCTTTTCTGTTGACTCAGCCATTTGTGTATGGATTTCGTCCTCCATACTTGGCATTTCACCCTCTCGAACCGGAAGCTGCCCAGCTCCTGTCGACTTTCCCCTAGGAATCAGTTTAAAAGCTGCTCTGAAATCTTTTTAATATTAGTCGCCAGCAGTCTGGTTCCATTTTCGTTCAAGTGTAACCCGTCCCTTTTGTACAGGTCTGGCTTTCCTGAAAATGTTCCTCAGTTCCTAACAAATCTAAATCCTTCCTCTCGACACCACTGCCTCATCCACACATTGAAGCTCCTGAGCTCTGCCTGTCTGGCTGTCCGAGAATGCTACCTTCGAGGTCCTGGACCTTAATCTTCTACCTAGCAACCTAAATTTGGCTTCCAGGACCATCCGCTTAGCCTTCCCAATGTCATTGGTACCGACGTGTACCACGACCACTGGCTCCACCCCAGCACTATCTACCAGCCTATCTAGATGCCTCGTAATGTCCGCGACCTTTGCACCCGGCAGGCAATTTACCATGCGGTCATCACGTCCATCACAAACCCAGCTTTCTATGTTCTGGACAATTGAATCACCTACTACAAGAAGCCCACCTTCTACCACCCGTCGAGAAGTATCTTCGGTGCACGAAGGTATGGGCACAGCCTCTGAGGAAGGGGTCCCAACTAAGGGAGCCGGTCCCTCTTCCTCAGACTGATGTTCTCCCTGCCCAAGACCCCTATTTTCCAAGGCAGCTGGAGGGCTGCTCATCACGGAGTGGGATGCTCCTATTGCATCTCTGGAGATCTTATCCTCCTGCATCACTTCCTCTCTGTGCTTCTCCAGGTCTGCTACCTTGGCTTCAAGGGAAGAAACACGTTCCCTGAGAGCCAGGAGCTCACTGCAGCGAACGCACACCCAAGACTTCTGCCCGGCAGGCAGATAGTCATACATGTGACACTCGATGCAAAACCCTGGGAAACCCCCCTCCCACTGCTGGCTGACTACCTCCATTTCTTATTAATATGTTTTTTTGTAGATTAACTGTTTGTTGTGGTCTTAATTTACTTAATTAAATTTTTTACAAGTCTTTGGATATTTCTTTTCCGACTTGTTACAAGTTTATGCTAACAAAGACCTCCTAGGAGCTAAAGCAATACTAGAATCTAAACAACAAATTTACCCCAGGAACTTACCAGTGCTCCTTTCTTTCTCCTTTATTTATTTTCTGTTTTATTCCTTATTTGAAAGTAGTCTGCTTGATCTGCTTCTCACAAGGACAGTTTGCTGACTATTGTCATGATGCAACCCAATAAATTTAAAAATATGACAAATACAGAAAACCCAATTAAATATTTGTGCAATGAATACAAAATACAGTTAAAATACAATAAAAATATTTGTACAATTAAAATTGCAGTTAAATATTCTCCCCAACTCCCACCCACAACCTCCCCAGAAGTCCGCCCCTTACCCTTCCGCAAATGCCTGCTGGCAGAAGATCATGATCCGCTTGCAGAAGGCCAGCTGGGATAGGATATACTGGTCTCTTTTTGGAGGGGGTTCCACAGTCTGGGAGCAGCCACCAAAAAGGCCCTCTCCTGTGTTCCAACCAAATGCACTTGAGTGGGTGGTGGGGCAGAGAGAAGACCCTCCCCAGTAGATCATATATGTCTACCAGATTCAAATACTAATGACTAATGTCAAGCATGGTGAAATTGTGTCTCAATTGAACAGCACTTCAGCAGGCAGTAAGGTTCATCCAAGGCTGGCATTCCCCACCTTCCCTTGTCAACATAAGCCGCATCAATATTGACCAAAGATGCAGTGCCTTCATCCTCAGAAGTGTCTTCTTCACTACATGGTCTGCAGCACTAGCAAGGTGAGAATGTATCCAATGCTGCAACATTATAGCAGTTTGATAGCATTTTAATTGCTATTGTTCAATCCTATTGAATCATATGATTTGTAATTTTGTGGCTATTTAGAAGGCACTAAGTTACCTTGAAAAGTAAGGGTTACATCTATAGTGTAGACCAGGCATGGGCAAACTTTGGCCCTCCAGGTGTTTTGGACTCCAACTCCCACAATTCCTAACAGCCAGTAGGAATTGTGGGAGTTGGAGTCCAAAACACCCGGAGGGCCAAAGTTTGCCCACGCCTGGTGTAGACTGTCACTCAGTACCTTGGGAACAACTAGTGCTCTTCTCTAACACATTCCCTATCCTTCACCAAACTACAAATGCCAAGATTACACAGGGTGTAACCATGGCCATTAAAGTAGTATCAAGCCGCTTTCATTGTACTCGTACAATGAGGATGCACGCTCAGTATCAGTGCAGCTATTGCCACATGGCTTGAAATCGGTTGTGGTGTCACTGTCAGTAGTGCAACATGGAATGGGGATTCTGAATTTTAAAAACCATAAACACTCCTTTGGACTCAAATTCTCCAGTTCGACTACTGCTCTATAGCAACATTTCTAGTTATACTGAAAAGCAAGTGGTTTTAAGATCATGGAAACAACAACATAGTAGAGATAGGGATTACACAGAGCTCCTCCTCCTTAATCTTTTTTATGATTGAATTAAGAGTTGGGCATTCCTTATGTGGAATTCTGAAATCCCCCAAAATCGTCCACATGTGAAACCTTTACTTTTTGATAGTACAATTACACCAACTTTGTGATATGCACAGAATTGTTAATAATATTTTGTATACTTTATAGTTTTGTGTATAAAGTATTTATGAAGCATAAATGAGTTTTGGTTTAGACTTGGCTTCCATCTTTAAGGTATTCCAAAATCTAAAATATGGAACACTTCAGGTCCCATGCAGTTTGGAACTGGGTTAGTTAATGTGTATGTTCTTTTGTGGTTTTAACATTATGTCTTTTATGTTCACCATTACTTTTGTCCTGAGCTGGACTTAAATCTAGTCACAACAGCATTGGTAACCACCAATATTACCCATATTCATTGCTTAGTACTGCAGCCGGCATGTAGAAATTGTGCTTTCTTTCATTGATAACTTGCTTTTTCATGAAAAGTTCTTCCCCAAAAGAGGACAGGGAGGAGCAGCAAAAAAAAACTTTCAGCATTTCAATCAGAACTAGAGATAGAGTAATTTCCCTGAATGAGTTTCCAAGTTGGCAGGGACTTCAGCAACGAAGGCAACTAAGGCACAGTCTCCATTCATACATACCCATATTTGCCTCCTTGGCAACAGACAGCAGTCCTGCGTTGGAACATCTTGTACTCACCTGTTTGCCTTTGCATATCAGCAATGCCTTTGTCTGGTACATTTTTCAGTTTGGCAATCTCGGATACTCTCTTTTTAAGCAAACACACCAGAGAGTTTATTATTCTAGATAAGCAAGTAAAAAATCCATAATAAAAAGACACCTTTAACAAAGAGACTGGTATATATTTCTGGGCACGAATCCTACCTTTTTGCTAATGACCTTTCTGCTTATACATATAACCCAGAGATAATATATGTTCTTCAACAGTCACTTCTTATTTATTTTTAAATATCAATATGTATACCATGCCTTTCAGTTTAAAATTCCCAGTGTGACCTTTCATCTGTTTCAGCTTTAATACTTAAAATCAACTTTTTCAAATAGTCTTTTTTCAAATGTCTCCTCTAAGTAAACATGTCTTGTTTGAGGAGAAAAAGATACCTAATTGAATACTGTTGCCAGATTTCAGATCCTAAAACTAAAGACCTGACTCACATTAAAGAACTGGCAAAGGAAGATACAATACATTTGCCTCAAGGCAGAATAATGCCAGTGCCCACACCTCTTTTATGACGAGAGGATTAGCAGCAACTAGGAATGAGAATAAACCTCATTTTTCCACTTGGTCAAAGAAGAAAAAGAAGAAGAGGAAGAGGGGGGGGGGGCTTATTCCATTCAAATCTCTGGTTACTCAAAATCACATTCAAATAAAGAAGGAACCAATGATATCGCAATTTTCCTGCTTCTTGGCAGGGGGTTGGACTCAATAGCCCATGAGGTCTCTTCCAAAAATTTGGTTACAAATTATTTAGGGCTTTGCAGGTAAAAACCAGGTCATTGAATAGTGCTTGGAAACAAATCTGTAGCCAATTAAGCTAGTCTTATATGGTTCTCTAAATTTTTTTCCATATAACTGAAGTCGAACATGAATTTGGGAGACCCTGCCTTGAAGGCAGAGACCGGACAGACCCAACAAAGAGGATCCGTTAACCCTAGTGAGATAGAAAGCACCTGAAAGAAATTTCCCTATTTTTTCCAATAAATCTCACCAAGTTGAAGAAAATGCCACCAAGATGTTTATTTCATTCCAGCTGGAATGGATGTCAACCGCAATCATTTGCTCAGGAGCTGACATACCCCATAAGGCAACATAACACAGTTTTTATAGAAAAATACAGATATTACAGAGCTGTCAGATACAAAGTTCCTGCCCCCGCCCTCCTTGCTGACTTTGCGCTGATTGGATAGAGTCATCAGCTGGCTGGGAGGCGCAGCCGGCTTAGCTGCACCTTGCCCAATCAGAGAGCCAGCGCCACTTTGGCCTCTCAGCCAATGGGAAGAGAGGAGGCGGGCCAGACTGGAAACAATGAACCGGGAGGAAAAGCTGACAGGATTAAATGACAAATGTTTGTACAATTGCCAGTGATAGCCTTCAATCTGGCTTGGTTATTGTTTAGGTTTCTAGGAAATACATCTTGGTCTGACTCAAAAGCCAGACCCTTTGTTGTCCTTGGGTCCTGGATATGGGACTTATTGATGATATCTGAGACTGGTCTTGGCCGGAGGGATGGGTACAATCAAAAGAGACTGTGGTGAAATCTAATTTCTTGCAGGCAGGATGTCACCTTTATGTAAGGTGATTAAATTGTCCATAGGTCCTAAGTTCCAGATGGGCTAGCTAGCCTTTGGCCCTCCAAAGTCTGAGGAAGTAAGAGCCATTGTTTTATTTTCTATGCAAAGAGTTTCTGGTGAGTCCTCTTGTGTGTGGGGATTAGCTGGCCCAGGAAGTGGGAGAAGGCTTCCTGAAGCCATAAGGTGCTGGGTTCATGAAAAAGTGACATCTCTTCATATTTCATATAAGGATATGGGGAAAGGAGAAACATACAAGTTCATAAGGGTAAAATCATGCAAACTGCAAAGGGAATCATGCCAACCCTCCCTCCCGAGTCCATCAAAGGTTCATATAGATCAGTAAAATATCATAAAAGTTCATAAGGGTTTGGTATAGGGTCCATAAGAGTTCCAAAGTCCATGAAAAGTCGATTACAGGTTTCTAAAAGTATATAAAAGTGGGAATGAATGGCAAGGGGAAGATTATAAAGCATGTTTTTCCTGGCTAACCTTTAGCCAGGATATGTAAATGTTTCTCAGCTCAAAAGAGAGTTCTTTTTATTTGTGAGTCGTTGACTGAGATGGGAAACCATTAGGAGTGTCGTTAATTCTCTAGCCCAGTTGTGTCTCAGATGGGAAAAGTCAAATAACTTTTGTGGCATGGTTTTCAGTAATAAATTTGTTACCTTCTGCTATAAATAAATGAAATATGGGGCATAAAACCTTGATTAAATGTACAAACTATCTAACATGGGAAGGGTCCTGTTATTATTGTTGTTGTTGTTAGTGTCTTTGCAAATTGACCAAGACTTAACCCTTGTTATCCAGCCTGATGTCCAAAGCTATAAGTTACTATCTTTTATTGGGGGGGAGGGGTGTTCGTGTTCGAGCTCATAACAATGACTGCCATATTTTGCAACAGCTATAGTTTGTAAACATGTTGAAGGGTAGCCCCTGTGTTGCAAATTACCATAATCAGGAGAGAGGTAACTAAAGTAGGAGTCACTGTGACTAGCCTCACTTTCCTAAGATGGGAAAGTTGGCACAGAACTGCCAAACCTGGCAAAGAACTCCTCCATTGGCATCCAGTTTTCCAGGACACATACAAGACCCAAGACCACTCCATGCTACATATCTTGCCAATTCACCAATAAGATTTCCTTTGTGTTTGGACTGGTTCACTATTATTATGGCCCTCACTGCACCCTAGAAATGACGGATGTGGATAATGGGCGTGGCCGACTCACCGGCCACGTCGGGTTGCGGAGCGGCGCTGCCCCCGCCATCTTGTTGCCTGGAGGGAGCTTCTTCTTCCCAGAAGCCCCCTCCGTGGCGGGAAGGTCTCCCGCCATCCAGGCCAGCCGGCCAATGGGGGGGCCGGCTCCGCCCTGCCCCCTCGCTGCTTCCGGCTGGCCCTGACTTCCGCCCGGGCAGGCATCTTCCGCTGCCCGGGACTGCCTGGCCTCATTCGGAGGCAGGCCGCTTTTGGGGGCAGCAGCAGAGCAGCGGAGCAGCGGCGGCGGCGGCGGCGGCGTGCGGCAACGGGCACTACCTCTCCGGGATCACCAGCAACGGTCGGTGCCCCCTTTTCCCGGTGCAGGCCGCGGCCAGGCGCAGCCGCGGCCTTCGGCCCTGCCCCCCGCCCGGCGGCCGCCCGCCCCCCGGGCGGTTCCCATGCGGCCCGCCTGCGCCCCCGCTCGGGGGAGGCCTTGTGCCGCCCGCTGCTCTCTCGGGCCCGCGCCGGGCGGCCCTCACCCTCCCGCGGCGGGCGATTCCCCATTCCCGGGAGGGCCTTGTGCGGACCCCGCCGGGCGGTCCCACACCCTCGCCGACCTCCGACCCCTCCTCCCATGGGGCCCGCCGGGCTGCCCCCTCCGTTGCCGCTGGTGGGGCTCCCCGCGTGGAGGGAGGGCCTCGCCGCCGCGCCCGGGCCCCCTCTGAGCGGCCCCCACGCTCCCCTGGCGGGGGAGACCTTCCCCCACGGGCCCCGGGCCCCCGCGGACGGCCTCCCATCCGGCCCGGCCGGGGCTTCCCCACCTCCTCGGGGGCTTGCGCCGTCGCGGCCTCCCCCCGGGGAGGGCCTCCTGCCGCTCCTCAGCTCCCGGGCCCCCGCTGAACGGCTCCACTGCTGCCATGGAGGGCCCCCGGCAGGGCCTCCCCCGCCCCCCCTCCTGGCGGGCTCGTGTCGTGCCGCCCCGCAGGGGGGAAGGAATAGTTGCTTGCCGCCTCGCGGCTCCCGGCCCCCCGCCAGGCGGCCACCAATGCTGACCCTGGGCCCACCACCCTGCTTCCTCCCCGGTGGTCCCCAGCCCCTGGCCCAGCCTCTGTAAACAGGGATCCGTGTGGCTGCAGGCCAGGCTGAGGCTGTGGGGAACCAAGGGTCGCCAGTTCGAGGCCCCGCTAGGGAGGTGGGGCAGTTTCCCCTTTTGCCACCTGGGGCGCCCCCCCTGGGGGCAGGGAGCCCCACTGCCCCCGACCGGACCACCTCCCTGCCGCCTGAGGCCTTTGTCCTGGGCCCCATCCACCCTGGTTCTGCTGTTGCATGCTCTCTTTCCGGATCCTCGGTCCATGGCTAGTAGCTAACTGGCACGGTCGTTTCTAGTCTGTGTTTCAGGTGTTCCCTTTAGGTATGGCAACGCAAGGGGTGGCAACCAGGAAGTCGGCCAGGCAAGTAGCCAGAACTGCATCGGCGGCCAGGGGAACCCGGCAGGATGAACATACGGAGGCGAGCCAGATGCAAGCAGCAGGCGGCACGTCGGCGCAACTGCCCCCAGCCAAGAGGACAAACAGGCAACGTGGCGGCGCACTGGAGGGCATATCGAAGAACATGGCTGCGTTGGTCGACAAGGTCGAGAGGTTACAATCGGATCTTCAGGAAGTAAAAGGGGCTACAGTGGCTGCAGATGCACCGCATGACGGAGGGAAGAAAAAGTCTAAGCGCAAAAGGACCAGGGAGAGCACGGCAACTGCATCGGAGGACTCATCAAGCGTCTCCAGTGCCTCCAGTTCCAGCGACTCTGAGGAAGATCGCTACCGATCAGCTGCGGCCAAGCGACGGCGCCATAACAACAGCACACGCAGGAAGAAACATCGGTCTTCTAGACGACGCCATCGTCATCGCTACTCCTCCAGCGAATCCTCGGAGAGTGAGTATGACGCAGCGGACCCGGTAGATAGGGACAATTTCTGGAGGAACGGGGCCCTCATCCCGGGCCTCCCAGAGTGGGCCCTCCGGGACAGGGCCGAGTCCAGTGCTGCATCCGAACAACCGGGCAACGGGCGGGGGCGCCACAGGCCTTCCCCTCCGGCTCTCCCCCCCCTCTATACCAGTAGCGAAGACCCCCCAGGTGCCCACCTTTCAGCCCGCCTTAGGATCCAGATCCTGAAAGGCTACTATGTGAACATCTTCTCCCTCGTTAAACCAGAGGGGGAGGAGGGTAAGGACATGCCCTCCAAGAGCAGGCGCAAACCCAAAGGCAGCAGCCGTCCAGCTGAGCGTTCGTTTGCCCATTGGATTGCCGGCTACTCAGAATTCATGGGGGTGGTAACAGCGTCATTTCCCGAGCGGGGCTGGCACCTCATCAACCACTTAAGGCATGTCTGCAAGGCCAGGTCGGTGGCAGGCGATGAGGCAGCAATAGCATATGACACTGCCTTTAGAAGGAGGGCATCCAAAAGCGACAGGTTCAGGTGGGACCGCATCAACCACGACCTCTGGATCACCGAGGTGGGGCCCAGTGCCAATAAGGGCCTTTCTGCAGCGAGCAGAGGGGATCGCAGCTGGGAACCAAAAGGGCACAAGAGGCTAGTCTGCTGGGAGTTCAACCTGGGGAAATGCCGGCGAGTCAAGTGCCGTTTTGATCATGTCTGTGACTTCTGTTCAGGGGGCCACGCCAGAGCTTATTGCAACAAGCAGTCCAGCCCCTCTTTGCCCTTTCGCCCAGGCCGGGCAGGCTTCCAGCCCGGCACCCATAAGGATAGCAGTGCCTCCAGAGGCAACACCGGCGGCAAATCCAAATAAGCCTCTCCTATTCAGCCTAGCTTTGACCCCTATCAGGCTCCCCCCCATGATTCCATGGCTCAAAGCCTACCCCCTCAAGGACGCGGCCTCCCTCTTGGAATCTGGCTTCTCCCGGGGCTTCCGCATCCCAGCAGTTGGCCCACGCAGGTCCTCCTCCTCTGGCAATCTAAAATCTGCGGCCCAGCTGCCAGAGATCATCGCATCCAAGATCCAGAAGGAGCTGGAGGCCGGGAGAATAGCGGGCCCGTTCTCCTCCCCCCCCTTCGAGACCTTCCGGGTTTCCCCTCTTGGCGTTGTTCCCAAGAAGGCCCCAGGCGAATTCCGCCTGATACACCACCTTTCCTACCCAAAAGGGTCATCAGTCAATGACGCCATCCCCCCCGAGCTCTGCTCGGTCAAATATGCCTCCTTCGATCAAGCAATCAAGCTGGTCCAACAAAAAGGACCAGGCGCACTCATGGCAAAATGCGACATCCAGTCAGCATTCCGGCTTCTCCCTGTCCACCCAGATGACTTCAACCTGCTCGGATTTAAATTCAATGAGCAATGGTTCTTTGATAAGGCCATGCCCATGGGGTGCGCGGTCAGCTGCGCAGCCTTCGAGACATTTAGCACATTCCTCGAATGGGTGGCCAGCTCTTTGTCTCACTCCAAGTTCATCACCCACTACCTGGATGACTGTTGTTCGTGGGCAGCGCCGGCAGCGAGGAGTGTGCCCATTTGCTTCACACCTTCACAGCATTAACCAGAACCTTCGGCATTCCATTAGCCAGGGAAAAAACCGAGGGGCCCTCCTCGTCCATCGTTTATCTGGGGATCCAGATAGACTCCATCAAGGGAGTATCGTGCCTGCCAGCTGACAAGCTCTCTGCCCTCCGGTCCCGCATATCCGAAACCTTAACCTGCAAGAAGGTGTCCCTCAAGGAACTCCAGGCTCTGCTGGGCCACCTCAATTTTGCCTGCAAGGTGGTGGCCCCGGGCAGACCTTTCTGCTCGCGCCTGGCCCGGGCCACGGCCGGGGTCCGCGCCCCTCACCACAGAATCCGAGTCACCATCGGCATGAAGGAGGATCTGCGTGTTTGGAACCACTTCCTCGAGGGCTTCAACGGGGTGTCCGTGTGGCAGAGCAGCTGGGAGCCGGGTTCTGAGCTCCAGGTGCACTCGGATGCGGCAGGTAGCTCGGGTTTTGGGGTTTTTCTCCAGGGCCACTGGTGCTCTGCCAGATGGCCCGACAGTTGGAGGGAGGGCAACCTTCTTCGGGACCTCACCTTCCTGGAATTTTTCCCCATCCTGGTGGCTGTCCACATCTGGGCAGACGTATTCCGGGACAGGAAGGTGCTGTTCTGGTGTGACAACCAGGCAGTAGTCAGGGTGGTCAACAAGCAGTCTTCCAAGTCAGCCAGGGTCATGAGACTTGTCAGGCGATTTGTTTTGATGTGTTTGCAGGCCAACATCACCTTTTCAGCTCGTCACGTCCCAGGCGTAAACAACGAGATAGCAGACGCGTTGTCCCGCTTCCAGGAGGACAGGTTCCGGTCCATAGCCCCAGACGCAGACCGCACGCCCGCAGAGTTTCCGGCAGCACTGTGGACCCTTGGAGACGAGAAGCCTGGTGTCAGCTGATGCACTCCATTGCCCCAGCCACCTTCAGGGCCTACCGGGCTGCAATGGCAAAGTTCGACAGGTTCAGAGCCAACGCAGGTTATGGCAGCAGGTGGCCGGTTGGGGAGGAGGAGGTCCTCCACTTCATCATTGTCCAGCGGAGGGAAAAAGTCACGGCCCACTCTATCAGAATGCAGCTGGCTGGCATTGCCTTCTTCTGCAAGGTCGCAGGCTGGGCCGACCCCTCCCAGTCTTACAGGATCAAAAAACTTGTTAAGAGTTGGAACCGGCAGTCTCCCAAGCACCAGGACACTAGGCGCCCCCTGTCCCACAAGTCTCTCATTCTGATTGCCTCGGTGCTCAGAAGCATTTGCTCCTCCCATTATGAGGCCAGGTTGTTCACTGCGGCGTTCTCCACCGCGTTCTGTGGGGCACTACGCATCGGGGAGGTGGTGGCCAACTCCAAGACAGACCACTCCGGTAGGGCCCTGCAGCGCAGAGATGTTATCATCCACGGGGCCTCATTGTCCATCCGCGTCCGGATGTCCAAGACGGACCAAAGGGGGAAGGGTGTCACCCTGTCCATACAAGGCCGCAGGGGAAGTAAGTTGTGCCCTGTACGGGCTCTCTCTAGGTATCTCAAAGCTAGGGATCCTTTCCCGGGACCCCTGTTTGTGCACCGGGATGGGACCCCACTCACCAGGTACCAGTTTATGTCAGTTTTCCGCAGGTCACTCCAGGTGTTGGGCCTGCCGCAGCAGGAATACGGAGGACACTCCTTCAGGATTGGAGCAGCGACCGCGGCGGCAGCAGATGGTGTTCCTGTGGATGTTATCAAGGCCATGGGAAGGTGGAAATCATCCGCCTACACCTCTTACATCAGGCCGGGCCTCCTCCTCGACGGCGCTCAGGCTGCTGGTTTGTTCCCTTCTCACCCTCACAGGGCAGCAGCGGCCAGGAGACCAAGGGCACGGCACTAGCGCAGCGTCGCGGCCAAGAGGCGCCATGCAACTGCCACCGGTGCCATGGCCACGGCTAGGACTCCCACCAGGCTATTCAGCGCAGACTGCCAGTGGCCATTGGGAGCATGGCCGGAGTCTGGGAGCGGCGGCTCCACCACGATGGCCATCGCAGGAGGACTTGGCTGCTGCCAGTCATCAGTTCCGCTTATTGGGGATAGGAATTTAGGTTGGCGGAAAGGGGCGGGGTTCAGTCTGTCTCCCCCCCCCCTTTTTGTGGCGTGCTGCTTGGCCCCTGGATCAGGTTGGCTTATCACCCCTTGGTTGTTAGGGGGGATAACGCCCAGGCCCACTGGGGTGCTGAGTTTCCGTGGACAGGCATTGGCCGCTCGCACCCCTGGCTTGCTCTCATCTCTGGACATTTTCGGGGGGCCGTCTACCTTGATCCAGGACCCAAGCATGGCCGCCAACCTCTTTGTTCCTGTTTTCAATAAACGAGTTGTGGCCAATATTATCCAACCACTTTTCAACCAACGTGTCTGCTTGTTATTGGCGCCAGGTGTGTCACGCCTGCTCACGCAATGGGCGTGGCCGACTCACCGGCCACGTCGGGTTGCGGAGCGGCGCTGCCCCCGCCATCTTGTTGCCTGGGGAGCTTCTTCTTCCCAGAAGCCCCTCCGTGGCGGGAAGGTCTCCCGCCATCCAGGCCAGCCGGCCAATGGGGGCCGGCCCCGCCCTGCCCCCTCGCTGCTTCCGGCTGGCCCTGACTTCCGCCCGGGCAGGCATCTTCCGCTGCCCGGGACTGCCTGGCCTCATTCGGAGGCAGGCCGCTTTTGCCTCCCACCCTCCCTACTCATTGCATTGTTGGTTTTGTTCTGTTCATGTTCCTGTTCTGTTAGCATCATGTTAAGGCAACCATTTTCTTGTCTCTGTCACAGCTCCGTGTCGGTGTGTGGCGTGCTGCTTGGCCCCTGGATCAGGTTGGCTTATCACCCCTTGGTTGTTAGGGGGGATAACGCCCAGGCCCACTGGGGTGCTGAGTTTCCGTGGACAGGCATTGGCCGCTCGCACCCCTGGCTTGCTCTCATCTCTGGACATTTTCGGGGGGCCGTCTACCTTGATCCAGGACCCAAGCATGGCCGCCAACCTCTTTGTTCCTGTTTTCAATAAACGAGTTGTGGCCAATATTATCCAACCACTTTTCAACCAACGTGTCTGCTTGTTATTGGCGCCAGGTGTGTCACGCCTGCTCACGCAACCACACGTGCTGTCATTTATTTCCTTTCCTTTCTGAAAGCAGTTTCTATTAAGGAAGCAAATCATATGGATTGCTGCATATCTATACACTTCTACTAAGCAGTACTGGCTAACGTTGGTCTGCTTTCTGTTTGGCAAGATCCACATTACATGAGGGCTTAATCAATGACAAAGGAGTCAAACAAGATTTTCCCAGCACCACCTTCTGAGACTGCCCATCCAGGAAAGGACGGAGCCACTGAATAACAATCTGACATCAACAGGCAACAGTTTAAGTGCTTCCCCAAATGAGATATGATATATCTTAGGAATTTTCCTAGCTCTCTCACTCTTCTGACAGTGATTTGGCAAATTCTATTCAGGGAAAGGAAGTCTACTTTTGGTGTGGAGACCAGGCAGCTTTCTAGGCCAGTAATCAGCTGTGAGCCAAGTTTATGTTCCCAGCAGGGTTATGATCCAGTTGCTTAAGCTTGTTTTGGTTTGCTTCTATTCCAGCTTTATTTTTTCAGATTGTCACGTCACAGTTGTCAATCAGAACAAGGGGATTTTCCCCTCTCCCACTCTGGATTCCTTGCCAGATGTAAATCTCTATCCACATCTGTTCTCAGAATAACTGTGAGTACATGAGGAAACTAAGTAATACAGGGAATATTTATTTCTGTTTTTCATGAATATTTGTGACCTGTATGGATAACCTGGTAGGATGGAGGAAGCCTTCCTCCCTAATTCTTGATGCACATGAACAACAACCATCTGAGAAGGTTTGTCTTATTCTTATTAATTTCCTATCAGTCTCTCCCTATCAACCGATGCAGGGAACAACAATTAACACAAGACATAAAATCGGTTAAAAGAGCATATAAAACCAGTATATATTCAAATTCACCTGTAAAAATGGTAAAACTATAATTTTAAGTAATTTTAGATAGGCAGCTAGTGTTTACTGTTGATGTAAACTCAGACATTATCTTGAACTGACAAATCTCTTCTGGCACCTCAAGTAGATGTTTCCCAAAGGACCTGAGTGTATATGGGTGAAGGCAATCCCATAGATAACCTGGACAATAGCCATGTAGAGCTTTAAAGGTAATAACAATGCATTGTATTTTGCCCATAAATAAATTGGTGGGACAGTGGTTTTAATATTGGTATAATAGAATCACTCCTAGATGTATCAGTGACAATCTGGTTGCCATGAATTCAGCCAAGTTATTCACATACTGTACAATCTTGAGCTTTTTTTCTTGCTTCCCGGTCTCCTAGTCAAATCTAGTCAGATATCTCCACTGAAGAGTACAGTCCCATACTAACCTCATGTAGGCTCAATTCCCCAGATGGATGATGGCACTGAATGCTACTGAAAGGCCTAACATTTCTTATAGGGATATGCTCACCTTGCCTAAACCCTGGCATAGACCTGCCCTGCCAGAATCCAAAACTCCATCCCCAAATCATGTCCTGACTCAGGTGAAGTTCTAAATAAGCACATTCAGGGCATCCTAAACTTGAGAAACTGCCAACCATGCCAAGACTATAAATATTAGACATGCTGTAAACTCTAATTGAAGTTCAACAAAATAAATTATACTAACCCAAAAGTATGAATTCCAATGAAATTCCAAAATTCCATTGGAATTCATAAATCATGACGAGAGTTCATGGGATTTGGAAATAAAAGGTTTCTAAAAAGTTACTGAAAGTTCTTCAAAGTGGGAAAAGTCCATAAAAGTTCAAGAAAGTTCATAAGTGTAAAAAAAAAGGGGATCGCTGCAACCGTGGGAAGCTGAGGTCTGTCCATTTTGGAGAAGAAAACTACAAATCCCACCTTGCCATTGGGCCAGAGTGGCCTGCTTGCTTCCCAGGGGTCCCAAGGGGTGGCCACAGCAAGTTCCCCGAGTCACTGGCTTCTGGACATTTTTTCCTCATTAAAAAAGGCGTAGGGGCCTAAAGAGTAAACACGAGATAGCAGGTAATCTTATTATTCTAGGAAAGATATGGCACCAAAATGGAGGTGATCCATTTTGACCCGTGGATACGGGGGCTCGATGGGTTTCTGTATCCACAGTTCAGAGGAATGCAGTTTCGGCCTCCCTGAGAGGCTGTAAGAGCATTCCGGGAGAGCCGGCAGCGATCTGCGGCTCAGGAAAGGAAAAGCCCATGCTTTGAGAGAATTGGAGACAGTAAAGGACACAATGTATCACTATGGAGAGGGGAAAGTTGCAATTAAATGATACATTATTGGGGGATTTGTTACAATGTTAGGATCAGGGGAAGAAAGCAAAGTAAAGAAAGATTGCTTGTTGAAGCTGCTGCTGTAGCTACACTCCCAGCGATGTTAGCCCAATGGAGTATCCAGGAACTGCGGAACTCCCTTAACTTGAATGCAGTGGGCCCTTGGTTGTTTCACCTCATTCACTCCCACCAACAGCCTATCTGCTGATCTTTGAACAAATTGGAGTTTCTGAATCATTTAAAAAGGCCATGTAGAGCACATTACAGTAGTCCAGGTGGGATGTAACCAGGGCCAGGTCAGTTATCACTGTGGCCAGGTCAGTTTTCTCCAGGAACTGTTGCAGTTGGCACACCAGTTTAAGTTGTGCAAAAACGACCCTGGTAATTTCCACCACCTGTGCTTCCTGGTTTAAGGAAGAATCCAAAATCACCTCCAAACTGCAAACCCGAGCTTTAAGGGGGAGTGTAACCCCATTCAGTTCCGGTTGTAACCCTATTCCTGGATCTGTCTTACATGAGACCAGTAGTAGTTCTGTCTTATCTGGATTCAGTTTCAATTTGTTCACCTTGTCTTGCCCATTACTGCCTCCAGGCACTGGTTCAGGCACAGCATGGCTTCCTTTGCGATTTCTAGTGGAAAGGAGTAGTAGAGTTGGGCATCATCTGCATTCAGATGATACCGAATTCCAAAACTCTGGATGATCTCTCCCAGCCTTTTCATGTAGATATTAAATAACATTGGGGAAAGTAATGGGCCCTGCAGGGCCCCACAGTCTAATTGCCTTGGGGTTGAGCATGACTCCCCCAACACCATGGGCTCCAGTCCACGAGAAAGGACTGGAACAACTCCAAGACAGGGCCTCTCAGCCCAATACCTGTTGGTAGTTTCAAAAGGATACCATGGTCGATGGTATCAAAAGCTGCTGAAAGGTCCAGGAGAACCAAATAGGTCACACTCCCCTTATCTAGTTCTCCATGTAGATCAGGGCTGTCCAACTTCTACAAGCCCAAGGGCCGGAATTCCGGTCACTGATCACCTGGGGGGCCGAAGGGTCTGCTTCCGCCCCAGCTCCGCCCCCTCCCCAGCTCCACCCCGCCCCTCCCCCAGCTCCGCCCCCTCCCCGGCTCCAATATACTTACAATTGACCTTGAGTTGTGGAGTTGCAGTTCACCTCCATCCAGAGAGCACTGTGGACTCAAATAATGATGGATCTGGACCAAACTTGGCATGAATACTCAATATACCCAAATGGGAACACTGGTGGATTTGGGGGAATGTTTCCTAATACCTTTGAGTTATTTGAGTCCACACTCAAATTGGTACACACCAAAAAAACCCTCAAACACCTCAATGCCGTCGCAGGGCTTGATGGAGTCTCCTTTCCCAGAGGCGGGTGTAGGAGGCCCAAAAGCTCCCTCCCTCCCTGAAGGGAAAACAAGCCGCGGGGGCAGGCGCAAAGGAAGCCACGTTGCGCCCTGCAGGCGGGGGAAGGCAGCACAACAAGGGGGGGGGCAGAGGAGGGACAGGAAGCGTCGCCAAGGAAACCGCCGCTGAGGGACCCCTCCCCCCCCTCCCCCAACGTCCCACTGTTTTTTAGATTGATTGATTCGAGCCAGGCCCTTCCTTACCCATACTGTGGGAGCCCCGCCACAGGGCCGAAGCGCCAACGCCGCCATCGTCACCGAAGAGCCCCGCTGGAGCCAAGGCCAAGCTCAGGCCGGGCGCAGCGGGAAACGAGGGCCCTCCACAGGAAGAGCACGGAGCCAGGAGGGGCTTTCCCTGCCTCACTCCCCTCCTCCCTCTCTCTGAGGGTTCCTGCCTGGAAGCAGCCGCGAGGGAGGAGGAGGAGCGCGCCCAGGCCGGCCGCAAATCCCGAGGGACCCAAGATTTTGGCAGCTATCGCGAGACTACGCAGCCACAGACGGGATTTCGACCTCCCTCGAAATCCTGTCTGTGGCTGCCGTAGTCTCACAATGCTTGCCTAAACCCAGAAGTAGGTATTTTTAAAAATTATTATTTTTTATTTTTTATTTGTATTTTATTAAAACAAGTTAGGGGTCCGGAGGGAAGGGGCTCGGGGGCCATGTACGGCCCCAGGGCCGCCTGTTGGACAGCCCTGATGTAGATCATCCACCAAGGTGACCAAAGCAGACGATACCAAATTGGGAGGGATAGCCAATACTTCAGAAGACAAGAGCAGAATTCAAAACAATCTTAACAGGAGAGATGGGCCAAAACTAACCAAATGAAGTTCAACAGTGACAAATGCAAGATACTCCACTTAGGCAGAAAAAATGGAATGCAAAGATAAAGAATGGGGGACACCTCGCTTGAGAGCAGTACATGTGAAAAAGATCTTGGAGTCCTTGTGGACAATAAGCTAAACATGAACTTTAAAAGCCAGTGAGATTTTGGCCTGCATAAATAGGAGTCTAGTGTCTAGATCCAGGGAAGTCATGCTACCTAAAAGAATCCCACACCTTGTGTGACTGTGGAGCAGAACAGACAACTCCGCATCTGTATGCTTGTCCATTATGCCCTGCCTCATGTACGGAGGAAGAATTGTTGGAGGCTACAGACAGTGCTGTTGCTATTGCCTGTTTTTGGTCAAAAGACATTTAGACACCTGCGCTCCTTCTATTTTTATCAGTTTTATACTAATTTATGCAATACTTTTGATACAAAATAAAAAAATGCAACTTCTCTAATCTGCCTTGTCAGACCAAACCTGGAATCACACTGTGTCCAATTCTGGGCACTGCAATTAAAATGAGATGTCGACAAGCTGGAATGTGTCCAGAGGAGGGCGACTAAAATGATCAAGGGTCTGGAGAACAAGCCCTATGAGGAGCGGCTTAAAGAGCTGGGCATGTTTAGCCTGCAGAAGAGAAGGCTGAGAGGAAACATGAGGGCCATGTGAGGGGAAGTCATAGAGAGGAGGGAGCAGGCTTGTGTTCTGCTGTCTTGGATGTAGACCAGTGGCTTCAAACTACAGGAAAGGAAGTTCCACCAGAACATTAGGAAGAACTTCCTGACTGTGAGAACTGCTCAGCAGTGGAATTTTCTGTGGTGTAGGCTTCTTCTTTGAAGGCTTCTGTTGGGGGTGCTTTGAATGCGATTTTCCCGCTTCTTGGCAGGGGGTTGGACTGGATGGCTATGGCCAGGGGTGCTCATTAGGTAGCTCGCGATCTACTGGTAGATCACGTAGGGCGTCCTGGTAGATCGCAGGCAAGGCGGGAGGTATGCTCTGTCCCGCCCCGCAGGCTCCCGCCACCGCCCAAGTGCTGCCGGCTCTGGGTTATCTGAGGTCCTTTCCACACAGTTGAATAAAATCCCATGTTATCTGCTTTGAATCAGATTATATGGCAGTGTGGACTCAGAAAACCCAATTCAAAGCAGATATTATGTTATATGTTTCACATTTTTGTAGTGGGTAGGTAGATCGTTTTGACTGGGTTGTTTTATAAGTAGCTCGCATGCTGAAAAAGCGTGAGCACCCCTGGCTATAGCTGTTGAGCTGGACTACAGTTTTTTGCAGCCTGTATTGCCAATCCATAGATTCTATAATTTTCTTCAAATTGGATTTGTTCTGAGTTTTCTGCCACTCGTGGTCTAGTCTCCTCCCCTCTTGTTTAATTGTTAATAGCTTATGGGAAAACCAGGGAGCCAATTTATCTCCACTTCTGGGTAGAGGACACTTTGAAGCAATCATACTGATAGCCCTAGCTGCCTCCATATTGCAGAGCTTGGTTAGGGCATCAATAGGATCATCTTTCCTGGTGGAGACATCAGGAATCCTTAAGTTTGGAGACTTTATTCAAAATTAGAAACTAACCAGAACTGGTGCAGAGATTTATAAGCCAATGAAGACTTTAATAAACATCCTTTGACAGCATTAGCAGATGACTGTTTTTCAGTGGAGTAGTCCTATCTTCCATCACCACATTGATCAGTCTATTTTCAGCAGTTGTAAGAAGGAACAAGAGCCAAAACATATGCAATCAGCCTCAACCCTGAGAGGAAATAGGGTGAGCATTCCACTGCTCTATGAGGATGATGCCTGTATTATGATGGATCTATACTGCCATATAATCTGTCTGCTGGAGGTGCTTTGATTGTGCTTTTACTGCATGGCAGAAGGGGGTTGGACTCAGGGCCGGTTCGTCCATTAGGCGGACTACACAGGCACGTAGGGCGACGTCACCCGGGAGGGGCGTTGCCACCTGGGAGGGGTGCCGCCGCGCCAGCTCCGCCCCGCCCCGCCGCCCGCGCCCGGCCAGGCCCCTGCAGCCGGCTCCGCGGCCTTTGCCGCGCTGCCCTGCCCCGCCGTTGCGCCGCACTGACCGGGCCTTTGTTAGGCCGGCCGCACCTCCGCATGCGCAGAAGCTTCTACAGGCGCCTGTAGGAGCTTTTGTGCATGCGCGAAAATGCTCTGCGCATGCGTACTGGCTCTAGAGCGCACCTTTGGAGCCAGTGCGCGTGTGCGCAGTTTCGCACAGATTGGCACATGCGCACTGGGCTCCCCTCAGGAGCAACCGGGGGGGGGGCGCAATTTTTTCCCATGTACCCCCCGGGAACAGGTAGGTCCGCCCCTGACTGTATGGCACCTGGGATAATCCAATGAAATACTATTAAGTTTATGCTGGTTAAAATTGTTACTCATTTTAAATATTGTTTTGTTCTTTCTTTCTTTTTTGCATTACAAACAAGAAATGTGCAGTGTGCATGGGAATGTGTTCACAATTTTTTCAATTAGTTCACACACTCTCCATCCATCTGCCACTGGTCTGGCTCATGTCTGAGATAGATAAATAGATAGATAGATAGATAGACACACACACACACACACACACACACACACACACATGAAATATAATATAATATATATTATATAATATAAAATAAACATTCTTTGGGGCTCCATGATAAATCTTTGCTTCAAAAAGGGCTCAGTAGCAGATAAAAATTGAGAACCCCCACCTTACAGAGATGGACCTCAAAATACTTTCCCATATTGCCTGGATTTGATCAACACTTTCTTTGAAAAAAGGAAGGAGAATGACATTTGCGCATGAAGATATCCTTTGAATCATTTCACACGACCCCATCCTTATGCCCCATTAGCCCAAATCTCTGAGAAATGTTGTTATCTGGGGGGAGTCAAAAGACCAGCTCTGGTGGTGATTCAGCTCCCTTCCTGGACAGGGCTTTCCCTCTGCAGGGAAAGCACACGCCCCTCCGGTTTGCCAAGTCAATGGCACTGTCTGCCTTGAGTGGCTGCATGTTCCAGCCAGCAGGCAGAAGGCAGCTCGACCCGCAGCACGTTCTGTTCCTGGGCAATCTTTCAACATGAGGGCTGCGGGATGGGCCGGGCAGGCCTGTTACGCAAGTCCCCTCCTGTGGGGATCACGTTCCATGGCCTTCCTGCCAAGTTGAGAAACATGAGAGACAGAGCGAGGGGGAAGATGCAGGCAGCCATACAAAGAGCACTGTAACAGGCTCTGTGGGGAAAACACAGCCAGGTGTAGCTGTGTCACAGCACAACCGCGTGCTTCTCCAGTCTGGAAATGTGACTCCCTGCATTAGAAATAATAAATAATAATAATAATACTTTAATATTTGTGAGTCGCCCTCCACCAGTGGTGCTCCGGGCGACTTACATCATTTAAAAACCCTAAAAACAGCAATGTACAGCAGTTTAAAACAGATACATGTCTGAGGAAAGGCTCAGACATTCAGAGGTACCGATCAGGCCCCAAACGCTAGGCGGAAGAGCCAGGTCTTTAGGTCTGACCGGAATCTAGTTAGGGTCAGAGTGGCTCTGAGGGCAGGTGGCAATGAGTTCCAGATCCTGGGGGCCGCCACGGAAAAGGCTCTCCGCTGGGTTTCCATCAGCCGAGCCTCTCGCACCCCAGGGATGGTCATGCGATCGCCATTTATGGCACGTGCTGGCCTCACGCTGCGTTGGACCGTCAGCCGGTCACTCAAGTGGGCCCTGCAGAGCCCTTGTCATTTTAATCTGTGATTGAGGCCCCTTCTACACTTAGATTATCAAAGTTGATAATCCACATTATCTGCCTTGAACTGGATTATATGAGTCTACACTGCCATATAATCCGGTTCAAAGCAGTTAATTTGGATTTTATATGCCACTGTAGATGGGGCCTTACACAATGGGTTGCTGGACAGCTCTGCACTTGCAATGAAGGATGTACCTCAATTAACAAAGCTTGTGTGTGTCTGAAGAGCACCCTTTCCTCCTCATCCTACTTCTAGATCAGTGGTTCCCAAAGTGGACAGTACCACCCCCTGGTGGACGGTGGGGCGATCCAAGGGGGCGCTGGGAGAATTTGGGGGGCGCTGAACCCCTGTAAGGGGGCGGTGGCGTGGGCCAGGCTTGCCACTTGCAGGGTCACGCACTTGCAAGGACGTCCCCATTGGAAGAAAGAGGCACATTCGCAAGCGCGCGATCCCTGGGCAGGCATTTGATCCAGATCTGTCATTCATGGGGATCTTAGTGGTCTGTGGAAGTCAGAGCTGAATTGGCTGAACGTACTGCAAATCCCATCATCCGTTGCTCATGCTTCCCAAACATATTGTTTTTGTGATTATTTCTGGAATTCAGTGTTTGTAATTTACACCTTTATTTACTATATTTTACGAAAAGGTAGAAACATTAATACATATATCTTTCAGTTTAATTGCTATTAAAAATTTTAAAAATTAACTTCTAGGGGGTCGCTGAGTAATTATTTTTCTGGAAGGGGGCGGTAGATGGATGTTTTTAGTAGCATCAGCACTGGAGGAGAATAAGAAACGTAGATTTTTTAGTAGGGTATTGCAATGTTATGGCTTTAGTAAACAAGGCAGAAAAGCCTGAGCTGGGGGAGCATGAGATTCTACTCTAGCTGATTCCCACTTTAGCAGGCAAGGTAAGCAGCCCCCCTTTCTAAGCATTGTGTGAACACCAAAACACAGAGAAAGGGGAGAGCAAATAAACCTGCCTCACATGCTATGCCCAGAATGTTAAATCAACACTGACCTACACATTTCGTCACCCAAATAGAAATCATGACAAATGTGGGAACTGGTGAAAGGACAATACATGTTTACTGGATATATTTTGGAAGAAGCTTTTATATGTTATCTAGAGCAGTGTTTCCCAACCAGTGTGCCGTGGCACACTAGTGTGCCGTGAGCGATCATCAGTGTGCCATGGGAAATTGGAACCTCCAATACCCTTTCTTCCCCCTCCTGCCAAACACTTTTTCTTCTCCACTCGGGCTCCCTTCTTCCCAGCCTCGCTCTGCTCGCTTTGCCTTGCTTTGCTCTGGGGCGAGTCTGCGCAGTAGCGCCCACACGGGTCACGTCTTCCTCCCTCCCTCCCCCTCCCCTCCTGAACACGCTTTACAAGTGTTGTACCTGCAATAAAATCGTGTTGGACCGTGCTTCTATCTACGCGTGATCCTTACCGAAGTTGGAGCGTCATTACAGAAGCTAAAGCCCCATTCAACTTTCCCAGCAATGGAGAGGTTGGCTTGGAAAGAAGAGGAGTATATCGATATGTGGAATATTGCTCCTGAAGAGGTCCGGAGAACCATGGATTGGGAGTGGACTACCGTTGACCAAGTGGGATTCTCGGACGAGTCCAGGGAAGTGACGGCGTGTGGTGCGTCAACCCAGATGGACGAGCTCCGAGAAGCGGAGAGATTGTGGGATGCTCAGGTGAGCGCTTTGAGAGGAATGAGGCAGCGAGGCCCCATTCAGGCGGGTGTCCGGATGGCCGGAGGAACCAGAGAAGCTGTGCTGAAAGAAGGGCCAGCTCAGGTGGATCCAGTGGAGTGCAGGACCAGAGAAGCTGAGGGGAAGAGTGCCCCAGCTCAGGTGGACCTGGCGGAGTGTGGTAGTGAGACCACGGAACCTGAACCGCTATCGGAATTGGCGGTGATGAGGTGTAGAGTGGATGCAATGGAGCATACCATGAGAAGGATGTCCCAGGCTATGCCCAGGAGAGAGCCAAGGGATTCGGCGTGGAGTGCCCCGGGAGGAGGAGACTTCACTTTTTATTCGTGGATGGATGGCGAACCGTCAGCAGCTGGACGTCCTAGATCTCCCATGGGAGTGTGGGCGGATGGTGGTCATCTGGCGTCAGAGGAGGTGAATCCGGTCCCGGTGAGCCGGCCCCTGCAGTCGGCAGGGATGGGAAGGGGAGTCTCAAGGCTGGAGGCCCCTCAGGGGAGGAGAGTGCAATCTCAAGAGTTTGGAGGACGATTGAAGAAAGAACCTCTGAGGGTGGAATTTGAAGGGGAAGCTTGCAAGGTGGCTTTCTTTATCACCGCAGTGAGAGATCATATGGAGGACTACGGTCATCTTTACCCCAGCGATGGTAGCAGAGTTCGAGCCATTGGAGGAGTGTTTAAAGGAAGGGCCGCTGATTGGTATGTGCAGTGCCATGACCGGAGAGATCCATGTTTAACATCGGTCCGGGCCTTCTTGCAAGCTATTAGAAACCGCTTCCGTGATCCTTTGGAGAGGATAAAAGCGAAAGAAGCGCTGCGAAGTCTATCCCAGGGATCCCGTTCGGTCACTGAATATGCAGAGGAATTTATGGGATTGGCCAGAAAAGTTGCAGAATGGTCCCAGGCAACATTGCTTGAACTATTTAAAGATGGCCTGCGGAAGGAGATTTTAGAGTGGTGCCTGCATCGCAGAGATCCAGGTGACGTTGATGGTTGGATCCAGTTGGCTGGCAGCGTGGAGGGGATCTTAGCCCAAGTGCAGCGACGACGGTTCCAGTCAACGAGATCCAGGGTGCCGGGACGCGGTTTTGCTGAGGGCCGATTCCGGGGAGGAGAGCCTCGTCGTGGCGGCGGTGATAGCAGAGCCAGTGCTATGAAGAAACCAGTGATGGGACGTGGCCTTTGTTTCATCTGTTCCCAGCCGGGCCATTTTGCGTCCCAGTGCCGGCAGAAGCCGGTGCAGGATCCTATTCGTTCGGATCCATCTAAAGTAGCATCTGCTAGGGCAGCTTTTGTGGACAATACTGATTCGAAAAGTGTTGGGGTGAGTCCCCCAAGTGTACAATGCACCCTGGGTTTATTTAAAGGGAAGGAAATTATTGAGAAAAAAGCATTGGTTGACTGTGGGTGTTTGGAGAATATCATGTCCCCTAAGTTAGTAGATGATTTAGGAGGGGCCATGAAAACTTTGGATACATCTGTTACTTTTACTCAGTTAGACGGGTCATCTATTAAGGGTGGGCCGTTTTCTTTGGGCACTAAAGATTTAAAAGGTCGGGTGGGACCTTGGGAGGGGGGTATTGATTTTGTAGTGGCCCCCATTAAAGGACATGAGGTGGTATTAGGACTGCCTTGGTTAGAGCAAGTCAATCCCAAAATTGATTGGAAGTCTGGGAAGGTGCAATGTGAGCCAAATGTGGGGAAAGGGGTTCTGGACGAGGTACAGGGGGTGCCTGTGGAATATTGGGATTATGCAGATGTGTTTAACCCTATATTGGCCCAAAGTCTTCCCCCTTTCCGAAATGTACAGTGTAGTATAGAGGTTAAAGAGGGGGCTATCATGCCTAAACTGAAAATATATGCCATGACTGTGCAGGAGAAGGTGGCTCTGAGGGAGCAGATTGATGGGTATTTAGAGAAGGGGTTTATTCAAAGGTCTGAGTCTCCTATTGCAGCCCCAGTTTTGTTCCGGGAGAAAAAGGATGGGAGGTTACGATTATGCATCGATTATCGGGGGTTGAACGCTATTAGCACTACGAATTGTTATCCCTTGCCCTTGATTAAGGACTTATTGGGCCAGCTAGGGGGCGGTAGATTTTTCACCAAATTGGACTTGATAGATGCGTTCCATATGGTGCGGGTGAAAAAAAGTGATCAATGGAAAACTGCTTTCTCTTGCCCTCTCGGGCTGTACGAATGGACTGTGATGCCATTCGGTTTGGCCGGAGCTCCAGGTATTTTCATGCAACTTATAAATGAGGTGCTACACCCCCTTTTATATAGGGGAGTTTTTGTGTATTTGGATGATATAGTGATTGTGACGCGTACTAGAGAAGAGCATGTTCAGTTGGTTCGAGAGGTGTTAGAAAGATTAAGACAGGCTAGTTTGTATGTGAAGTTAAGTAAGTGTGAGTTTGGAAAGAGTCAGATTGATTTTTTGGGGTATCGGATTAGTGAGAATGGAGTGGCCATGGATCCGGCTAAAGTAGAGGATGTGTTGAGCTGGGAGGCTCCGCAAACCCGGAGGCAATTGCAGGCGTTCTTGGGACTGGCCAATTTTTATCGTACTTTTATACCTGGGTTCTCAGTTATAACTCTTCCACTTACGGAGTTGTTAAAGACTAAAGGGAAGGGGGAGTCAAGGAAGACCAAGTCCCCGAGCACGAAATTGAGTTGGACTAAGGAGTGTCAAGAAGCGTTTGATAGATTGAAGAGAGCTTTTACCCAAGGTCCTCTGCTGGTGCATCCGGATGTAGATAAACCTTTTGTGGTACAATGTGATGCTTCCGCTTGGGCATATGGAGGGGCGCTGATGCAGAAGGACGAACAAGGAAATTTGAGACCGTGTGCATATTTCTTGAAGAAGTTTGGGGAGCTGGAAAGGAAGTGGCCCGTTTGGGAGAAAGAGGCTTTTGCTGTGAGGTGTGCTTTGCAAACGTGGCGTCAGTTTCTGGAGGGGGCGGCTTTTCCTTTTGTGGTGTTAACGGATCACCAGAAACTCCAGTATTTGAAGAACCCTCAGAAGCTATCTCCCAAATTGGTGAGATGGGCTCAGTATTTTGCCCGGTTTAACTTTTCATTGCAGCACATAAAGGGAAGTGAGAATGTGGAGGCAGATGCATTGTCCCGGTATCCTGATGTGGGGAAAAATTGTTTGGAGAAAGCGGAGGAGGTGTTTACAAGAGAGCATTGGGGATTAGCAGTGCAGACAAGGTCTCAGGTAGAGAGGGAGGTGAAGAAAGAAGAAGGAGTGGTAGATGAGTGGTGTTTGGAGTTACAGAAGGGTTACGAAGGTGATGTGTGGTTGCGAGATCATAGGGGTGAATGCAAGATGTTGAATGGTTTATGGGTTATGGCGAATAAGGTGTATGTTCCTCGAGGTGTGTGGAGGAAGGTTTTGCAGCTTAATCACGATCATAAGTCTGCTGGTCATTGGGGAGTGATGAAAACGCTTTTGGCTATAAAGAAACGGTATTGGTGGCCAGGTATGAGAGCGGAGGTGAAGGAGTATGTGGAGCATTGTGAGGATTGTGCTAGAAATAAAGATCCTGCTGCTAGACCTCGAGGGTTGATCCAAGTGGTGGCCTCCCCAGTGCGGCCGTGGACGCATGTCAGTACGGATTTCGTGGGGGAGTTGCCATCTAGTCGGGGATACAGATATATTTGGACGGTGCTGGATTTATTTTCGAAACAGGCCCATTTTGTCCCTTTGAAAGGGTTACCATCGGCAGAGAGGTTGGCTGAGTTATATGTGCAGCATGTGTATCGGTTGCATGGATGCCCGGAACAGGTTCTCAGCGATCGAGGGGTTCAGTTTACCGCCCGGTTTTGGGAGAGGTTTTTAGAGGTGCTGGGGGCTCAGAGGAAACTTACGACCGCTTATCATCCTTGCTGCAATAGGGGCGTGGGGAGAACGCAAAAATCATTAGGAGGATATCTGCGGATATTTAGTAATAAGGAGCAGAATAACTGGTCAGACTTGTTGCCTTATGCTGAAATGGCATATAATAGCTCCGTGCATTCTTCCACGGGAAAGTCCCCTTTCGAGATAGTTTACGGCCAGGATGTAGCTCCTTTGACCCAATTATTAGAGTTTGGTGGGGAGGAGAAGAGTGAGTGGAGGCTGCGAGCACAGGACGATTGGAGAGAAGTAACTGAAGCTTTGGGGAAGGCGCAACGGGCGTACAAGCTGTTTGGGGATCGGCGGAGACAGGAAGGGGAGGAGTATGTAGAGGGTGATCTGGTATGGTTATCCACACAGAATTTGAAGTTGGGGTGCCCGTCTGACTGACTGACTGACTGACTTTATTATTTCTGAGTCGCCCTCCACGTTAGTGCTCCGGGCGACTTACATATAGCAATTCAACAATTAAAAATATTAAAAATATTAAAAATTAGATTAAAATATTTAGGGGTTAAATGCAGGGCCAGGCTCAGGTAGTTGAGTTCCTGGTTCTGCATTAGCCACGGGCTTTCCTAAATAGCCAGGTCTTTAGAGCGGTCAGGAACTGGGGCAGGTCGAGGGAGGCTCTCTGGTCCGGTGGCATCGAGTTCCAGAGAACGGGGGCCACAATGGAGAACGATCTCCGTCTCGTGGCCTCCAGGTGGGCCTCTTTCATGCCCGGGACGCAAAGGAGGTTCTTGTTTGCCGGCCGCGGTGTCCTTGAGTAGGCAGGCATCGGCAAGCGGTCCTTTAAGTATGTTGGGCCCCGGCCCCGTAGGGCTTTGAAAGCCAAGGTCAAGATCTTATGTAAGGCTCTATACTCAACGGGCAGCCAGTGCAGGCGCTGCAGGGATGGTGTAATGTGGCATCTCATCGATGTTCCTGTGAGAAGCCTGGCGGCCGCGTTCTACACAATCTGGATCCTGCGGGTTAGTGACCGGGGCAGACCCACATATAAGGCGTTACAGTAATCCAGCCGTGATGTAACCGTGGCATGGATTACTGTAGCGCGCTTCCGTCGGGAGGTAGGGCGCCAGTTGTCTCGCTTGGCGCAGGTGGAAGAAGGCCCTTTTGCTCGTGGAGGCAACCTGGGCCTCCATCGACAATTTGGAGTCCAGGATAACACCAAGGCTCTTTACTGAGGGGGACGGAATCAATGGTTCCCCTTCGAAGGGGGCAGTGGGAAAGGTGGTTCTGGGCGGCCCGGCCATAAGATCTCCGTCTTTGATGGATTTATTTTGAGTTTGTGGGCACGGAGCCATTTTGTTACTGCTTCCAGACCTCGAGTGAAGTTTTCGGGCACCGAAGTTGCGCCAGGCTCCAGCTTCAGCAGGAGCTGAGTGTCATCGGCATATTGGTAGCACCCTAAGCCGAAGCTCGGGCTATACCAGCCAAAGGCCGGACATAGATGTTGAACAACGTTGGTGATAATATGGCGCCCTGGGGTACTCCGCACTCGAGGAAAGATTTCCTAGAAGTTTGGCCTAGCCATTCAACTCGCTGGCTACGTCCGCGCAGGAAGGAGCTAATCCAAGCTAAAGCTGCTCCTTGTATCCCTATGGTGGCAAGTTGTCGTGTCAGCAGGTCGTGGTCCACCGTATCGAATGCAGCGGTAAGGTCCAATAGTACCAGAACTACTGAGCCTCCCTTGTCTAATTGGCAGCGGATATCGTCCGAGATGGCCACCAGGACGGTCTCGGTCCCGTGCCCGGGGCGAAACCCTGATTGAAAGGGATCCAAGCCATCTGAGGTCTCAAGGAAGTTTTGTAGCTGGGTTGCTGCCGCGCGTTCGATCAGCTTACTGAGAAACGGGAGGTTTGAGACGGGACGGTAGTTCGCTGGCATCGCAGGGTCCAGATTGGCTTTTTTCAAGAGTGGGCGGACCAAGGCTTCTTTCAGGGCATCCGAGAAAATTACCTGCTCCAGGGAGTGGTTTATTATCTGCATCAGGGGGACCGAGAGCTCCTCTGCGCAGTCCTTAACTAGATGGGAAGGGCAAGGGTCCGTGGAGCAGGTAGTTGCCCGTGCTGTGGAGATGATTTTCTTGACTGCTTCCAGGTCCAGAGCTTTGAAGTGGTCAAATTTCTGGTTAGTTGGTGTATGTGGTCCTTTTACCCTCTCACTCGTATCATCGGGCACGGATGGCAGGTCTAGCCGAAGAGCGGTGATTTTCTCTATGAAGAATTCCTGGAATTCCTCTGCTGAGATGGCTGGGGTGTCCCTGGTTTTTGGCTGTGGATTAGTAGTGACCAAATCTCGGACGATCCTGAAGATCTGCGCTGGGCGCGATCTCGTCTAAGAAGTTAAGCCCGAAGTATATTGGACCTTTCAGAGTGGAAAAGGCAGCCAATAAAGTCTCTTATACCCTCCTTTTGCCGAAGAGTTTAGGCAAGGTTCATCCTACATTCCACTGTAGTCTGTTGAAAAGGTATATGGGGCCCCTTCCACCCAAAGACTGAATGGTGTTTTGTTTCTACAGGGGGAGGACGTGGTGGAGAAGGACATTATGTCAGATCTGGGAAATCTGAGCTTGGAAGAAGTTCAGGTTTCCAGCCTGCCATGAGGTAGCTGACCTTTGTCCCAGATCTCTGGGACCTTTGCCCCAGTTACTGAAGGACATGCGGAGTCAGTCTGGGAGTGATGTAACTTCCAGGTGCCTCCAGGGGAAGTGAGGTAACCTCTTCTGGACTTGGACATTGGACAATGAACTATTAATGCTGACTCAGAGACTAATGAGGTCACATCCCTTTGGACTATGGGATTTGCTGATTCACCCGGATATGGTGCAACCCTGCCTGGACATTGCATGGGCAAGGGAAGGGGGGTTTGGGTATAAAAGGTGTGTTTGGGTGGCGGGACGGTGCTTTAGCTTTACAAGTGTTGTACCTGCAATAAAATCGTGTTGGACCGTGCTTCTATCTACGCGTGATCCTTACCGAAGTTGGAGCGTCATTACAGTTCGGCAGGAAGGGGAAGAAAGAGGGGGAAGGGGAAGGGGGAGGAAGAGGTCTCTGTCGAAAGCTGGCATGGGCAAACTTGGACCTTCCAGGTGTTTTGGACTCCAACTCCCACCATTCCTAGCACCCTCAGGCCCTTTTCCTTTCCCCCCCTCAGCCATTTAAGCAGGAAAGAGCCTCAGGCTGTTAGGAATGGTGGGAGTGGAAGTCCAAAGCACCCAGAGGGCCGATGTTTTCCCATGCCTGTTTGAGGGACCTTAAAATGGTGAGCCTCCTTCCAACATTGTGATTCTGGATAGAAAACAAACACCAACATAACATAACATTGTTTGAGTCCACAGTGCTCTCTGGGTGTAGGTGAACTACAACTTCCAAACTCAAGGTCAATTCCCAAGCAAACCCTTTCAGTACTTTCTGTTGGTAATGAGAGTTCAATATGCCAAGTTTGGTTCAATTCCATTGTTGCAAGAGTTCAGGATGCTCTTTGATTGTGTGTTAACTATAAATCCCAGAAACTGTAACTTCCAAATGTCAAGGTCTATTTCCCCCAAACTCCATCTGTGTTCACATTTGGGCATATTGAGTATTCGTGCCAAGTTTGGTCCTGATCCAAGATTGTTTGAGTCCACAGTGCTCTCTGGATATAGGTGAACCACAACTCCAAAACTCAAGGTCAATGCCCACCAAACTCTTATAGTATTTTCTCTTGGTTATGGGAGTTTTGTGTGGGAAGTTTGTGTCTTTCTGCCATTCCTGCCAGGATATCTATGTTGTGTTCATCGAAACCGGTCCAGGTTTCACACTGAGAATATAAATACATTTAAAAACATATTAACTATATGTATTACTGTGTTAGAGTGTCATTTTGTGTCATTTTGGTTGGTGGTGTGCCCCAGGATTTTGTAAATGTAAAAAATGTGTCGTGGCTCAAAAAAGGTTGGGAAACACTGATCTAGAGGATTCAATTTCATTCATTTGTGAAAGGCTTACTTGGTTTGCTGGTTTCATTTCACATGTATGGATTTTGCATTACAACATTACCAAGATCTGTTCACCCATTCCATATTATAGCTGTCTCTGGAACCAAATATCCAGGAATACATCTGCTTTATTAACCTAGGCATATCTTGAGTCCCTCCGGGATGAGAAAGGTGGGGTAGAAATGTTGCAAATAAATAAATAAATATCTGTACCTCTTTTTTTAAAACGTAAACAGTTTCTTGTGGAGAAAGCTAGTCACTAGGCTTGTTTGATCAAGAAAAAAGTCATTTGGATGTAGGGGGCGCTGGCGATTCGATTTTGAAATGTCACTTCAAAAAGGGATTTATTTCTATTTTAGTCCTAATTACGAAGATTCCGACTCGACCTAACCATGCCTACTAGTCACCCAGAAGAGGCAATGGGAGTCTTGCTGGTGGTTTGACTATTTAGGCATGTTTGGAATGAATGTTTGAATACTCTACCCTTACTATTCTGGTCACAATTCTCTAATGTAATGCAGGGTTGGGCCATTGTAAATTACGTTGTTACATTGAAATGTCCATGATCCTTTACCAATGCCTATGCTTGCTCAGGCTGACAGAAAAATATTCAAACAAAGAATAAGGTGTTGAGTTACGGAGCTACATCACATGCACATAACCCTGGAGACTTTCAAGTAAATTTGGGAAATCTTCAATCAAAAATTGTAACTTGGTAGGTAGTTACTTCCCATGATGCCCTCCAGAAGACTTTAAACCTTAGTTGTGTATGTACAGAGAGTACTCCTTCAGGTACCTCCAATGTTGGCCTGATCTGAAAACTTCTGTTCCAAGACAGATCTCTTGGTTAACAAAGCACTGCTCTCTTTATTATTTATTTATTTATTTATTATTCGCGTTTCTATGCCGGCGACTCTCTGAGGCTCGCGGCGGCTCACAGGAACCGAAGGTACAACTACACACAAGCAATGCGATAAAACATCTAAGACAATTAAACAGTTAAAACCGCAAAATACAAAACCCCCAGGTACAGTTCAGAAATTAGATAGCGTGACACCCCAGGACAGCGGCTAAAGCGGAACATGGGCAGGACCTACTCACCGAAGGCCTGCTTAAACAAATAAGTTTTGCAGGCGCGTCTAAACGGGAGCAGGTCCTTTATAGCCCGCGTTCCAGCCGGGAGGGCGTTCCACAGCGTAGGAGCTATAACGGAGAACGCCCTCCGGCGAGTAGATGTCAGTTTAGCCGATCTTTCAGATCTCCAGAGGTGAAGTGAGGTTTAGGGACCGTTTGTTTGCAGCGAAAGCCTACAGACAAGCAACTTGGCATAAGGCAATAACTGTTTTCTTCTAAGGGTGCTTCTACACTGTGGAATTTATTCAGTTTGACACCACTTTAATTGCCATGGCTCAGTGCTATGGAATCATGAGAGTTGTAGTTTTACAAGGCCTTTAGCCTGCTCTGCCGAAGAGTGCTGGTGCCTCACAAAATGATAACTTCCGGTCCAAGTGGTGTCAAACGGCATTAATCCTGAAGTGTACAATTCTCACCACCAGACAATTGGCCATGCTGATTGTGGCTGATGGAAACTCTAGCCCAAAATATTGGGAGGGCACCATGTTCAGGAAAATTGCATAAGCATTTTGAAACAATGCTTACAATGAAGAGGGTACAGCATATCATTGTAAAACTTGCCTCTGTCTAATTTACTACAGAGCAATGAAAATGTACATGTTGAGCTCCTCCTGTTCCCAAGTTGTAAGCAGTGTTTCTGAAAAGCTTTCTCAAAGTCACAGAGTGCATTGAGCTTTGTTTGGCAAGCATCAAACTTTCCTAGTGGAGAATTATAGCAGTACTCCAATCCTCACGAGACACATCACGTAATAGCTTTTTAAATGGCTCCCTGAGAGTCACTGGAGAAAATTTGTACACCAGATGAATGTGGATACAGTGTGCTGCAATTCATTCTGACTTTTTAAAAAACAATTGCTAAGCTTAGAAAAACATTGCCACATTCTGCCCTATTAGAGTCGTTTTGGTGTCCTGCAGAAGTATGTATGAAATACACCTTATCTCACAATCCCTATGGAAGTTCATTCACAAACACTTAGGCCCAGCAGTGTTTGATGAGGCCTGAGTCTCCCATACAAATAATGAGGCTTGCGGCCTTGGCCAATGTTGTCCCATGGAATTCACCACTATTTATATATTTTAAAATAATTACACAATTTAAAATATTAAAACCATTAAAAATTAAAATATTAACATGTATTAAAACTGTATACCCACCTAAAATCCCAATCACATTGCCTTTAAAAGCCCAGCTATCAAAAAAAACAAAACAAACCAGAGTCGAAGTTGTGTTTCAAGATAAATTCAATATATATTCTCTTGAGGTATTTCACTTAAATTTTCCAGAATCCCAGTAATATGGGTCTATGCAATGCAAGTTGTAATCCAAGAAACATAAAGGTTTCAAATATGAAAGGTCCAAGAGGCGACAACCAAAAATAATCAAATAGGGGAAGTTCCCCAATAATATTTGTACTCCCTCAATTGAGGTGGTGTCTAAAAGCACTCTTATATGGTCGATGGATACAAAAAATATTAAAGCGCTATCCGTTTCGCTGTCTGTCCAGCTTCATCGGGACTGTGGACACTTTAGAATATATTCATTCAATTGCATAGGGTCCTGTCGCGACTATTCAATCAATTGCAAAGAAGGTGAATGCTATTTTAGCCTGTATCAATAGAAGGATAGTTTCCAAGACAGAGGAAACAATTTGTTGTTATTGTTGTTCACATTTAAGTAGTGTTCAACATATAGTGACCTTGCTTTTCACAGGATTTGCATCACAGGGTTTGTTCAGAAGCGGTTAGCAATTGACTTCCTCTGAGAGTGTGTAACTTGCAAAACATCAGCCATAGCCAAGCGGGGATTTGAACTTTGGTTCTACGGTAGTATCACAGTCCCACACTCAAACCATTGCAACACCTTGAGGGAAATAATGGTCGCCCTATATCATGTGGTGGCCAGGCCTCCTTCCGAGAATGTGTTCAGTGGTGGGCATCCTATTTTTTGAAGGTGATAGATTGGTTGGAATGGATTAAAAACAGTGGTGGTGATGGTGGTGGTGATGATAATAATGCTGATAAAAGATGTGGGGAACAAAACATGATGAGAAAGGTTGAATGAGTGGGACAGATCCAACTGGTGAAGAGAAGACTGAAAGATGAGATTGCCACACTTCAAGAGCCATCATGGAGAGTAGGGGGCATATTTGTCCTCTACTCTCTCAAAGGTTAGGACTAGGTTTAATATATTAAATACTTGGAAAGTAGATTTCAATTGAACATTAGAAGGAACTTCGTAATAGTGTGAGTGGTTTGGCAATTAACTAGAAAGGTAAGCAATATTTTACAATCTTGCCCTTACTCCTCAAATCCCAAAATGTATATTCTCTGTCTATCCTTGCTCCTCTGTATAATCTTTGACTCATCCTTACTGATGCTGGACTAAGACATATCCCACCAAAATGCACACACATATCTAAACCATCATCCATCAGATGGTCTTTCAAAAGACATTCCAAGCGCCATTCTGCTTCCTTTTTCTTTGCCATTCCTTTCCACTCCCTTTTCCATCCTATAGCTACCTAACCCATAATCCCCTATTTATCCCCAAGATCCTGGTCCCAACTGTACTGTTTTATCATAGGCTTGGCCTGAGGACCCAAAGGAACCTCACAGACCCACCGACCCCCTGTGTATGTTTCCCCAGGAAACCACCATGACACCTGGGACTCTTGGGTCATTTCTCCCTTCCCAGGTTTTCCTTACTATTTGCTTATATTTCCCCCTATGGGCGATGCCCCCCCCCAGGTCCCCACGGACCCTGACCTGGCCTCCAGAATTGGGTATCCGTACAACCACAGCCCCTCCTCCCTCATGTGTGTATATGTAAAACCTTGTTCATGCTTTCTTTCACTATATGAAATTATTGGAGAAGTCACCAGCTGAAGTCTTGCACTGACCTTTTGCCCTCATTTCCTTGTCCTAGGAAGATCTGCCAGCATCTTGCCAGGCTATTTATTCACTTTATTTATACCCAAGGGGACTCGGAGCAACTTACATGAGCCCAAGCCCAATAACACATAATAACAACATAACAGCAAATAATAAAACAGTACAATCAATATACTTACACACCAGCAATAAAAGACAGTTTAAAACTATTCTGGGCAAAATGTAACATATTTAAATTTTAAAATAATAATACTAGGTTCGAACAGAGGTAGAATGTATGTGTGACGATCTCGGTCACCTAAATTGACTAATTTGACACTCCCGGTAGTCTGCCACCAACCTAATGGGTCATTAGGATTTACTTCTAATTAAACTCTAATTAAATGAAGTGTCTGTAGTGTTTGGCCTTAACAACAACCCACCCACCACGTATGTAAACTGAGGAGACCGAAAGTTGACGGAGGCTTATTTAAAAGTTAATAATAAAAGTATTTATTAACTACAACAAGGCTATCAAATAGGCACAGATCGTATTGGTTCTACTGAGAGGCAACTAGCGTACGGTTACAGCAAAGATAAACTTCGGATAGCATGATGGTTGCAAGATCATATATATGTGCTAGAGCGTAGAGGTTACTTATTAAAAAGGCTATTAATTCTTCTTGAGATGGTACGTTCAGTACTGAGACTTGTCTCCCAACTAATAGTTCCACTAGATGGTTGTTGTTCTAAACTTCTGGAACATCTAATCACTATAGATCGTTCCCTGAGTCTGGCTACTACTGGGTTACTCGTAACCCACACAGTCTAAGAGTCCAACTACCTGTCACTCTATCTCCAGAAATGACCAGGTATCCCAACTGCTATCACAAGAACAGTTCTAAATTGGCACTCTTCCACAAGCTTCCCCACTAGAATCACTACTGGCCCTAAGGGCGGTCAGAACTGAGTCGTGACTCCCACTAGTCCAGCCTATTCCTATGTGGTGAATTGCTTAGGACAGACTGTCAGTCTCTGTTGCCAAGGCTCTGGTGATACTCCCCCAGAAAACCTTGCTCAAGACTGCCTCAGGCTTAGACGTTGAATCTACAGCCTGACTCTAAACAGCAGAGGCTGGAGATGTGCGTCTGCACAGCCCTGCTCTAAACTCCAGACTCCAGACCAGACTGAAACATTCTCTGACAGGAATTTCTACTCTGTCAGCTCCAACTCCTCCCCCTCTAAACTCTAACCAATCACAGCCTCTACACTGTAACTAGGCACAAGCCTGCAAGGCCACGCCCCCTTGCTCTGGCTTTCCCTTCCCTCAATGGCTGCTGGCTGCAGCCACCCCTCCAAGATGGATGCCAGCACAACCAAAACAGGATTTCTAAACCCCTTCTAAGCAGGCCTCCGCTCTGCTTAAGGCAGGTGAGTCCTTACAGTATGTAACAGGGAGACTACATTTGCATTTGACAGGATCCATCAGCTACCTAAATGGAACCTATACAAACTAGTGGTCCAGGGGATAACAGGAATTGGATGGCCCATCCTTCCCCTTTGTCACTGCTTGGACAATACATGACATTTGCCATCCCAGCATGAGGTTTCCAGTTAAGGAATAATCATGCCACAGTCTTTGGAAAGGCGATTCTCCCCATGTTTATTTATTTTATCTGTTTATTTCTTCGATTTTGTATACCGCTCCTTCCTGCAGGCTCGGGGCGGTTCATTCATGACCAAATTACAACAAATCGTACAGCAGTATGCATAAAATTGCATAAAAATGCAAGACAGTTACATAAAATACCATAGATACGGTGATACATAAAATGTGGTGAAACGGAGGATTACAATATCCAGGGTTTCAATTAAAAGCGAGCCTGAACAAGGTGGTTTTGCATGCCCTCCGGAATGGAATGAGTTCTGTAATGGCCCGAACACCATCCGGCAGTGTGTTCCACAGTGCCGGGGCCGCAACCGAAAAGGCGCGTTGCCTTGTTGTGGAGAGATGACAGAGAGCGAATAGATGGCACAGTTAGAAGATTTCGCTCTTCTGAGCGTAGTGATCTCGGGGGAACATATGGGGTGAGGCGGTCCCTCAGATATACTGGCCCTAGACCATACATGGCCTTAAAGGTCAAAACCAGCACCTTGAAGACAATTCGGTACTCAATTGGTAGCCAGTGAAAATGTTGCAAGATGGGAGTAACGTGCTCTCTTGCTGGTGCTCCCACCAGCAATCGAGCCGCAGCATTTTGCACTAGCTTAAGTTTCCAGATTGTCGACAAGGGAAGGCCTATGTAGAGGGTGTTACAGTAGTCTAGCCTCGAGATGACCGTCGCTTGGATTACCGTGGCCAGGTCGTTCCTGGACAGGTAGGGGGCCAGTCGCCTAGCCTGTTGCAGATGGAAAAATGATGTTTTGCTGACCATGGAGACCTGGGCCTCCATGGACAGCAATGGGTCCAACTGGACCCCCAGGCTTTTTACCAAAGGTGATGAGCTTAACTGCTCGCTATCCAGGGTAGGCAACCGGCACTCATCCAACCCAGGGCGACCGGGCCATAGAATCTCCGTCTTCGATGGATTCACCTTCAGCCGGCTAGAACGCAGCCAACCAGTCACGGCTTCAAGGCATTGATGGAAACAATCGGGTACGCTGTTATTCTCAGCCATTGGACAATTCTATGGACAATATTTTCTGTTGGAACTTACCAGGAATTCTGGTGGTTGGGCCATTGGGCTTAATCAGGAACTGGAATCAAAAGTGACAATAAAAGTATTGAGAGACCCATCAGGGTCATTGTGCCCACATAGCAGGGATATTTGATCCCACCATCAGTCATCATTTCATCCATTGTTCTAAGACCTGCTAGCCCCTCTGCAACCATTGGTCAGAGGGAAATTTACATCCAAGGCAGGTGGCGCTCTTTCTTTGGCTGGTCATGACATCATCCAGGCTTGAACAAGCCAGGTCCAACTGGAGGCGGTGGGAATTTTGAACCTGAAAAGTGTATAAAAGTGCATGTTTTACTGTGTTATGTAATTCATCTTATTTTGAGGGCAGATTATCGCAAGCTGGAATCACTTTCAGGTGAAATTAAATAAACACCTCGGTGGCTTCTACTTCAATTTAGTGAGATTTTTTCTGGAATGTTGGCTTATTTTCTCACCAGGCTAAACCCACAGTGGCTTGGATCTCACTATCCACTGCTGTTCAAAATTGCTCGATAACAATGAGGCCTGCAAATAGGGAGCGGTTTTTGGGAAAGGAGGAGTAAAAGACACAAGAGAAGGAAGTTCCATGCTTCTAAAATATTTTCTGCCTCCTTTTCCCAAGGTTAGACTGTTTCTGAAGCCAAAGGGTGGAGAAGAATCCTGGCTGGGGGGTGGGGGGGGGGGAGAGGCAGTAGCTGTTGCACAGCTGACTTTTTCCAACTCCTTCACCTGAAATATAGCCTACAGTACACCAATTGGTATTCATTGAGGGTCTCCCTTTCAAATATTAACTAGCACTGACCCTGCTTTGTTTTCAAGATCAGACAGGACTTGCCTCATCCCACTTTAAAATTTGCAGAGTTCTAGGTCTTCTCATTCAGTGAACCCCAGGACTCTCTAAACTATAAGCCCCAGAATCCTGCAAGAGGTAGCCTTAGGACTGAAAGTGTGTGCAGACTCTAAATCCTACTTTTTGGGTGATTGCCTTTGGAGTATTTAGTCCCTGTAATTCTTTTCAGTAAGTCAGAGGAGTTTTCCATGAGATTTGATTGTGATTCCCTTTTGCAGCTCTAGTAGATTGGGGGATAAAGTTTAGGACCTCGGCATAGCCCTCCTTGGATGCATCTACATTGGAGAATTAATGCAGTTTGATACCACTTTTTATTGCCATGGCTCAGTACTGATATGAAGTGAGAATTTTGGGGTCTTGCCATGAAGGCAGAGACCAGCCAGATCCACCAAAGAGGATCCGAAATAGCCCTGGCGAGATAGGAAGCAGCCGATCCAATTTTTCCTGAATTTCCCAAATAAAATCTCACCAAGTTGAAGAAATGCCACCGAGTTGTTTATTTCGTTCCAGCTGGAGTGGATGTCAAGCTGCAATCATTTGCCCAAAAGCGGACATACTGTACAATGTAAAACATTACATTTTTATTTTTTTAAAAACAGAGCTGTCAAAGTTCAAACTTCCCGCCCTCTGCCCCTTTGCCGGCTTCACGCTGATTGGTTTATTTATTTATTTATTTATTTATTTATTTATTTATTCGGTTTTATATTCCGCTTCTCCCTGCAGGCTCGGGGCGGATTACAGCATTCAATAAAAAACAACAAGGTACAACAATGTTAAAATGTAAGAAATTACAAATTCCATAAAACTCATAGTACAAGGACATTTCTGGATTAACCGAAAGCGGGTCTAAAAAGGGCGGTCTTGCACGCCCTCCGGAAAGGGACGAGCTCTGGGAGCGCACAGGTGTTGGCTGGAAGTGAATTCCACAGCATAGGTGTCACAGCAGAAAAAGCTCGCTGCCTAGTTGTGGACAAATGGCAGGAGCGGATCGATGGATAAACTAATAAGTTCTGCTCCTCTGAGCACAGCGATCTCGGGGGAACGTACGGGGTAAGGCGGTCCCTCAGGTACACAGGCCCTAGACCGTGCAAGGTCTTAAAGGTTAGAACCAACACCTTGAAGGCGATCCGGTACTTGATGGGAAGCCAGTGCAGGTGCCGTAGGATGGGAGTAATGTCCTCCCTCACTGGTGCTCCCACCAGTAAGCGGGCTGCGGCATTCTGCACTAGCTTGAATTTCCGGATTGTCGACAAGGGAAGGCCAACGTAGAGGGCGTTACAGTAGTCCAGCCTCGAGATGACCATCACTTGGATCACTGTGGCCAGGTCATCCCTGGTCAGGTAGGGTGGCCAGTCGCCTAGCTTGTCGAAGATGGAAAAACGATGTCTTGCTGACCATGGAGACCTGGGTCTCCATGGACAGCAATGGGTCCAATTGGACACCCAAGCTCTTTACAAGCAATGATGGGCTAAGTTGCTCGCCATCCACTTATCCAGCCCAGGGCGACCGGGCCACAAGATCTCCGTCTTCGACAGATTCACCTTCAGCCGGCTGGAGCGCAGCCATCCAGTCACGGCTTCCAGGCATTGATGGAAACAATCGGGTACGGTATCCGGCCTGCCGTCCAGTCTCAGCAGTAGCTGGGTGTCGTCAACATACTGATAACACTCCAGACCAAAGTCGCGGGCCAGCTGGGCCAGGGGGCGCATATAAACGTTGAATAATAAAGGAGAGAGGATGGCCCCCTGGGGGACCCCACAACTTAATGGGAGCCTCCCGGAGACCTCCTCTCCCCTCTCCACCTGTTGTCACCAGTCCTGGAGGAAAGAGGCCACCCATTTAAGGGCAGTCCCCGTAACCCCAGTCGCGGCTAAATGGTGGGTCAACAGTGTGTGATCTACTGTGTCAAACGCTGCTGTTAGATCTAACAAAACAAGCAGGGCTGACCCACCCTGGTCCAGCTGGCGGCGAAGTTGGTCTGTAATGGCAACAAGCACAGTCTCCGTCCCATGCCTGATACGAAAGCCGGACTGGAATGGATCGAGTCCAGCTGTGTCATCTAAGAACCGCTGCAGCTGATCCGCTGCTGCCCTCTCAATTACCTTGCCTAAAAATGGCAAGTTGGAAACCGGGCGGTAATTGGAGGGAGCCGAAGGGTCTAAATTCGGCTTCTTCAGCAGCGGTCTTACCATTGCCTCTTTGAGTCATCAGCTGGTTGGGAGGCACGGCCGGCTTTGCCGTGCCTCAGCCAATCAGGAAGCCAGTGCCGCTTCATCCAATGGGACCAAAGGAGGCAGTCCAAGCAGGAAACAATGAACCGGGATGACATGATGTGTGGATTAAGTGATTAAATGTTTGCCCAAGTGCCGGCGATTACTCCAAGAGTCCTCAAGCTAGCTTTTGTATTGTCCCAAGAGAAGGAAATAAACATTTTTGGTCTGGCGCAGATGCCAGACCCCAGCAGTCTTTTAATCCAGGATATGGATCTATTGATGGTATCTTGTTATTGGTTTCGGCCAAGGGGATGAAACAATGAGTGAGCCAGATAGAAAATCCAAAGCTTTTCGAAGGCAGGATGTTCCCCTTTGTGAGGAATCACAAAATCACCATGGGGCACGTTCCCCAAATGGGCCAACTCTGAGGTTTGAGGAAATGTCCATTGTTATTGTCCATGTAAGTGTTCTTTGTTAAGTCCTTTCTTTGATTAGGGATTTACTAGCCCAGGAAATTTCTGAGCCTTGGTATGCTGGGGTCACGAAAAGTTGACATTTCATATTTTTATATAGGAATACATGGAAGGGAAAAACATATAGGGAATACATTAATATAGGAGGAAAATAGGAGCCAGATCATCTCATATCAGCCCATCCCACCCACCAGAGTCCATTAGAATCCATAAATCATGAAAAGAGTCAATGGGGTTGGGAAGGGAAAGGTTCCCAATTTTTTAAAGTCTTTTAAAGTGGGCAAATGTCCATAAAAAGTTCATGAAAGTTCATAAGTGTAAAGGGAAAATGATTTGGTGAGTCCTATGATCCATATGGGCAAGATGGCGGCTCGGTAGCAGCTACTTGAGAGTGCTCTGGCAATAAAAACGCTGTCACCCTCCTTTTTGACTTGCTTGCTTGCTGAAATCAGGATCTGTAAGAAGTTGGCAGAAAGCAGAAAGCTGCCAACCAGATTGTGCCTAGACGCCCTCTCCGATCCTGTAGGATTCGATCGCTTTGGTTTACCGAGGAACTTTGATTGATGAAACGGGAGAAGAGACGGCTAGAGAGCCTGGGGGGGGGGGGTGACTTGTTGCGGTGTTGTATTGAGGGCAGAGACTGCCTGTGTAAACCGTCCCGAGTCGCCTTCGGGTTGAGAGGGGCGGTATAGAAACGTGACAAATAAATAAATAAATAAATGAGTCAAAGCGCAGCATTTTCAAATCATTAGAATTGTAATAATCACTAGTCAGGTGTGATGCATCCTGTCTCAATATAGCAGGGCTGTCCAACTGGCGGCCCACGGGCCGTATGTGGCCCCCCAACCCCTTCCCCACGGCCCCCTACCCTCCTGCAAGATATCTGCTTTTTAAGATTTAAAAAAATATTTTTTCAAATATTTTTTTCAAATATTTTTTCGAATATTTTTTTCAAATATTTTTTATTTATTTTTTCCCGGCCTGGGGGGGGGGTGAGGGGCGGGGCGGGAGGAGGAGCAGGCTCCCTTCCTCCTACTACTTCCCTCCCCCCTCTCTCTCCCTCCCTCCTTCTCTCTCTCTCTTTCCCCCTTTCATTCCTTCCCTTTTCCACCACTTGAAAGAGGGAAGGAGAGAGTGCACCAAGCGAGAGGGGGCGTGGCCAGAGCAAAAAAGGGGCGGGGCCGAGTTTGAGCGCGCGGGGGATGCTCATCCATTCCCTTTCCAGCTTCCTCCTCTTCTGAGGATTCCTGCCAAGTTTGGTCCTGATCCATCATTATTTGAGTCCACAGTGCTCTCTGGATGGAGGAGAACTCAAGGTTCAGTACTTTCTGTTGCTCTCATGAGAGTTTAGGTTTGATTCAACATGGCTGAGGAATGCTTTGATTGTATTTTCCCCTTATAGCAGAAGGAGGTAGGACTGGATGGCCCTTGGAGATCTTCTATTCTAGGAACCCATTGTAATTATTATTATTATCATCATCATCATCATTAGAGGCTGAATGGCCATCTGTGAGGATTGCTTTGATTGTGTTTTCCCCTTATAGCAGAAGGAGATTGGACTGGATGGCCCTTGGAGGTCTCCTATTCTAGGAACCCATTGTAATTATTATTATTATTATCATCATCATCAGAGGCTGAATGGTCATCTGTGAGGAATGCTTTGATTGTATTTTCCCCTTATGGCAGAAGGAGATTGGACTGGATGGCCCTGGATGGCCCTTGGAGGTCTCCTACTCCAGGAACCTGTTGTTGTTATTATTATTATTAATATTATTATTATTAGCAGAGGCAGAATGAATATTATGCCTTATCATTCAGGGTTATAGGCCTGTGTGGAAGGGCCTTGGCTTCTTATTTGACTTCCTTTCCACACATCTGAATAAAATCCCATGTTATTTGCTTTAAACCAGATTATATGAGTGTGGACTCCGATAATCCAGTTCAAAGCAGGTATTCTGGGTTATATGGCTGTGTGGAAGGGCCCTGAGTCCACACTGCAATATAATCCAGTTCAAAGCAGGTTTTGTGGGGTTTCCTGCCTGGATATTCTGAGTTATATGGCTGTGTGAAGGGCCCTGAGTCCACACTGCAATATAATCCAGTTCAAAGCAGGGACTGGGACTTGAGACTGGGATTTTGGTGTTCATCACTATCTCCAAGTCAAAGCCCCGGTGTCCTCCACAGACACCTCCAAGGCGGGGAGGGGGCGGGGCAGGGGGCGGGGCAGGGGTGGAGCCGGGGAGGGGGTGGAGCCAGGGGCGGAGGCAGACCCTTCAGCCCCCCAGGTCATCAGTAACCGGAATTCTGGCCACAGGTCCGGTAGAAGTTGGACAGCCCTGCAATATAGTATGCATCCGATCCCTTAAAAAATGGGATGCATGCTGATATAAACATATTATAAACAGATGATATGCCAATGTGTTTTGTAATGTGATAAGGTCCCTTGAGGGAAAGGTTACCAATTTCTCTAGTTTTCCTTTCTATTGCTGGAAGATTTGGTGTCCTAACTTCTCCACTTTAATCAATCATTTGGGAAAGTTGCCAGGCAAATGAGCAATCATTGTGTTACATTGCATCCAGTTGCTTATGGTCACATAATCTTGTGTGAGCGTCATTGCAAACATTTTTAAAATGACTTCTGACCTAGACAAATGTTGACATGCACTCTGTGTGTTTGAATGAGATACAGTAGATTGGAGAGCAGAGGGAGTTGAATTCTGTACCATATATTGGAACCAGCCCTAAGACATCATGGTTATGAATACAAGGATAGGTTCCTGTGCTTATCTGCCTAGAAATCTGCCAGCGTTGGACAGATTTTGCATGACCAGAGCCATGCAAAGCAGAATGTGAAATGGAAGCCCAAATTTATAGTGGGAAGGGAATGAGTCATTTTCTCTAGGTTGGGAAATGAGGAAGATGCCTTCTGCTTTGCATGTGCTGTCCACTCCCTTCCAATACACTTTGCAAAGCCAGAAGCCAATATTTGCAGGGGAAATATTTAAGGAATAGTTAGGGTTGTGGGATGCTGTTACTGGGGGGAAGCTGCCCATGATAAGTTGGTAAGAAGAAGAGGGTGGAAACAGGAATATAAGTTGCCTTCCATTCCAGTTTCCCCCCAGGAAAAGGAACTGAATCAGCCAGAATGCTCTGGTGAACTACTCTGATAATGCTATGTAACAAACTTTGAAAGATTCTCTGTTTATGCCTTGAAAGTGTTATTTCCTCTTTAATTGTGCGGTACTTACTTTGAAAATAGTTGTTATACTTTGTGGGATCCCTCAGGGAGCCATTCTCTCCCCCTTGTTATTTAACATCTATATGCGACCACTCGCTCAACTGGTGCGTAGCTCTGGGCTTGAGTGTCATCAGTACGCTGATGACACTCAGCTCATTCTGCGGATGGAGGGCCGGCTGGACTCCGTACCCAATAATTTCCATCTGTGCCTTGAAGCTGTTACTGGATGGCTGCGAGCTAGCAGGTTGAAAGTGAATCAGGTGAAGACGGAGATCCTTTGGCTGGGTCGTCCAGGCGATAGGAATATCCAACTGCCGACCCTGGATGGCGAAGCATTAGGCCCATCATTATCTGTAAAAAGCCTCGGCGTCCATTTGGACCCTCTGCTGTCAATGGAGACCCAAATCTCCACTGTCAGCAGAATCGCGTTTTTCTATCTGCGACAGGCGAAGCGTCTGACCCATCTGTCCCGGAATGATCTAGCCACGGTAATCCAAGCCACGGTCATCTCAAGACTTGACTACTGTAATGCTCTCTACATTGGCCTTTCCTTGACCGTGATCCAGAAACTTAAGCTTGTGCAGCTTGCTGCAGCCCGGCTACTTGCCGGGGAGCCTGAAACGTGCCGCATTACACCAATCCTGCAGGATCTGCACTGGCTTCCAATTGAATGCCGGATCGTCTTCAAGGTGCTAGTTCTTACTTTTAAGGCCTTGTATGGTCTTGGGCCAGTGTACTTACGGGATCGCCTGATTCCGTATACCCCGAGATCATTTTGCTCAGAAGACTCGAATCTTCTTACCATTCCCAGTGTGAAATCCTTTCGGCTAACCTCAACTAGACGGCGAGCCTTTTCCATCATTGCTCCTCACTGTGGAACGCACTGCCTTTGGAGACACGTGCTCTGCGAGACCTGAGTGCATTTCGCAGAACTTGCAAGACATATTTATTTAGGCAGGCGTTTAATTGCTAGTGATTCTCGTTAGTGTTTTATTGTGTTTTACTGAATTTTATTGAATTTTACTGTTTTATTGCTTATCCATTTGTGTTTGACTCTTATGCTGTAAACCACCCCGAACCTTTAAATAAATAAATAAATAAATAAATATACCAGAAACTTAATTTTCATGGCCGCCACAAACTATGTTGCGACTCTATAAGATATTCATTGAAAAACTATAGCAAGATGTTCGGCAAAAACAAAGTTTTGGAAGATTAATAAACTTTTCCCATGTTTTTATGGTAGAACCAATTAAGAAATTACATGTATAACCCAGGAACAAAAATCATGTTGCATAATGTAATTTACAAGGAGAGGGGCACTATTGTTCTTGCCCTGTCTCTCTGTGGCTCAAACTATCAAGGCTTCCTTCTGGATCAATGCAATTGAGATGGTGCAATATATTTAAGGAGTTGCATTCTTATCCACTGGACTGGTTTCAGGAGATGGCACTGGGTGATTGTTTCTTGCCCCTTGGCAAAGGTGGTGTGGCATGCCATAGGCAGTCAACCTATCAAGTGCCATCTAAATGCATGGACATGCTGGACAGTTGCCCAAAGGACCCATGGGCATAGGGGCCCCATGCTAATCTATGCAAAAACCGGAATTTAATGGTAGAATCATAGAGTTGGAAGAGACCTTGTGAGCCATCGAGCCCAACCCCATTCTGCCAAGAAAAATTGCGTTCAAAGCACCCCCAACAGATGGCCATCCAGCCTCTGTTTAAAAGCTTCCAAAGAAGGAGCCCCCACCACACTCCAGGCAGAGAGTTCCACTGCTGAACAGCTCTCTGTACAGTGAGGAAGTTCTTACTAATGTTCAGATGGAATCTCCCTTGAGTTTGAAGCCATTGTTCTGCATCCTAGTCTCCAGGGCAGCAGAAAATAAGCTTGCTCCCTACTCCCAATTACTTCCCCTCACATATTTATATTGTCAGGAATGGAATCTCTATGCCTTGGGCCAAAGTAGATTCCACTCTGCCATGAGTGGGATGATGTTCAGCTGAGTCAGAAGGATAGGACTGCAGCCATGAACTTTGCTCCACTTCTCTGCTGAGGATCACAATGGGTTTGTGAACTTTGCTCCAGTTACCAGGAGGATATGAAGTAATATCCAAGAGGACTCTGGGTGGGAAAAGGATTACTGGGTATGCTGAGTCAGGGTGGCTGATGTAATCTTTACAGGATGTTGCATAGGGAGGGGGTTGGTATTTAAGGATTGTGGTGGATGGGTTCGGGTGTCTTAGCTTTACAAGTTTGCTGTACTACAATAAATCACCATTGGAAGACGAAGGACTTTTGGCGTGTCTTTTCTGGTCGAATTGGAGTTCCTGACAGAAGCTAAGACCCCTGAAACTTTCCCAGGCAATGGAGAGGTTTTTGCATGAAGCGGAAGAATACCTGGAGAGCTGGGATTTCACTACGGATGCAGCCCAGCAGGCCCAGGAAGAGGAGTGGAATACCATGGATGAGGTTGGCCTCCCTGATCGGATTGGAGACCCAACAGGGGCGTGGGGCGGCTCCTTTCCAGAGAGAAGTGATTTCTACGGAGACCCAGCGATGGCATGGGGCGGCTCTGTTCCGGAAAGAAATACTCTCCATTTTGGTGCTGGAGATGGAAGTTGGATGTTCCCATCCCAGCGTGTCGGTGGAGCGGGGCTCTTGGCTGCAGCGGCGGTGGTGCGCAGTAAGTCTAGAGATGCGGCGTATGGGAGTGAGACCACGGAGCCACGTTCTCCCACGGAAGTGGAAGTGTTGAAGGCCCAAATGGAGGCTATGGAGAAGACGCTCCAGAGGGTGTCACAGCGGTTGGCGAAGAACCCTAGCCAAGACTCCATGTGGGGCCCGGTCGGCGGAGGTGATTTTACCCGCTATTCCTGGATGGACGAGGAGAGGGTTGAAACCCGCCCTAGATCTCTTGCGGGAGTGTGGGGGGTGGACGCCCGGACTAGAGGCCCGAAGGGAGCGGTTGGAGGAACCCGGCCTAAAGTGACGAGTGAGGGGATTCCAGTCCAACCCAAAGCTGCGGGGCTAGGCTGAGGTATTCAGTTGTTAAGGAGGAATGGCGGAAGTGGTCATGTTCCTGTCCCGGCCCCAGCTGGTGCGGAAAGAAGACCCTGGTATGGTGAGAGAGAGCGGCCCCGGAAAGAACCACTTCGGGTGGAGTTCAATGGCGAGGCTTGCAAAGTGGCCTTCTTTGTGGCGGCTGTGGGGACCAGATGGAGGACTACGGCCACCTGTACCCCAGTGAAGGCAGCAGGGTGAAGAGCGGCGGACTGGTACGTCCAGTGCCATGACCGACGAGATCCGTGTTTGGGTGATCTACGAGAATTCCTTCGAGCGGTGAGAACTCGTTTCCGTGATCCGTTGGAAAGAGTAAAGGCGAAGGAAGCGTTGAGGTGCTTGAAGCAAGGCAGCAAGTCGGTGACGGAGTATGCGGAGGAGTTCATGAGCCTGGCGGGAAGGTGGTGGAGTGGTCACAGGCAACTCTTTTGGAACTGTTCAAAGAGGGATTGCGGCGTGAACTACTGGAATGGTGTTTGCATCGTGGAGACCCAGTTAATGTTGATGGATGGATTCAGTTGGCTGGTGCTGTCGAAGGAATCCTGGCTCAGGTCCAGCGACGGAAGTCTACTTCTGGACCTTTGCGGAAACCACGGCCTACGCTGAGGCGGCCGGCTGGGAGTGAGAGCCAACTGAGAGTAACGGGAATGGTGGCAAGTTAAAAGGGAAAGGCTTGTGCTACATTTGTTCTCAGTCTGGACATTTCGCAATTCAGTGTCCACAAAGAAGAGGCCCTGATGGCAGACCTGTGGCGGTGGCTAGAGGGGCTTTAGGAGAGAAGGTCGAGGAGAAGGAAGGGGTGAGCGAGAAAGCCCCAAGTATTATGTGTGATATTGAGTTAGAGAAGAGGGGACAATACCAATTACATCAAGCATTAATTGACTGTGGGTGTTCCGAAAATATTATATGTCCCACATTAGTTAAGAAGCTAGCATGTGAAACTCAGGAGTTACCGATTCCGGTGCATTTTGCTCAATTAGAGGGTACTTTTGTGGGGGGGGGGCTTTTCCCTTAGGGACCAAATGTTTAAAGGGTAAGGTTGACAATTGGGAGGGAACACTGGATTGTGTAGTGGCTCCAATTAAGGAACATGATATAATTTTAGGATTGCCATGGTTACAGCAGGCTGACCCGGTTATTGATTGGAAAGCAGGTACCCTAAAGTGTCGGCCGGGTGGATGTGAATGTGAGCATGACTGAGGGGGAAGGGGAAAAGGAAGAGCCGCTGCTTCCGGAAGAGTATGCTGATTTAAGGGATGTATTTAATCCGGTATTAGCAGATAGTCTTCCCCCAGTCAGGAGGGTACAATGTAAGGTGGAATTAAAGGAAGGAGCTGTACTGCCCAAGCCCAAAATATACCCTGTGACAGAGAAAGAGAAGCTAGCGTTAAGAGAACAAATCGATGACTATTTGAGGAAGGGATTTATCCAAGGTCTGAGTCCCCTATAGCTGCTCCAGTCCTGTTTAGGGAAAAGAAGGATGGCAAATTAAGACTGTGTATTGATTACCGAGGGTTAAATGCTATCAGCACGATCAATTGTTATCCCTTGCCTCTGATTAAGGATCTATTGGGACAGATGGGAAAGGGAAAGTACTTTACCAAATTGGACATTATAAATGCCTTCCATATGGTTCGGGTGAAGGAAACGGATAGGTGGAAGACAGCTTTCTCGTGCCCACTCGGATTATTCGAGTGGTTAGTCATGCCCCGGATTATCCGGCGCCCCGGCATTTTCATGCAGCTGATAAATGAGGTGCTGCACCCCCTTTTGTATAAGGGGTATATGTATATCTGGATGACATAGTTGTGATTTTCGCAAACCAAGGAGGGCATGCGGTTGGTCCGGGAAGTGTTAGAAAGATTGAAGGAGGCAAGGCTGTATGTGAAACTGAGCAAATGCGAATTTATGAGAAATGAGATTGACTTCCTGGGATACAGGATTAATAGAGAGGGGGTGAGTATGGACCCGGCCAAGGTGGCAGATGTATTAGCTTGGGAAGCTCCTCGAACCAGGAGGCAATTGCAGGCGTTTTGGGTCTGGCCAATTTTTATAGATCGTTCATTCGGGGTTCGTAACGATCGTATTGCCCCCTACCGAATTGTTAAAGACAAAGGTATGGGAGAGGGTAAGAAGGTGAAGGCACCTGGGGCTAAATTGAGTTGGACACCAGGGTGCCAGAAGGCTTTTGAGTTACTGAAGAAGGCGTTTACTGGAGGGCCTTTATTGAGACATCCGGACCCCGCCAAACCTTTTGTAGTGCAGAGTGACGCCTCTGCCTGGGCGTATGGAGGGCTCTATTGCAGAAAGATGAAGGTGGGGTGCTGAAGCCCTGTGCATTTTTCTAAAAAGTTTAATGAACAGCAGCGGAATTGGCCCATATGGGAGAAAGAGGCGTTTGCCATTAGATATGCTCTGCAGACGTGGCGGCAGTTTTTGGAAGGTGCTGTTCATCCCTTTGAGGTGTTGACGGACCACGGAACTTGCAGTTCTTGAGGAGCCCCAAAAGTTGTCACTGAAGTTGTTGAGATGGGCTCAGTACTTGGCTCGATTTAATTTTGTGCTGAGGCATATTAGAGGCAAAGACAATGTGGTGGCTGATGCGTTGTCACGTTATCCGGTGATGGTAGGGAGGATGTTTACTAAGGATCAATGGGGTTTGAAAGTGCAGACCCGAGCCCAATGTAAACTGGAAGTGAAGCAGGAGAATGAGGATTGGAAGACTGGATGAAGGAGTTCCAGCGATGTTATGAAGGGGATGAGTGGTTAAAGTCCCATGAGATTGAGTGCAAGAGAGCCAAGGGGTTGTGGCTAGTGCGGGATAAGTTGTATGTACCGGCAGTACTGAGGAATAAGATAATGGAGTTGTTTCACGATCATAAGTCTGCAGGGCATTGGGGATTCACCAAGACCTTCTTGGCGATTAGGAGTAGATATTGGTGGCCGGGAATGAGGTTGTTGGTGAAAGATTATGTTAACCGCTGTGAGGCTTGTGCTAGGGGGAAGTTGTCTACTGCTAAGCCTCCAGGATTAATTCAAGTAGTAGCCGCTCCTGTTAGACCGTGGACCCATGTAAGCACTGATTTTGTGGGGGAGTTGCCCTCTAGTAGGGGATACAAATATATTTGGACGATCCTGGACATGTTTTCAAAGCAGGCTCATTTTGTTCCTTTAACAGGATTGCCGTCTGCGGAAAAGTTAGCCAGGCTATATGTGCAACATGTATATCGATTACATGGATGTCGAGCAGGTGCTCAGTGATAGAGGGGTGCAGTTTACTGCCAAGTTTTGGGAGAGGTTTTTAGAGACGCTGGGGGCAGACCGGAAGTTGACCACCTCTTATCATCCATGTTGTAATGGAGGCGTTGCGAGAACGCAAAAATCATTAGCTAGCTACTTGCGGATCTTTGTGAATGAGCAGCAGAGTGACTGGGCGGATCTTTTGCCATATGCGGAAGTGGCGTATAATGGCTCTGTGCATTCCTCCACGGGAAGACTCCGTTCTCCGTGGTGTATGGGCAGGAGATAGTCCCGTTGCCGGTTGGACTAGGTGCTTTCGTGGAAGATTCAGGGAGTGGAGGAACAGAGCTCAGGAGGAGTGGAGGAGAGTGACGGAATCTTTGCGGAAGGCTCAAAGTACATACAAGCGTTTCGGAGATAGGAAGCGACAGGAAGGGGAGGCGTATAAGGTGGGCGATCTAGTATGGTTGTCCACCCAAAATTTAAAGCTGGGGTTACCCTCTCGTAAGTTGGGTCCAAAGTTTATAGGGCCGTTCCGGGTGAATGAGTGTGTGAATGAGGTTTCTTATCGGTTGGCTTTACCAAAGATTATGGGAAAGATTCATCCTGTATTCCACTGTAGCTTATTGAAACGGTATGTGAATCCCCTTGTACCACGATCTTGACCAGTGCTTTGTTTCCCCAGGGGGAGGACGAAGGAGGCATAATGTCAGGAATGGAATCTCTATGCCTTGGGCCAGAGTAGATTCCACTCTGCCATGAGTGGGATGATGTTCAGCTGAGTCAGAAGGATAGGACTGCAGCCATGAACTTTGCTCCACTTCTCTGCTAAGGAACACAATGGGATTGTGAACTTTGCTCCAGTTACCAGGAGGATATGAAGTAATATCCAAGAGGACTCTGGGTGGGAAAAGGATTACTGGGTATGCTGAGTCAGGGTGGCTGATGTAATCTTTACAGGATGTTGCATAGGGAGGGGTTGGTATTTAAGGATTGTGGTGGATGGGTTGGTGTCTTAGCTTTACAAGTTTGCTGTACTACAATAAATCACCATTGGAAGACGAAGGACTTTTGGCGTGTCTTTTCTGGTCGAATTGGAGTTCCTGACATATATCTAGCCATCATGTCTCCTCTCAGCCTTCTCTTCTTCGGGCTAAACATGCCCAGCTCTTTAAGCTACTCCTCATAGGGCTTATTCTCCAGACCCTTGATCATTTTAGTTGCTCTCCTCTGGACACATTCCAGCTTGTCAATACCTCTCTTCAATTGTTGTGCCCAGAATTGGACACAGTGTGATTCCAGGTGTGGTCTGACCAAGGCAAAATAGAGGAGTAGCATGACTTCCCTGGATCTAGACACTACATTCCTGTTGATGATTTACCGCTGCATGACATTTTTGGCTCATTTAACTTGTTGTCCACGAGGACTCCAAGATCTTTTTCACATGTACTGCTCTTGAGCCAGGCATCCCCCATTCTGTATCTTTGCATTTCATTTTTTTCTGCCTAGGTGGAGTGTCTTGCATTTGTCCTTGTTGAACTCAATTTTGTTAATTTTCGCCAATCTCTCAGTTAAGATCATTTTGAATTCTGCTCCTGTCTTCTGGAGTATTGGCTATCCCTCCCAATTTGTTGTCTGCAAATTTGATGATCATGCCTTCTAACCCTTCATCTAAGTCATTAATAAAGATGTTGAACAGGATTGGGCCCAGGACGGAACCCTGCGTCACTCCGCTCATCACTTCTTTCCAGGATGAAGAGGAAGCATTGGGGAGAACCATCCTCTGGGTTCGTTCATTTAACCAATTACAGATCCACCTAACAGTAATTTTGCCTAGACCACACTTGACTAGTTTGTCATGGGGAATCTTGTTAAAGGCCTTACTGAAATCCGGGTACGCTACATCCATGGCATTACCCACATGTACTCAGCTTGTAACTGGATTGAATAAAGAAATCAGATTAGTCAGGCATAACTTGTTTTTGATAAATTTGTGTTCACTATTAGCGATGACCACATTTGTTTCTAAGTGTTTGCAGACCACTTCCTTAACCATCTTTTTCAGAATCTTGCCTGGTATCAACGTGAGCCTGACTGGACAGTAATTGTCTGGGTCATCCTTTTTTCCCTTCTTGAAGATAGGGACCACATTAGCCCTCCCCCAATCTGCTGGGACTTATCCCGTTCTCCAAGAACTCTCAAAGAGGATTGCCAATGGTTCTCAAATGACTTCTGCTAGTTCCTTCAATAGTCTTGGGTGTAGTTGATCTGGCCCTGGGGACTTGAATTTGTTTAGAGTGGGTGGATTTCCCCTAATCCTTCATCCACTCCATATTGCTGAGGCTGAGGATGACTTTCTTTTTGTGACAAGCCTCAGCATTCAAATGTCCTGCTAACTTGGTAGAAGGAGAAAAAAAATACAACTTATAGCAGAGGGTTGTCCTGTTGGCAAGACAAATGTTATCCTTTTTATTGCTTGCAATAAAGACATGCATCTCACTTTTGTTCCCATTTTTCCACATCTTCACCTTAGTCCTACCCTCCTCCCCCTCCTCCTCTTAGATGAGGCAGGGGGAGGTCCAGGAAGAAACTAAAAAACACCTTGCTTTACGCATGGCATAATGCCTCTGTATTCCCTTTTTGTTTTGGCCATGTACATTTGGCAGGGTGCATTTGGCACTGTTGGTAAAGAAAAAGGGACCTCCCCCTCCCGTTCAATTGGGAGAGGAGTTGAGGGGTGTCCCCTCCTCTTCCTTTTCCTCCCTTTTTTCTACAAGTGAATGTGGAGGCAGGGCCCAGTGCATTGCTGTGTGCCAGGGATATCATGTTGAATCTACTGTGACTGGTCTTCCAGCGTTTGAAAGAAGAAAAAATCATTATGTTCATGTCATGTAAGAAATGTCATGTTTCCTGCTTTTCCCTGATCCAGCTGTTAATAAAGTTTCCAAATGACTTTCACGATTACCTTCAAGGCAGTATTACCTTTCTATCTTTATTCAGTACCAGCCCAACCTGCTTTTCTCTCTGGAAATGCTCCATTGAACAAGTGCCCTGAAACCCTAACCACCCTACGCTCTTCTCCCCCTTGCAAGCATGGGCAAGCACACACACACACACAGACACACACCAGTACCTGCTTTCTTAATCCGGCTTTCTTCCCCAAGTCATTTGAAGGACCCTTGTTGGGAAAGGGATCATTGAAGTAACTGCCAGTTATTGTCAACCACAGATCACTTAGACAGTTTAACCCTTTATTGGCAATCAAACCTGAAAATGTCATGTGCAGTTCAAATTGCAAACAAAACCCCATTTGTGCTTTTTCTGCACAAGTAAAGCTTGAAAAAACATTTACTTGTTGCTTCAAGGGCTGCATGGAGCGAAAGTAATCATGCATTGCTAAAGTCCAGGCCCAAAGGATACCTTACATGGCACAGTTTACTATGTGTGAAGCACTCACAAAAAGCTGAAAACCATAGGCTGAACATGTATATCACCTTGAATGCAATGCCTTCCTAGCTGAGACAGGTGACAGACAGGGGGCATATAGATCAATCATGGAGTGCATGAGGGGAATTCTACCTTATGATTCGGTATGACCAGCCAGCTTTGCCAGGCATCAGAACAAAACCATATCACTGAGTTGTTGTAGGTTTTTTTTCCGGGCTATATGGATGCAGGCGAAACGTCAGGAGAGAATGCCTCTAACTTTTTCAGCATGCAAGCTACTCTTAAGCAACCAAGTCGTTAAGATCTACCTGCCCCTGACGCCGCGCGCTCCCACCGCCGCATGCTTCAGCCACCGCGCATGCTCCTGCTGCTGTTTTCCACTCGCGCAACGCTTCTTCCACCTGCGGGGCATTGCAGGAAGGAGAAAGCACGAGGCGGGAGGGAGCGGAGGCTGCACAGCTGCTTCTGGAGAAGAGAGAGGCAGAGCGCTCCCTCTGGAGGCCCCGCCTCGTGCTTCCTCCTTCCTGCAATGTCCCGCAGGCGGAAGAAGCGCCGCCTGGGCAGAAGGCAGCAGCAGGAGCGCGCCTTCTGCTCACGCGGTGCTGCTTCCGCCCGCAAGGCATTACGGGAAGGAGGGAGCGCGAGGCGGGGCCTTCAGAGGGAGCACTCCGCCCTGCCTCTCTCTCGTCCAGAAGCAGCTCTGCCCCGCCTCGCGCTCCCTCTGGAGGCCCCGCCTTGTGCTTCCTCCTTCCTGCAATGCCCCGTAGGTGGAAGAAGCACCACCAGAGCGGAAGCCAGCAGCAGGAGTGCGTGTGTGCTCTGGGTGCGCGCGCGTATGGCGGGAGTGCCCCACCCGGCTGGTGAGGCCTGAAGATCGACTGGATGAGGGCCGAAGATCAACTAGTCCATCGCAATTGACTACTTGAGCAGCCCTGCTCTAGAACAGGTCGCTGTTTTTCACTGCTGTATTATTATGCTATTTTAGTGATATTTTAATGATGTTTTTATTCCCTGTTTTTATTCTGTGCTGTTTTTTGATGTGTTTCTCAGTGTTGTGAGCCGCCCCGAGCCCACCGGGAGTGGCGGCATAGAAGCCGAACTAATAAATAAATAAATAAATAAATAAATAAATAAATAAATAAGAACATGGCCATATAGCCCGAACAATTTTTGTTTAGTTGTATTGCTCTTTTTACCATGACCTTCGTAAACATTTTATAAATCCAATTTTAGAAAGTCTACCAGGGAGATCTGTAAGGTTTTATATAGATTATCTCTTGTCTGACAAACACCCCAAGGTCACTGTTAGGGTCGGAAGCTTCTGTACAGCATGAATAGCTTGTTGGCGCAATATGCTGTCACAATCTTAGAAAGTTTTAATATATATTTCGGTTTTACCATTGTCATTTTAGCATTTAAATGTTTTATACCATTTTAACTATCTTATAAACCAGTGTTTCCCAACCTTTTTTGAGCCGCGGCACACTTTTAACATTAAAAAAATCCGGGGGCACACCACCAACCAAAATGACACAAAATGACACTCTAACACAGTAAAGAATGGCTGGGGTTGGTGGCCTGCTGGGAGCAGCTGCTGGGAGTGCCAAAGCCAGGAGGAGGGGGCGGAGCCAGGCTGCACCATGCCCCACCCCCTATCCCCAGCTTCACCTCTCCCAGCAACTGCTCCAGCCTTGAGGTGGCAGTGCCAAGCCAGCGGTGGCAGAGCCAGCACAATGCTGGCTTGGCACTGTCCCCTCAAGGCTGGAGCAGCTGCTGGGAGTGCCAAAGCCGGGGGAGGGGACAGAGCCAGGCCACACCATGCCCCGCCCCCTCCCCCCAGCTTCACCTCTCCTACAGAGGAGGAGCATGAGCAGTGGACGGGCTTCAGTGGGCGGGGCTCCTCCTCCACGCGGCTTCAGCGAGCGAGGGGCGAGAGTCATGGTGGGAGTCATGGCGGATTGGAGGCTGGCTGGGGAAATGGCCGAAGGAGGCGGCGCCCCGGTCCCTTTTTCTTTTTCTTCGCCACTGCCCGGCCCTTCCTCCTCCCCTAAGCAGTAGGAGTTCGGCAGGAGGGGGGGAGGAAGGGGGGCAGAGAGCTTTTCTCGCGGCACAGCAGGAGGTCTGTCACGGCACACTAGTGTGCCACGGCACACTGGTTGAGAAAGACTGTTATAAACCATTTTAACTATCTTATATTGGGTTTTAAACTTTGCCTGTGTGTACCCTGACGTTTGTACATTTGTGTACATGTGTTTGTACATGTATGTGTACCCTGATGTTTGTACATCCTGATGTTTGTACATTTTTTTATGCTGGTCATTGACCATAATAAATCTTGAACTGAACCTTTGCAACCTAATCTACAAATCCCAGAATTCTGCTGTGACTGCCTCCTGCAAAAATCAGGAGTTTGTAGTTCAGGGAGGGGCCTTTAAATTGCTAATCCAGAAAAGCCCTGGGCCTCCCTAAACTACAAGCCCCAGAATTCTGCAGGAGGCACTCACAGCATTTAAAATGGATTGAAATGGAAAATGCTCAAGTGTGATGAGTCTCCAAAGTCATGGTCCAACACTCAAACCACACTATGGAACACTGCCTCTTCTGCTGTTAAGCTCTATCATCTATCATAGGATCATACAGTTTGTCTGCCTCTAAGTGCCAGCATCACTCTACTGTATTGTCATCTGCAGTGTTTAAGATTACTACCGTGTTTCCCCGATAGTAAGACACCCCCGATTGTAAGACGTATTGGGGGTGTCAGGGGGGTCGGCTAATGTAAGCCGTACCCAGAAAGTCCATGCGAAGGGAGGGGGGGAAGAAGGAGCAAGAGGCGGGGCGAAGTGGCATCGCGTCAGAGGCCAGGCCTCTGGACGCGACGCCGCTCACCCCGCCTCTTGCTCCTTTCCCCCTCCCTTCGCTCACTCGAATGGACGAAGGGAGGGGGAAAGAAGGAGCAAGAGGCGGGCGAGCGGCGTCGCGGCCAGAGGCCAGGCAAGAGGCGTGCCGCGCAAGAGGCGTGCCGCGGTCGGCCAGTGTGGCTGGCTGTGCGCCGGCGGCGGCCGGCGCGGCGGCACCCCTCACAGGTACTACTGGGTGAAGAATTCTTTCGGGGTATGTCCAATATAAGACGTACCCCGAAAGTAAGACGTAGTGGGGCTTTTGGGGGTAAAAAGAAAGTAAGACATCGTCTTACTTTCGGGGAAACACGGTAGTTTTCGTAGGAAGTTTCCATACAGGGAACAAAGCCTGTTGAAATATTTTCCACTGGTGGAGAAGGCCACTCTTAGGTATTGCAGCATCCAGTTAGCCTCTATTTTGAGTGTTGGGGTCTGATTCCAGAACTGAGCAAAATATGTGTAAATTAAATTTTCCAAATCTATGTACATTTTCTATTCCTTCAGCTCCTGTCACTACAAGTCTCTTCCTGCCCCTTCCAAAAGCACTTCAATATATTTGTATTCATACTATACATGTGTGCATGTGTGCAAAAACTTGAATCAGTAATTCCGTCAACACTGCTTACCAGAGACAGATCCTATCTTGTTCATTTTGATCGGAGAGAAGAGCATTTTATATTTTTTATGGCAAAACAGGACAAAATTCCTGCAGCAAAGCAAAGTTTATATTGCAGCAAAGGTTGGTCTCATCCCCCATCCCCATCTCCCCTCCCTTCTTCAGATAGAATCACAAAGTTGGAAGAGACTACAAAGGCCATCCAATCCAACCCCATTCTGTCATGCAGGAACACGCAATCAAAACACCCCAAAAGATGGCCTGAGCTGCACAGAGAAGCTCTATCCCTTTTTTTCTTTTTACATTTTTATTGAGTTATTGTTACATGTATAAAATCAAGAAATAATTTACGACAAACAAAGAGAGAAAAAGATCCCTTTTTGACTTGCAGATAGGGGTGCCCTTAGCAGCAGGCTATCCAGCAGACAAGCTGGAAAGTGGAAACTGGGAAGTATTTACAGTTTTTACTCTAGCATTTGGAAGTCTATAAATACATCCTGATTTCCCCCTGCCAGGCATATTACACAAGAATCCAAACATTTTCTGCAGGACCCTATAACTTGCCTGGAATTGCTGAAACTCATTTCTGGGTAAACTCCAATCCTCTTTGCCTGGCACGAAATTTGCCTCCAGGAGGCAGGAAATGTGGCTGCTTCCTGGGCAGCCCAGAACATGCCTCTCCTTTCCCATCTGCGCTCTGGTTAATGGGTACATTAATACACAGGTTATTTGTCTTAGCAAACACAGGAGCTTTTCCATGAACAACTGAAGTACACCAGTGCCATTTGTATCCTCTCTTCCCCAAGCCAACTTTGCCTGCTTCAGCCTCTTCTATCTGGCTCAATGTGTTCTTTATAATTTGCCTGTTGCTAGATGGTCCTTCCAAAAATACTTCTCAGTAGGAAAGTGAACAAGCCAGCAATGTGGACCTGTGTCCAGCTGCAGGAGACACCATTGTGCAGCTGAGAGGCACAGCAAGCATGGCCCCTGGGCTCCCTTACAGAACTCAGCTGTGTTTTTGCCCATTGACCTATACGCTTCTGGGGCGGCAGCCCTTGTTTGTGCAGTCAGCATGAAAGCGCCTGGCAGCAGGCGAGAAAAAGGGCAAAAGGGCAGGGAAGGAAGGAGGAAGGATACTGCTCTCAGTCCCTCCACCAATACACAAAGCCTCTTCCCTGCTGTAAAGGCGAAAGGTTGTCTCAAAAGCTACAAGGAAATAAAACTGGGCCAAGTCCCTCCCTCCTAGCTGAGAGGCAAATGGGGAAATTTCTCCCTGAGAGTGACATGTGTGGCCTCATCTGTTCATCTAGGCAGCTGCAACCAGCCATCTGGCAGCCTGTCTTGCTCAGAGCTTGGAAAAGTTACTGTCATAAGAACAATCCTATGAATCCCCCAATTTCCACACCAGCTGGGGGCATATAGGAGTTGATACCCAAATAAAAGTGGCTGTTGCCGTGACTTAGGTGATCTGAAGCGAAATCTTGTGGGGATAATAAGATCGCATGTGATTTTGTTAAAAGTAGAAAAAAGAAGTAATCAGATAAGGCAGGCAATATGTGCTATGAGCCTACAAGGGGTTTCTGATTTATGGGGACCCTCAAGCAAAGCTGCTGTGGGGTTCATTGGCCACATTGGTTCAGAGGGGGTTTGGCATTGCCTTCCTCTGAGGCTGGCAAAATGACTCACCCAGGGTCACCCGGTGGCTTTTCATGACCAGACGGGGATTTGAACCCTGGTCACCCAGACTGGATCTACACTGCCATATAATCCAGTTTCTGAGTTCAGAGTATCCACTTTGGATTAAATGAGTCTATACTGCCATATAATCCAGTTCAAGGCAGATAATCTGGATTCAGAAAATGGATTATATGGTACTGTATACGGGGGCTCAGATTCCTAATCCAAAACTCAAACTATTACACAACACTAGTTTTCACAACTAAAATATTTTTTAATTAATTGTCTATATCTACTGGTACCATGATGAAAGAAATATACTTTGAAGTTTGCCATCCAGGCCAACATCTTTCCACCATACAATGATGGACCACATTTATTTTAATCTGGTATAAAGAAATATTACTTGAGAAATACCATGTATTTTAAATTTTGGACTGTGATTATTTTTTTTGCATTAAAAAAGTAAACTTTAAATACAGACATCCTTTTAAGACTGCCCCTGACTGTCTCACCCTCGTCATATAATCCAGTTTCTTCTTTTTTGGAGATACAAGACAGAATCTCCAGGGAAAAGATGTGTGAGCCTCAGCTGCAGAGCTGGCCAGAAATGCATCCCGCTGTGCCCTCCTGATAATGGACTTGGCATGCAGAGCAAGTTGAGGGACCCTTTAGTTGACCTTGGAGGCTACAAACAGCTCAAGGAGAGAAGATTGCCCATAAGGAACAAACCAGATATGACAAAGAATGTGCCTTTGCACTGACACGCACATTTTTGAAATGGCAAATAACATCAACTTGTGGGAATAATAATTATTGGCATGGAGAGAGAGAGGGGGATTTAACCCTTTTCACTTAAACTTCAGCCCTTATGAAATGACTTCTTCTGAAGGTATTATTTGCAGTGGGAGGAACTAGAAGCAGAGAGCTGTAATTTTCCCCCTGTGTCAGGAGTGACTTGAGAAACTGCAAGTCACTTCTGGTGTGAGAGAATTGTGAGATTATTATTATTAGTAGTAGTAATAGTAGTAGTAGTAGTAGTAGTAGTAGTAGTATCTATATGCTGTTTCACTTTCTCTCTTAAAGATACCAAATGAGGAAATGAGATCTTGGAAAGTTCTCAGGAAATTTTGTAGGCTATAGCCATAATTATCTAAAGCCCCTTCTGTACTGCCATATAAAATCCAGGTTATCTGCTTTGGACTAGATTATATGGCAGTGTAGACTCATATAATCCAGTTCAAATCAGATACTGTGGATTATGTATTTGGATAATCTGGATTATATGGCAGTGTAGAAGGGGCCTTAGATTCAGGACAACTGTGGGCAAGCAGTGCATCTGATATCGAATTGAGAAAGAGGTTTAAAGGGGGCTTGCCTGGAGAAGGCAAAAGCCCCACAGACCCACCAAGGAGGATCCAAGGCTTTGATGAGAAAAGAAGCACTCAATTGAGAGTTTTAGCTATTCCACAAATAAATCTCACCAGAGTTGAAGAAACGTCACCGAGTTGTTTATTGCGATCCATCTGGAGTGGATGTCAAGCTGCAATTCCTTGCCCAAAAGCTGACATTCCGCACAATACAAAAACATGACTTTTTAAAGGTATACAACGCTGATTGGTTGGAGTAATCAACTGGCTGGGAGATGCTGCTGGCTTAGCCGCGCCTCAGCCAATTAGGGAGTAAGCACCGCTTTGTGCTCTCGTCCAATGAGAGCAAAGGAGGCGGGCCAAGCAAGGAACAATGAACCGGGAGGAAGAGGTTGAGTGGATTAATGACTCAAATATTTGTCCAATCACCAGCGATAACTAAAAAGTCCTCAAGCTAGTTCTTTCTATTGTCTTAAGTGCGTCAAATAAACATCTGGGTCTGGCCTGATGGCCAACCCCCAATAATCTTTAATCCGGACTATGGGATCCACTGATGGTATCTTGCTTCTAAGTTTCAGACGGGGGGGGTGAAAACAAAGGGTGAGGCAGTTGAGATGCCCAAAGCTTTCCGAAGGCAAGGTATCTCTCTTCATGGTGAATGGCGAACTCACCATGGGGCAAGCCCTCCAGATGGTCAAAACTCTAAGATCTAAAGAAGCACACCCAGGGGACACAATTTCCTTTCAAATGGACCTGCTCTGAGATTTGAAGGAATGTGTCCACTGCTATTGTCCATGCAAGTGTTCCTGATATGTCCATTGTTTAGGGATTTACTAGCCCAGGAATGTGAGTTTTCTTTGAGCTTTTGCATGCTGGGGTCACAAAGAGGTGACATTTCATATTTTATATTTCATATAGGGACACACCGAAGGGAATACATTCATATAGGAAGGGAAATAGAAATCACCTCATCAACCCACCCACCCACCCATCCTCCCAGAGTCCATTGGGTTTCATATATCAAGAGAAAAGTCCAAAATATCAGCAGAAAATCCCACATTATCTGAGTGTGGAGTCAGATAACCCAGTTCAGAGTAGATATTGTGGGATTTTCTGCCTTGATATTCTGGGATAAAGTCTTCGGCGTTGAGTATTTATGTCACAGCGGATAGGCAACAGAAATATAGAAGTTTAATTCCCCATCGGCCCAAAAACTCCAGTCTCTGTTCGTGTGAATAATGAAACTCTCATTCAATTCACAAGATAAATATATAACTTTGTATTGAATTGTATTTAACAATAACTGGCAAAACATCGAAAAACAACAGCCATCACAGCTACCTTTCTAAACATCCTTTCCTCACAGATATTAAATCCCAACTGACAAATCCCAACTGTCACTTTGTAACTGACATTCCTCAAGGTTCCATTTAGCAGTCTTGAGACAGCGCCATCTGGTGTCAAACATGTCACACTGCAGGTCATCTCAAACTGCGAAAATATATCTTGTGCTGACTCATGAATTGCTATTCAAAATGCAATAATCTGACACTCCTCCTTCATGAGCAACACAAGTACACACATTACTTATAATAACAATATCTTCTTACAAAATACATTTAATTTACAATTAGTCAATGCTTTTGTAAACATATCAGCCATATTCTTGTGTTTTCCTTTTAAATACACACTTGCAACCAATTACATTTACATCTTTGGTTATATCTGCTTGTTCTAAAACATTTAAAGAATGAAGTGAATCAAATTCCTTCTTCATTGCTTTTACCCAACAATCACGTTCATTTTTCGGTCTACGCAATGCTTCAGCGTAAGAATTAGGATCTTTCCTCTCTATACTTCCTATTTGCGTGACTTGGTACTTGGCTGGTGGAATCCCTTTAGTGATACGTGTGGATCTTCTAGGAATCTCATCCTTAGTCTCCTCCACATCCCTAATCTCCTCTTGACAATGTCCATCAACCTCTGTTACAGATTTGGACACTAAGTCAGAGTTTGTGGCGCAAAAAATCATGAAAATTACTTTCTTCAGATTGTTCCTTGCTTTCTTCCACATTTGCCTCATCTAATACCTCTACAACTTCAGATTCATTCTTTACTCTAGAAACACTTGGGGTTATGAACACCTCAGTGTTCGCATGAATTCTATCCCAATGAGTATTATTTTCGAACTTTACAGATCTGGAGACTGTGATCTTCTTCCCTGGAGAAGAGCCATTCCAGAATCTATAGCCTTTCGTTCCACCTTCATATCCAATAAATTGCATCTTTACCCAATGCTCATCTCTTTTGTCTCGTTGCTGTATAGGAATTAAGACATTTGCATGCGCACCAAATACTTGAAAATGATCCACCTTTGGATGTTTTCCATAAAACAAATAGAATGGAATTTCATTTACACTTGAGGTCCATAACCTATTCAGCACGTAATTGGCAGTGTTAGCTGCTTCTGCCCAAAAACCTTTGGACATTTGTGCATCCTCAAGCATTGATTTTACCATGGTTTGAATTACACCTAAGCGACGCTCCGCAATTCCATTTTCTTTTGATACACACGGATTTGTTTTCCTATCCCAAATTCCTTTATCCTTAAAAAAATTCTTAAGTCTTTCATTCACAAATTCACCTCCTCTATCAGATTCAACTTGTTTAACAGTCCAATCAGGAAATTGGTTCTTCACAAAATTGTACCATTCAATAAATTTTTCATACACCTGAAATTTACCTTTCAGAGGGTAAACGAAACCAAATCGAGACCTATCATCTACTATTACTAGTAGAAATACATTCCCTCCAATACTCTTTGGAAAAGGTCCAGCTAGATCCATGTGCACTAACTGTAACTTAGTTGTTACTCTATCACTCCTTTTGGCAACAGGATAAGCCTTTAACTTTGTTTTGTTACAGACAGCACACTCTAAATAATTTCTGCATTCTGGTATTTGAATGCCTACTAGCTGTGCAGTCTTTCTAATCATATTATAGTTCATGTGGCCAAACTTCCTGTGTAGCATGTGCAGATATCTGTCACCATGCAGAAGTTTCCCTTCCAAACTCTGAATACTATTTGTAGACATTTTATTACTAGCATTCATTCTATAGAAACCATTTTGAAATTTTACTTCCTTATATATACCTGTATTTTTATTACTCATTTTACATAACTCCCCTTCAAACACAATGGATAAACCATGGTCTGCAAGTTGTTTCACCCCTAGAACATTGTGTTCTAGCTCAGGAACTAAATAAACATTGTCTAACTTTAGACTAAGTTGACCAATTTCAACTTCTCCCTTTGTTAAAACCTTGCACCTTTGACCATTGGCTAGACTCACACAACTTTGCATAGAACCAGATAAAGGTTCCTTCTCTGCTAACAATTTACTATCCTTAACAAAACTCTTTGCACTCCCAGAGTCTATAATCCAGGGTACCTGAGGAATAAAATCATTGTTACATTGTAAACTCATCAACAGACAGCCTGAATCAGAGTCTTTTCTTGAATTGTTAATCTGTTCTTTCTTGCTCTGTCTTGATTCACTCTTCTTAAACTTGTTCTGATGACATTGTCTAGCTTTGTGTCCTCTTTTATTAATATGTAACAGATGATGTCACACTGGATTGTCTCTTTCCTCTTCATATTGAAGCCTTTGTTGACCGTCTTCTCCGTTGAAAGTTGCTGGGCATTTCTTCTGTAACAAGCCCAGTTCTCCAATCTAGTCGAAACTAAGTCGAAGTTGATGTCCTCTTCTTTCACAGATTGCATGGAGTCAATGAATGAGTTGTAGCTCTGCCCCAAACTGCTTAGTAGAATTAAGCCTCTCTGATCTTCTGTAAAATTGGTGCCCCTTGCTGCTAAATCATTAAATAGGCTCAGCATTTTACTCAAATGAGTCTCTCTGGCACAATCTTCCATTGACAGAAGCTTCAGTGAAAACAGTTCTCTGCTCAATAAAACTTTTGAGCCTCCAGTAGCCTGCTGATACAGCTTTTCAAGCCTTTTCCAGCAGTCAGCGGCTGTTTCTTCCAGAGATAAATATGTGAGGTGCCTATCGTCAACTGACAGGATGATGGTAGCCCTTGCCTTGCCATCTTTCAACCTTTCTGCATCAGAAATAGGTCGATGTGTTAAGCAAGATAAAAGCTCCTCCTTTGCCAAAACTGCTCGCACTTTGGTAGCCCATATTAAATAATTTGAGCTGCCTCTGAGTTTTTCTAAATGATGCTGTGCTCCAAATAATGCCATCTTTCTTCACACTACAGATGCTCCTGGCAAAAATTCACTTCAGCTTTTTTTCTCTAACACTGAGGTAAACAGCGACTTCTGCTGCAATTTGCAGTGTTATTCAAAAACTTTTTCTATGAATTATGGGTTATGTAGTATCTCTGTGCCTCTGCAATTCTGGATTCTGTGTTCTGGGTTCTGGGATCTGGGCCCATAACCTCTTCGGCGTTGAGTATTTATGTCACAGCGGATAGGCAACAGAAATATAGAAGTTTAATTCCCCATCGGCCCAAAAACTCCAGTCTCTGTTCGTGTGAATAATGAAACTCTCATTCAATTCACAAGGTAAATATATAACTTTGTATTGAATTGTATTTAACAATAACTGACAAAACATCGAAAAACAACAGCCATCACAGCTACCTTTCTAAACATCCTTTCCTCACAGATATTAAATCCCAACTGACAAATCCCAACTGTCACTTTGTAACTGACATTCCTCAAGGTTCCATTCAGCATATAGGACTGTGTGGAAGGGTCCTGAATCTAACTCAGGAATGGACAAACTTCAGCCCTCAAGGAGTTTTGAACTTCAACTCCCACAATTCCTAACAGGTAGGTTCCAGATTCTGATTGGCTGTTAGGAATTCTGAGAGTTGAAATCAAAACAGCTGGAGGGCCAAAGTTTGCCCAATACCTGGTCTAATCCCTTGTTGTTTTATCTACTATATAATCTTCTTTGTAGTCATTATGAGGGAAAACACAAACCTGTATTCTAGAGAATAAATGGAAAAATGGCCCTTCCTAACTAGCAAAAACAACAGCCTGTATGAATCACTGAAAATCTCTAAGGGGGTTGTGAGTCTGACTGCTCCGTTTGTGTGAGAAAACAAAGTTTATACATTTGCAGTTCTTTTATAATGTCTCCTTGGCCCAGAAGGCTTTTGTTTATTGATGTGATGCCTGTTCCCAGAGATGGTAGGTTATTACAGAAGGTCAGATGTGTTATTTCGTAGGAAGCGCTTGTCAGAAGAACTGTACACATTGGCGCCATATGTTCCTTGCTTCTTCTCTTCCGAGGCTCAGCCCCAACACCAGCCACGCTGATGGTACAAATGCCTAGTTATGTATGTCCTCCCATGCCCTTTGGGCATCACAGCAATGAAAGGCAAACCACCCCTCTTATTATCTGCCGGAACACAGCAATAGTTCGTGGGCATTCCCTGAAACAATGGCTCTTTATTAAGTCACGGAAAGATTTTCTTGGCAGGAAGAACTGGGAGGCCAAAGCTAACATCATCCTCGCTGCAAACGACAGTGGCGCCGACCTGTTGCCGATGTGAACCAGCTGAATTCTACAGTGCCTATGTTGCAGCATCAGTCCGACCATGAGGAGCTAAAACTCACCATCACAGAAGCCTCCCTCCTGCAAGCATCCCTAATGCAGCAAGAATGTCCCCGAGGAAAGGAGAACCATAGTTCATGATGCAGTGTATTTGATCATCCCTCTTCAGAATGCAGGGCCTAGTTTAGGGGGAGAGTTTTTTATTCCCTCCCCCGTGCTGAGGCCATTGTTATGTTCAAAGGCCCTTGAAAGAGAAGGTTCTAGATTCCTAGCCATTTCAGGAAGTGAAACCTCCTTGATGTTACAGCGCGTCCCTTGTATAGTGACCTTCCCAGTCTAAAACCAATCCTGGGGTTAGCCCAGGACATTTCAAAAAATCTGGCAGGAATCAAGGAATGAGTATACCAGTATTTCATTACAGCCATTCTGAAAGAAGAGATAACTTTGGGGCTGTTTGATAAACCTAACTATACACCTCGGTTATTTTGTTTCTGCAGCCTCTCTTGTAGACGGAGGGGGTGCAGAGGAAGACATTTGGGGGGTGTGGGTAGGTACACATAGCAAGTGCAAGTTGGCTGCTGGAAGAGATTGTCCAGGGACTTGAGGACTGTGTATCCTCTCTCCAGCATATTGGGGAGCACAAGGTTTTCTTAAATAAAGTAGAGCAGACCTTCCTGGATGAGGAACAGAAAAGGAAGCTTTCTGAGGAGGAGCTCAATTCACTTTTCATTCATTCATTCACTTTATTATTTCATTAGTTGCCCACCACCAGAGTGCTCTGCGCGACTTACATAGGACAGAATAAATGAAACATTATAATAATACAACAGTGACATTAAATAAAATTACAGATTAAAAACTCTACCAAAGAGCTAGGTCTTGAGTGCTTGCGTAAAGGATCATAAGTCAGGCATGGCTCTTACATATGGTGGTAGCGAATTCCACAAAGTTGGGGCAGAGAGTGAAAAAGCCCCATGCCTTGTGGATTCTAAACGTACCTCTCTAAGGCCTGGTATGTAAAGAAGATTTCCTTGGGCAGGTTGTGGAGACCGCTGGTGATGAAAAGGAGAAAGGCGGTCCCTAAGGTTTGAAGGTCCCCGACCATGAAGACCTTTAAAAGACAGGACCAGTATCTTATAAGAGCCCCGATGTTCAATTGGCAGCCAATGCAGATGCTGTAAGATCAGTGTTATGTGGCATCTCATAGATCAGGGCTGCCCAACTGGCAGCCCGCGGCCCGCACACGGCCCGCCAGCCCTCCTACCCTCCTGCAAATAATATTTTCTTAAAAATTCCGAGGAAAAAATTCTTTTAAAAAAGTACGCATGTGCGCGGTTTCGCCCGCTTCTGCCACTGCCGTGACGCTTTGGGACAGAGGGTGGAATCACTGAGAGTTTACTTCCAGGGAGAGGAGGAGGCAGGAGAATCGCGTTCCCCTCCTCCTCCTCTCTCTGGGAATAAACCGGGACCCTTGTCCCGGTTTATTCCCAGGGAGAGGTGCAGGCGGGGGACTCGCGTTCCCCTCCTCCTCCTCTCCTTAGGAGTAAACGGGGATAATGGTGAGAGGAGGGTGGAAGGTGTGGCCTGGCACCCTCCTCTCGCCAACCGAGACCCAAATGGGGGTTAATATTAACCCTCGTTTGGGTGACAGATGGCGAGGGGAGGGTGGAAGAGTCCCCTGTGGCTCCGCCCTCCTTCCCAAAGCGTCACGCCAGCGTCAGAAGCGGGCAAAACCGGAGGAGGAGGGATGGGGGCGTGGCCAGGGGCGTGGCCGGGGCGTGGCCAGGGACAGGGCGGAGTGGCCCCCCAGGTGATCAGTGACCAGAATTCCGGCCCTTGGGCCGGTAGAAGTAGGACAGCCCTGTCATAGATGTTTTCAAGAGAAGTCTGGCAGCCGCATTTTGAACAACCCAAATCTTCCGTGTCACTGACAGAGGGAGGCCAACATACAGTGCATTACAATAGTCTAACCTCGAGGTGACTGTTGCATGGATCACTGTTGCCAAAGCCTCTGCCGGGAGATAGGGTGCTAATTGCCTTGCCTGGCAAAGGTGGAAGAAGGCTTGTTTACTTATAGCGGTGACCTGAGCTTCCATTGTTAGCGATTTCTAACCACAGGATGTAGACATTTGGAGGAATGTGAATTACTGAAATAAAATTATCAGAGATCATTCGGTGACTTTGGTGCTAAAAACATCAATTTGAAGTTCTCTCCTTTGCCACTGATGACAAGGTACAGCAAGAGAAAGAGTGTCAGTCCTCAGAGAACATGCAAATGACTTTGGAAGAGTCAACCCATGAAATGGCTCTGGTAAGATGCAGAGAGGGCGGGGAGAGAAACAATAGTTTGCAGGACTGACGAGAGATGTACTGTCTCCCTAGGATAAAGGTCTGTGATGCAATAGAGAACCTGACAATCCATGTCAAGCCCCACTGACCATTGTTGTTGTGTGCCTTCACATTGTTTCTGATTTAGAAACAATGTGAAGGCACATTGGTGTGTAATGACGCTCCAACTTCGGTAAGGATCACGCGTAGATAGAAGCACGGTCCAACACGATTTTATTGCAGGTACAACACTTGTAAAGCTAAAGCACCGTCCCGCCACCCAAACACACCTTTTATACCCAAACCCCCCTCCCCTTGCCCATGCAATGTCCAGGCAGGGTTGCACCATATCCGGGTGATTCAGCAAATCCCATAGTCCAAAGGGATGTGACCTCATTAGTCTCTGAGTCAGCATTAATAGCTCATTGTCCAATGTCCAAGTCCAGAAGAGGTTACCTCACTTCCCCTGGAGGCACCTGGAAGTTACATCACTCCCAGACTGACTCAGCATAGTCCTTCAGTAACTAGAGCAAAGGTCACTTTACTTCCCGGGGAACTGGGACAAAAGTCAGCACCACCTCATGGCAGGCTGGAAATCTGAACTTCTTCCAAGCTCAGATTTCCCAGATCTGACATTGGTGACTTCATCGCTTCCTCGGAAGGAAGCGATGGAGTCAGCCGCTGCCAGCATCGCGGAGCGATCGGCTCCAGTGGAATCCCCCGGCACTGAGGGGACTCTAGTATATGGGAGAGGAGGATGCGGAGCGGTCTCGCCTGCCACAGGCTGGTCGTTGCAAGATGGAGGTGGAGACCACGGCCCTTAAACGCAGGGGGCTGCCAACAGCTGGATCTCCATTGCTGTTGCTAAGTAAGACATCATCATATCTCCCGGGCCAGGTGAGCGATCAGTGCTGCTTGTTTGGTGACTGTTGCCCCCTGGGTCGGGCCATGACTTGCCCCTGGTCGACACGGCGGGGCATGGATGCCCGTGGTGCTGCTGCCGAGGTCTCTCCGGGAGCGGCGGCAGTCCATCCGGGGCCTCTTGGGGATGGACCTGGCCTGCAGTGTGGGAGATCCTGCTGCTGCCGCCGATGCTTGGGCCTAGCTGAGAAGGAGGCTTGGAAGGACCTCCTTGAGACTGGTGCCCTGAATGATGGACCAGGAGAGAAGATGGCGGATGACCTTGGGGATGCCCACAGCCACGCTACTCCACTAGACTCATCATGCAGGCGCAAAAGGAAGCATGGACGAAGACACAGGAAGTCCCTGCACCCCCCCCCCCCCCCATGAGATCGCGTAGATGACTCCATTCCGGCTCCGGCTCAGAGTGGCATCACTTCCTCTGAAACCGGAACAAGGACGATGGGGTGGGTTCCGCTGCCTAAACAAGGAGGAAGCTCAGGTGCTGGCACAGCTGATGCGGGCCGAGACCTGGCAAGGACCTCTCCACCTGCCTCTAACCTCCAAGGGACTTTTGGACGATCCAAGAAACGGAGTAAATTCCACTCCAGGACATTCTGGAATGTGGGCTTCAGGAGCTGGGCACCCCGTCCTCGGACACAGAGGGCAGGGAAAGGGAACGAATGTGCTCTTGAGCTCCCAAAACTCCCTGAGCTCTCTGAATCAGCTAGAGAGTTTAGACTCTCCCTTCCTGGGGGCAGACTTTGATTTCTGCCACAGGATCTACATTTCACTCCGGCCCCACGAACTGGTGTTAGCCATACCGAGAACTATAGGCCACCAGATGTCTCAGGACTGATCTCTGCACTGCGGATCAGGCCCACTAATGGTTAATCTGTGTAGTTATAGTATTTGTTTGTTTTATCCATGTGTAATATCTATAAACTGTGCTCTGCTAAACTTTGCTGCTGTAAACCGCTCCGAGCCTTCGGGGAGTGGCGGTGTACAAATTCGAAGTAATAAATAAATAAATGAATAAATAAATAAATTTATGGTAATCCTAAATCAGCCCTATCACAGAGTTTCCTGGATTTGGGCCTGAAAGGATGTGACTTGCCCAGGACCACCCAGAGAATTATCATGGCCCCTTCTTCTTGTTTTATGTGGGAACCAATGAAATAGCAACCCTCGGAATATCACAAGAGATTACAATGCTCTCGATAGAAAGCTGAAGGGTCCTGATTCATATGTTGCCATTTTGTCTCTCCTCCAAGTTGAAGGACATGGCTCAGAAGAGAGAGAATGGTGGAGAAGGAGAGCTGGCCCAGCAGATTTGGCTTCTTGGACCATGCTCTGAGGTTTCTTTTTTTATATATAATTTTTATTGGATTTTTAGCAGCTTGTACAGACATACAGGGTAACTAACACAGGGACTATGAAACATTCGGAGTGGAGTGGCTTGTGTGGATGGTCTGAGGGTATGGGTGTGTGGGGGAGGAATGGGGTGGGGGTGGATTCAGGGTATGATGGGTAGGGTTGGGGGGTATGGGAGGGGTAACAACAAAGAACATATAAGTTGACTTCTTTTACAGTCTTAAAGGTGGTTTTCAATTTTTCTCATATGTCTCTGCCGAACTGCTGTCTAAATAGTATACAGCGAAGCTGGCATGATCCTATTTTTCCTCTACTGGTCATCAAATAACCAGTTTTGTCCATCATTGGTATTTGTAGAGATCTATAGGGCTCCAGTCTATTCTTCTTCTTGTAGAGCTTGTACTTCTTCTCAAAAGGAAGGTAAGGGTGTCCATATCTTTTATATCATGTAATTTTTCCATCCAGTCACTTATTGGGGGAATTTTATCCATTTTCCAAAGTCTGGCGAATACAATTCTCGCTGCCGTGGCCATATGGTTGAAGAGAGTCTCACAATTTGTGTCCATTTTTCTATCTACATCTGTTAGACCCAGTAGATAATAGTCTGGTTTCAGGGGGAATGTTTTTTTTAGGATTTTTTGCGTGTGTTTATGGATGTCCCTCCAGTATTTTGCTGTTATGGGGCATGTCCACCACATGTGGAAGTAGCTTCCCTGATGTTTATGGCATTTCCAGCATTTCGCTTGGCTGTTCTTATACATAATTTCGATCTTTTGGGGCGTGATATGCCATCTGTGGAACATTTTAATCCAATTTTCACGGAGGTCTGTCGCATAGGTGAACTTGATTTTCCTGTTCCAGATCTGTTCCCACTCCTGTAGTTTAACCTTCCTCCCTAAATTTCTGGCCCATTGGATCATACAGTTCTTGATCAGCTCTGTTTCTGTATGCCATTCAAGAATTTTGTTATATATGATCGATATATTTTTTCTCTCCTGTTTGATCAGTTTCTCCCAGAAATCTTCTTCTTCATGGAAGCCTTTTTCTTTATCCAGGGTATGGATCTTTTTTAGTTGTATGTATTGAAACCAGTTCATATTCAACCCTGACTGTTTCAACTCTTCATGTGGTTTCAGATCTCCATTTCTGTGTAATAGGTCCTTGTACGTTGGCCAGCTATTCCCGCCCTGTATTCTCCTATGTTCTGCCTCTAACGGCGAGACCCAGAGGGGTGTTCTTGTATAGAAGAAGTTCTTATATTTGTTCCAGACCCTAAATAGAGCCGATCTCACGAAGTGGTTGCCGAAGTTCTTTTCGATGTTGCACCGTTTGAACCACAGATAGGCGTGCCACCCTACCCTGAGATCGAACCCCTCTAGTGTCAGCAGGTTTTCTTTCTTTAAGGAGATCCATTCTTTCACCCACATGAGGGCACATGCCTCAAAGTATAGGGTTAGGTCTGGAAGCCCCATTCCTCCTCTGGAAGTTCTGTCTATCATTATTTTGTACTTGATCCTTGGCTTTTTGCCGTCCCATACAAATCTGGAGATTTCTTTTTTCCACGTTCCAAAAAGGGTGTTGTTTCTTATAATGGGGATGTTCTGGAATAGAAAAAGTAATTTTGGGAGCACTGTCATTTTGATTAATGAGATCCTTCCCATTAGGGAGAGTTGGAGACTTTTCCAATTTGTCAGATCTTTCTTCATTTTTTTCCATGTCTCTTCATAATTGTTTTTTAACAATTGTGAATTTTTGGCAGATATCCATATGCCCAGATATTTAATTTTGGAGCATACCTTGAGTCCGGATTTCTCTTGTAGTTCTTCTTTCCTCTTGTTGGTCATGTTCTTTGTAAGTATAGCTGTTTTTTTCCTATTTATTTTGAGGCCTGCTAGACTTCCATACTCCTCTATTTTTCTTTGCCAATTTTCAAGATTTTTAATCGGGTCTTCAATTATGCCTATGATGTCATCCGCATATGCCCTGATTTTGAAGTCTCTTTTGGCATGTCTCAGGCCTTTAACTTCTTTGTCCATTCTTATGGCTCTTATTAGAATTTCTAATGCCATGATATAAATCAATGGTGACAGTGGGCAGCCTTGTCGGGTGCCCTTGGTGATCTTAAATTCTTCCGTTAAAGTGCCATTGACTATGACTTTCGCCTTTTGAACTGTATATATTGATTCAATTGCTACCGTGATTTGATGACCTATATCGATTTCCTTAAATAGCAATTTAAAAAAATCCCAATTAAGGTTATCAAAGGCCTTTTCGGCGTCTACCGTTAGCAGGGCTAGCTCTTTCTGGGGGTTGGACTCATAGTATTCTATGGTATTTAGGATTATACGAAGATTGTCTTTCGTACTTCTGTTCGGGAGAAAGCCTGCCTGCTCTTCTCCTATCCAATTTGCCAGAAATGCTTTGAATCTGGATGCCAGGATGTGGGTAAAGATTTTGTAATCCACATTGATAAGTGAGATGGGCCTATAGTCTTGTACACCTGGGGTGTCATCGGTTTCTTTTTTTATTAATGTTATCACCGCCTCTGTCCATGAGGGAGGAATTGCCTCCCCCCTCAGTATTTTATTCATGATGGTTTTGAGGTGCGGGATTATTTCTGCTTTCATGATTTTATAGAATTCTGCCGTGATACCGTCAGGTCCCGGGGCCTTATTCGGACTCAATTGACTTATGGCCTTCTCTAGTTCTGCGTCTGTGATGTCTTTATTTAGAGATTCTCTCTCTTCTTCCGATATTTTTGGTATCTTTTGTGATGAGAGATATTGCACTATATCTTCTTCAGGGATCTTATCTTTCGTGTATAGTTGTTTGTAGAACTCGAGGAATTTCTCTCTTATCTCTTCTTCCTTTGTGAGGGTGACATCTCCAGTTTTTATTTTAGAGATGTATTGTTGTTGTTGTTTTTTCCTAATCTTCCTTGACATCCATCTCCCCGATTTATTTGCGTTTTCAAAGTTATATTGTTTTATGAATTTATATTGTTTGGCTATGTTCTCTAGTTCTGTTGAGTGTTTCTTTTTCTTCAGCATTATTAGCCTTTGCCCTATGTCCTGGCGTTGTGGATGCCTCTTCAATATATTTTCGTTCATTTGGATGTCCTTTTCAATAATTTTTAGCTTTTTGTCCTTTTCTTTCCTTTTAGCACTATTCTGTGCGATGAAGTGGCCTCTCATCACTGCTTTTAGTGTGTCCCATACTATTTGTTTCCTGATTTCTCCTGTATCATTGATCTTGAAAAACTCCTTTATAATTTCCTTGTTTTTTTATGTCTTTTTCATTTTTCAGGAGATTTCCATTTAATTTCCATCTCCATGTTTTCTGTTTTTGGTTTACGGAGATTTCTTGTGGGCAGTGGTCCGAATTATCTCTTGGTGTTATTTTGATGTTATCCAGCTTGATTGCTAGTGATTTGGACAGCCAGGTCATGTCTATTCGTGACCATGTTTTGTGGCGACTTGAATAATATGTAAAGTCCTTTTCTTGGGGGTTCAGGTGTCTCCATCCATCAATCAGATCGAACTCTTCTTTTAGGTTGAGGAAGGTTTTGGGAAGTGTGGTGTATCCATCTGTATGGGTCTTTTTTGGTTTGTTGCTTTTATCAAGGGTCGTATCCATGACTCCATTGAAATCCCCTATGATGATAAGGTTGTCATATTGTACATTTTGTATGTTCTTTTTCAGGGATTTTATAAACTTTGTTTTAGCTCCATTCGGAGCATATATATTACAAACCAATGTTCCCCCCCCCCCCATATGCACCATTACTCCCATGCTCTGAGGTTTCATGAGGTTACACCTAGATCAAACAGCAAAGGATCCGCAATAGCATTACTGTATATGCCAAGGAATTCATGACTTCAATCCTGGAACCCAGGTTGAGGACATCAGGGGAAAAATTAAAGGGGAGAGAAAAAAAAACCAGACATACCATTATGGGAATCAACTACAGACTCCCAAGCCAAAAAGAGACTTGAATGTAGCCTTTATGGAACAGGTGAAGAAACATTTAGAATGGAGAGGTGGCATAGTAATGGGAAATTTCAACCGCTATATTAGTCACTTAGCCACATATTTGATAACCATGGTTTCACTGATCTATGCTCCAAATTCATAATGGATAGAGGTTTCTTAAAAGTGAGATAGTGAGGGCACAGTTTCAAGCAGTTCCAAATAGGAGATAAAATGGGAAGAGTCGAAAGAAACCAGGAAGGATGGTTCAAGAACTTTCAACAGAACTAAGAACAAAAACTGGGGGTTGAAGGGAAATCACCAAAGATGAATTCAAATGAATAGCCAGCAGGCATATGGAGAAAGTCAGAAAAGGTAAAGCACAGGCTTGCTAAAGAGGTTAAAACAATTAAAAGGCTGTCTGAGCTACATCTGTAGCAAAAGAAAAAACAAGGAAATAGTAGGTCCTTTGATAGGAGAAGATGACGAAATGCTAATAGGACAGAGAAAAGAACAAACTACGAAACACTGGGCGTCTCCCAAAAAGAAAGCAGTTTTCAATCCAAGAAACAAATGGTGCAGTAGCGGAAATAATAAATAAATAAATAAAACTTAATTTATACCCTGCCACCATCTCCCAAAAAGGACTCTGGGTGGCTTACAGAAGCACATACAAGTGCCATAACCACATCAACATATTAGACAATGACAATATCAGTTCACATAAAATCAGCACATTAAAAAAATAAAAACTGATCCCAATTAAAATCAATAAAACATATTACTAATTGGTATTAAGATGAATAGTACACAGAATAGAACATATTAAAAGGTAATACAGGAAGAATTATATCCATAGGCATTATAATAAATTGCAAAAATAATCCCAGAACCACTGGCAATAATATTTGAGAAGTTCTGGACAACAGGATAAGTCCCAGCAGACTGGTGGAGAGCACTTTCAGAAAGCGAAAAATTGACCCAAACAATTACTACCAAATCAAATAAAATACCTGGAAATATTCCAGAGCAGATCATTAGCCCGTCATCCCTGGTTAAGAGCTTGGGTGTTAAATTGGACTCCTTGCTGACCATGGAGGCCCAGGTCTCCATGGTCAGCAAGATGTCATTTTTCCACCTACGACAGGCTAGGCGACTGGCCCCCTACCTATCCAGGGATTACCTGGCCACGGTGATCCAAGCGACGGTCATCTCGAGGCTGGATTACTGTAACGCCCTCTACGTTGGCCTTCCCTTGTCGACAATCCGGAAACTCAAGCTGGTGCAGAATGCCGCAGCCCGCTTACTGGTGGGAGCACCAGTGAGGGAGGACATTACTCCCATCCTTCGGCAACTGCACTGGCTTCCCATCGAGTACCGGATTGCCTTCAAGGTGTTGGTTTTAACCTTTAAGGCCTTGCACGGTCTAGGGCCTGTGTACCTGAGGGACCGCCTTACCCCGTATGTTCCCCCGAGATCACTGCGCTCGGAAGAGCAAAATTTGTTGGTGGTACCATCGTCCCGCTCCTGCCATTTGTCCAGTACAAGACAGAGAGCTTTCTCTGCTGCGGCTCCAGTACTCTGGAATTCGCTCCCTGACCACATTCGAGCGGTCTCTGAACTTCTCCCTTTCCGAAGGGAATGTAAGACGGCCCTCTTCAGGCTAGCATTTGGGTAAATCCAAATGCAATTGGTCCGTCTCGCTTCAGTCAAAGAATCGTAGACCTGTACCATCATGGCTATGTATTGTGTTTTTACTGTATGTTTTATCGTATGCTTTTATTGTATGCTTGTATCTGTGATCCGCCCCGAGCCTGCTGGGAGGAGCGGAATATAAAACCGAATAATAAATAAATAAATAAATCATTGAACAGACAATCTGCAAGTACTTAGAAAGGAATGCATTGCCCAATAAAAGATAACATGGGTTTATCAAGATTAAGTCATATCAGACTAATCTCACCTCCCTTTTTTGAACAGAATTACAAGTTTGGTGGATGAAAGGTATGCTGTGGATATAGCATTATATTTGAATTCTTGCAAACAAGCTGGTAAGATGTGGACTAGGCAATGTTACTGTTATTGATTGCTAATTTGCTGACCGCATGAACTGTAGTGTGGCCAGAGGAGGGCAACTGAACCCTGTGAGGGGGAGTGGTTTAGGGCTCTCACTATGTTTTGTCCAAAGAAGAGAAGATTAAGAGATGGCATGATAATTTATTTATTTATTTATTTATTATTTCACATTTGTCTGTCCCCCATCCCCCCCAATGGCTCGGGGCGACTTACAACAGTTCGTAAAATACAATTAAATATTATTTAAATATTTGAAAGGATGTTATACTTGTTTCCTACTGTCCCTATTGTCCCTGATATTAGTGAAGGCGAGCCCCAGAAGACCCCCTGCATCCAAGTTGGTTTGGCCTGCAGCAGGGAGTTCCAACGTTCCTGCATGCTCTATGTCAAGGGTGGGCAATTACCGGCCCTCCAGGTGTTTTGGACTTCAACTCCCAGAAATCCTAGCCAGTTTACCAGCTGTTAGGATTTCTGGGAGTTGAAGTCCAAAACCCCTGTGGTCTAGCATCATTAAGAACAAAGGCTGGGATTACGACTCAGGAGACTTTTAGCAATTTCCTTCCCTCCATCCCCGTGCTCAGCTTGGTGGAAACCTTGTAGCAAAGCCTAAATAAATAAATCTTCAGTTCACAACATTCTCCCTCTGCCACATAGATACAATGTATCTCTTACAGCCCTCACTCTCTCATATTCATGAAAATCACCTTCCACAGGTTGCAGGGCTGCAGGCCTGCCCGGGATGCCGTTCTGGCGTCTTGGGGAGGCCGAAACTGCGCTCCTTAAAACCGTAAATACAGAGTCCTGGAAACGCCGCCATAATCCCCCCGGCATCCATAAAAACATAAGATTGTCCGATTGACTCTGTTTCAATGCCATATTTTTCTTTAGCTCATTCTAAGACTTTCTGCCATCTTGTTTTCTTCCTTTGAGCTCCTCTGCCTCTGCTATAGCATTTTGATTTTAGAAGAATATCTTTTTCAAAGCCAGCTGACTGTCAAAACTTGCTGGTTCCACAATACATTTGTTCCCGCTACTGTCTATGGGCCCCATGGAGGTTCAAAAACCGTGGACTTTCTATGAGCACGTTCCTGGGAAGTTGCATGAAGATGGACCAAAGTTGGGAGGCCCTGAGCGGGAGGGGATTTATAGTTTTCCAAAGGTTTTATGTGCTAGGTCTCTCAGTAATGATTTTAGGAAAGACTCATTCTTTTGGCTTCCCTGAAGATTGAACTAAGACGAATTTCCCTTTATGAATGGCTCCTCATGATCTCCCCCAGACATATGAACTGCTATTATGGATTCCCCTATATGAACTATTTGACTTAATTCTTCTATTTTTCCTTTATGAGATGGTGATGAATAGAGATTATTAAATATGAAAATGGTGGTGGTGGAAATATTTCCCTGATGTTCCCAATGTATTCCTTTTCCCTTTGCATGCTCCCTTTTCCCATATCTGAAATATGAAGTTATGCCATGTCTGTATATGTTATCAATAAGAGAGATCAACTCAGCTGCATTCCAAGCCGCACCTTTTTTTAAAAAAAAAATCTTTATTAAGAGAATTTTTCAAATATATACATATAAACTATAGTATAGATATAGAAAGAAGAATAGCAAAGCAATGTATAGATAACGAAACGAAGAAATGTAGTAATACTAAGAAAGATGTAGAGAGGGGAAGAAGGGGAAAGTAAGGTGCTAGGAACAATAGGAAAGAAAAGAGAAATAGAAAGAGGGGAGTGTGAGTAGGAAGAATAAAAGAATAAAAGATTTGACTTCCATAGTCCTTTGTGGGTGAAGACCTCCTTTTCACTGGTCACTTGATTTTGCTTTGTCTTCTTTTTCATCTTCTCTGCTTAGTTGATTCCTTTAGTATACTTCTATATTTATTTTGTTATTTTTCAAATAGTCCATCACCATTGTCCAGTCAGTTTCCTTTATGGGTGTTCCTTTGTTTCTCGATATCAGATAGGTCAATCTGTCCATATTTCTTTTTATATATATATATATTTATTTTTATTACATTTTAAATACAGAACATAAAACTTGGGAATGTGCATAGGGGAGAGGGGAGGGAAGGGGGGGTGAGGGTAGGACACAGGAGGGTTGAGGGTACACATTGAGCTCCCGTCCAGTCGGCGAAGTACCCCAGACCTGAGTTCCCATTGATCACTTCTGGCCTTTATGCCAGTATCGTCCCCTGCCTGTGTGCCCTAACCGGGCAAAGTCATTGGCTGATCTTACCTAAAGCCTTTGGGCTTAGTCCATTTATATAGTTGCTAACTTTAGCCCAGTTCATCTTTGGCTTGCTGTCTTGGTCCTTAATCATATTCCTCAGATTGTCCAAGTCCATGATTTCCCTGATGCGAAAGAACCACTTTTTTACTGATATCGGGCCTTCATTTTTCCAGTTCTGGGCAATTTCCATTCTTGCCACGGTGGCTAGCATGAAAAAGATCCTATCCTCGTTGTTATTCCAATCTTTGTTCAGGATATGAAGTAGGTAAAAATCCGGTTTCATCTCGAATTTGAACCCTAGCATATTCTCCATATGGCAATCAGGCAATCTGTCCATATTTCTGATCTCCATGATTTTCTCTATCCATTTCTCTTCACCCGGTGGCTTTTCTTCGACTTTTGGTGAGATTTAATTGGGAAACATTGGGGTGAGAACCTTTGGGTCCTGCTTTGCTCACCAAGGGTTTTCAATCCCTCTTTTTGGGCGCTGGGGCTCTTGCCCTTTTTGGGCAGGGCCAACCCAAATTCTGCTCGGTAGCATCAGGACACTGAACAATGGACTCAAACTGCAGGAAAACAAATTCCACCTTAACATTCGTAAGAGCTTCCTGTTGGTAAGAGCAGTTTCTCAGTGGAAGATGCTGCCTAGGATAGAGAGGAGTCCCCTTCTTTGGGGGTTTATAACAGAGGGTGGATGGCCATCTATCAGGAGTGCTTGGATTGTGTAATCCTGTACGTCAGAATATGTTGGGCCTTGTTGTCTCTTCCAACTATATGATTTTGTGGTTCTTGAGCCATCCCTGTAGTGAATCCAGTTAGACCACAGTAGTCCAGTCCTCAAGACCAGGCAAGACAGGTTGCCATTAAATGTGCATTTTTAACATGGAAATAGAATGTGCTTCCCTTTTGTACTTTGAAACTCTTTACCGCTCTGAGTCCCTTTGGGGAGAGAAGTTGGGTTATAAATAAAGTGTTATTATTATTTTAACTTCAGGTAGAAATACTTGCTGTTCTGGACTTCAATTAAAGGATTCTTGTTTTCACTAGAGAATTCAAAGTTAACTTTGATCACATATGTATGTGATATGTGGTGTATATAATATGATAAAGATTCATTGGGAGGACATAGATATTATTTACATTAGATTCACAATGGCGCTCCATGCAGTCATGCCACATGACCTTGGAGGTATCTATGGACAATGCCGGCTCTTCAGCTTAGAAATGGAGATGAGCACCAACCCTTAGAGTCAGACACGACTGGACTTAAGGTCAGAGGAAAACCTTTACCTTTACCTTACCTCACAAAAAGTTAAACGTAGCTAGCATTATGCAGAAACAGGGAAAGAAATAGATGTGTGAGACTTAATTAGGGTTTAGGTGTGGTAAATAAGTTACCAAAACAGCTAAATCTTGAAGTTGTGTAATCATATGTTTCTGTGCACCAACTAATCATTAACTGTATGTTGAACTTTTGCATAATGAATTGTGTTTGTATTATTTATATGTGCCTTTAGAATGGTAAAATACTCCTGTTAGAGTTCTTAAACTCAGACGCACAGTATCCGCATTGGTTCAAGGGTGATGGTGTCGAGCTACAGAATTACAAGAGTAAAGTCTCGCTAAGGAACCACAAGGACATCTAAATGTTCCCCAAAGTGGGCATCTTAACAAAGAGAAGAAGATCCTTACAAATGCCTCAAAAGTATTGTCATGCTCCTGTGTTACTTGCCAAATAGGATTTTTAAAGTAAGAATTGTGTGAACAAAATGGACACACAATCCTGGCTTTAGGACATCCATTGGAGACCAAAGAGACATACAATTCAATCAGTTAATCAAAATCATGTATTGCTTCCTCAAATACTGACTTGAAGAATTAAATTTCAGTGAAACTAAATACAAACAGTAGATCATAAAGGCATATTATATAATAATTCATCCTGTTCTCACAAACCATTAGTCTTTGCGAATATAGATCAGGTGTCAGAGGGACGCGAGAGCCAGGCAAAAGCTCTCCCGCAGGCCTGGATGGCTCGTGGGAGAAGCAAGAACCGGGCGCTCGCTTCCCCCGTGAGCCATCCTCCTCCTCCTCCTTCCCCGGCGCCACGGCAATCGGGACACCAGCAGCGCCGGGAAGGAGGAGGAGGAAGGGAGGATTCCTCCTCCTCCCCTCCCTCCCCCCCCCCCGCCGGTGCGAAACGGATCGCAGCGGCGGGGTGGAGAGAGGGATGGAGGGGGCGGTGCAGGGAGGAGGAGCTGGCTGCCTTCCTTCTCCCTGCCCCGCCTCCTCCTCCTCCCCTCCCACCTGCCACTGCTGCGATCTCGCAGCGGCGGGGCGGAGAGAGGGACAGAGGGGGCGGTGTAGGGAGGAGGAGCTGGCTCCCTTCCTTCTCCCTGCCCCTCCTCCTCCTCCCCTCTCTCCCCCCATTGCTGTGATCTCGCAGCGGCGGGGCGGAGAGAGGGACAGAGGGGGCGGTGTAGGGAGGAGGAGCTGGCTCCCTTCCTTCTCCCTGCCCCTCCTCCTCCTCCCCTCCCTCCCCCCTGCCGCTGCGATCTTGCAGCGGCTGGGCGGAGAGAGGGACGGAGGGGGCAGTGCAGGGAGGAGGAGCTGGCTCCCTTCCTCCTCCCTGCCCCGCCTCCCCCCCCCCCCGGCCACCCTTTTAAAAAAAATATTAAAATTTTTTTTTAAAAAAAACAATTTCAGGAGGGTGGCAGAGGGTAGCGGGGGCCGTGTCCAACAGGCTGGGGGGGGGGCATATACGGCCTGCGGGCCGCCTGTTGGGCAGCCCTGGTATAAGGGAAGGGGACGGGGAGCTCAGACATTCTTGGCTTTTTTGTGGTAACATGTATTGGTAGTAAAGTTCTTAGTGATATCCAGAGCGACTCTGTGCGGTTATTTAGGAGCGGCTGCAGTCCGGCCACTGACATTAAGCCAAGAATTCCAGTCACTTATCTCACAACAGCGGTGAGAGTGAGCTATGTGGAGAAGAGGAGAGAGAGAAGGAGTTGATGGAGGGTAGAGTTGCCAAACCGACGATCAAAGCAGAGGATCCAGGGTTGGGACTGGCGTAACCAGACAACTGGCTAACGTCCACAGCATACAATCGGCCCAATGGAGTGACTCACTGACCATCCACTCCAGGACATAGTCTGAGAGATGAGGAAAATGTGGAGCTAGAGTTTCCGTCGCCCCAAAGGCTGGCCTTCATGGAAGAGCGGATGGCAGCTATGGAGCCTGCCCAAAGCACCGCGAGATGGAAGGAGAAAAGCTGACGCTGGTGGTGGAAGGCAAGGATTCTGAGGAGGAGGAGGGACAGCTGGAGAATCCTAGACCGTCCTTGCATTCCTCAGAGCCTACACGAGGCAGAGGGAGGGGACGAGGCCACCCTGTATAAAATACATTAAAAGATACATTAAAAAATCCTAAAACAATACAACAATCCAAACACACATTAGTCATTTTAATCCTGTCATATTCTCGCCTCTTTCATTGTTTCCCACCTGGCCTGCCTCCTCCCTTCCCATTGGCTGAGAGGTCAAAGCAGCACTAGCACCCTGATTTGGCAAGGCACAGCTAAGCTGGCCACGCCTCCCAGCCAGCTGATGACTCCAACTAATCAGCGCAAGGATGGCTAGGGGGGCGGGAGTGCGAAATTTGAATTTGACAGCTCTGTATTTCCTATTAAAACTGTGTTGTTTCGCCCTGTGAGTTATGTCGGCTCTTTGGCAAATGATTGTGGTTTGACATCCATTCCAGCTGGAATGAAATAAACATATTGGTGGCTTCTTCTTCAACTTGGTGAGATTTATTTGGAGAAAATAGGGAAAATTCCTTTTTTGGGTGCTTTTGTCTCACCAGGTGTCTGGATCCTCTTTGGTTGGTCTGGCCGGTCTCTGCATCGGCGGGACCCCTTAAATTTGTGTTCGACATCAACACTAACACTGAAACCTGTATGAATTAAGTCTATATATGTTCTGAAAAAAGGGGGAAGGGGAAGGTCCATTTTCAGTTGCCCACTGCCCAATCTGTTATGGAAGAAAATGCAGAGAGATGTGGCTTGAGACAATCAGTGTAGGCTGGGGCCAGATAAGAAATATATGTACTAAATGTAAGAAAACATGAAAAAAATGCAAATTAATAAATATGAACTGTGTGCATATGTAAGCATGCAGTATGATTAACAACGTATAATATTATCAGGTCCTTGTTCACAATATTTTTCCTACATCTTCTCTGTCCAATTCACATTATGCATCAAATCATAGCTTACCTAAAGCACTCCTGTTGTCACCTTGAGCAATCATAGTTTCTCAACCTAATCTACTTCATGAGAGCTTTGTTTGCATAATTATGAGGGTGCAAGAAAAATAACATGCAATATGTTTAGTTTCAGGAGATGTTGTGTTTGTGTGTCCTGAGGCAAAGAGAGTTTGAAATGCCCAATGCCACCCAGTGAGCTCCTTGGCCGACCAGGATTTGATGCCATTCTCCCAAAGCCCTAATCTAGTACTCAAACCACAGAATCATGTTGGTATATTGTATTGTCGAAGGCTTTTTCCACAGCTGGAATTACTGGAGTGTTGTGTGGTTTTTGGGCTGTATGGCCATGTTCTAGCAACATTTTTCCCTAACGTTTTGCCTGTGGCTGGCATTTTCAGGGTTGTTGGTACACTTCATGACGGTACACTTTAGAAGGTAAATGGGATGAAATTAGTTAAGAACTACATTGTCGGGGGTGCTTTGAATGCAATTTTCCTCTTCCAACTCTATGTTTCTATGATTATATGATTCTACACCAGCAGTTCTCAAACTGCCCTCTGTGGAGCCCTTAGGGCTCTGTGAAGCATAGTCAAGGGCTCCACAACCCCCCCCCCCCACACACACACACCTGTCTGCTCCCTCCTGCATACAAAGTTCACGGCCTGGGAGTCCCTGCTGCACCCTTGGCCTTGGAAGCCCAGACCTGATTGTCCATGTTGCGCACACGGTCTTTGCACCCCAGGTCCCTCTGAGTGCTTGGCCAATAGGACCTCCACAATGCGTGGGGCCTCAGGAGAACCACTGCTTCCATTTCTTGCCTTGGAGTATGACTGGATGGCCCCTGGGATTGTTGTTGTTGTTTGAGGCTGGGTAGCCATCTGTTAGGAGTGCTTTGGTTGTTCTTTCCCTGCATGCCAGAATGGGGTTGGATTGGATGGCCCATGGGAAAATTGCTATTGCTTTCCTCTTCCTCCTCCTCCTCCAAGGTCATGACCTTGGGGGTGTCTATGGACAATGGCAACTCTTCGGCTTGGAGATGAGCACCAGCTCCCAGAGTCGGACATGACTGGACTTAATTTCAGGGGAAACCTTTATCTTTACCTTATTATTATTATTAGTAGTAGTAGTAGTAGTAGTAGCGTTGCCACCCACCGCCATCCTACTCCTGCTGTTTGTTGCAGTGTGGGGAATGGGATTTTAATTGGGGTTTTATATTGGTTTTTACTGTGTTTTATGTTTGTTGCTATGTTTTATTGCTATTTTAATTCTGTAAACCGCTCTGGATGGCCTCCTTCCTCCAGGACCGGGGACAATGTGTGGAGAGGGGGGCGGAGGTCTCCGGGAGGCTCCCATTAAGTTGCGGAGTCCCCCAGGGGGCCATCCTCTCCCCCTTATTATTCAACATTTATATGCGCCCCCTGGCCCAGCTGGCCCACGACTTTGGTCTGGAGTGTTATCAGTACGCTGATGACACCCAGCTTCTGCTGAGAATGGACGGCAGGCCGGATACCGTACCCGATTGTTTCCATCAATGCCTTGAAGCTGTGACTGGATGGCTGCGTGCTAGCCGGCTGAAGGTGAATCCGTCGAAGACGGAGATCTTGTGGCCCGGTCGACCTGGACTAGATGAGTGCCGGTTGCCTACCCTGGATGGCAAGCAATTAAGCCCGTCATCCCTGGTAAAGAGCTTGGGTGTCCAACTGGATCCCTTGCTATCCATGGAGTCTCAGATCTCCATGGTTAGCAAAAGGTCGTTTTTCCATCTACGACAGGCTAGGCGACTGGCACCCTACCTGTCCAGGGACGACTTGGCCACGGTGATCCAAGCGACGGTCATCTCGAGGCTGGACTACTGTAACGCCCTCTACATTGGCCTTCCCTTGTCGACAATCCGGAAACTCAAGCTAGTGCAGAACGCCGCCGCGTGCTTGCTGATGGGAGCACCGGCGAGGGAGCATATCACTCCCATCTTACGGCAACTGCACTGGCTTCCCATCGAGTACCGGATCGCCTTCAAGGTGTTGGTTTTAACCTTTAAGGCCTTACACGGTCTAGGGCCAGTGTACCTGAGGGACCGCCTTACCCCGTATGTTCCCCCGAGATCCTTACGCTCAGAAGAGCAGAATTTGTTGGCCATCCCATCGCTTCGTTCCTGTCACCTGTCTACCACAAGACAGCGAGCCTTCTCTGCTGCGGCTCCTGTGCTCTGGAACTCGCTTCCAGACCATACTCGTGCGATTTCAGAGCTCGCCCCCTTTCGAAGGGCGTGCAAGACCGCCCTTTTTAGGTTGGCTTACTGTTAAGCTCTGAATTGTAGATGGTATGCGCATGTCTGTGATCTCATGAACTGTAATCTTTGTTTTATCATTGCTATGACGTATGTTTTTATTGTATGTTTTAACGTTTTGTGTGATCCACCCCGAGCCTGCAGGGAGGAGCGGAATATAAAACCGAAGAAATAAATAAATAAATAAATTATTGGCTGGATGATCATCTGTTGGGAGTGCTTTGATTGTGCTTTTCATGCTTGGCAGAATGGGGTAGGACTGGATGGGCTATGGTGTTGTTATTGTTGTTGTTAGAAGCTGGGAGGTCATCTGTTAGGAGTGATTTGATTGTGCTTTTCCTGCATGGCAGCATGGGGTTGGATGGGATGGCTCCTGGGGTCCTCCAGTGAAATACTGTTAATTTTATGTTGGCTAAAATTGTTCTTCATTTTAAATGTTGTATTGTTCTTCTTTCTTTCTTTCTTTCTTTCTTTCTTTCGCACTACAAACAGGATGTGTGCAATGTGTATAGGAATTTGTTTTTGTTTTCCCCCCAATTAGTTCACACAAACATTCTCCATCCAACTGCCACTGGCCTGTCCCATCTGTCAATTTGAAAATCTAATGTGGCCCTAGTGTCCAAAAGTTTATATTGTCTCCACAGGAAACTTTTCCTTCAAAAAATGTCCATGGCTTTAAAAGTTTGAGAACTCTACACATTTACATAGGAGTACGCCCTGGTGGACTGCTGGAAGCCTACAGAAGAATTTCTCAAGATATCCCGTAAATATCTCCAAATTCTGGCATATACACATCTCAAAAACAAATAACTTTGCAGACAAAACAAGAGGCACCAAAATATTTTGAAATCAGGAAGACTTACCGGTATCTGTAAGGCTGATTCTATTATAGAAAAACTAGAGATAGAGCAGCAATCTAAAATCGATTAAACAGAGGAGATCTGTGTGTCTTGAAAGAGTGAGAGGGAGGGAGGAAGATCCATGTGAGGTTGTTACATCTTAAAAGACACCCTTTCAATTAAAGCCCTACCTAGATGGCAGGACTGTCTTTTTTTTAAAAAAAATGGAGTTCTTACATACTATTGAAGCGGGGCAAACCTGGAGAGTCAGTGCATGTGTAACTCCTCTTTTTGGTCTTGCCTTAGACCTACTGGGAGATAAAGGGCGCCACTACCAATCTTTGCATGGCTGGCAGGCAGGAAGAGGGGAAAGTTGGAACACTTGCAAAACCAGCTGAGACTCCAGGAGTACAGGGACAAAAAAGCTGGATCTATACTGCCATATACAATCCAGATTATTTGATTTGAACTGAATCATGTGACAGTATAGACTCATATAATCCAGTTCAAAGCAGGTAATGTGGATTAGCTGCTTTGATAATCTGGATTATATAGCAGTATAGATCCAGCCATAGGTCCCTTCTATTCCGCCATATAAAATCCACATTATCTACTTTGAACTGAATTATAGGTCAATGTAGACTCATATAATCCAGTTCAAAGCAGATAATGTGGATTAGCTGCTTTGATATTCTGGATTATAGTGCAGTGTAGAAGGACCTTAGTTGTGGCTACTGCAGCTGGTCTTTGGCTGCTTTGCAAGCCTTATTGCTTTCAAAAACAATGTTGAGGAGAGAAAAAACAGTTTGGCAAAAGTAAAGCATTGTGTTGTTACTACAAAAATCTATAAAATATACTTTATTTTCAGTCCTGTCTAATCTTACATATACATGTGCAGCCTTAATGTTCTGGCATTAGAAGCATCAGAGTGTTTGGGGGTTTTGTGTGCAGTATTCTGAACTGCAACTCGTGGCATTCTGGTCTGTTAGCTTTGCTGACTCGAGCTTCTTTGAATTGCAGTCCACAAACAGGAATCTAATTTGGGGATTTTTTTTAATTCAAGTGGGAGACGAATAACACATTCTTAGGATATTGCAATATATAACATATCGTATGCAAACTAGGATTAGATGTAGAGAAAAGATGCTACTAGCAGACAATAGCAAAGGGATAATTACTGAAGAATGTTGAGGAAGAAAATGAAAATGGAGGTTTACAGCTAAACATTAAGAAAACAGAAATAATGACCGCAGATGATTTACGTGTCTTTAAAGACATTGAAATAGTTCAAGATTTTCCATACCTTGGCTCAGTCATTAATCAGAATGAAATTTGCAGCAGGAATCAGAAGAATACGAGTATTTGGAAGGTTATGAAGGAAATAGACAAGATCCTGAAGGTATTTCTCTCTTCCTTTAGTATGGTTGAGAAAGCCATCAGTGAAAAATGCTGATAAGAAGAAAACAATCTCATTTGAACTGTGGTGCTGGCAGGGGCAGATCTTAGTCGAGGCAAAGTAAGTGGCCGCATCATGTAACTTTTAAATGTTTTAACTGTTTTATTGTAGGGCTGCATGTCTGTTCCATGCTGCCCATTTTTTATGTTGTAACCCGCCCTGAGCCTGCAGGGAGGGGCGGAATATAAAACCAAATAATAAATAAATAAATAAATAAAATCAGGGCGCCACGTGGCCAAGGGCGCATCCGGCCGTAGCCGCCAGGTTTGGCACATCATGCCGCAACATTGCTGCAGGCAGCTGGGATGCTCCGCCCTGGCTGCAAAATGTTCCCTGACTTGTCCTTTTCATCCTCTAGGGAGTGCTCTGTTTTAATAGCACATGCACGGAACTTTCACACATGCGATATTGGGTCCGAGCGCTTCTGGTGGAGGGGGTTGCTAAACAAGCCAGGGAACATTTTGCAGCCAGAGGCAAGAGGCTCTGCCCCAGCTGCAAAATGTTCCCCCATCCTTTTCATCCTCTTGGGAGTGCATTTCGCTACTCCCTCCACCAGAAGCGCTCGGTCCCAATAGTGCATGCGTGAAACTAGCTGTTTGCGTGCATGTGTGCTCCAGCGCACGCGCGCCATCATCACCACACTGAAGACCCAGGGGGCGCCAAAAAAAGGTTGACTTACTATAATTTTTTACCTTCATTGGTCCTGGGTGCTGGGCAAGAGTTCTTGAGATACTGTGAACAGCTAAAAAGACATATAACTCTGCTAAGAAGCCAAGATGACTGAAATGAAACTGTCATACTTTGGCAATATAATGAGAAGATATGACTCACTAAAATTACAATGCTTAGAAGTCTATAGAAAAAGAAAAAGACCACATTCCAGATAAATAGATTGGATCAAGGAAGCCTCAGTCTGTAAGATCTGAGGATAAGGCTGACTTGAAGGTCTATCATTCATGGATCGTCATAAGATGAAGAAATTAACTGTCTTCACTCACTTTAAAAAAATCATTGTTGCAGAATTCAAATGTCAGGATTATAGGCCTCATCACACTAGAGCAGTGTTTCCCAACCAGTGTGCCGTGAGTGATCATCAGGTGTGCCGTGGGAAATTACAGCGTAGAGATAGAGAGCCTAGCAAGAAACTTCAGGCAGCAGAAATGAGGCTTTCCTGGCCGAAGCGGCAATGCCAGCTAGCCTGGCTGCAGTCAGGGAGAGCCCACGGCGTCCAGAACCTTCCTCCCTCCCTCCTTCCTCTCTCTCTCCTTCCCTTCCTTCCTTCTCTCCATCTGCGCTGTGGCTCCTCCTGCTTCCTGGCTCCTGGGCATTCTTCTGCCCTCCTCCCCTCCGGCAGCAAGGAGGAGAGGGAGGAGGAGTCCAAGGGAGCTTACCCCATCCGACCCCTTTCCCGGAGGCTCGAAGCGAGGCTTTCTGCCCTGTAGCCCCTCCGCGCCAGGGAAAGGGAGCAACCCCTCATCTCCTGGCCTCTCCTGGCTGGGCTCCGGGTTAGCTGCAGAACAGAGCAGAGCAGAGGCCGGCATGTGCAGCTCCACAGCCCAGCTTGGTTCCCTCCTGATCTTGCCCAAAGGCAACAGCAGGGAAGCTGAAGGGACGCCGGGGCACTCTGGGGGGCTGAACCCCTTTGGGAAGGAGAGCTGGGGATGGAGAAGGCTGTGAGCCTCTGTCGCAGTTTGTTTCGAGGCTCGGACCCACCCCGTGTGCTCAATTCCTATTCGTCCTGCTCAGCTGAGCCCGCGTGTGCTTCGGCCACTTAGCGCAGCCATCCCCCTTGGGACGGTGATGGCATGAGCCTCCCGGAGGAGAGCAGGTTTTCTGGAAGCAGCAGCATCATGAGGGGGGAGGGTGACAGTTAGTAAAATGATAGTTAGAGTGTCATTTTGTGTCATTTTGGTTGGTGATGTGCCCCAGGATTTTGTAAATGTAAAAAATGTGCCGCAGCTCAAAAAAGGTTGAAAATCACTGCACTAGAGAATGAATCCACTTTAAATCCGGTTTCTGCCTCCTGCAGCCTTTAACAGCCTCACTAAACTACAAACCCCAGAATTCTGCAGGAGGCAGAAACTGGATTTAAAATGGATTCATTCTCTAGTGTGATGAATGCAGGGGCGGTCTAAGGTAATTTTAAATGGTAGGCGAGCATTATTTTGGTGCCCCCCCAAAACATTTTTTGCCGCCCCCCATGTAAAACAAATATACAATTATAATATCACAATACCATCAGTAGTATTATATTGTATCAATGTATATACAATATATTATACCATACTCATACTATATTATATCATAATTATATTATACTACATTACAATATAATTATATTATAATATATTGACATAATATAATGTAACATTCTATTTTATATTATTATTATAAAATAATAAAATTATTTATTTCAATAAAATTATCCTCTACTAAATATTTTCATTACTCTATAAAACTCAAATAACCTAAAACAAAGTAAAATAAAATATTATATATTACTATTTTGTACAATACCACTATACTGCAATATTGTTTGTAATATTACATGTAATATAAAATATATCATTATTCTATTGTTATATTGTATTTGTATTATATTGTATGACAATACTAAGCAGAACTGTATAATAATCAACAAGAAATGCAATGTAAATGCATCAAAATCAGAATATATTACCTCCCACCCATCTCATAATTCATAGGAGTCTCCCATAAGTCCAAAATTAGGATCCCAATGTAAATGTAAATAGACAAACAGCCAAAATGTTCAAATGAGGTTGAATACAGGCAGCGCGGCCTGGGCAAACTTGGGCCCCCCCTCTAGGTGTTTTGGACTCCAACTCCCACAACTCCTCATAGCCTCAGGCCCCTCAGGTCTAGGCAGAAATAGAGCCGAAGAAAGGAAGGAGGGAGAGAAGAGGTCGCAGAGGAGGAGGAGGAGGAAAGCCCTTCATTCATTCCTTCACTTACACTTCCTTCTCTGATTCTTTTCTCCTTCCGTGGCGGAGACAAACGGAGAGGGGAAGCACTCCCTGCCTGCCCGATAGGGAGTGCTTTGCTTACAGGCTTCTGCGCAAGGGAGCTACTAGGCATGCGCGGAGGTTTTCGCGCATGTGCAGTTGTTCCTGCGCTCAACTTCAGCTCCAGAGCAACTGCGCCTGCGTGAAAACCTCCGCGCGTGCCCAGAAGCGGCGTTGGAGCGCCCAAGGCCGGGGTCAAAAAGCAGGCAGCTGCAGCACTGTCTGAGGAACATCGGCAGGGCCAGGATGGCGCCCCTTTCCCAGATGGCGCCCTAGGCGGCTGCCTACTTGGCCTATCTTGTAGGACCGCCCCTGGATGAATGTAGTTAAAGAAGCTTGTACTTACAAACCATATGAATGGAAGAATTGATGCCTAGAAATAATTTTTGTAAAAATGTATTTCTTGTGAATATTGATAGTACTAGAAAAGAGGCAAGAGAGAGGCATTTTCCAGCGGAAAGTACCCAGCCTTGAGCACCTCCCTGAGTGAAATAGTCTTTCACCATCTTGGCTGTTCCAGGCTATTTTGTCTTGCAGACAGTACTCCTCAGAACAGCTGGCAGTCTGCACTGTCTCTGTGGAAGACCAAGCGAGGCTCTCTAAAAATAGAACAGAAAAGGGAATATTTATGAACTCAGCTCTTGGTATTTGGATGAGCAGAGGCTGCAGAACTGCAAGTAATTGTGATAACCCCAGTAGTCATTCTTGGAGAGGGCCATCTCTTTATGCTTATAATTTTTCTCTCAATAAAATAAAATAAATGCAAGGAAAAATATTGCATTAGACCAGGGATGCTCATTAGGTAGATTGTGATCTACTGGTAGATCTCGAAGGGCATCCTGGTAGAGTGCAGGCACAGTGTGTATGACTCCCATGACATTTGTGGGGAATGCTCAGGGGCTTATTATACTCACATTTAGTTGAATTCAGTCTTAAAATGTATTATATGGCTCTCACTGAAATAAATGTCCTAATATTTTGCTTTTATGGCTCTCTGAGTAGTGGGTAGGTAGATCTTTGGGACTTGGTTGTTTTATAAGTAGATCCTTGGGACTTGGTTATTTTATAAGTAGCTCACATGCTGGCAAAGTGTGAGCACCCCTGCAATAGACATTGTCAAGTAGCATACAAGATTGAGGCAGCAGGCAAGAACATGCAGCTTTACTCAACAGTCAATATGTGTTGGATCTTTTAATTTGTAAATTGCCATGCACATTTCTGCCATTAGGCAAAATTATTGTTTATCTTAGAGTCAATTCTTGGCATCTTTATAAAAGGTTGCTGAAAAGTGGAGATGTAAAATGAGGGCCTCATCTCATGCAAGTCAGAAGCACCTTAGGGAACCTTACCATCATATTCAGTCCTCACTTTGTATTGTAGGAAGGACGGAAGTAAACTCTCCCCAATCACATCTCTTCCCGTGTTTAAGAGGATGAAAGCATGTTCTTCTACATCACATGGAAAGAACTTGTTTCCTCTTATTCCATTGGATTCAATGCCAACATGACTTTTTTTAAAAAGTAAATAATGCAATGATGACATCACTTTTTCTCGTGAAAACATGATTTCAGTAACATGTGTCTTAGCAGTAAGTTCACATTTCTCAATTAAGGATTTCCCTGACCGGCTAGAACATCAATGGTTGACCACAGTGAACAGGAAGAGAAGATAGAGACCAGAGATCACCCACACTGACATGTCATTCTGACCACACAAAAAAAAAAAAAAAAAAGAAAAAAGCTCAGGAACTCACGACTTCAAGCAAATATCCCATTCCATGACAAAGAAAATGTTAATGATGCGCCTGGAGCTGGGTGGAGCTGGTTCGAAATAGACTACAAAGAAAATGAGAAGTACACTGGGAACATCACGGGATGAGAAGTGTGGGATATCATGTGTTTGAGGTTTAAAATGTTCACAATTTCCCTGTGGGATGAGGTCCTGACCCAAAGAGTCACCAGGAGAGTCAGATTAGAGCACCCTTCTAATCCAATCTTACACACAAATGACTACAATTTCCATGTGCACCAGCCAGTTTTATCAGTTGTTAAGGATGTGGGCTTTAACCCAATGGCATTGACAGAGTTAGGTAGTACAGGGCAAGATAAACAAGTGTTCTGACTTCACAGATGACATGTTCTTTTCAGGGAGGGTTGTAGCCGCAGAGAAGATGACTTGTCCCCTCTAGTGTTCTTTATACATTTAAAGAAAAAATCCAATTTCTTAAAACAACCCATAACACAGCCAGTATACATACACTCTCCCCTTCCCAAGGTGGCAGAAAAGGGTGCAATTTCTTTTGAATGAACAAGCATCATAAATGTATGCTGTCTTTGTAATACCAGGTTTATTTCAAGCACACTGCATCTTTCATTGGGTTTATTTCAAGCTCAGTCAAAACGAATGAGCACTCTGCCAGCAAACCGGCACACTCTAACTCTGCACACAGTTAACAGAGCGAACTGCTGCATTCCAATATGTCTTGTATTCAGGGCAAAAATTGATTCAGACATCCCCTCATGCCCCTACTCAGGCCCCATCTATGCTGCCATATAATGCAGTTTCAGAATGCAGATTAACTGCATTGGATTACAATGTTCCCTCACTACTTTGGAGTTTGCTTTTAGCAGACTCGCTGTTTCGCAGTTTTCAAAAAATATTAATTTAAAATATATATCGCTGTATTTTAGCTGTTTTACGGGTTTTTGCCACTGTCACTCTCCAAGGCATTTTTGCTCCTCAGTCCTCCTTCCATCCCTCCATCCTTGAAGCGCCTTTCTTTCCTTTCCTTCACTTTATTTTAAGTTTATAAAGACTTAAAATAGTGTATAACTACTAAAATAATGTATAAATATTAAAATAAATATAGCGTCCCTACATCACAGTTTTTCGCTTAACCCCCACAATAAGCGAGGGAACACTGTATTTGAGTCTACACTGCCATATAAAGCCATTCAATGCATTTAACCTGCATTCAGAAACTGCCTCGGTTAAAGAAGCAAAGATGGCACAAATCTATGGACTTAGTTGCTTCCTCATATCATCAGAAGACATGACTCACTGGAAAAAAACACTAATAGTTGGTAAGGTAGAAGGCAATAGGAAAAGAAGAAGACTAAATTACAAAAGGACAGTCTTAATCAAGGAAACCACAGCCTTGAGTTTGCAAGACCTGAGCAGGGTTTATTGGTAGCACAGTGTCTTGGAGGTCTCTCATTTATTGCACCAAGTGGTAAAATTTTGATGGCATTTAACAACAAACATCAAAACTTTTGGTGGGCATTACACTCCAAAGTCTGGAAAGTGATACCTCATATCTCAGTTCTTCATATTCTTTCATAAAAGCTTCTAGATGCCCACATGTTCCCCATTCACAATGAACAAGTCTGTCAGACTCATAGCTTACATTTGAGCAATGGGCAACATGGCAGCAGCAAGGACCTAACTGATGTTGCATAAACTCAGGTGCGTGATTCAGCTCACAAAGTGCCAGGTGGTAGGCCAGGGAGTGGGGCATATGGAGATCTCATTCCTTCCTGCCTTTTGAAACATGTTGCCACTTGCCTGTGAAACTGGAGCTTCCCCTCAATATTGTTTTACAAATGTGGCTTCTTTCCAAAAGGGCATTGCTTCACGAATATCATGCAATGGGTTGTGAGATCCTAAATTCAAATTCACATACTCCAATTACTATGCTAGATATTGATTTACACACCAGTCAAATTTCCTTGACAGCATTCTTCTGAAACCCAGATAAATTACACATTACACTATGTAAAACAGTTTTTGTTCCTGGGTTATACGCGTCGTTACCTAATTGGTTTATTCATGAAAACATGGGGAAAGTTTATTAAACTGCAAAAACTTTGATTTTGTCGGACACCTTGCAGCACATTTTGCTATAGTTTTTCAATTAATATCTGATAGAGTCTCAACCAAGTCAACACAGTTTATGGCAGCCATAAAGACAAAGTTGCTGGAGTAGAACAACTACTTTCAAAGTACCGGTAAATACCACACAATTAAACTTTCAGTCCAGGAACAGGCTACTCCGTGCAGCACCAATCAAGATCTGGAGGGCAGGAAGGTGGTGTGGCATCTCTCTGACTAGGTGCCCCATCCTGCAGTCTACCACATATAAGTGTGTTCACATGAGGGTTGGTGACTGGGACAGAATGGGTGTACTGATCACCTCGCTGCAGTAGAGTCTCCCTGCCTGAGCTAGCTGGGGTGATTTTGGGCCTGGTGTTGGAGTCCCAATGGTTCATAGCCCTGGGGGATTTCAACGCCCATGTGGAGACCACCCTGTTGGGAGAGGCTCAGGACTTCATGGCTATCATGGCAACCATGGGGCTGTCCCAAATTGTATCTGGCCCTACCCACAGAGCTGGGCACACATTAGACGTCGTTATCTGCCATAGATGACCATCACCTGATCAGGTTTAGACTGATTGTGCCTCCTAACTTCTGCAGGGGTGGAGGATCAATTACGATGGTCCGCCCCAGGAGGCTGATGGATTCGGACAGATTCCTGATAGCTCTTGGAGAGTTTCACCCACCTCGGTAGGTGATCCTTTTTCGGCATCGAGTATTTATGTCACAGCGGGTAGGCAACAGAAATATAGAAGTTTAATTCCCCATCGGCCCAAAAACTCCAGTCTCTGTTCGAGTGAATAATGAAACTCTCATTCAATTCACAAGGTAAATATATAACTTTGTATTGAATTGTATTTAACAATAACTGGCAAAACATCGAAAAACAACAGCCATCACAGCTACCTTTCTAAACATCCTTTCCTCACAGATATCAAATCCCAACTGACAAATCCCAACTGTCACTTTGTAACGGAAATTCCTCAAGGTTCCATTTAGCAGTCTTGAGACAGCGCCATCTGGTGTCAAACATGTCACACTGCAGGTCATCTCAAACTGCGAAAATATATCTTGTGCTGACTCATGAATTGCTATTCAAAAGGCAATAATCTGACAATCCTGTCGATGCTCTAGTTGCTCTCTGAAATGGGGAGATGACTAGGGCAGTTGACACGATTGCTCCAGAACATCTCCTCTCACATAGCAGATCTGAATCAGCTCCATGGTTCAACGAGGAGCTGGCAGCAATGAAGCATGTGAAGAGAGGACTAGAGCGTGTGTGGCGTTTGAGACACAGCGAGTCAGAGCAAGCATGGCTGTGCGCTTATATGCCACGGCAATCGACACTGCAAAAAATTATCAACATTGCCTCTGCAAGGAACCGTCCAGCTGAGCTGTTTTGAACAGTCAGAAGGTTATTAAATTTTGCCTTGCAAGATGGGATCACTGGACATTTGGCAGCCTGTTGTGAAACATTTCCTCGGTTCTTTATTTATTTATTTATTTATTTATTTATTTATTGTTCACTCTTATACACCGCTCCTTCCAGCAGACTCGGGGCAGTTTACAAAAGGCATATAAAAACATCCACAATTCAATTTAATACAGCAATACTAAAAGCATAAAAACAACAACTACACATAAAAACAAGCATCTTTGGGGACAAAGTCACTCTGATGCGCTCCAACCTGGATGCCATGTTAATGGCAGACTCTGAAGATGTACATGAGCACCTAACTGTCCGGTTTTAATGGAGTTATTTCAATTTGTGCAGTCCAAGGATGTGAACAAGATCCATGGAGAGGCAAGGGTGACCACACACATCCAAGACCCCTGCCCATCCATGGCTGATAAAGGAAGCCAGAGGAGGTTTGACAGAGTGGGTGAAGGTGGTGGTTAATGCCTCCTTATGAGAAGGAAATATTCCAGCATGCCTAAAGGAGGCCGTCATCACACCACTGTTGAAAAAACTATCACTGGACCCTACTTAATTGAACAACTTTCAGTCACTTTCCAATCTCCCCTATTTGAGCTTGAAACGTGTGGTAGCCTCCAGGTGTTCTTGGAAGAAACTGAATTTTTAGATTTGTTGCAGTCTGGCTTTAGACCGTGACATTGAACCGAAACAGCGTTGGTCTCCTTAGTGGATGATCTACATAGGGAACTTGACAAGGGAAGTATTTGAAGAATAAACTATTATGGATTTCAACACAGTCTGAATAAGGATTTTGAGTAAGGATTATGGATGAATGGTATCATTGCACTTTATATATATTTTAATCTATTATTGTTCTATGTGTTTTATTTACTTAACTATTTTATTGTGTAATTGATGGGACATGTTCTATGGTTATGTTTTAAACTGTATTGAATCTTGCCAGAGTTGTAAGATGCTTTGAGTCCCCCCGCAGGGGTGAGAAAGACAGGGTATAAATGAAGCTAATAAATAAATAATGGTGAAGCTGACAGATCATTTTAAAAGAAAATCTTCCAATCTGATGTTTTGACTCATTTCCCAGGATCTCTGTCCCTTGGTGGCAGGATGCTGCTTTCCTTCCTAATGGCCTCAAACACCAACGTTTATGCTTCTGTCAGTTTCTCCAGGTAATTTGGACTCCAGGGAGTACACGTCTTCACTGAAGCATAGGAACTCACTGTACTCAAAATGTCTATCCCACAGCTAGCCAGATGTAGGCCAATCCATGCAACTGACTGGATACTCCCACACACATATACACATTACAGAAGCATTGCCAGAGTGAAAACTGAAGATAGCTCTGCTCGTGTGGCAATTTCAGCAAATCTTGCTTGCCACTGAAACAGTAGGATGCAGTACTTATGCTGGATCCATACTGCCCTATATCTCAGGATCTGATCTTAGATTATCTGTTTATCCCAGATAATCTGGCAGTGTAGACTCATGTAATCCAGTATAAAACAGATAATCTGAGATTCGATCCTGGAATATAGGACAGTGTAGATCCAGCCTTACTGACATTCACTCTTCTCCACACCATTAAAGGTGCAAGAGGCATCTCCCATTTTCACTCGGGCAATCCTAAACTCCTATATTATTTCTGTTCTTGTATTTTTAAAAATACTTTGTTTTATTTACCAACATTGTTAGTTATTCTAACAAGAAAGGGCTCCTTGTTGTCTCTTCATTTTGTTGCTAAATTTGCAAAAGTGTCTTTAAATTGAGTGTGTGCTTCCATCCATTTTACTTAACACAGGGGTGCTCATTAGGTAGATCGCGATCGACTGCTCGATTCCAGGACCGAAGGAGGTCGATCCCAGCTGGATGGGGCACTTCTGAGGGGGTGGAGCCAGGTGCTGTGAAGCCCCACCCCCTTCCCCGGCTTTAGCGCTTCCGCAGCTTCTGGAGGAAAGGGGGGGGGATGCCAAGGCAGTAGTGGCATAGATAGCCACTACTGGCTTGGCATCCTCCCCCCCTCTTGCCTTCAGAAGCTGTGGAAACGCTAAAGCCAGAGTGGAAGGGGGCGGAGCCAGGCTGCGCAAAGCACCGACCCCTTCCCCCTGCTCCGCCCTGGTAGATCTTTCAGACTTGGTTTTATTAGAAGTTATTATTATTTATTATTTTATTTATTTATTAAATTCGACTTGCTATACCGCCCTCTCTGGAGCCCAGAGCGGTTTACAGAAAGTGAAGCAGACATAGAAGGTACATTAAAATACAGTTAAAAATACATTAAAATGCATTAAAACAATTTAAAGCCCCCCAATAAACATGTGGCAGGCCAAAATTAAATAGTGGCATGTCAGGCGGAACCAATTCTAAAAAGCCAAGTTTTTATCGCTTCACGGAACGGCAGGAGGGCCCGAATGGCCCGGGATCTCCTCGGGAGGCCGTTCCCAAAATTGAGCGGCTGCAGAGAATGCTCTCCGCCGTGTGGTGGCCAGTCTGCAGACTCCGATGCTGGGCACCTCCAACAAGTTGAGCCCCTCGGAACGCAGTGATCTCCCAGGCACATAAGGGGAAAGCCACTCCCTCAGGTACACTGGCCCCAAACCGTACAAGGCCTTAAAAGTTAGAACGAACACCTTGAAGATGACCCGGAATTCAATTGGAAGCCAGTGCAGCTCGCGCAAGAGTGGAGTCACGTGGTCAGATCTTAAGGCTCCTGAGAGTAGGCGGGCTGCAGCGTTCTGCACCAGCTTAAGTTTCCGGATCACCGACAAGGGTAGGCCAATGTACAGCGCATTACAGTAATCGAGCCTCGAGATGACCGTGGCTTGGATCACCGTGGCTAGGTCGCAGCAGGAGAGGTAAGGAGCCAGACGTTTTGCCAGACGCAGATGAAAGAAAGCTGTCCTGCAGGCGCAGCCAATCTGCTCCTCCATGGACAGTTGGGCGTCCAGCCGGACCCCCAAGCTTTTGACAGATGGTTGTGGGCAAAGAGAAGTAGCTCGCATGCTGAAAAAGTGTGGGCACCCCTGACTTAACATGTTATGCTTGGGACCTTATCCCATAGATTCTGGGCTCTGATTCCATGTGCTTTGGAAATGGAGTCCTACGGGAGTCTCATGGAAGCCATCACATGAGCACTTCAGTGGGACTCCGTAGCGCATGGAAACAAAGCTCAGATACATTTTGAGAAGTCAAGTACTAGCTGACTTCAAATGGGGGAAAGCGAGGGGAGGCAGACCTTGATGGGGAAAGGACATGGGATGACTGAACATCCCAGAAGATGGGACTTCTGCTTTCCCCCACTCCACTCCCCCCTCCCCCATTCATGTCCCTAGAGTAGACTGATGTTTTGTCACTGGGAACTTTTCATTTATATTTTTCAAAACGTGATTTATTGTGTATTTGACATAGAGGTTTCTCACTACATTCGCACAGCACACCTACACACTGTAGCTGACAAACTAATGTGTAATTTGGAAAGCTCTGCTTTATAGGAAGAATCCAAGACACTGAGCCTTAGTCAGAAAATAATTTCAACATTTTTAAAGCTAACGCCAAAACAAAGAACATATTTACTGCCCTTTTGATATGAAAGCCACCAGCTACCACTGGGTCAGACTGCTTTACTTTCTCTTTAAACTCTTAGGATCCTTTCACACCACACATTTGTAGTACTATGGTTCTAGTTTAATTGTCATGGAAACTTCCTTAGGAGTCAGGATTTGCAGGTGGGGGGAACATTTAAAATTTCCAGTCAGAGCATTGGTCTGGTGCCTCTGACTAAACTGCAAATCCTATGATTCCATAGCTTGCAGCCAGGATGGCCACAGTGAAACCATACTGATGCAATTCAGCAGTATGAAAGTCAAACTTAACGTTACTTATTTCGACACATTATTCTGCCTATTGTTCTTATGGCTCACAAATGGCCATGCCTACAGACAGCTGGCAAGGTGAGCCTGCAGTAGCACTCTGCTCGGCAGAGGAAAGAGGTCAAAACCATTTGGACCGAGGTAGATCGGCGCTGCTCATGTTATTGGACCTCATGGCAGCGTTTGATACTGTCAATTACCAACTTTTGACACACCGCCTGGCGGTGGCGGGGGTGAGGGGGACAGCCCTCAACTGGCTGTCCTCCTTCCTCCAAAACCGCCTGCAGCGAGTGAAGTGTGGAGGGGTGGTCTCCGAGGGCTCCCCCTTACATTGTGGAGTCCCTGAGGGGGCATTCTCTCCCCGCTGTTATTTATTTATTTATTTATTATTACTTCAAACTTGTATACCGCCACTCCCCGAAGGCTCTGAGCAGTTTACAGAAGTTTGAGTGCCCAGAGGCAACATCAAGACAACATGTACAAGATAGACAGGGGAAGAACAAAAGGGTAGGGAGGAAGGGTGGGGAGTGTCAGCGGCGGTGTCACTAGGCTCTCGCCCCGCCATCAAACGGAGGCAGGCGGGGGTGACCCAGGAGGATCACCGGTGCCAAGGGGCGCAGACTCCCGCATGGGGGCCTGAGACGGGGGTCCCGGCCCGGCTGCGCATTGTCCCTTGAGTCTGGTATGGAAGTCCAGTGTGACTCTCGGAGCTTCAACTGCTTGTAGCAGGAGCTCCAGAATGTCCTGGTGGGGAATGTCCTCGGGGCCAGCACCGACCTCAACGCAAAACGTCCTCCTTTTGTCGGGTCAACGCCGAGGGTTGGGTCCTCCAAAGGTGGGACTTCCGGCTGTTGATTGTTTCCGGGTGGTAGTTCTTCTTGGAGCCTCAGCACATGGGCTGGCTGAGCGTCTCCAAAGACGCCCGCCATGTTGGGTCTCGCTTCCTCCAGAAGGCTCCCCCAACTCTTTCCAGGGCGGCGGCGGCAGGCCTCTGGTGGAGGGGCCAGGACGGCCAAAATGTCCAGCTCGGCGAACTCCAGGCCTACCTGCAACGGGAGGTCCTCGGGGTTCGGCAGTCGTGTTCGGGGTCTTCGGGCGGTTCCTGCACAGAGGACGGTAGACCAACCTGGGAGTCGGCCTGGGCCACGGGGCATGTTGTCCTCTCGGGGGCATCAGCCTCCACAGCTGCCAGCCCAGCTTCAACGTCGGAGGTAGTCTTTACCCGATTCTCCCAGGTTGACCCCCGGGCCTCATTGGGAGAGGGCCGGTGGCAATCCTGGTCAGGGTTAGCACTGGGAAGGGTTGGCAGGGCCTCAACTGACGGGGCAGGCCTCACTTGGTCCACCACCGCAGAGCTAGTGGAGAAGTCCCATGACTGGTCCCATAGGAAGTCCTCGCCTGCAGGGCAGGCTCGCGGAGGCTCCTTCAAGCTAATGGGGTCCTGCTTTAACATCTACATGCGACCACTCACCCAATTGGTACGGAGTTTTTGGCTGGAATGTCATCAGTACGCTGATGACACCCAGCTCATTCTGAGGATGGACCCCGGGGTGGACTCTGTACCCGATAATTTCCATCTCTGCCTAGAAGCCGTGACTGGATGGCTGCGAGCCAGTAAGTTGAAGGTGAACCCAGCGAAGACGGAGATCTTGTGGCTGGGCCGTCCGGGAGGGGTAGAGACCCAGTTGCCGACGTTCGACGGCGTGGCTCTTCGCCCGCAACCGTCAATAAAGAGCCTAGGGGTCTGGCTTGACGCCCAGATGTCTATGGAGGTGCAGATTGCCTGTGCCTGCAAGATAACTTTCTACCACCTGCGACAGGCAAAACATCTGGCTCCTTACCTCTCCCGCTGCGACCTGGCCACGGTGATCCAAGCCACGGTCATCTCGAGGCTCGATTACTGTAATGCGCTGTACATTGGCCTACCCCTTGTCGGTGATCCGGAAACTCAAGCTGGTGCAGAACGCTGCAGCACGTCTGCTCTCAGGAACATCAAGATCTGCCCACGTGATTCCACTCTTGCGCGAGCTGCACTGGCTTCCTATTGAATTCCGGGTCACCTTCAAGGTGTTAGTTTTAACTTTCAAGGCCTTATATGGTTTGGGGCCAGTGTACCTGAGGGAGCAGCTTACATCTTATGTGCCCAGGAGATCACTGCGCTCAGAGGGGCTCAATCTATTGGATGTGCCGGGCATTAAGGTCTATAGACTTGCTAGCACGCGGCAGAGGGCGTTTGCCGTAGCTGCGCCAACCCTGTGGAACACCCTCCCCGAAGAGCTGCGAGCCATCCGGGACTTAATGCCGTTCCGTACAGCCGTAAAGTCCTGGCTATTCAGACAGGCATTTGGTCCATAACCAATGCCGTGTTATCAGCATCCTGTTGTGTCGCTGTCAGCATATTCCCTAAGCTTATTGTCTTGGGGGACTTCAATGTCCACGCCGACACCACCTCCCCGACGACAGCAGCCATGGACCTAGTGTCCACCATGGAGGCGCTAGGACTCTCACTGTGCAGGACCGGCCCCACACACCAAGCCGGACACACATTAGATCTGATCTTCGCGGCGGAATTCAGGTGACCCTAACCTCCGTTATGGAGGTTCCATGGTCGGATCACAGTGTCCTGGAAGTCCGATTGATTGTAGCCCCCCCTCCCGGTAAGGGTGCCGAACCCATTTTGGTTCGCCCGAAGAGACTTATGGAACCCATTAGGTTCCTGAATGCTCTAAGGGATTGGGAACTCCCCTGCGACTCGGTCGATGGGCTAGTGGAATCCTGGAACACCAGTCTTGCCGCTGCCCTAGACGAGATCGCCCCCAGGCGCTCTCTCATTCCCCGTAGTAATCGCGAGGAGCTGCGGGCGATGAAACAGAGGAGAGACAGCTAGAGGACGTGTGGCGGAGTCTCCGTGTGGCATCGAAATCGGCTTATAAGCAGTTTAAGGAGGCTTATGGAGAGCTATCAAGGAGGCGAAAAAGTCTATTATGCCTCCTTGATAAAGTCAGCCAGTTCACGCCCAGCCCAACTTTTTTAGAATAATTCGATCAATGACAACAATTCCAACTGTCCCAAATGATAGGGTTTGGCTCCAACAGCTGAGGCTTTCCAGAACTATTTTACTGACAAGATTTCAAGTCGCCGGGACATTCCAGCCACGGTTGATACAGTTAGCGAGCTCGAGACTCCACGCCACTCGGCGGGTCCACCTTCACCCGTTTCCAAAAGCTGGACGCAGCAGCTGTTGATAAGTTACTGACTGCAGCTAGGCCAACTACTTGCTCCCTCGATCCGTGCCCCTCCTGGCTTATTAGATCTTGCCGGGAGGGGTTACGTGACCCCTGGGCACGATCATAAATAGCTCCCTTGAGCAAGGAGTCTTCCCGGGGGGATTGAAAGAGGCCATGGTAAGACTGCTGCTGAAGAAGAATTTAGATCCTTCGGCTCCCTCCAATTACAGGCCTGTCCAACTTGCCCTTTTGGGCAAAGTAATTGAGAGGGCAGCAGCGGATCAGCTGCAGCAGTTCTTAGATGACACAGCTGGACTTGATCCCTACCAGTCCGGCTTCCGTATTGGGCATGGGACGGAGACCGTGCTTGTCGCCATTACAGACCAACTTCGCCGCCAGCTGGACCGGGTGGATCCCCTGCTCGTCCTGTTAGATCTGACAGCAGCGTTTGATACGGTAGACCACGCACTGTTGACCCACCGTTTAGCCAGCGCCGGAGTTGGGGGACCGCTCTTCAATGGGTGGTCTCCCTTCCTCCGGGGCCGGGGACAACGTGGGGGGCGGGGGGGTCTCCGGGGTCCCCCACTAATTGTGGGGTCCCCCAGGGGCCATCCTCTCCCCCTTATTATTCAACGTCTATATGCGCCCCTGGCCCAGCTGGCCCGCGACTTTGGTCTGGAGTGTTATCAGTATGCGGATGACACCCAGCTTCTGCTGAGAATGGACGGCAGGCCGGACACCGTACCGATTGTTTCCACCGATGCCTGGAGGCCGTGACTGGTTGGCTGCGTGCCAGCCGGCTGAAGGTGAACCCGTCGAAGACGGAGATCCTGTGGCCCGCCGCCCGCGGCTGGGTGGGTGCCGGTTGCCTACCCTAGATGGCGAGCAGCTTAGCCCGTCATCTTCGGTTAAGAGCTTAGGTGTTCAGTTGGACTCCCTGCTGACCATGGAGGCCCAGGTCTCCGCGGTCTGCAGGGGGTCCTTCTATCACCTGCGACAGGCTAGGCGACTGGCACCCTACCTGTCCGGGAATGACCTGGCGACGGTAATCCAAGCGATGGTCATCTCAAGACTAGACTACTGTAACGCCCTCTACATTGGCCTTCCTGTCGACACCGGAAACTCAAGCTAGTGCAGAATGCCGCCGCCGCTTGCTGACGGGTTCGTCAGTAAAGGAGCATATTACGCCCATTCTCCGGCAACTGCACTGGCTTCCTATTGAGTACCGAATTGTCTTCAAGGTGTTGGTACTGACCTTTAAGGCCCTTCATGGCCTAGGGCCTGCGTACCTGAGGGACCGCCTTACCCCGTATTTGCCCCGAGATCACTGCGGTCAGATGAACAGAATCTGCTGGCCATTCCATCTGTCCGCTCCTGCCACCTATCCGCGACTCGACGGAGAGCTTTCTCAGCGGCAGCTCCAGCGCTGTGGAACTCTTTGCCGGACAGTGTTCGAGCCATTTCGAACTAGTCCCTTTTAGAAGGGCTTGTAAGACCGCCCTTTTTGGACTAGCGTTCAATTAAACCCAAACGGATAGTATATTGTATACTCTCTGTATTCCCTGCACCTCGTGATATGTTGAATTGTTTTAACCTGTTTTTATGTTTATTGTAGGGCTACATGTCTGTGACATGCTGCCCATGTGTATTTTATTGTTATCCGCCCCGAGCCTGTAGGGAGGAGCGGAATACAAAACTGAAGAAATAAATAAATAAATAAATAAATAAAATAAATATTCCTACTGCCATTGCAGTTCTGCTGGATTTTGATTTTAACTGGGAGTTTTATCTGGTTTTATTGCATTTTATGTGGTCATCTGTTTTTAACTCTGTAAACCGCTCTGGGCCCCAGAGAGCGGTATATTAAGTCGAACGAATAAATAAATTTTCCTGTCTACTTCCCACTAGCTTTTGGTTATTTCTCCCAGATGCATATGGATTCTTTTCCTCTTCCTATCAAGCCCCTCTAGCAAATATCCACTACCTGTGGAATGAGATAGTCTGTTTCCAATGTTTCCTGTCACAGCAGGTGGCGCATGGATTGATATTGATGTACTCTCTCTCTCTCTCTTACAACACAAAGATAAAAGGAGCCAGCTGGTGAGTGAGGAAAAAAGACCCAGAGCGGCTTATCATAAAAGAAAGCTGTCTTACCCATATGTCAAGAGAATTGTTAAAGGTGAGTTCAATTGCTCCTGAGTTCCCACGGTCCAAGAATAGCCTCCATTGTCCAATAGTGAGCTTCTGCCACATGCCACATCAAAATGATAAATGGGTGGAGCTCGGTTTTCCTACTTCCCTCCCTATTTAAAATATGAGATGACTCATTAATTTACCATTCATGATACTGCCATTTTTATTAATATCTGTTTCCCAAAAACTGGGAAATGTCAGGGAAGAGTTGGCCCTACTGTTTTGTTTCCAGCCTGCTATGATTTGTACTCTATCCCTAGTCACAGGCCCACAAAGTACATCTGCATCCAGACTGCTTAAGTTAAAACAAAAACATTCCATCCTCGACCTCGTCTCTATTAAACATTTCTCCCTGTTCTATGTCTGCGATCCCTTCTGTCCTACTGGCTTTGGTGTTTGTTTTCCATCCCTTCTGGAATGAGTGGGAGCAGAGAAAGGAGAAAGCTGAAAGCTCAGAGGCTGCAATAAACTTCTGTGTCATCCCTGATGTTGAGCAGAATAGTGGGCAAACATTTTGCTACATATCCCAATCTCTATAACAGCACAAGCAAACTTCGACCCTCCAAGTGTTTGGACTTCAACTCCCACAATTCCTAACAGTTGGTAGTCTATTAGGAATTGTGGGAGTCAGGGCCGTAGCCAGGATTTTGATTCAGGGGGTGGAAGAGGGTCTACCCTAGCAAACCTTTTGTATTGTTATCCCAATAACCCCATGAATGTGGGATATAATGAGCATGGTGATCAGATCATGATATGAATAAACATAACAGTTTAAATAATGTACCAGTAAGGCCTTCTCGCGGACCACCCTGAGAATTTGGGGGAGGGGGGCTGAAGCCCTCTAAGCCCCCCCCCCCGGCTACATGCCTGGTGGGAGTTGAAGTCCAAAACACCTGGAGGGCCAAAATTGCCCTCTACAAGGACCAGATACTTGCTTTTATTTAAATGAAAACTGGGCCAACTAATACTACAGATATACTATTATTATTATTATTACCCCACCCCTGTCCCCGGACTTAGAGTAGTTTACAGCAAACGAACAAATACAATAAATAATAAACATAGAAAACAATCACATATCTATACACATAATACCATTGTTAATGTATATGTGTGTATGTGGCTGGAGTGTCCACTTTCACAGACAGCCTCCCATTCCACAAACAGCTATAGCTCCGACACACCAATGGCCTCCATCCAATGACATTGCAGGTTATAGTGAGCACCATGAACATGTTTAACCCCTGCCAATGTTCTCCACAAACACCATTCTGCCCACCACCCTAGTGAAGCCTTTCATACTGGGAAAATTTCACCCTACACTTTGTGTTTTTCCTCCACCACAGGCATCCCAGTGTTCCTTACTCTCTCTCTCTCTCTCCATTAGTATTGAATTTGCATGATTCCACCCACTGCCTCTACCATAGATCTTTCCTATTCAGGAACTGATCAGCAACTGAAAACACTGGAGGGGGTTGGAAGACTGGCTCAACATGATGGAAATTGTAGCTCATCCTGCATCGAGACACAGCACTGTGACCCCCACCAACAATGGACCTGGATATTTGGCACACAGAACCCCCATGACCAAGTTTGGAGGCAATTAACTTTGATTTATAGCAGTTGTAGTTTACCTACATCCAGAAAGCACTTGAACCCAACCAACAATGGATCTGGATCAAGCTTGCCATGGATGATGGAATTTGCAGTACTTTCACTCACTTCCAGAGACCACTGTGACCCTCACGAATGACGGACCTGGACCACATTTGGCACACATACCTATGGCCCACTTTTCTTCCTGATGTGGTTTGGAGGAGGATGGTTCATGGATAATAGGATTTGCAGTACCTTAACCCTATTTGGCTCCCACAGACCACTGCGAACCTCACAAAAATGGACTTATACTAAATTTGGCACACAGAGCTCCACCCCATGACCCATTTTATATCCTGGTGATCAGGACCAAACTTGGCAAATACCCCCCCCCCCTCCTTAGCCAACAGAACATGCTGTAGGGGTTTGTGGGGAGGCTGACACCCGTATGGGAGTTGTAGTTCACCTTGCATCCAGAGAGCACCCTGAAGCATACCAATGGCAGATCAGAACCAAACTTGGCACACAGGGTCTCCAGGACAAACACAACATACTGGAGGGGTTTGTGGGGAGATTGACCCACCCGCATGGGAATTGTAGTTCATCCTGCATCCAGAGAGCACTATAAAGCCCACCAATGACAGATTAGGACCAAACTTGGCACACAGAGCTCCCAGGACCAAGAAAGCATACTAGAGGGATTTGTGAGGGGACAGACCTACCTGAGTGGGAGTTGTAGTTCATCTTGCATCCAGAGAGCACCTTGAAACTCATCAATGACAAATTACCAAACTGATATTACCTAAAATGCAAGCAAAACAATGCTTTTTCAAATAACCCAGGCATTGCAGGTCCCCAAGCTAGCCGATTAATAAAACATAAGAACACAACAATATAAGCATAAATAAACAACAAGATAAAAACTATAAAACCATTATAAAAAAATGTATAACGCTGTTTAAAACCATCTATTCCTATGATCAAGGTACTAGGTCTTTTGGGCTTTTGTGTATTTTAATATGTTGTTGTAGATGTTTTAAAATTGTATAGCATTGAATCTTGATGTAAGCCAGTCTGAGTCCCTCTATGGAGGTGAGAAGGTTGGGGTACAAAAGTTTAAATTAAATAAATAATAGGTACTATGCCTAAATTCCACAAAAATCCAGTGAGCATGGTCTCTTTACTGACAGAATTTGTGTGTAAACTTGATGCCTGACCAATGGTGATTCAAAAACCAGATAATTTAAACATCTACCTGCTGCCTGGAAGTGACTAATGAAAACTGGTGATAGGGTAAGACCTAGATGGGAATGCCATTTTTCTGCCTTCCATATTTCACTCTTTGGAGCTAACTTTGTAATTAAAAGAAGTCCTTTCCGATCTATTGCAGACAGAGAGAACAAGACTGTCACAGAGAAACTGAAAGTCTCTGGATCTGGAAAATTGTCTTATACAGTCATCAAACCATACAGTTGGAAGTGATCACAAGGGCCATCCAGCCCAACCCTCAGCCATGCAAATACACAGAATCAAAGCAGCCATGACAGATGGCATCCAGCCTCTGTTTAAAAACCTCAGCACTCCAAGGAAGCATATTCCACTGCAAAACATGTCATACTGTCAAGGAGTTCTTCCAAATGTTTAGGTGGAATCTTTTTCCACTTGCAATCTGAATCTATTCCTCTGTGTCCTATTCTTCAGAGCAACGGAAAATCAGTTTCCCCTCTTCTCAATGTGACATATTTCGAAATAGTTAAATATGGCTATCATGTCACCATTCAGACATCTTTTCTCCAAGCTAAGCATATCCAGCTACCTAAGTTGCTCCCCATAGGACTTGGCTTTCGAACCTTTAGAATCATAGACTCACAGTTGAGAACACATGAGCCATTCAGTCTAACCACCTGCCTTGCAGGAAAAGCACCATCAAAGTACGCCACAATCAAAGCACTCTCCAAAGAAGGAGGTTCCCCCACACTCTGAGGCCTTACTAAAACCAAGATAGACCACATCCATAGCCGTCCCTACATCTACCAAGCTTGTAACTCTATCAAAAAGAGATAAAGTTCATCTGGCATTACTTTTTCTTTTTGGAAACCCATATTGACATTTTGTGAGTATGGCATTCTTTTCTAAGTGTTGACCAGACGGTAATTGTTTGGGTCCTCTTTCTCCCCCCCTTTTTGAAGAAGGAGACCACATTTGCCTTCTTCCAATCTGCTGGAACTTCTATTCTCCAGAAAATCTCAAAGATGATTGCCAGTAGTTCAGAAACTACTTCTGTCAATTATTTTCATATCCTGAAGACTTGAGTTCATTTAGACAGATAATCCTGCACTGCCCCTTTAAGTTTTCTGAGCTGCATTTCCCCTACTGCATCCTCTACTCCAGGGCTGCCCATATACGGCCCCCCAGCCCCTTCCCTCCGGCCCCCTAAGCTTTTTAATAAAAAATTAAAATTGAAAAATAAAATAAATAATAAAAATTAAAAAATATCTACTTCCGGGTTCGGAGCGAGTATCGCGAGAATACGCAATCCACACGGGATTTCGCTGTCAACGCGAGATCACGCCGGCGTTGACAGCGAAATCCCGTGTGGATTGCGTATTCTCGCGATACTCTTCGGCTACTCTACTACTGGATCGCTGAGGCCCACAGACGTGATTAGGACCTTCTTCAACTCAGTCGGTCGTCGCCTCTCTCGTCGTCTGGGTACTCCTGGATCCTGCACGTTTGGAAAAGGTAGCCGAAGCAGGGGCTCCTCAGGGCTCCTCATTCCCACCCCCATCTCCCCTCATGTATTAAATATAAAATTAAATATATTTAAAGATGAAATAAGGGAGATGGGATACATTAAAATAAGGGGAGGGAGGATGGAATTAAATATATTTAATATTAAATTAAAATAAGGGGAGAGGGGAGGATGGAATTAAATATATTTAATATTAAATTAAAATAATTTAATATCTTATCCCTGCATTTTATCTCAGTAAAAGATTATATTTGACTGTATGCATGCCCCTTTTGAATGCCCACCCTGCATTTAATGTTAGTAAAAGATTATATTTGACTGTATGAATGCCCCTTTTGAATGCCCACCCTGCATTTATTGTTAGTAAAAGATTATATTTGACTGTATGCATGCCCCTTTTGAATGCCCACCCTGCATTTAATGTTAGTAAAAGATTATATTTGACTGTATGCATGCCCCTTTTGAATGCCCACCCTGCATTTATTGTTAGTAAAAGATTATATTTGACTGTATGCATGCCCCTTTTGAATGCCCACCCTGCATTTGGAGACGGAAACCTAGCGGGGCAAACAGAGCGACTTATAGAGAACAGCATAGAGAACAGCATAGGCTGTATGAACATGAGATCAAGGAGGCGAAGAAATCCTACAATGCCGCCCAGATTATAGCTGCCGGCTCCCGTTCAGCACAGATCTTCAAAGTAGTCCGGAGCCTTCTAGCGTCCCCACGGAGTGACCCTAAAAACTCTGTGGTAACAGCAGAAGACCTCCAAGAGTACTTCATCGGTAAAATCACGGCACTCCGGCGTGACCTCCCGCCCATCCCGGAGGAAGAGAGTGAGAGGACCCGATGCCCAACTCAGACCAGCGGGCTCTGCCTAACCGAATTCAGGCCTCTTACCCTGGAAGAGGTGGAAAGGTTGGTGACCGTGGCAAGGGCGACGACCTGCCCCATGGACCCTTGTCCATCGCACTTAATTAAGTCTTGCATGGACTCCTTATCGGACGCTCTGAGGGACCTGGTGAATCTTTCCCTGGATACATGCATCTTCCCTGAGTCCCTGAAGGAAGCCAGAGTTAGGCCCCTCCTGAAAAAGGCGAGCCTTGACCCCGATGAACTGTCGAACTACCGCCCTGTTGCCAATCTGCCCTTCCTGGGTAAGCTTCTGGAGCGGGCGGTGGAAAGCCAGCTGCGTGATTTCCTTCACCGGTCCGGGGCCTGGACCCGTTCCAGTCAGGATTTCGTGCAGGCCACGGAGTAGAATCTGTCTTGGTAGCGATCACAGACGACATCCGCCGCCAGTTAGATGGAGGGGGCTCGGCTGTCCTGGTCCTCTTAGATCTAACCGCGGCCTTCGACACCGTCGACCATGACCTGCTACTCCGCCGCCTGGCTGCTTCTGGGATCCGGGACAAAGCTCTGACCTGGCTAGGATCGTTCCTGCGGGGTCGCTCGCAGCGGGTCGAGTGGCAGGGCCAGGTCTCCAGGAAATGCGAGTTGGAGTTGCTATCTTGTCTCCCACCCTTTTTAACATCTATGTCCAGCCCCTGGCCAGCATTGCAAGGAGCCATGGTTTCAGCTGCTACCAATACGCCGACGACACACAGCTGCTGTTTAAGCTCGATCCAGGGATGTCGTCAGTGCCGGAAAACTTTAGTCAAGGACTGAGGGCGGTGACTAGCTGGCTCAGAGCACATAGGCTAAAAATCAACCCGACAAAACGGAGATCCTCTGGCCTGGCCGACCCGCCCCTCACTCACCATTACCACTCTTTGAAGGCGTGCCCCTGTCCATCCCCCGGCGGTGAAGAGCCTGGGAGTGATTCTGGACGAGAGACTGACGATGGAGGCCCAGATCCAGGCCGCAGCCAAGGGTGCCTTCTTCCACCTTCGCAGGGCCCGTCGGTTGGCCCCCTACCTACCATCAGAGGCGCTGAAGACCGTGATACATGCCACCGTGGTCTCCCGACTTGACTACTGCAATGCCCTGTATGCGGGCCTACCATTGTCCACGACTCGGAGGTTGAGACTCGTCCAGAACGCAGCGGCCAGACTAATCTCTGGGGCACCGGCGAGAAACCACATCTCACCAATCCTGAAAGACCTTCATTGGTTGCCCACAGAGTGCAGAGTGATCTACAAACTCATGGCGCTAACCTTTAAAGCACGGCAAAGAATCGGACCTGCCTATTTGAGCGACCGGCTGATAGACCAACGCAGCGAAAGACCTGTGCGTGCCATAAACGGTGACTGTATAGCCATCCCAGGGGTGAGAGAGGCCCGGCTGACAGAGACCCGACGGAGAGCCTTCTCTGTGGTGGCTCCTATGATCTGGAACACGCTCCCACCTGCACTCAGGGCCACATTGGCCCCTACTAGATTTCTGTCGGACCTGAAAACCTGGCTTTTCGGCCGGGCGTTTGGGGATTGACTGGATGGTCTGGAAGCTGAGCCTCTAATGGCTCTCTATATCTATACCTATACCTGTGCTTTTAACTGTTGTACCTGTGGTTTTTAAACAATGTAAGTCGCCCGGAGCACCAGTGGTGGAGGGCGACTCACAAGAAATAAAGTTATTATTATTATTATTATTTATTGTTAGTAAAAGATTATATTTGACTGTATGCATGCCCCTTTTGAATGCCCACCCTGCATTTAATGTTAGTAAAAGATTATATTTGACTGTATGCATGCCCCTTTTGAATGCCCACCCTGCATTTAATGTTAGTAAAAGATTATATTTGACTGTATGCATGCCTTTTGAATGCCCACCCTGCATTTAATGTTAGTAAAAGATTATATTTGACTGTATGCATGCCCCTTTTGAATGCCCACCCTGCATTTAATGTTAGTAAAAGATTATATTTGACTGTATGCATGCCCCTTTTGAATGCCCACCCTGCATTTAATGTTAGTAAAAGATTATATTTGACTGTATGGATGCCCCTTTTGAATGCCCACCCTGCATTTAATGTTAGTAAAAGATTATATTTGACTGTATGCATGCCCCTTTTGAATGCCCACCCTGCATTTAATGTTAGTAAAAGATTATATTTGACTGTATGCATGCCCCTTTTGAATGCCCACCCTGCATTTAATGTTAGTAAAAGATTATATTTGACTGTATGCATGCCTCTTTTGAATGCCCACCCTGCATTTAATGTTAGTAAAAGATTATATTTGACTGTATGCATGCCCCTTTTGAATGCCCACCCTGCATTTAATGTTAGTAAAAGATTATATTTGACTGTATGCATACCCCTTTTGAATGCCCACCCTGCATTTATTGTTAGTAAAAGATTATATTTGACTGTATGCATGTACTCCATTATCCCCAAGTTAAGCACTGTTAACCTTTTGGAGAAGACTGAAGCAAAAAAGATGTTGAGTAGCTCTGCTTTGTTCTGTTAGCATTTCATCATTTCCTGTATGCAGTGGCATCTTCTGATGTTTTTGGTTCCCACAAGTTTTGTTTATTGGAAAGGATTTGAATTAGCTCCAGGACCAAACCAGGAGCTCCTGATAACAGGCGAAGCTCCATCATCAGATCTAGAGGAAGAGCCAGTGGCCACTCACAATGGAATCTACGTCTTTCCTCTCTACTTCTCCACTACTCCAAACTTTTCATGTCTCCAGATATTGAGGGCATTTAGGGACTCTGTTAAGCTGGTAGTAGAAAACCACTTCTTCCTGATTCTGCAGATATTTCTTCCATCTACAGAAATAGCCAACTGGATCCAAGCCTGTATTCTTTTAAAGCTCATATTTCTGCCATTCTTCAATTTGGAAAAGATTTTACTAGTTGTGCCAATTCTTTGATAAAACATTAACGGCAATCATAGCTAAGAGGCTTCAGGGCACTTTACCAATAATAATTCACTTGGATCAAGCAAGAATTATCCATTAGCAACAGGGAACAGATCATGAGGTTAGTGTCAAACAAAATAGTAATGGAATTGATCCACCTGCAATCATCTAAATCAGTGTTTCTCAACCTTTTTTGAGCTGCGGCACACTTTTAACATTAAAAAAATCCGGGGGCACACCACCAACCAAAATGACACAAAATGACACTCTCACACAGTAAAGAACGGCTGAGGATGGTGACCTGCTGGGAGCGCGAAGCCAGGGAGGGGGCGGAGCCAGGCCGTGCCATGCCCCGCCCCTCCCCCCGGCTTCAGTTCTCCCACAGCTTCGCCAGCCTTGAGGGGGCAGTGCCAAGCCAGCATTGTGCTGGCTCTGCCACTGCTGGCTTGGCACTGCCCCCTCAAGGCTGGCGAAGCTGTGAGAGCGCTGAAGCCAGGGGGAGGGGAAGCCATGCCCCGCCCTCTACCCCAGCTTCAGCTCTCCCGCAGAGGAGGAGCATGAGCAGTGGATGGGCTTCAGTGAGCGGGGCTCGTTCTCCGTGCGGCTTCAGAGAGCGAGGGGCGAGAGTCATGGTGGGAGTCATGGCGGATTGGAGGCTGGCTGGGGAAACGGCCGAAGGAGGCGGTGCCCCGGCCCCTTCTTTTTCTTTGCCGCTGCCCAGCCCTTCCTCCTCCTCCCCCAAGCAGCAGGAGTTCAGCAGGAGGAGGGGGGAAGGAAGGGGGGCAGAGAGCTTTTCTCGCGGCACACCTGATGATCGCTCACGGCACACTAGTGTGCCACGGCACACTGGTTGAGAAAGACTGATCTAAATGATATACAGAAGGCCTTTTAAACTGATATTGTGATTTTATAAGTAATACAAACATAGTGATACATCTATAATAAAAGTAGTCCTAGTATGTTATAAGCAACTTCTGTTACCTATAACCAGTCCCCCTTTTAACAAAGAAAGAAATTATTTCTTACCCTCTCCCTCCATTTATATAAAAAAATAATTCTTCCAAAAGGAATGCACTGTTTTTTTAAAAATTACAAATTTTATTCTACATGTTTGCTGTTTATACAGTACATTGATACATGCTTTAAGACCATAACATCACTTTTTTACATAATCCCCATCCTTTTCAACTGCCTTGGGCCTGCATGCCTGAATGGTAAAATCTTGGATCGGCTCATCAGAATCACTGTTTAGCAGCTGCCATAAGGAGCCATCTTCAAATCTTGTTCCATGGAGGGAGAAAGGCCAGATCAGGACTATAAAGCAACTGTGTCCACCCCAGGCCCGGATTACCCATAAGGCCAGACAAGGCCATGGCCTCGGGCGGCGGCCATGGGGAGGGCGGCAAAATGGCGACCGGACGTTCGGGCCGCCACGGCATCTAGGTTGCAGTGAGTTGTTGAGGAGGGAGGGAGCGAGCAGGAGGAGGAGCCGAGGTGAGGAGCCAGGAGAGTGGGGGGGGCGGGTTCCAGGCCGGCCTTTTTCCTCCCTTCCTCCCTCTTCCCGCGTGAGGGAGAAGGAGCCGGGGGGAAGTCCCGCCCCTAGGCGTCTGACGGGGCTTCCCCCCGACGCCTCCTCACTCGCATGCACGGGCACCCCTCCCGTGCATGCGAATGAGATTAATGAAGAGGATACATTAGCTTCAGAGGAAAACATCTTGGAACTAAACATGCTAGGAAAAACCCATGTTGGGTTCTCCTTAGTGTTACCATAAATAGAAAATGATTTGAAGGCACACAACCACAAACAATAAATTTAAGCTACATCAGTGCATCTGAAAAAGTGGATTAGTATTCCTGAAATCTCACACACAAGGAGGTCTCAAAATCATATTATTGACAATGGTCATGTGCAGAAAAACAGTTGTTCCTTGTAGCATGTTGAAAAACACCATGCCATTAGAAGAAGAAACAAAAACACATGTACCATATGTGTGCTTGAAGATTTGGGCAACATTGCATACATCTGTAGTCCACTACATGATAGTCATGTTGAATTTGGAAGCATGTTATATGGAAGACAGGACAAAACTGTTTTTCTTGCTCATAATAATAATAATAATAATAATAATTTTTATTTATATCTCACCACCATCTCCCCAAGGGGACTCAGAGTGGCTTACGAAGGCACTCCAAGGTGCAGCATGTAACATGAATGGTACAGGAGTATAAAACAAAATTACATAGAAATGATAATGACGACCACTATCAACACATAATATAAAATATAATAGCACAATTTTAAAACACAGACCATCTGTAGATAAATCTAGATGCCTTGAGTTCACAACTAAAGTGCCAGAGTGTAAACCTCATACGGGCCCATTTCAACCTACTTGAGGTCAAAAGCCTGTTTAAAAATCCATGTTTTTAGGCTGGATAGGAAAAATTTAAGGGTGGGAGGTTAACCTGATCTAATAATGTGATATATGCACAATAGTAGCTGTGAGACTTGTTATTATTATTGTGTGTTGAGTTATTTATATATATGTAATATTTTTGCTTCACACTTGGAAGATATTTAACCAATGAGTGTGTGTGTGTGTGTGTGTGTATAGACAGGCCAAATTGGATGTACTTTTGATTTGACATTCTTGTCATTTGTGTTTACCAGTTAAGGTAGTTCCCCAGCGCCTGCTTGTTTGGGGGGGGGGGATATAATTTTCGCCTACCATTTAAAATTACTCAGGTCCACCTCATATCCTCCCTTGATGGGCTGTCACCTTGTCATGGTGAGGAGGCTTGCATTTTCCAATAAACCTGCGGGCACAATGACTGGAGTCATGCACTCCCAGGAGTGGCCATGGAGGAGGTTCCAGGCCAACCACAGTCCGAAGATCTAAAGACCTCAACGGTGGAGGATAACATGGTACATGTTACAATGGCTGTGAAGGCAGAAGAAGGCTGCAACAGATTGAAAAGTCACGGTCCTCCGCCATCAATTCCACTGGACTGACCATGTTGTCCGGATGCCCGACCAATGTCTCCCAAAGCAGTTGCTCTACTCCGAACTCAAGAATGGAAAACAGAATGGTGGTGGGTAGGAAAAGAGATTTAAAGATGGGCTCAAAGCCAACCTTAAAAACTCTGGCATAGACACTGAGAACTGGGAAGCCCTGGCCCTTGAGTGCTCCAGCTGGAGGTCAGCTGTGACCAGCAGTGCTGTAGAATTTGAAGAGGCACGAATGGAGGGCGAAAGAGAGAAATGTGCCAAGAGGAAGGCGCATCAAGCCAACCCCGACCGGGGCTGCCTTCCACCTGGAAACCAATGCCCTCACTGCAGGAGAAGATGCAGATCAAGAATAGGGCTCCGCAGTCACCTACGGACCCACTGCCAGTACACCAATCTTGGAGGACAATCCTACTCGGACAACGAGGGATCACCTAAGTAAGTAAGTAATACTACTCATATCGCAAATAAAATCTCAGATACAATTTTGAAACTAGGAAAGCTGACTTTTTGTTAGCAGATACATTGCTTTCAAACATCAACACTAACCTTATTTGGGTTTTGAAAAATTAGGGCAAGGGTTATGATTAGCATCTGTCTGGATCCTATTACAATCTGTTCTACTCCCATAAATAGGCTTGATGCCTGCGTCCTTAATATTACTAGGTACTGAATTTGAAGAAGAGGGTTTATATCCACAAAAGATCATGCTAAAATAAGTCCAGTTCATCTGAACAGCCCCATGCCTCCCCCCCATTCCCCTTTGTTCCTTCTTTTTATGTGGCAAGAGACTCACACGACTTCTTTTTTGAAAACTACCCTCAAGGTATAAATCACTGAAGGAAATGCAAGCTCAGGCGTCTCCTAGCAAGCATGATAAATCAGGATGTTCTGACATTTGTCTTCAGTTATCTTTAACAAGGGCCAGAAAGGAACAGCTAGGAGTAGGCAGAACCTGCCTGACTTCTTTCGAATTATTATTGAGAAACTTTCACCAGTTGAGGCATGAAACAAACTCAGGGTTAATCTGCATACTCTATCCAGCACGCTTCTTACTAGGAAGAACAGTATATTCCTCAATTAAACATACAGTTCAGCCCCCTATTTTTCAAATGAGCAGTTGCTCTGACTGCAAGGAGGAAAACATACAGTAAGGGCAGGGAAAGGAGGTCCATTCTAGTGGCTCTCTTGAGAGAAAAGCATTTCATCCTCTTCTCTCTGAACGTTTTGCGCAAGAAAAATTGTAAGAACATAGGTCTCAATATTCTTGATTTCCTCTCTCCTGTATATGTCTTTTTCCTTTCTGCCATTTCTTATTTAGACCAGTGTTTTTCAACCTTTTTTACATTTACAAAATACTGGGGCACAAACACCAACCAAAATGACACAAAATTTATTTATTTATTTATTATTGAGGCTTCTATGCCGCCGACTCCTGGGGGCTCGTGGCGGCTCACAAGAGCCAGGGGCATAAAAACAAAGATTAAAAACATAAAACAATTGAACAATTAGAGCAATAGCAGAACAGGCAATAAAACAAATGGAGCAGCAACAGGAGCCACAACACAGTACCCAGAGCACGCGGGCCTACTCTCCGAAGGCCTGCCTATACAGATGGGTTTTGCAGGCCCGCCTGAATGGGAGTAAATCCCTCAGGGCTCTGGTTTCGGCCGGGAGGGCGTTCCACAGCGTGGGGGCTATGACGGAGAACGCCCTCCGGTGGGTAGATGTCAGGTGTGCCGACTTTGCTGATGGTATTTCCAGGAAGTTGGCATCCTCAGACCGTAGTGATCTCGATGGGCAATAGGGAGTGAGGCGGTCCCTCAGATACGCTGGCCCCAGGCCGTACAGAGCCTTGAAGGTAAGAACCAACACTTTGAAGACGATCTGGTGCTCAATAGGCAGCCAGTGCAGATCCTGCAAGACGGGTGTTATACGGCAACCTGCTGGCGTGCCAGACAGGAGCCGGGCGGCAGTGTTCTGCACCATCTTGAGCTTCCGGATCAACAACAGAGGAAGGCCAACGTAGAGCGCGTTACAGTAATCTAGCCTTGAGATGACCGTGGCTTGGATCACCGTGGCCAGGTCGTTCCGGGAGAGGTAGGGGGCCAGCCTCCTTGCCTGGCGGAGGTGGAAAAAAGCAGGCTTGCTGACCGCAGAGACCTGGGCCTCCATGGTCAGCTGGGAGTCCAGGTGGACCCCCAGGCTCTTCACAGACGGCGCTGGGCACAGCGCCGCACCGTCTAGGGTCGGAAGCCGGGCATCCACCCCGCCCGGGCGACCTAGCCACAAGATCTCCGTCTTCACCGGATTCACCCTCAACCTACTGGCTCGCAGCCATCCAGTAACGGCTTCGAGGCAGTGCTGGAAATTATCGGGGACGGGCTCCGGCCTGCCCTCCATCCTCAGAATGAGCTGGGTGTCGTCAGCGTACTGGTGACAAACCAGCCCATAACTCCGCACCAGCTGTGCAAGCGGCTGCATGTAGATGTTAAATAACAGAGGGGAGAGGATGGCCCCCTGAGGAACTCCGCAAACTAATGGGGAGCCCTCGGAGACCACCTCGCCCCTCCTCACACGCTGAGACCGCTGGTGGAGGAAGGAGGTCAGCCATTTAAGGGCTGTCCCCCTCACTCCAGCCATGGCCAGGCGGTGGATCAATAGATTGTGGTCGACCGTGTCAAACGCTGCCGTGAGGTCCAATAACACGAGCAGCGCAGACCCGCCTTGGTCGAGCTGGCAGCGGAGTTGGTCTGTGATGGAGACCAGGACCGTCTCCGTCCCGTGCCCCGAACGGAAGCCGGACTGGAAGGGGTCTAGCCACGTTGCATCATCTAAGAAGGACTGCAATTGCTTCATTACTGCCCTCTCAACTACCTTGCCCAGGTACGAAAGATTCGACACTGGGCGGTAGTTGGAGGGAACCGCAGGGTCCAATGACGGTTTCTTTAGTAATGGAGCTACCACCGCCTCTTTCAAGCACTCTGGAAAGACTCCTTGCTCAAGGGAGCTGTTTATGATATTCAACAGAGGCCCACGTAACCCCTCCAGGCAAGATCTAACAAGCCAGGAGGGGCACGGGTCGAGGGAGCAGGTGGTGGGACGGGCTGCAGCCACTCTAAATGACACTCTAACTCTAAAATGACACTCTAACACAGTAATACATATAGTTAATATGTTTTTAAATGTATTTATACACTCAGTGTGAAAGCTGGGTCTGTTTCGATGAACACAACATATATATGACTTCCTCTCACATATTTATACATGGCTATCATGTCTTCTCTCAGCCTTCTCTTCTTCAGGCTAAACAGGCCCAGCTCTTCAAGCCGCTCCTCATAGAGCTTGTTCTCCATACCTTTGTGAAATTTCACCCTGAGTGAAACTTGCTTCCAGTTAATTATGGATGTCATGAAGCTGTTATAAACAGTCCATTGGGGCGGGGGGAGGCAACTCTTTAAAAATCCAGTTAAATAGTAAAAAAAAACCCATTTCCAAGCAGAGAGGCTCAATTTGTTTCTTGGAAACCTGTGAGGGAGCTGCTAGGAGGGGGGAGAGTTTCCCACGGCACACCTGATGGTCGCTCACGGCACACTAGTATACCACGGCACACTGGTTGGGAAACACTGATTTAGACTGTGATGTCTGCAGGCCAGGCTTATCTTTCTAAGAATTTTGTGTCAAAATGTATATTATAAGAAACACTAAGTAGGAAGCTGCAATCAGCAGTTGACTGCAGAACCTACAGCCAAACACAGATGTAAAGATGACCCCGCAAAGCCAGGTTCTATAAAACAATTGGGGCAAGAGGCAAATTGGTTAATACTTAAAAGACTCATTTTAAATAGTACCAGAGGCAAGGGAACATGGAGTGGAGAGGTTAGTGTGAAGTGGCACTAAAAGATACGAATGCAGAAGAAAGCAGAGTTCAAGACTGGACCTGTCATAATCTTATCTGTAGAAAATAAAACTAAGCAATGTTAGATGTCATTACAAAGTTCTGTAAATTAGTGAAAAAATCCCAGTTACTAAAGGAACATTTTGCAGAAGTCAATCAAAGTTAGGGCTTGAAAATCCCAACCTGAAGCTGTTTACAGCATTTTGAATTGATCAACATTTTGAAGTATCAACTGCACTTTAATCTGATGCTCCATTTGGTCTGCTGCTCCAAAAACTACATCATCCTGGTAAACAGACCAGGCAGAGAGCTTTCTCCGTGGCGGCCCCCATGATCTGGAACTCACTGCCACCTGCCCTCAGAGCCACTTCGACCCGGACTAGGTTCCTGTCAGACCTGAAAACCTGGCTCTTCCGCCTAGCGTTTGGGGCCTGATCGGTACCTTGAATGACTGAGCCTCTCCTTGCCGTCTGTATCTATGTTTTTAAAATTGATGTACATTGATGTATTTTGGGGTTTTTAAATTATGTAAGTCGCCCGGAGCACCGGTGGTGGAGGGCGACTCACAAATATTAAAGTATTATTATTATTATTATTATTAAAAGTGTGGAAACGTTATTTTAAATTAATCTTATGACCTCTCACAAATGAAATTCCTTTTCTGTGTCTTCCTGTGAATGCAAGTTTTCAGACTACCTTAGAATGATGTGATATTTTGAAGTACTCAGGCTGCCTCTTGTAACTTTCTCAGAGTTCACCAAAAACCTGCTTATTATACCAAAACCTGCTTATTACCGAAAGTATGACTTCATCTGAGTTCTGATAGGCATCCAACCTAAACCCAGTTTGGTAATGATCTATCCAGGAGCATGGAGGTCTTTCATATGAACAGATCACCTAATTGTTGCTAACATAAACCACATCTAGAGAATGACCTACTAGAGGCATAATGCCAGATGGTAAATGAAACATGTCACATCAAGCAGGAAGCCTGTTTAATGTGGGGGCTCAGTGTGGATGTTACAATCTCTCAACACAATATGTTTAGAGGAGATGGACACCATCTCCAAGACCAACTCCTTAGGTTCAGGGATTTTTAGAAGCCTCCAAAATTGAATCATTGCACTATAACTGTGTAGCATGAAAGGACCCCCAGCTGACAATCCTTTCATACACAAATTAACTCTTGCTTTCCTTTCAGGTTTGATGGTTAGTTTGAACTTAATTTGGGATTTTTTGCTTACCTGTTGGTGTTACTAAATAACGGGCTTTTTTGCTGATCTACTGTAGATCAGTGAAAAAACTACCAGTAGCTACTAAACCACTGTTTTAGCAATAGTTTCCAGTAGTGCTGGTAGAAAACGCTCTTTGAAGAAATCTATTTTAATAGCATTTCCAAGGAAATGGGGAGAGGTACACTTTATGGGTGTTCTCTATGTGTTTTTGAAGGGTTTGAAGAGAGCCACTCAAGAGAAAACATTACAAGAAAAGGGCTAATAAGGAAAATATTATCAGCTATCAGTTTGATGTTGCTGATATGACTAGCCATAGCTGTGTGGTCAGAATCTCCATATAACACACCTGGTAGCAAAAGACACTCCACGCCTCAGAGCTTTCCAAACTGTATGTTTGGACATACTGGTGTGTTGGCTATAGTCCCTAGTTGTGTCGTGTGAAAAAACTCATGCCCATCCCCACAAATACAAAGGCTGATTCTGTTCAAGTGAAATCACTGTTAGAACATTTATAATTTGTACAATTTGTTGACTAAGTTGCAGTATTTGCCACTAAAATGGTTAAATGTCTAATTAAGGAAAGAAAATCTGTTGACAATTATGTTTGTGATGAACCACATGGGGTGGCTATAGAGGAAACTATATAACAACCAACTGTGTATATATGGGTTGTGCAACACTTCGTTTGTAATTTGTCGTACCTATTTTGTAACATTCATACATACTAAGTGATATTAAGAAACACGATGGGTGGTCAGGTCACATAAAAACTTATGACTTTCGGAGGAGTTATGTAAGTTTCAGAAATGGCTCCAAGTCTCAGTCGCGGGTGCCAGTTCTCCCCCAAAAGAGCTGTGTTTGGGCCCTGAGGAGGATGGTGAGGCCAGAGTGGAGGGAGAAGCCCCACTCTTTCCCTAAAGGGGGTGGCGAGGGAGGGGTGCCTGGCTGGATAGACAGGCAAGGAAGAAGCCCCTCCGGCACATGCCTGGCCCAAGAAAGACAGCCAGAGGCCACTGAAGCTTTAACATGGGAAATGAGCAGAATTCTGGGAAATGTAGTTGGGACTTTTGAATTCTATGGCACAGGAGTCCTCACCTTCCAAACTACATTTCCCAGAATTCTGCTTACCGCCTTGTGTTGCCTCCCTGAAAGCAGGCCCGGATTAACACCTTTTTGCGCCCTGGGCCACATTTTGGAATTACGCCCCCTTTAAGCCAATCTCTACCGCACCCCCCCCCCATCCTTTCATCCGCTTGTCTCCCTTAGGGCCCCGCTTCCAGCTCTCCCGGTGTGGCCCCACTAGGTCCGCCACAGGAGTTTCCCCCTCGGCAGGCACTATGGATGCAGACATGGGGGAGGAGCCTCCTCCCCGATGCCGGGGCTTGAGGCACTTGGCTCCAACCCAGGATCGGGGATTGCGCATGCGTTGTAGTCAGGAGCTGTACCGATGCTGCGCTTCTCCCCTATACCGGGGCTTGTCGCGTTGGACTTCTCTCCTGTACTGGGGTTTGCGCATGTGCCGTAGCCGGCAGTTGCACTTCTCTCTCCAGTGAGGAGGAGTCTCCTCCTTGTGTTGGAGGAGGAATACCAGCTTTCATGGTGTTAGGGCATGCGCAGACTGCGCAATGGAGTTTCTTGTACTTGCACTGAAGGAGCCAGCAAGTCGATGCTGTTGGCATCGAGGGAGTTAATTGTTCCTCCTGTCAATGTCGACGCCAGTGTCAAGAGCCCCTGCACATACGCCATTTGCGCAACAATAGCAGAGGCAAGAGCTGGTATGCAGGAAGGGGCAGGGGCGCCGCCGAAAAGGAGGACCTCCGGTATCCTTCCTTCCTCATCACCATGCGCATAGCATTTTTATTTGTTTCAATTTTTTTTAAAAAAAATTGGTCCGTAATCTGTACACCCCCCCCCCTCAGCTTGCACCCCTAGTCCATGGGTAATCCTGGCCTGTCTGAAAGTTTTGGTGGGGAAAAACCTGTGTTCATTCTCTAAAGAGATTTTGTGATAAAAAGGGGATTGTTCGGAGCTGAATCAACCCTGTGAGGTAGGTAAAATGGAGAGGCAGTAACTCCAAAGTTTACCTAGTATGTTTCCTATTATTGTTGTTGTTATTATTAATATTTCAAAGGCTGGATGGGCATCTGTTGGGGATGCTTTAACTGTGCTTTTCCTGCCTGGCAGAAGAGGGTTGGACTGGATAGTCCCTGGGCACTTCCAGTGAAATAGTACTGTTAAGTTTATGTTGGTTAAAATGTCCTAAGGATCAGTGAATGTGCAAATCTTTCTAAAACTTGGGGGGAATTATGTTCTGGTTATGTTGTATGATTGAAAATAAAAATTTCATTACATCATTATAGTTACAATATGGACCTCTAATTATACTTTAGAAACACTTTTTAAATGACACCCCCCCCCCCAACTTAGTAATGAGTAGGCATGGTTTAGAATCCAAAAATGGCGATTCTAAAATCAAATGGGGGGGGGGGGATTTTTTTTGATTAGTATATCAAAGACTTACAAAAAATTTCCCAAAAATTTCTAAAATGTAACTTAAGTACTAACGAAATTCGTTAGTAATTCGTATGCCAGAGCATGCGCATTCCAGATGGTTTTTGCCTACAACTCCCAGAAATCCTAACAGCTGGTAAATTGGCTGGGATTTCTGGGAGTTGTAGGCCAAAACTTGAATAAACCACACTGAATTCTAGATGGGACTCTCCAAATAGGAAGGAGGGAGGGAGGGGGGTATTCTATTCTTGGAAGCAGCAAAAAAAGGAGGAGCCCCCCCTCGCTCCTCGCTGCCTCTCTCTCACCCCGATCCTGAGGGAGCAAGGGCCCAAGTTTGCCCAGGCTGAGAGGAAAAGGAAGAGGCCTGAGGCTGTGAGGAATGGTGGGAGTTGAAGTCCAAAACACATACCTGGAGGGCTGAAGCTGGCCCCTGCGATGGGGCATGGCAGCAGAGCAACGGGGAAGAGAAGCATCTGAGAGAGCGCAGGGAGAGAGAGGAGGAGAAGCGCACGCGCGCGTGTGTGTGAAGCTGGCCCCTGCGATGGGGCATGGCAGCAGAGCAACGGGGAAGAGAAGCATCTGAGAGAGCGCAGGGAGAGAGAGGAGGAGAAGCACGCGTGCGTGTGTGTGTGAAGCTGGCCCCTGCGATGGGGCATGGCAGCAGAGCAACGGGGAAGAGAAGCATCTGAGAGAGCGCCGGGAAAGAGAAGAGGAGAAGCGCGCACGCGCGCGCGCGTGTGTGTGTTAAGCTGGCCCCTGCGATGGGGCATGGCAGCAGAGCAACGGGGAAGAAAAGGAGGGGGGGGGGAAGCATGGAGGACTACACTCTCCAGAATGCATTGCCTACCTAGCAGCAGCGTCACTTCCAGTTCCCCATAGAAATGCGGGAAAAAGAAGAAGCTGAATGAAGGCGGGAAGGAAATGAGGGGGAGAAGACAGGGAGAAGTGAGTACGTAGTACAACAATTAATTAATAATTAAGAATTTATTACGATCATAACGCAAATTGTTGGCCTCAAGGACCGTAAAAGGAAGTCTACTTCCGGGTTCGCGGCAGCGATCCGTAAAAGCTCAAAAGTCCCATTACATACGAATCTCTTACGAATCCTTTTAATTTCCGTTTCATTTTTCTCATGCCTAGTAATGAGTATTGATTGTACAGGGTGTGTGTGTGTGGAGAGAGAGAGAGAGAGAGAGAGAGAGAGAGAGAGAGAATGAATCTCTTATAAGGGGTTAGTTCAACTCCTGATTTTCCAGTAAAACTGAATAACCATGTCACGAAAGGGTGCATCTTTAAAAAGCATGTCACCAACTTTAAAAGTTTGGAAAATTCTTCTCTAGCTAGTGGTAAAGCAAACCAAAATCTACACATCTGTGGCCTGGAGCAGAATAATGTCCCTTGCTGTAAGAAACTTATACTTATGTAAAATCCCCTTGATCATCTTCAAAGTCAGCTGCAATGCTTTATGGGTGAGATCCCCCCCAAACTAATCCCTGGTTCTGATTAGGATAGGAAAGTCTGTAGGGAGTTGGACAGAGGAGCTGGCAAAACAGGAGAAATTTTCACAGTTCATGACATTTAGTGGGCATGTGTTTTAACTAAGGCTCAGCAACTTCCAAATAGAGATTTCTGCACACACTCACAGACTCCAACTTTCTGCTTAGTCTGTGAATAATTTTGCTGCTACTACATCGTTAAAATGTAGAGAGCTAGCATGATGTAGTGTTTTTGTGTTGGACTGCAACTCTGGAGAACAGAGTTTAAATTCTCATTTGGCCACGAAAACCAACTTAGTGACCTTGTCCAAGACATACTCTTTCTGACTCAGACCCCCTCTGAAGAAATATTGGCAAGAGAACTTTGACTGGTTCACGTTAGGGTTACCGCAGGTCAGAAACACCTCGGGGATACAAAAGAACACATTGCTCAAAGGAACCTCCAGCGTGGATTAGGCTGCTAAGGCAAGCTACCACTTCATACCTTCTGCTGAAGTCTGACTCTGAAACAAACTAATACAACAAGCAAATGAGGTCTTTGTTACACATAAATGTCACAAGACTAGTCAGTCCAGTTCATATTTCCAGGCTGTTTGCCAGGAGCCAGATTCTTTTCAACGTTCTAATCCAGTGGTGAAAGCAGGTGGCTGCTGTTCATAGTCCTCTTCCTCCTTCTCTTTCCCACCTTCCTCCCCTCACACTCAGTAGCACACATCCAGAGGCAGGTTAGTCTGCTTTAGTGTCTGGCAGCACCCTTTAAACTGAGAGATAGAAGTTTGTAGCATATACTTCTGTTGACTCAGTCTACTTCATCAGATGCATGGAGTGATGCACCTGTGGACAGATATTTATACTAATGGGTGGTGTGTGTGTGTGTGTGCGCGCGCGCGTGTATAGGAATATAAATGCAAATGTGAGTATGGTGATGGTGTGACAAGTTCAGTTTCAACAATAGCTGTAAAGACTAGTTCTGAGGGGAAAGAAAGGTCAGGAGCTAGTACGTAAACATGTGAATGATGGCAGAAGTTCTTGATCGGGATATGTTGATATGGGCTCAGGATCAGAAAACAAAACAGTCATGAGTAAATAATTGCCATGGATTGTCAACTTTTAAAAATAGTACGAGGGTTACCCAGAAAGTAAGTTTACAAGGCATGTAGCTCACGTGGGGAATTTTTGCAGGGGAAGTTGGTATCATTGTTGTGTAGCAGGAAGCCAGCAGAAGAGAACAAGCAGTACCAGTCATCAGTAGCTCATCGACTGGTGTTGTGAAAGTTAGAGATGAGCGTCCACATTCTGTTTCCCCCCCAAGTGCAAAGCTTGCACTGCAATGCGCTACCTAAATGCTAAGGACATGAACACCATTGCGATTCATCACAAAATTGTTTCAGTTTTTGGACAGGATGTAATGTCAAGGCAGCATGTGTCAAAATGGGTATGGAATATATTGTGAGACCATGAAAAAGCTTCACAGAGCTATCAAAAACAAACGTTGTGGGATGCTAATGGCAGGAGTCTGTCACCCTCATGACAATGCGCATACGCACACCGCTCACTTCATTGGGTTGGGATGTTTTAAGCCACCCCTCTCACAGTCCTGATCTCGCACCCGATGACTATCATCTGTTCACTAAATTGAAGGAACACCTGGGTAAAAAACACTTTTCCAATGAGGACGAGGCGAAAATTGAAGTGACAAATTGGTTGAAAAGGGCAGAGGGAAACTTCTATGACACAGGCATCAAAAACTTTTCCCACTGATGACACAATGTATTGAACTGAATGGTGATTATGTGGAAAAATAATGTAATACCTATGCTACAATCCATGTAAGTTTTATTAAAATATATTAATTGTTGTTGTTGTTCATTCATTCAGTTGCTTCCGACTCTTTGTGACCTGATGGACCATCTCACGGCAGAGCGCCCTGTCGGCCGACACCTCCCCCTGCTCCTTCAGAGTCAAGCCAGTTACTTCAAGGATACCATCCATCCTCTTCCTTTTTCTTTCCATTTCCCCCAGCATAATTGTCTTCTCTAAGCTTTCCTTTCTTCTCTAAGCTTTCCTTTCTTGCCTCGACTATCTTTCCCTCCAATAAGCAGTCGGGCATTATTTCCTGAAGTATGGACTGGTTGGATCTTCTTGCGGTCCAAGGCACTCTCAGAACTTTCCTCCAAAACCACAGTTCAAAAGCATCTATATTCCTTTGCTCAGCCTTCCCTATGGTCCAGCTCTCACATCCGTAGGTTGCTACAGGGAATACAATTGCTTTGACTATGCAGATCTTTGTTGTCAGTGTGATGTCTCTGCTCTTTACTAGTTTATCAAGATTGGACATTGCTCTCCTCCCAAGAAGTAAGCATCTTCTGATTTCCTGGTTTCAGTCTGCGTCTGCAGTAATCTTTGCATCTAGAAAAACAAAGTCTGTCATTGCCTCCATGCTTTCTCCATCTATTTGCCAGTTATCAATCAATCCGGTTGTCTTTTTTAAAAAATGTTTAACTGTAACCCAGCTTTTGCACTTTCTTCTTTCACCTTGATTAGAAGTCTCCTCAGCTTTTCCTCGTTTTCGGCCATCAAAGTGCTATCATCTCCACATCTAATGCTGTTAATGTTTCTTCCAGCAATTTTAACCCCAGCCTTGCATTCATCAAGCCCCGCACATTGCATTATGTGTTCTGCATTCAAGTTGAATAGGTTGGGTGAGAGTATACAACCCTTTCATATGCCTTTCCCAATCCAGAACCAGTCTGTTGTTCCATGGTTAGTTCTTACTGTTGCTACTTGGTCGTTTTACAGATTCCTCAGGAGAGAGACAATGTGATTTGGTATCCCCATACCACCAAGAACTTGCCACAGTTTATTACAATCCACACAGTCAATGGCTTTAGAATAGTCAATAAAGCAGAAATAGATGTTTTTCTGAAACTTCCTGCCTTTCTCCATTATCCAGTGGATATTGGCAATTTGGTATCTCATTCCTCTGCCTTTTCTAAACCCAGCTTGTACATCTGGCAATTCTCTCTCTCCATGTATTGCTAGAGTCTTCCTTGCAGGATCTTGAGCATGACCTTACTGGTATGAGAAATAACAGCCACTGTATGAAAGTTTGAACATTCTTTAGCATTTCCCTTTTTTGGTATGGGGATATAAGTTGACTTTTTCCAGTCTGATGGCTATTCTTGTGTTTTCCATATTTGCTGGCATATGGCATGCATCACCTTGACAGCATCATCTTTCAAGATTTTGAACAGTCCAGCTGGGATCCCGTCGTCTCCTGCTGCCTCGTTATTAGCAATGCTTCTTAGGGCCCATTCAACCTCACTCCTCAGGATGTCTGGTTCTAATTCACTCACCACGTTGTCAAAACTATCCTCAATATTATTATTCTTCCTATACAGATCTTCTGTATAGTCTCGCCATCTTCTCTTGATCTCTTCAGATTCTGTTAGGTCTCTGCAATCTTTGTTTTTTGGGGGGGTGTTTTTGCTCATTATCAATTCAAAAGGTTCTTTGCCCTAAAAATAACACAAATATTTTAAGTAGCTAGCAAGATATCAGGGGAAAAAATCACAGACATGGAAAATGTGAGATTTTTAGGCTTGTACTTGAAGAATACTCGTTTTTGCTAATGAAAACACTTTGTGCTCGATAATGTTAAATAATGAAATAGAACAACTATCACATGGGTAGGAGTCACATTCAAAGTACAATTGATTTGAATAATCTGCATTAAAGTCAGGGTAAATTAAGTGTCCAACTTCATTGCATGTATTTGGTGAGAATAAGCAAGAATATCCTGTCACCTAACATTCGTTTTCTTGTGGCTGATTTTTTTTTCATACAAGGAGGAAAACATGCTTATTATGTGAGCAATTGGAAGGTAAGATGAAGTTGTACCCTCTCCCCCACTGTTGATTTCCTGGAAAATGGAAAATTACAGAACTACCTGGCTAAAAATACAAAGGAGAATTGTAGGTGAAGAATGTGGTCCTAGCAAAATCCAGTAAAATTCCGCAAATGGGAGAGAACGATGGTGTTTCAAATTGCTCTTGAATCTTGCTTGCTTTGGGCAAATCAGCAAATAGATTTGTAACAGCTAAAAAACCAGGTTGAAACTGCCCCAGACTGAATCAAAGCAGAAGTTGCCTAAACACGGCAGGGGCATCCCAGGCATTACCTGGTAATAAGGTAATTGGGAACATACACTGCAGATTTGCTTGCCCACCTGAGCTGAACGAGTCCTCTGCCTCACCAAGAATTAATTTGTCATGCTTTGAGACAAAGGGTCATTCCACATAGCCATATAACCCAGAATATCAAGGCAGAAAACCCCACAATATCTGCTTTGAACTGGCTTATCTGAGTCCATACTGCCATATATTCCATTTTAAAACAAAAAAGTGGGGTTTTATTCAGCTGTGTGCAAGGGGCTCAGGCTCAGCTCTCCCAGAGGAAGCCTTCAGATTTCAGATAATGGGAAAGTGAAATGAAAGGGGTGAAGAAGAGCTGCTGAGCAGGTTTGAGAATGCGAAGGCCCCTATATCTTAAGCAGCTGCGGTAGGCTGCTTCTACATGGCCACATAATCAGATTGTGGATTAAAGAAATACAGGTCCACTCTGGAGAGTCTCCACACGCTTCCCGGGAATTGTGAAAAAGCTCCCGCAGAAGCCACAAATCTCCCCTAATATTGAATCACTTGTGCTGTATCGTGCTAATGTGCAAACTATAGCAAGTAGACATCTCTATGTGAGCTTGTCTACAATTCAACGATTCTTTAGAGCAGTGGTTCTCGACCTGTGGGTCCCCAGATGTTTTGGCCTTCAACTCCCAGAAATCCTAACAGCTGGTAAACCGGCTGGGATTTCTGAGAGTTGTAGGCCAAAATACCAGGGGACTGGCAGGTTTAGTGGGATGTATACTCGGGAAATAAATTCATATATAAGTCTGGTTCTTTAGTCCTAAAATGGATGGATGTTCAAAAACTCAATGGTTAGTTCTTCTAATAAGGATCGATCTCTCATGCGGACACCCTACATTCAAGAATAGTGGGTAGTTCCTTCAAACAAGCAGGTCAGCTTTAGTTGAGAAGCCTTCCTTTTCCACTACTTTACCCAAAATTATTACTTTTTTTGTTGAGGTACAGTCTATTAACAACTCATCCAGGGTGACATAGTTGTTTGAGCATTGGATTATGACTCTGGATGCCAGGGTTCAAATCTTGGATCTGCAATAAATATTGACTGGGTGGCCTTGGGCTGGATCCACACTACCATATAAAATCCAGATTATCTGCTTTGAAGTGGATTATACGAGTCTACTTTGCCATATAATCCAGTTCAAAGCAGATAGTCTGGATTTTATATAGCAGTGTAGATGAGACCTCGGTCTCAGAGGAATGCAAGATCTTGCCAAGAACATTCTGTCACTGGATTGCCTAGAGTTGCCATAAATCAGAAATGACTTGAAGGTGAACAACATCATATCCTAGTAACTGGATTGTTGTATTTGTCCAGATTTGAGGCCAGATTAAACAAACATGATTATTAACATGTCTCAAACATGATACCTTCGGTTTTATGCATAAAGCACTCCATTTCTTCTGTGCTGAGACGATGTAAGGAGAGGACAGTGCGGGGGGTTAGGGGAACAGCTTTATTTTATTGCATTCAGGGAAACAATAATTGTGATGACCAAACTGTGAAGGATAGCCAAAATAGTTTCGATATATACTATTGTGACATGATTTCAATTTCTGTAATATATTTTCCAAATTTTAATAAAAGGTTCAATGCAAACAATGCTGCATACTTGACCCTGAGAGCTAGACCCTGAGATGTCAGCCATGTCTTGCCCATGGCATGGAAGAAATGGAAATTCTCGCCAGGCTAGAAGGTCACAGGTGGATGGCTACAAGGTCTGGCTGCTCCCACGATAGACGTCCCTTTTCAAAAGTAAGAACAACATAGAATCAAGTAATACTGAAAAGATTAACAATTTTTATTTGGTATAAACTTTCATGGCCCACAGCTGTTCCATTCCAGTAAGCAAGAAAAGTGATAAAAGTAAAACAGTGTCTTTGCAGACTGTGAGGCTACAGACTGTCAGATAACAGAAGGCTGGAAATAGATTTTTAACAAAGGAGACGGCTGTCATTCCATGTTTCCCTTATCTAGAGACTCAACAAAGAACTCACCAGTTCCATTGTCCAAGAATACTCCCAAGGAATTGGCTGAAGGCACCCGCAGGCACACTTTGTCCCAGTATAGTACTCAGTACCATATTAAAAATCATCGAGGGTCACCTTCAAAAACTTCAGCAAGTATTCAGAGTTCCTCAAATAAATTGTATGCTCAGAGCTAGTAACAGTTCTGGATCTTCATCATCCCACCTGAATCACTAAAACACTGTGTCCGATACCCACCATATTCCTTTTTGATAATACTAAACAGTGAGCAGTATTTCTAGGGTCTTAAACGCAACATGTCATTTTGATAATAGACATTCAAAATACTCTCCATACCTTGTTTTACAAAAGCAGCAAAAGAAAGGTCATTGTGTACATTGAAGGGAAGGGATTTAATGGCTTAGAGCAGCAGCAAAGTCTAAACTGGAAATTTCCTGGCTTGCAGCTTATACTCATAGCTACTGAAAGCCATCAGCCAACATAGAAATTTGTGGAAACAAAATGAATTATTTAATTATAATAAATAATAAAACCTTATTTATATACTGCTCTATCTCCCCTGAGGGACTCAGGACGGTTTCCATATAACAAAACACCGAAACATTCAGAGTAAACAAGAATATAAACATAAAATTATCAAAACAACACACATATATTAAAACCAATCCTATCCTATTCTTCGTGCAGACTACTGATTAGGGCCAAAATATCAGGAAGGGCCTAGACAGATTAAAAAGGCTAGGCCGAGGCTAGTGCAAAACAGGACATGGGAGGCGACCTTCCAAGTTTGGGTCACTTTTCTCCTAAGGGCATGCAGCAGCCTTTTCTCTGATTATCCTCCGCAGGACCATGGAATAAACGGGACTACAGAAATTGACCTTTGCTCGCATTTCTTTGATTTATATGCAGTGGGGACCATCTGTATCCTTACAACTCATGGAAAGCTGCCCAGAGTCTGCAGGCATGTGACTTTATGCGTTAAGGTCTCCACGTGACTCAGTTAAGTCCTCATCCTGCAATGAAATAATTGGGGCTTTTTGCATTTGTATATCAAAAATAAACAATTGGATTTTCTGTGTGATTTTTAAAAATCCCTCTCCGCATGGGAAAATTTCTGCTGAAAAGTGTGTGTGTGTTGTGTTGTTGTTTGAATAGAGGTAAAGCCCTGCTCAAGGCCATGTTTGTAATGGCCCATTCATAACATGAAATCTCCTACATTGTTCCAGGAATTGTCTCACTTTGTTCCCATGAGCTATTAGCCTCTGTTATCCACCTAAGCTCCAGTCCAAATGGCTTAAAGCCAAAGAACAGAACTGTGCACCCTCTCTGACTGTTGCTGGACCTCAAGTCCCAACAACACTAGCCAGTTGAGCCAAGGACGAAGAAGCTGAGAGCTATTCTTTTGCAGTATCTGGAAGGTCATGTGACTCCCACTTCAGACTTGAGATTTAGTGGCTTTGAAAAAATTGCTCAGACAGTTTAAAATTAAATGGGTGCTATAACTTTCAGCTATGGCTCCGTTTTTCAGCATCATTTTGTAATTGAGCGTGACCCCTCTCCCCAAACAATTAGGGAACTTATAGTTTTGCCAAAAACACCAGGCTGGAATAGTATAAAAGGGGTTAAGTCTTGGCCAACTTGCAAAAGGACTAACAACAACAAGGACGTTAGATCCACGTTAGATCTGTGTGCATTTAATCAAAGTTTTATATCTTATATTTTATATATTTATAGCAGAAATGGACGGGTAACAACTATACTGGAATCCATATTACAAAAGGCATTTCCCCTTTACTCAACCTAAGCAAATGGCCAAACGACCTTGCTATGGTCAGAAGATGGGCTGAGGAACATTTACATTTCTAGGCTTTAGAGTTTAGACTAAAGGTTAGCAAATGGAAAAGCCAAGTAAACAATATATTTTATAATCTTGCCCTTATTTCTCAAATCCAAAATGTATCCTTTTTGCCTATTCTTGCCTTTCTATATCATCTTTAACTCTCCTTTGCTGTTCCCTTGATGCTGAGGCTGGATTTTACTAACATACACACACACACCATTATCTCCCGCTGTTTCCATCACTATCTACGGGATTCTTGTGTGTATGTTTATCATAATTTTGCCTTTTATTTAATCTCTCTTCCCCCATGGGTGCCCAAGGGGGATTGGATCCCTTTGGAAGCATCATGTGCCCCAATTGCATACATGTCCCTATGCCCCATGGGTGGTGAGTCTCTGTGAGATCAGGTCTCCCGCCATCCTTGAGACTCCTTTTGTGTGCATATGTTAAATTACTTTATGCTTTATATTATATATAAAACTTTGGAGAAGCCAGCTACCGTGGTGACCTTTCACTCAACACATCTCAATTCAGGAATCCCCTCAAGCTACATTCATGAGCTACATCTTGATAACCTTGGACTCAATCACCCAGCAGTTGTGACTCATACCTCAGGTTATGTAAAACAGCAGATTTAGGAGCATGGCAATCTGTTTATTCTATAGCTACTTGAATTTCTAAGAGACATTAATCACCAACTAGGGCGGGCACAGGCAATTCAAAGGATTTCGGTCTATAAAATGTATGGTTTTTTTTCTATGTGTATTATCTCACCTTATTTTCGTGGATTACTGCAAGGTGACATCACTTTCAGCTGATTGAATAAAATACCTCGGTGGCTTCTTCTTCAACTTGGTGAGATTTATTCTGGAATACTGGCTTCTTCATCTCTCCAGGCACGGCCCATAGCAGCCTAGCAGTCCGGATCTCACTATCCATGACCACTCTAAATTGCTCTATTTACATTTCCTGGAGTCCTTTCCCATTACATCTATTGTTCCCCTTGACCTAACAACACCACTCCCTCCAATGGAATCCTGGGATTTGTAGTTTGGTCAGAGGCACTAGAACAGCACTCTGCCTGAGAATTCTGAATGCCCCTCACTCAGTTGCCAATCACAGCATTCCAGAGGATGTTGCTCTGAGGCGCCACATACTCTGCCATGTAATCCAGTTTCTGAATCCAGATTATCTGTTTCAAATTGGATTATATGGCAGATTTATTGAAGCCATGCCTGATTTACGATCCTTTACGCAAGCACTCAAGACCTGGCTCTTTGGTAGAGTTTTTAATCTGTAATTTTATTTAATGTCACTATTATATTATTATAATGTTTCATTTTTTCTGTCCTATGTAAGTTGCCCAGAGCACTCCGGTGGTGGGCAACTAATGAAATAATAAAGTGAATGAATGAATGAATGAATGAATGAAATTATATAAAGGCAAAGGGGAACCATGTCAGCCCTCCCTCCCTCCAAAGTTAAGATGAACACATTTGTCTCATGGCTGTTTGAAGGAGCTTGCACCCCCACCCCTTCACGTTTCCATGAGGGAATAGATGGGGATCACACAGTTTTTTCCATTTAGCCCAGGCAGGCAAGGGGCCAGTTGGGGTACACCCTGAAACTATGCAAGGAATACATGGGGTTCATGCAGGGAAGTGCGGAGAGGGGTCCCTGATACCTAAAAGTTCATAAAAGTTACATTGGCCTGCCTTTGACAGTGGTCCGGAAGCTCAAGCTAGTGCAGAATGCTGTGGCGTGGCTGCTCGATGGGGAGCAAGCGAGCTGCCATATAACTCCGGTCCTTCAGCAGCTGCATTCGCTACCAATCAAGCACCGGATCACCTTCAAATGCTATGTTGATGTATTTTACTGAAATACCTGTTATAAGCCGCCCTGAGCCACTGGGAGTGGCGGCTGATCAATCTAATAAATAAATAAATAAAAGTGCTAGTTCTTACTTTCAAGGCCTTATATGGTCTGAGGCCAGTGTACCTAAGGGATCGCCTTATCCCATATAATCCCCAAAGATCTCTGCGTTCCGAGGAGAAAAATCTCTTGGAAATTCCTAGTTTGAAAAACTATCGCCTGACGGCAACCAGAAGGGCTTTTACAATCATTGCCCCTACATTATGGAATGCCCTTCCTTCCAAGGTTTGAGCACGGCGAGATCTGGTGGCCTTTCGCAGGGCATGCAAAACCTACCTTTTTCAGCAGGCGTTTGAGCTTTGAATTTTAATGGAAATATTTTAATCCTGTGTACTGTTTGAATGGTTGTTACCTCTTATATAAACCGCCCAAGCCTTTGGGTGTGGCGGTTTATAAGTTGAATAAATAAATAAATAAATAAATGTCGAAATGAATTGCAAGAGAAAGATTATAAAGCATAATGTTTTTCTTGGCTAACCTTTAGCCTAGATATGTAAATGTTTCTCAGCTCAAAAGAGAGTCCTTTTTGTTTGTGAGTAGTCGACTGAGATGGCAAACCATTAGGAGAATCATTAATTATCTAGCCCATGTGTGTCTCAGATGGAAAGAGTCAAATAACTTTTGTGGCATGGTTTTCAGTAAGTCTTGACCAAGACTTAACCCTTATTATCCAGTCTGATGTACTTGTCCTTAGCAAAACTGTAAGTTACTATCTTTTATTGGGGGGAGGGGGTCATGTTCGACTTCATTAGCCAATGCTGGGAATGTCAGGAACTCCAGATTGACAAAATCTGGATGGCCACTCGACTCCCTCCCTGTCCCTGGAGTTCCTGACATTTATGTTTGACCTCAAAATAGGATGGGAGGGGCATGTGTGTGTGTGGGGGGGGGGTGTGTGTTGTTCTCTGGATGCTAAATCCCGCAGGGAGGAAACCTAGCATAGACCAGTGTCTGATCGCTGGTCTGCAGTCAAAACTACAAAGATGAGGATCTGTCATTATAAAAACTAACACAATTGAGAGAAGAACTGGGTCCCCCATGACCTTCTGACAAACTGATCAAATGTGGGCTAGGCAAAACTACGGTTAAGTGGATCTGTAATTGGTTAAGTGAACAAACCCAAAGAGTGCTCACAAATGCTTCCTTCTCATCCTGGACGAGCGGAGTGCCATAAGCAGGGTTCCGTCCTGGGCCCAGTCCTGTCAACATCTTGATTAATGACTTAGATAAAGCGTTAGAAGGCATGATCATCACATTTGCAGATGACACCAAATTGGGAGGATAGCCAATACTCTAGAAGACAGAAGCAGAATTCAAAACAATCTTAACAGATTAGAGAGATGGGCCAAAACTAACAAAATGAGGTTCAACGGAATGCATTTGTCTGACTGAACTTCATTTTCTTAGATTTGGCCCATCTCTCTAATCTGTTAGAATTGTTTTGAATTCTGCTCCTGTCTTCTGGGGTATTGGATATCCCTCCTAATTGGTGACATCTGCAAACTTGATGATCATGCCTTCTAATTCTTCATCGAAGTCATTAACAAAGATGTTGGACAGGACTGGGCCCAGGAAGGAACCATGCTTGTGGCACTCCGCTCATAACTTGTTTCCAGGACGAGGAGGAAGCATTGGTGAGCACCCTCTGGGTTTGTTCATTTAACCAATTACAAATCCACCTAACCGTAGTTTTGCCTAGCCCACTCTGGACTAGTTTGTTTGCCTGAAGGTCATAGGGGACCTTTGCAAAGGCCTTACTGAAATCCAGATACACTACATCCACAGCATTTCCCGCATCTACCCAATTTGTAACTCTATAGAAAAAAGAGATCAGATTAATTTGGCACGACTTGTTTGTTGACTATTAGCAAAGAAACATTCATTTCTAAGTGTTTGCAGACCACTTCCATAACAATCTTTTGCAGAATCTTGCCTGGTAAGGATGTGAGGCTGACCAGATGGTAATTGCTTGCGTTGTTGTAGGTTTTTTTCGAGCTATATGGCCAAGTTCTATAGGCATTTGTGGAGATTCGATGTTAACTGTTCACCTTTATCAAAACGTGGCAGGGCAGGCTATCCCACCGCTGCCACCATTTGAAAAGATTCGTCTAACGCCGCCTAAAGCTAGCGTCGATCCTGTGGTGTAACAAGGATTTGCACTGTCTAAATACAAAGAACTTCGCTGCCACCATTAATTTATTTAGGCTTGACCATTGAGTTGTTAAGAGTGGTGAGGAGACTGGTAATTCAAATGAAGTCACGGAGAGAGAGCTTTGAACCAAAACTTAAATAGTTTATTTCACACAACTGGGCACAAAGCTTGGTTTGATACTTTTATAACACTTCCGAAGAGGCACGATTTTAAAAGGTTACAAATGTTCTAGTTGTAACTAATACACAGTTGCAATGTTTAACTATTGCTATTACTTAGTTAGATCAGCGTCTAACAATCTCAAACATACAGGCACTCTTGCCTTCTAAAGGCACCTTGCCTCTATCTAGCCTTTACACAAACCGGCTGGCTCGCAAGCTCAGCCCACCAGAACTGTCTCCCTACAGCTCTCGAAAGAGAATCCCCACCCCGGCTTGCTACACTCCGCTCGCTGACAGGAAAACTCTAACTGCTCTCTCTGCAGTTTCAACAACGTGATTCCTACTCCTCTCCTCAGAGTAGAACCTAACAGACCCTTCTGGCTTGACAGCCAGGCACCAACTGGTCTGACAGTTCAACTGTCAAATTCAAACTTAACATTCTAGAGCTAGCCTTGGCTGGCTCCGCCCACTGTTACCAAGACAACACATTCCCTTAGGAGGGAAATGTCTCCATTATCATAGTTAACCCTTTAGGGTCTGTCTAACATTCAACTATAAAAACAATACACAAATTGACTTCATTACAGCATTATTTCCTGACGTTTCGCCTGCATCTATGGCAAGCATCCTCAGAGGTTGTGAGGTCTGTTGGAACTAGGAAAATTATCTGTGGAATGACCAGGGTGGGAGAAAGAACTCTTGTCTGTTGGAGGTAGGTGTGAATGTCTCAATTGGCCACCTTGATTAGCATTTGATGTCCTGGCAGTTTTTTGGTGTGGCTTGTTAGTGCCTGAGGGAATCTTTTGTTGAGAGGCGATTAGCTGTCCCTGATTGTTTCCTGTCTGGAAGTTCCCCGTGTTGGGGTGTTGTTTTGCTGTTAAAATTTTAGAGTTTTTAAAATACTGGTAGCCATATTTTGTTCATTTTCACGGTTTCCTCCTTTCTGTTGAAATTGTCCACATGCTTATGGATTTCAATGGCTTCTCTGTGAAGCCTGACATGTTGGTTGTGAGACTGGTCCAGCATTTCTGTGTTTTCAAATAATATGCTGTGTCCAGGTTAGTTCATCAGGTGCTCTGCTGTGGCTGACTTCTCTGGTTGATTTAGCATGCAGTGCCTTTCATGTTCCTTGATTCATGTTTGGGCGCTGCGTTTGGTGGTACCAATGTAGATTTGTCCACAGCTGAATGGTATACGGTAGATTCCTGCAGAAGTGAGAGGATCCCTCTTGTCCTTTGCTGAATGTAGCATTTATTCGATTTTCCTAGTGGGTCTGTAGATCGTTTGTAGGTTGTGTTTCCTCCTCAGCTTCCCTATGCCAGGGGTGCTCAGAATGGTGATCTCGATCACCAGGGTGATCTTCGGGCCTCATCCTGGTGATCTTCAGACCCCTGACCAGGTTTTTTGCTGTTGGTCTTCTTCATGCACCCCTGCACGCTGCAAAGAAGTCCTCTGTCGTTGCTCCTCCCCGCTCCCTGCTCGCGTGCCGCCTCCAAAAGCTCCAGAGTCCAAGAGGCAGAATGGGCCCCCTCTTTTGGATTCCTCCTCCTCCCTCCGTCCTTCTCCAGCCACTCAGAGTCGTAGGAGACCAAAGGGGCGGGCCTGATGACGCGATGCAAGGCTGGCCCAGCGCACATGCGCAGAAGCCCTATTCTGCCTCTCGGACTTCTCGTGAACTCTTGAGGCGGCACGCATGCTGGCGGCGTGGAAATAGGAGCAACGACAGAGGAGAAGAAGAAGGATGCTTTGGGGTCATTTCCTTACCGCATCTCAAACGTCGGTCTTTTACTTTGGGGTGGGTGCTTGATTGTTCTGTGACATGTCTCTTTGTTTATTTTAATGTTTAAAAATGGCATTTTAGCTACAAAGCCTCTCTGCTTGCTTTGTTCCTTGAGAAATATATGTTGGGGAATATGGAAATGTGGGAGAAATGGGGTGGTTGGATGTATTTTTGCATGCCCCTTGTTTACCTTACTATTAAATGGCCTTGCAGTTCAAAAGCCCTCGTCTTACTTTCTGGCTGATAATATGTGTGGTAATATGGCAGTGTGGGAGAAATGGGGTGGTTGGATGTATTTTTATGCTCTGTTTTATATTGTTGTTATTAAATTGAAATGTTGATGTTTTATAACTTCATTTTATGTAAACTGCCCCGAGCCTGCTGGAAGGAGCGGCACATAAAAATGAATAATAAATATAAATAAATAAATAAGAAAATAGTTATACGTTTTACATTTCTGGGGAGGTGATCTTTGGGACTTGGTTTTTTAATCAGTAGCTCCCATGCTGAAAAAGTGTGAGCACCCCTGCCCTATGCGGTCAGTGGTTCCCTTGATGTATGGCAAGAACAATTTTCTTATGGGTGGATCTTTGTCTTTACTCTCGTGGCTTGTTCTCGGTCTTGCAGCTCCCCCGGTGTCTGAGGTGAAGTCTCCATTGGCCTGTAGTGCCCAGTTTAGATGGTCCAGTTCATCTTGGAGGAGGTGGGGTTCACTGATTATTTTTCCACGGTCTGCCAGGGCTTTAATTGTGCTTCTTTTTTGACTTGGGTGATGGTTGGAGTTTTTATGTAGGTATCTATCTGTGTGTGTAGGTTTTCTGTAAACTGTATGACCCAATTGTTGATCTAGTTAGCGGATGACTAGGACATCTAGAAAAGGCAGCGTTCCTTCATTTTCTTTTTCCATGGTGAATTCGATGTTTGGGTGGAAGCTGTTAAGATGGTCCAGGAACCTGTTTAGCTCTTCTTCTCCATGGCTCCAAATGGTGAAAGTGTCATCCACATATCAGAACTATATTGTGGACCTTTTTTTGCGGTTTCTAGGGCTTGTTTTTCAAAGTGTTCCATGTACTGAACTGAACTGAACTTTATTATTTATGAGTGGCCCTCCACATTTGACTGGGCTTACACAACTAGGATTAAAATATTAAAAATATTAAAATATTAAATGGTTAAAATTAAAATTTGTGGAGTCGCTGGTTCCGTGTTTTTCCCTTCTGAGCTGAGAGGGCTATTTGTTTGGGTAATTGTTTGGGTCGCCTTTTTTCCCTTCTTGAAGATAGGGACCACATTTGTCCACCTCCAAACTGCTGGGACTTCTCCCGTTCTTCTCCCGTTCTTCAAACAACAGGAAAGGAGATTCTGCCTGAACATGAGGAAGAACGTCCTAACTGTGAGAGCTGTTCAGCAGTAGAACTCTCTGCCCTGCCGTGTGGTGGAGGCTCATTCTTTGGAGGCTTTTAAATAGAGTCTGGATGGCCATCTGTCAGGGGTGCTTTGAAGGTGATTTTTTGGCTTCTGGACAGGGGGTTGGACTGGATGGTCCTCAAGGTCTCTTCCAACTCTATGTGTCTATGTTCTAAATGTGAAGGATGTATTCATAACTGAAACAGCACTGTTTCATTTTCTCCAACATAGACTGACAGCTGCCATTTTCTCCTATGGGAAGGACAGCTTAAGCACTCCTCCGAGAGGCACTGGTCTGACTCCTACTGGTTAGTTCCAAGTAAAGTAGGGAGCCATTGACTCTATTATTGGATGGTGAGTCAACACATATTATCACCTGGGTCTACTTAGTTTAAAAATAACATTAGGTTTCAAGCCAAAAGTTCTTATCCAGTCTGGAAACTGTCAGCCAATACACTCCTGCAGAGCCTGTAATAAGATGAACTGTCTCCCGACATGCCAAAGAGGTAGAGATATGTGTCTCATTCCTCCACATGGGCTCTTGAAATATGCAAGTCCTTCCTTCCCTACATATTTTACCCATCATAATGACAGATCATCTGCTGTGTTAATGCTTCCATCAACATAGAGTAGTTACTGCCACTGGTAGAAATGGGAAATGAATTTTGCCACCCTCCTAAGAAGTTTGAACAGATGCCTGTGCTTTGAGTTTTATATGCCAGAGCAGGCAGCTGTGGAATTTCCTCTGGAAATCAATAGAACTGTTCTCTGCCATGGACTTCTTAAAAAACAAAAGTATATGAAGACAAGGGATGCCAGAAAACCTTTTTTAAAATTGGTAGGCAGAGAAGCTGCATGAACTGGAAGAGATTTATTTATTTATTTATTTACATCACTTATATTCCACCTTTCTCACCCCGCAGGGGACTCAGGGTGGATCACAATGCACATATACAGGCAAACATTCAATGCCATAGACATACAACATATATAGACAATGAGCTACACAATTGGTTGAGAGCTCACCCTGACCCGGGCAGGCCTCGAACTCATGACCTTCTGGTCATTAGAGATCTTATGCAGCTGACTCCCAGCCAACTGTGCCACATTCCCGGTGCCTGGAGGAGGAACAGGCAAACTACATTTTTGACTGTAAGCCCATTTTAAATGCCCATAGTTATCTATGGGTATTTAAAAGATTCCATTCATTAATGGTGCTGAAATTATATTACAAAAATAAGTTGTAGTTATAAAAATAGCACTGGCTAACACACATTCTGGGGACTCGCATGTTAGCCCTGTATGTGTGTGTGAATGATATATTTGAACTGGTCATTCAAAAAATAGCACCAGTTCTCCCCTATCGGCTCTAGTTTTTGGGATACAGAACATATGCCATCTACCATTCACCATTGGCTTGCCCATAGAAAATCATGATAAACATATCTAAGAAACTGGAGCTGATGCAATCTATCCAATGCAATTTTCTAAATCAGCAGCTCAAATAACCCCAGTAACAGGCCTAAAAACCAAGACATCGAGAATGTTTTTTTGGTTGGACTGTGTAATTCAAGCCCATCCTGTTTGAGAATTGAAAACCATACCAAACACACACACACACACACACACACACACACACACACACACACATATATATATATATATATATATATATAAGCTGATCTCATGTATAAGTTGTAGGCATGTTTGGGGGCAAAATCCAAGATTTTGATCCTAAAGAAGTCATTCTGTTTTCCCACCCAGACATTCAAAAAGCCCTTTCACCACTCTACACAGAGAAGGAAATTGTTTATTTTTTAAAATAATAATAATAATAATAAAGGTACAGTTTCTGAGCAGATGTCTAAGTGGTGGCAATAGTCACCAATCTATCCACGGAGAACCTAAAAGCAGCACCAACACCCACTATTCTTTTGGCTTCTTTTGATGAGAAATGCCAAAGAGTTGTCACTGCCATTTTCCTTCTCTAGCATTCAGAAAGGGTAGGGATGGAAGATCAAGTTTTCTGATAGAAGATAAGGTACAGTACTTAAATTGAGCATTGACAAATTGGTCCATTTTTGCGGATTTATAATAGCGGTTTTAATCTGGATCAGTACACAGAAATGCAAGTGTACCTTACAACTTTTTGAAGAAGAAAGGGCAGTTCTGCTGAGCCAAAGTTCATAAAGTTCACCAAAAGGTTGAAAGGGTGTTATTGCAAGTGCCACCCTAGCTATTGATTCTGTTGCTTGCTAGATCCAACTCTTCCTCTTCTCCTTTTCAGAAAAGTAATGTCAGAAATTGCATCATCATATAGATGGATTGATCTCAACATGATTAATTTATCAAAATGTCACATCAAGAGGTCTGTGTGCCTATGTGGCAACACACACACACACACACATCTGCAGCAATAGTCCATTCCTTCTGTGACATGACACTTCTTCATAGGAAAGATGCAAATGCATTATTGCCCTCTAACTCGAATACATCTCTGTGGACCCTCCTCTTTAGGCGTTTTGGTGTTTCAGTTTATTAGCAATACACCAGGCTTTAACAGAAAATTCTGTTTTTACATATAATCACATGTTTGATTCGGGGGGAGACAACCTGACAGACATGTAACTAAAAATAATGTGAATGATTGGAAATGAGGACCATCCCTTAAAAGTGAGGAGGAAATGTGTGCTCAGTTATGGTGGTCTCGCCGTAATGTGTGGCATCAACAGGATCACTGCAGAGTCAATCTGAACCAAACTGAACTTTTAAAATCAGCGTAGGCAGGCCTACAGAAGACATTTTCTTGCAAAGAAACACTTTCAGAATTTTAATAGTGAAAAGAGCCTTTTGTGCCGGTATAAACCACTACTACCCTGGATGAATCTCTAGGCTCTGCAAAATACTAAAACATTCCTACTGGGTTCAATTATTCCCAGTATGACAACATCAGAAACAACAGAAAATGCGCAAGACAAAAAGTGCGCAAGCAGTAACTAGTTGGGCAGGTGGCTTAGTCACTCAGAATTCAGGGGCAGCCAAAATGGAGTTCCTTGGTGTCACCAGATCTGGGGGGAAATACTTCTAGGAGAGTCTAGTCACCTTGTAAATAGTTTACAGGGTTAAATTTGTTATGAAATTATTTTGTTAAAACATGGACTTTTGTGCATTTTTGGCAATCCAGAAAGTTTGCTCCTAATCTGACATTGCTGAGAAAGGAAAAAAGAAAAAGCATCCCAGGACACTTCTGCCCGTTTGCCCATGAAGCCCATCAAACAACATATGGCAACTTCCAGTGGGGTTCCATGGGCAAACTGGCATGACAGTGTGGTGGGATGCTGCCACCCCCAACACGGAGGCTGCCCAGTGTTCTATGAGGAATCGGGCTTTGGCGCTGCGGCAACACTTCCCCACATGGGATAGGAAAGTGCCAGCTGGCAGCCAGGGTGCCATGATTGTGCTGCAGCCGCTGCACTGCCATTTCTGTGACTCTTTAAATGCAATTCCAAACAGGTCCTATCACATGACATTTGTTCTGTTCCATCAGCAATCCAATGGACTCTGTCTGCAAAATGTCGCAGAAACTGAGTAATCACACATGGGATTCTAATAGTCATTTTTAATGATGTATGGAGGGATTCAAACTGTTTCAAACTGAGGGATTTAAACCAACCTTCTGTGCTGTAATAACTAAAAGCACACTATTTTCAAAATGTAAAAATCGGGGGTGGTGGTGTCAGTATTCATCTGGTCTGAATACAAAATGTATCCAGTCCTTAAAAAATACGGGATGCATAAAAACAGAATACGTAAGGTCCTCAGATTGGGTTAGAGGGGATCCTTGTCACGTCTGTTGATAATACAAAACTGAGAGGGACAACGAGCACTGCATGATAGGAAGTGAATTCATGATACACTAGAAAAATGGGCTGAAACTAACAGAATGAAAATAATCAAAGAAAAATGCAGAATTCTACATTTAAGCAACAAAATTCAAATTCACATCCTGTAGAATGAGGAATACTTGGCTCAGCTGTCTTCTTCTTGGCTTTTCTTCGTGAACGAAGATCCAGGAAGGACTCCTCCCACGCTCTCCACAAGCACGCCGATGCTTCGGAGGTTGGATGAGTCCTTCAAGCCTGTGCAATGGATTTTTCTGGTGGAGCGCAGCGTGCACAGAACTGGCCTCACCCTTTAAACCAAAGGTTCATCTGCCGGGGCCTAGCAAGCTTGGACGGTGGCAGCGAAGTCCTCAGGTTGTAGGTTTGGTTCGAGTTTCCTTCTCTAGATGGTTGACCTTACAGGGTTAAACGAGCACCATCTGCCCGGGTTTGAAATCAGAGTTTTCCTTCTCCTAGGATGGTTGCCAAAAGGCTAGAGCCCATCCTGCCCTTTTACGCTCTTTGTCAGACCCTTCGGTTGTGACCTGACTGGCATGGGAGGCCCTACCGGTGGCTATTTTGCCACCGCCAGCATAGCTCACAACTTCATTAGGGTACGCAAGCCTCTCCCCCACAACAAGGGGGTGCCAACGGAGAGGTGGCTCAGCTGTACTACATGTGAAAAAGGCCATGGGGTTATTGTTGACTATAAATTGCGATGCTGCAGCAAACAATACTTTGCTTGCATTAAATGTTTCCCTTGTTTGTGAGTTTACGGAAGTAACGGTGCCCTTGTAGTCTGTGATAATCATGCTTCGTCTGGATTAGTGTGTTCAATTCTTGGAGCTTCATTTTAGGAAGGATGCAGACAAGTTGGAGCAGGATGAGAGAAGAGCAACAATAATGGTAAGAGGTATAGAAAACAAAGCATATGAAGAGAGCTTGAAGAGGTGGGGATGTTCAGCCTAGTGTAGAAAAGCCTGGTGAGATTTTTGCATTTGATTGATTGATTGATTTTATTATTTATGAGTCGCCCTCCACGTCAGTGCTCCGGGCGACTTACACACAAAAACACATAAAAGAATTCAATAGTTAAAAGCTAAAAGAATAAAAAGATTAATTAAAATAGTTCCAGTAGCTCAGGCTAAGTCTGGGAGGTGTCCTTAGCCATAAGCCTTTCGGAAGAGCCAGGTCTTCAGTGCGGTCAGGAACTGGGGCATGTCCTGGATAGCTCTCTGATCCGCCGGCATCAAGTTCCAAAGGACAGGGGCCGCGATGGAAAAAGCTCTCCGTCTCGTGGTGTCGAGGCGGGCCTCACTCACACCTCGGATGCGGAGAAGGTCCCTGTTTCCTGAGCGCGGCGACCTTAAATGAGCTGGTTCGGACAAGCGGTCTTTTAAATAAGCTGGGCCGGCACCATGGAGGGCCTTAAAGGTAAGCGACAGGATCTTGTGGATGGCTCTGAGCTCGACTGGCAGCCAGTGCAGGCGCTGCAGAGATGGCGCGATATGGCATCTCAGTGGTGTCCCAGTGAGGAGTCTGGCGGCTGCATTCTGCACCAGCTGGATTTTACGAGTGGTTGACTGCGGCAACCCCACGTACAAGGCATTACAGTAGTCCAGCCGTGATGTCACTGTGGCATGGACCACAGTAGCCAGCGCATCTGATGGAAGGTAAGGTGCCAGTTGACGTGCCTGGCGTAGGTGGAAAAAAGCTCCCTTACTTGTCGCAGCAACCTGGGCCTCCAGTGAGAGTCTCGAGTCTAGTATCACACCGAGACTCTTCACCGACGGGGCCGGGATCAGCGGCTCTCCCTCAAAGAGAGGCAGCGGAATGGGTGGCTCTGGGCGTCCCGGCCATAGAATCTCAGTCTTTGATGGATTGATCTTGAGTTTGTATGAGCGGAGCCATCTGGTCACTGCCTCTAGTCCTTGTCTGAAGTTCTCAGGCACCGATGTTACACCTGGCTCAAGCTTCAGCAGACCAAATACTTCAAGCCACAAAGAGGAAGGCAGACCTGTTCTCTGCTGCCCCAGAGGGTAGGACTAGGTCTAATAATTTTCAGTTACAGGAGCATAGATTTAAACTGAATATCACAAAGAAGTTATTGACAGAGAATTTCAGCCATGGAACCAATCAGCTAAAGAGGTGGTGGGGCTGCTTTCTCTGGATATCTTCAAAAAGAGACTGGTTATATACTGGCGTAGAAGCTCTAGCTAGATCTCTTGCATTAAGTTGGGGTTGAATTCAGTGCCCATGAGGCCTCTTTGAACTTTTTCATCCTGTACCCTAGTCCTACAAAAACTCTTTCCAGATTGCATGTGTGGATAGGCATGAGAGCAAGAGAAGGTGGTTTTTCCAAGTTAAAACTTGTACTATTAACATTACTCTAAGATCCCACCAAGGCAAAAGCTAGATCACACATCAAAAGCAAAGCCCATGAGCCAAATCCTGTTCACCATGTCATTTTATGTGGCCAGTGAGGCTTTCAATGCCAGAGAAACAGTTACATTTATATGGTTTTACAATTACAAATGGCCCTTTGAGGTTACCATAAGGCAAATGTGGCCCTTGGTGACAATGATTTGACACCCCAATCTAGATAATTACTGCACTGAGAGAAGCCTCAAATTCCTTAGTGTAGCCAGACTAAAACTGCAGTAGTAGGTAGGAATACAAGGAAGGGGGAAATACTTCCTAGATGGTTAACAAGTAGTTTGGCTCCCTGATCATTCGTTGCTCTTACCCAGTGTCCTAGTGATGAGAACCCACAGAAATCCTAAAAATACAAGTACTGACCTATCTTGAGCTTTCTAGGAACTCATTGCAAATATATGTGGGTGGTTTTCTCTGAATGCAGGTAATACGTACCTATTATTCTACAGTCTAGTAAATAACTCAGTCCAGGTATAAAAACTGGTGTGTCTCCAGCTTTGAATTCTAGCATTGGCAAGGGGAGTGTCTCTCTGCATATTTTAAAATGCTGAGGAGAAGGATAATGACTACAAAAGAAAACAACACATTGCGGCTTTTAAACCCTTCTTTCTAGATGATCTATGAAACACAATAATTTTGCAAATTAAAGTGCGGTTGGCACTTTGAAACTATGATTCAGCACAGGATAAGGGTATTTTACTTAATTAGCTATGATCAAGCCAAAATACATTACTGCTTTGTCAGGATATATTACTGAAGTTTAGAAGGCAAGCTAGACTTTCATCTGAATTTTATTTCAGTACTGGTAGTGGGACATGGACATCTTGAGGTCTTAGGAAAGCAAGCTGGTTTTCGGAGACTGAGGGAAGACAGGGGGTTACACAGTGCTGTCCCCGAAAGAAGGGAATGGCCACCTTATACCTAATGGAAGAACCAGTCAGAATTCACCAGCAGGACAAATTCTGGAGATGGAAATCATTTCCCTCTCTTCTGCAGCCATGATTTATGCCAGGAGATAAAAGGCCTCATGACTAGTGAGTGGCCTTCCATAAGGGTGATGTGCACAAGGACCCGTTACTGGAACCCTGTTTGAGATGTTTAAAGACTGCAATGATGTTACCCTTCAGTCTTCTCTTCACTAAGATAAACATATTCAGCTCCATCTGCCTCTCCTCAATATTTTCGTGGCCTTCCCTGAACCTGCTCCAACTTGCTAATATCCTCCTTAAAATGAGGTGCCCAGAACGGATTGTGTATCCAAATGAGGCCTAATCAGTGCAATGAGACTTTTATGTGACTTGATTTATTAATGCAGCATTTACTTATGACCAAAAATAACCTTGAGGTAGTTTTCACATGTAACACTGCTGAGCCAAGTATCTCCATACGTGTGCACTTGGTTTCTGTAACCTAAATGTAGAATTTGTCTCTGCTGAATTTCATTCTGTTCATTTCAGTTCAATGCTCTAATTTACTGAATTTCATCCCTTGTTTAAAGTGACAGAAATAAATTATGTTCCTGTCTTTTATTTTGGTCATTTCTCTGCCCTGTTTTGATTTTATGTTTCTTTATAAAATTATAATACAATTCCATTTTTCTTAATGGCAAGGAGAGGCCATAAAATAAATATTATGCTATACTAAAAACATAATCATCATCAGTTTCTCACTTGTTAATCGCCCTCCATTAAAATGCTCCAGGCGATTTACATAAAACAATTGCATTAAAATACACAATACCAATAGACTGCATTAAACATTAAAAGCTCTGCTAAAAGGCCAGGTCTTGAGTGCATATAATGCATATAAACCACAGATTACACAATATAAACTGTACAAGTACAAATTTACAATTACAAATAAACATCTGATGAAAATAAAAGTTTCAAGAAATCAACTATCTCTTTGGATTTCCCATTCCTTCTAGTTCAGATACAAGTTTCAACATTCAGACAGACTGAACATTTTATTACCCTTTCTCATGAAAATCTTCTGGATTTGTTTTCAGTTCTTAAATGAGATTATTTGGGCAGCAATCAGCAAGTTCTAAATGAATTTGGCCTATCTTTTAAATAAAGATCGTTATTGTACTTCTAAGCCTCTGTGGTCTGCTGACTAGCAGGAGTTTCAGAAAAGACAAAAGGCAGTTCTTCATACAATGTTTGATTCATTTATGGAATTTACAACAATGATTACCTCTTTCTTATCTCAGATGTAAATATATTACCAAATGCTATCTGTTCAATGTTTGATGAAAAGTTCTGAGTCAAAGTAATACAATTATTTTGGACCTTGGATTTACTCCTTTAAAAACTCCTATTTCCCTTATTGTGGTCAATATTTACCTTATTTCCATTATTCATGAAGGTTTTCTGCCTTCAAGAAATGTAAATTGTATGGGAAAATGGTCAGTGCATTTTATTATTATATTGAACTACTTTGTTCACAGTTTCCCCCCAAAGCTGTGACCCCAGGCAGCTTATAACATAAAAAGAAACATAGACAAAAATAGAAATAGATAAAACACAGAGACAATTATATTTCAATTGGCATTAAACTGTTTATATAATGAAAACAATTTAAAGTATCTCCATTTAAAAGCAAAGGAGATAAATTGTAAAGCATGTTAAGAAAAGCCCTTCCTTGTAAAAATGAGTAGTTTCTGTTGGAATGAAAAGATCATCTGCCAATGAAAGGATAGCCTGGAAGGAGCAAATATAGCTTTCCAAAGCCTAGGAGCAGCTATCGAGAAAGCCCTTTCTTGCTTTAATGAGAGTAAAGTAAAGTTCCCACTAGACATAAAAAGTTGGCCCAGTGAAGTGCTTCCCCAAAGCCTTCAGAGATTGGTCAGGTTTGTATAGAAAGATACTGACTGAATTCTATTGGTGAGTGAGTACCAACCGTTTGAAGTTCTGTCTCTCTATCAGACTCACAGGTAAAAACCTAAGGGCTGGCAATACATTCATCTTACATTCATCGCAAGGTCAGCATTATTTTTTTTAATCAGGAGAAATGACAGTATCCAAAAACCAAGAGATCAGTTGTCCTGCCCAAAGCCCTTTACAAAAAACGAATTGGCCCCTGCAAGAGCTGGGGGCAGTCCCAGGCAGCCTTAAATATGCTGCCTGGGCGAAGAGAAGGGGCCAGCTAGCCACGTGGAGGGGAGAGGCGTGGCCAGCCCCCCCCCCTCATTGGCTAGCTGGCCCTGGTGGCGGGAAACTGGGTGCCGCCCCAGGGGTCTCTGGGAAGGAGAAGACCCCTGACCTCCCCAAGATGGCGGCGAGGACAGCCCTACCCCGCAAAAGGGGGTTGGCGGTAAGTCGGCCATGCCCATTAAAGGAGACTAACCCCAGTTTAAAACCACTTCTTTCCATGGGACCCCACTGTTCTGCATCAAACCCCATAGGATACAAGAGACCACTGTCTGTTGGGCAATGAAACAGGATGGGAAACTTTTGATGGTTCCCATCTGACTTATTTTTCAGTTGTAAAGATGAGAGTAAAGTACAATAAGAGGTAGGATCTCCGAATATGATTGCTGGCCCGTGTTCAGAGTTCCCTCCTTTCGGGACATTTCTGCCTCTTTTCAACCCTGGAACATGTGATGCCTCCATGCTTGAAAAAAGACTGAAGTGTCCTACTGAGTAATTTAAGCCACAGTCTGCAGCGCTTTCGACCATGATAATGTTCTAAAAATGCTTCAAGGGCAGTCCTATGTAGTGGGAAAGGGTAATGACCAAAGCCTATATCACTGTGGCCATATAAAATAGGAATTGACAGAGTTGGCAAACTTGTTTGAATGGTCACCACAACACCCCCCAAACTTCCTCCAGTTTCTCGACATGGGGTAGAACAGAAATCTGGAGATCCCCACAGGTCAATAGCCATTGAGTTGAACAGAATATAAATACAACATAAAAGCAGAAAATAAAAAGAGACTAAAGCCATAGCAAATTCCAAAGAAATATGACAACCAGTGGTTTCTATATCTGATGAATCTGCTCCAGGGTGTTGTATGATTTCCGGGCTGTATGCCAGTGTTCTAGCAGCATTTTCTTCTCACATTTCGAGGATCCTCTGAAGATGCCAGCCACAGATGCAGGCAAAACATCAGGAGAAAAAGCTGCTAGAACACAGCCATACAGCCCAGAAAACACACAATACTCCAGTGATTCTAGGCGGGCCATGAAAGCCTTCGACAATACAATCTGCTCCAAGTTTCAGTTTGTACTGAGAAGATTATTTGGCAGAATTAGCTATTTAGCCTGAAGCAGAAAGAATGAATATATAACGTGTCATCTTTAAATACCTAAAGAGTTACATACATAATGCAAAAGGGTGTTATCTTTGGATTCAAATTACAAGAGAGAAGATTTCAGCACAATGTTTCCTAACCTTCCTGATGGAACACACTGTTTTGTAAGTGGAACAGCTTGCCTTATATGTAGATTCTTCTTTATTGGCTTTTAAGAGACAGAATAGGATGTTGTTGTAAGCTCTAATACTGTATTAGGTTCCCTGTAAAGAGAAGGATGGCATTAGATTATTTTACTGCTCCCAAATGCCTTGAATGTCCTCTGCAGCTATTTTGGGGAGCATACCACAGTTGGAGGCCTCCTGCCCCTTCCCAGCTCCTGGTCAAACACTTTCTTTCCTAACATAGTTTTGCCCCATATGCCCCCAGCATTCATAGGGGGCATTCCCACTGTGTTTTGAACCTACTTTTTGCACGGAAGGCCCTCAAATATTTAGTATGCCACTGCTAATTATTGCTATTGGCTGGCAATATGTTTTAATTCGGGTGTTTTAACTGTTTTAACTGTTTTACTGTATTTTAATGTATTTTACTTGTTTTATTCGCACTAATTTTGTGAACCGCTCTGGGCGCCAGAGAGAGCGGTATATTAAGTCGAACTTAATAAATAAATAATAAATAAAAATATAGTGATAATGATCTGCTTGTCCCCTAGAGGGCACTTAAGCTGAGCGGTCACCCTCCAAGTTCTCCTACAGCCTCCTGCCCTTCCACTGTTGGAAGAGACCACGCAGACCATCCAGTCCAGGGGTCCTCAAACTTTTTAAACAGAAGGCAATTCAGAGACCTTCAGATTGTTGGGAGACCAGACTATAGTTTGAAAAAAGCATGAACTAAAGAAGCCAGAATGGATGTCCAAAGAACTTCCAACTGTGCTAAAGACTCAAAAGAGATATGCACAAGAAGCGGAAAAAGGAGAAAGAATTCAAACTAATAGCCAACTCCTGTAGGGAAAAGGTCCACAAGGCTAAAGCATAAAACTTGCCAGGGATATTAGAAAACAATAAAAAGGGCTTCTTTTCTTATGTCAGTAGAAAAAAGGAAGAACAAGGAGGTGATAGGAGTAGAAGATGGGTTGTGTCCAGAGGAGGGTGACTAAAATGATCAATGATCTGGAGAACAAGCCCTATGAGGAGCAGCTTAAAGAGCTGGGCATGTTTAGCATGAAGAAGACTGAGAGGAAACACGATAGCCATGTATAATTCTTTGAGGGAATTTCATAGGGAGGAGGGGGCAAGCTTGTTTTCTCCTGCCCTGGAGACTAGGACACAGAACAATGGCTTCAAACTACAAGAAAGGAGATTCGTTCTGAACATTGGCAGGGGGTTGGACTGGATGGCCAACTCTATGATTCTATGCACACTGCACATACCTATTTTGTAGAGCAAAAAAACCCATGGGAAATAGTACAATATTTAAAATGAAGAACAATTTTAACCAAAATAAATGTACCAGTATTTCATTGGGAAGTGTGGGCCTGCTTTTGGCTAATGGGATAGTGATGCTAATTCTGTTGTTGTGTGCCTTTAAGTCATTTCTGACTCTAATGTGTGGAAGGCCACATCTGACCAATGGTTTGGGGACCCATAATCCAGTCCAACCACTGTCAAGTAAGAAGAGCAAAATCAAAGCACCCCTGACAGATGGCCATCTATCTTCTGTTTAAAAGCATCCAAAGAAGGAGTTCCATTGTTGAACAGCTCTTAGGGTAAGGAAGTTCTTCCTAATGTTCAAGTGGAATTCCTTTCCTGTCATTGCCCCATTGAGTCCTAGTCTCCGGAGCAGCAGAAAAACAAGCCCTGCAAATATTGAAACATGGCTATCATGTTTCCTTTCAACCTTCTCTTCTTCAGGCTAAACATACCCAGCTCTTTAAGTTACTCCTCATAGGGATTCATAGTCTCCAGACCTTTGATCATTTTAGTCACCCTCTTCTGACCATGGTCCAGTTTGTCCCTCTTCAATTGTGGTTCCCAAAATTGGACACAGTATGCCAGGTGAGGTTTGACCAAAGCCAGGCATGTAGCCAGGGGGCTAAGGGGGCTTCACCCCCGAAATTCTCAGGGTGGTCCGCGAAAAGGCCTTACTGGTACATTATTTAAACTGTTATGTTTATTCATATCATGATCTGATCACCATGCTCATTATATCCCACATTAATAGGGTTATTGGGATAACAATACAAAAGGTTTGCTAGGGTAGACCCTCTTCCACCCAGTCTCAGCCCCCCGAACCAAACTCAGCCCCGAATCAAAATCCTGGCTACGGCCCTGACCAAAGCAGAATAGAGAGGCACCATTACATCCCGTGATCGCCACACTACCCTTCTTTTGATGTAGCCCAGATCCAATTAGTTTTTTTAAGCTGCTACATCACACTGTTGGCTCGTGTTCAACTTGTTGTCTACTAAAACTCCTAGAGATTTCTCAAATGGACTGTTGTCGAGCCAGGCACCACCCATCCTGGATCAATGCATTTCAATATTTTTTTTGCCAAAGTGTAGTATCCTACATTTCTCCTTGTTGAAATGAGTTCAATCTGTGAAAGAGTAGTAAAGGCAAAGATAATGAGTACTCTTAGATGCTACATTACAACCTCTGGGAAGATCCAAGATACAAGTGAGAACAAGTCCACCTTCTCTTAGCAATGCTGCAGCAAGCTCCTTAATTACATGGCTAAAACGAACGTGACCACATGATTTTCTTATAAAACTGAACAATTCCAATTTACAATTCCTCCTCAGGCACTGCCTCTTTGAATACAGGTAAGCACTAGTTATTTCAAATCATCAGAATGGCTCAGCCAATTTTAATTATGGCTAGGTTTTTCTTTCCCACTACAGTTATTAAAGTAACATAGAAAAAGTTTCTATCAACCAATTACTGGTGTGAATAGTTACTTTGCAGGAATTTAATGTGCTAACGGTACCCCTTGCATTAAATTATATCACAATAAATCAAGTAGTCACAACTAGTTCAGCTTAATGGTTATACAAATTACTTATTACAGTTTGAGAATCACTTTTCCAAATTGCTTGGGAACAAATGTTTTGGATTTCAGTTTTTTTTAGATTTTAGGAATATTTGTATGTAAATGATAAGACATCTTAGGGGTAGGATCCAACTTTAAACACAAAAACACAAAATTTATGTACACCTTCCATACATAGATACTTTTATACAATATTTTTAATAATGTACCTAAAGCAAAGTTTGTGTACAGTGAACCATTAGAAAGCCAAGGCTTCTCTATCTCAGATATCCATATGGATAATTTTGGATGTTGCAGTGATTCCAATTTAGGAATTTCTGATAAGGGTCGCTCAACTTACACCATTATTCCATGTAAGTTTTTAAATTAAATATTACTGTGTTAGGTGTATTACTATACATATTTTATGAATGTGTGTATTGTGAAAATATTTTTAAAAATCTCAAATGACCTTGTTCATAAGATACCATAAAAGAATGACTTTTAGGATGCTTTAAAATGGCATACATTCTCTCCCGCAGCACCTCCACTGCAACAGACAAACAAGGTTTATCAAGGTCAACTCGGAGTAACATTTTTGGCCCTCTCTCAGCTTGCCAACTGCCTGAAGGCACCAAAATAGATAAAGGTGATTGTAGGCAGGGCACCACCTGCATTTTGCCCTCAGGCATAGTGGGCATCTTTTTCACTTCAATTCCTTAGGGTAGGAATTGCTGAAGTGTTACATTGTTATATGGGTGTTTTGTTTTTCAATACTGATTTGATCAGAATTGTTAAAGAAACAGGCTAGTAATGTTCCTGCATGTTCCAATACTCAAGAGTTGTGAATCAAGGTTTAAGTATCTGACTGAGAACAAAATGAGGTTTATACTTGTAACTCTTTGAGAACACCTCCCCCTCTTCCCATCAAGCTGGAAAACTCCACTGTCTACTTAGCAGAGATTCCCAAGCTTCTTTGACCTACTGCCCCATTTTCAGGGGGAAAAAATGCCCCTCCTGGAAATCCTCCATCTTTAAGCCAATTACAAATTTGCATTCTTTTATCTATCTATATTTCTACCTAATTCCTTTACTTAACAAGTCATTACTGGTCAGCTCTATTTTCATCAGCAGCATGACTGGCCAATTCCAGTGGCGCATGAGACAAGATAATAAGACACACTCCATTTTGAGAAACATTTGTATAGGGAAAATAGTGTGTCTTAGGCTGTATCTACACTGCCCTATATCCCAGGATCTGAAGCTGTATCTGCTTTGGACTGGAATCTACACCGTTATATGAATCTACACTGCTAGATAATCTGGGATCAGATCCCGAGATATAGGGCAGTGTAGATACAGTCTCAGAATTGGAATGCACACAGTTCCTAAGTTACAAATAAAATAAGTTCTGTAGGTTTGTTCCCCAGTTGTATTTGTATGAAAGTCAGGACAGGTACATTTTTAAAGTATAATTCCATCCAAAAATGTACAATTTGTAGCTCTTGATAGCACAGAGAAGGGTGAACACGCTTGTGGTGTTTGTCTTGCTGTCTGTGGATTTCACCTCACTTTCTGTCCTTGTGATCACTGGCTTCTGAAAAAAATTACTTGTGGAAATGAAGACTGGGGACAAACCTTCAGTGGAGACCCCGTTCCCTCATACTCTTGGCTTTTCTTTGCGAATAAAGATTCAGGAAGGACTCATCTCACGCTTTCTACAAGCGTGTTGATGACTAAGAAGGCCAATCCGAGATAGGCAAGTCCCGTTGCAGAAAGCACAGCAGAAAGTCTCCTTGGGGGATGTTGTTACCAGGTTGCGGTTCTTTCTGCGTTGTTGTTTCTCTTCGAGACTCATTCGGCGTGACTTCTCAAAAGAGGCCGCAGCATTGTGGATAGTGTATCTCCATGCCTCCCGATGTGAGGCCAGGGTAGACCATTATTGGTGATCAATCTGGCCGAGCCTGAGATGTTGTTTCAGGGAGTCCTTATATCTCTTTTTTGGGGCGCCTCTCTTGCGCTGACCCATGGCAAGTTCACTGTAGAGTAGTATCTCTGAGAGGCTACCCCCCCCCCCCCCCGGACACCACCCTCATACTAATATGGAATGAATTCCCCTTCCCATGAGTAGATTTCTCTCACTTCCTGTTGTCTCACCCCCATTCTTAACTATGGGTTGTTTGTAAATCAGATGTTTGTACCTCAGGGACAGCCTGTACAGTATAAATACAAAACAAATCTATAAACATGAGGCCTTGTTTTTAACTGGGTAATAACTACAGGCTTTTAAAAAAAATTAAAACTACTCATTGTTCTTTGAAAAGCCTGTAGTTATTACCCAGTTAAAAACAAGATTGTAAAGAGCTCCAGAAAGATCTCTCGAAATTGAGTGAATGGGCAACAAAGTGGCAAATGCATTTTAACCTAAACAAGTGTAAAGTCATGCACATCGGGGCAAAGAACCCCAACTACACCTACAAATTGATGGGGTCAAAGCTTTCCGAGACAAACCAGGAAAGGGATCTTGGGGTCTTGGTGGACAGCTCAATGAAGATGTCAACCCAGTGCGCAGCAGCAGTGAAAAAAGCAAATTCTATGCTAGGCATGATCAGAAAGGGAATCGAAAATAGGTCGGCAAATGTTGTATTACCTCTCTACAAATCGATGGTAAGGCCACATTTGGAGTACTGTGTACAATTCTGGTCTCCGCACCTTAAGAAGGATATAACGGAACTGGAAAAGGTACAGAAAAGGGCAACAAGAATGATCCAAGGGATGGGGCGGCTCCTTATGAAACCAGGTTGCAACGCCTTGGTCTTTTCAGCCTTGAAAGACGGCGTTTAAGAGGTGACTTGATCGAAGTGTATAAAATCATGCATGGGATAGAAAAGGTGAATAAAGAAAAATTATTTTCTTTGTCACAAAACACTAGGACTAGAGGGCACTCCCTGAAGCTCCAAGGTAGGAAAATTAGGACTAATAAAGGGAAATATTTCTTCACCCAGAGGGTCATTGGGTTATGGAACTCACTTCCAGAAGAGGTTGTGACAGCTGTCAGCCTGAACAACTTCAAGGCAGGATTAGACAGATTCATGGATACCAAGTGTATCGGTAGTTACTGAAAAGGACATTCAAGTGCCACCTCGGAGTTGGTTGAGGTAGGCAGGATTTCCCTGGGTACTGGTTGTGGGGGTCGGGAGCAGGTCAGGGTTTTGCCCTCCCTTCTGCTCGAGATCCCCGTGTACAACTGGTGGGCCACTGTGTGATACAGAATGCTGGACTAGATGGGCTGAGGTCCGATTCAGCATGGCTCTTCTTATGTTCTTAAGATCTCATGTTTATAGATTCAGTATGTGTGACATCAAATAACTTTGTTTTCTTTTGTTTGATGTTTTATGTACATTTGTGATTATTTTTATATATATATATTTAAAACTTTGCTTATGGTAACAGTTGGCATCCATTCGGATTGACTTCATTTAGATTCACCTTGCGCTTTGCACACATAAATATGAAACCATGATTCAAGATGGCAGAGAACAGCAGTGCAGAACTCAGCTGTTTTGCATGAGAGGAAAGTTTTATACCACTGCAGCCAATGTAATAATGAAATAATAGCTTTTTTTTTTTTAAAGGAGTTGGCAATTCCTGTGTCTTTTTTTTTTTTGGTTGCCGTTGTGTGAATATATGGCCTGAAGGGAGATTTTGCTGTATATGCAAGTTGATTATATAAAGAGTAATTAGAGCATATAAGAATATAAGAAGAGCACTTCAGCAGGAGAATTCTTCCCTTACAAAAACCTTTATGAGAACCGCTGCCTGGCAAAAACATTTCTGGCATGAAGCTTGGACTAGTAGCTTTCCTATAGATTCTGGTTCTTATCCAAAATTAAATGGAAATTCCCAGATCAGGGTGCTCTCCTTTTCCTTGTCTGCAGCCACCAAAGCTTTCCAACGATTTTTTTTTTAGCAAGCAAAGGGTTTGTTTTAATCTCCCAGGTTATGACGTTTCATAAATATGAAATGATAGTGAATCAGGAAACTGCATAAAGTTGGTGCAAATAGGTATCCTAAGGAGAGAAATGCAGAGCAGTACAGGTATGTGTGATAATGCCAAATTTAAGTTTTGAGTGCAAGTGCATGAAAAAGGCTACTCCAAATACTTTAATGCATTCTAAAAGAAATAAATATGGATGCCTTGTATGTGAGAGAAAAAGAGAGAAAAGTCCCTGCGAGAAGAGGAATTCCAACCAATCAACCCATTCTGAATGGGGTCAAACAACATTTGGGATCAAGGCATGCTTGGAATTTTTAGAGTTAAAGCAGTGTCACAAAATTCCTCGGAGGTGTAGCTAGTCAGAAAACATATGCTGCATAAAAAAGCAAACTAATAACGATAAAAGTCAATACCTTGTCTAAAATTATGTATCAAAATCACAATCCTCATAGCTCTGAACCCCGTATTGGTAGTCTTATTAAGGATGATCTCGCCCAGTCTTTTTTCACATTTCAAATACATTGAACTTAATCGTAGCTCCAGGCACTCATTTTTCTGCTTCATCATCACCTCCAAGCTTAGTTCTCTTTCTCCCAGCTTTCTCCTCTAGCAACTGGGCCAACAACTTTCTGGCCCATTATTGTTTTTCCCAGCCTCATTCCCTATGGATCTAGAGGCATTCACTCTGGCTGCCCAATTTTTAGTTTTAATTTTTAAAAACCACAGGGCACTTTGATGCAAATGTCTGCAGGCACAGTGGTGCCTACAGGCACTACATTTGCTACTCCCATATGCCTTGGGATTTGGGGTATAGCATGTGGTTTGGCTCATTTCCTTAACCAATCTATTTTCTATATGTTTTAAGAATTCTTTCATAGATACCATTGATATCAATCGACTGCATTCCAAAGTCACAGTAAATAAACTTTGTCTAGTCTACTCTTGAGCATATATCCCTGGAGCAATATCAAAATAATTGCAAAAGTCTAGTGGACATACTTGCTGTATTTTGGGCATTGGATAAACTCTGAGCATAATAATACATGAGGCTGTTGCAGAGTTATAGTGAAGTTAACGTTTGCTATTATTGCTACTGTTTTGAAATAGCTCTTAAGATTCGGCTAATTTCCTCCTCTTGCTCTGTCTTTCACGCACATACTCATTTGTATTAAATACATAATTTCTTCAAAATACAGATGTTTCTGCAAATACGGAAATATTCTGCAAAATACAGAAAATGACAGGATCAAAAGAGCCGAGTGTTGTAAATTACCCTGCATCAGCGTTAACTTTTATACCATGGGTGTCAAAGTCATTGTCATTAAGGGCCACCTTAGCCTTATGGTGGCTTTAAAAGGGCCATTAAATCCAAGATTGAAGAATTCATGTACAGAAGGCCAACTATAATTTTTTTTACATAGTGGTCAGTCCTCTTTAGTTCTTACCCAGTTTAGGTCCCCAGATGTTATTGAACAACAACTCCCATCATTTTTGATTGTCTATGGACTGGGGATGATGGGAATTGCAGCCCAACAGAACTTGTGGCTATGAGGTCAGAAAAAAGCTAAAGGACGTTTTAAAGTCAGACACCATATCCACAAGCCATATACCTAAATTCAAGCCACACTATCCTGACTAAATAGAATAAAGATATTCCTGTATCACAATTCCCATCAGCTCTAGTCTTGATGTCTAATGAAGAGGAGAAATACAGGGTTATTCTGGAGGGCCAGATAAAATTGCATGGGCTTTGAGATTGACCCATATGTGCTACACAATCTCATCCCTGCTGTTTCTAAACAGCCTTGGGTCTCTTCTTCCGCAGATTGAGGACAACCCAGAAGAAGTCCCCAGGATAAGAGACAGGAATCTCTCTAGAAGAAGACTAATCTGATCGTGGGAAAAGTTGAATTATTGAGTTGCCCAAGGAAAGGACTGAGAGGACAATTGACCTTTAACGAGATACAAGCACTTAAAATCTAAATTTGTAATTTCAACAATCAGCCCTTCACAAAACCTATTTTAATCTGCAGGCATAGCCCGAAAGCACATAGCTCTGCAATCTTGATGGAGCCCTTTTGACATTTTGTCCCCACCCTGGACCCCAGGGCAGGCAATTTACAAAAGGCCCCAACTACACTGAAATACAATGCAGTTTGAATATCATTACATGGTCACTGTAGACTCATATAATGCAGTTTAATGCTATCAGTCTGCATATGAGTCTACGCTTGTCATAAAATGCAATTTAAAACTGCATTAATTGGCAGTATAGATGGGGCCTACCATATATTGCCTGCCCTCGGGTCCAGGGTGGGGACAAAATTACAAGAGGTGAATACATCATGTAAATGTTTGATCAGAGTAAAACCAGCAAAGCCCTATCAGGCATGCCCTGCTACAAATTCTATAGATCAATTAATTACATTTCAATATGTTAAAAAGAATAGGCTTCACCCAACAAATATGCTTGAATTGTTAGCTATAGTCCAATCCAGTTTTGGGAGGCCAAAAACACTTGAACACAAAAGATGCCTGTCCCCAAAGTGTTTCCTGCACTGCCGCGGTTGGACTCCATTTGCTGGCTTCTTCTAAGGCCCTGTCTACATTGACCATCTAATGCAGTTTCAAACTGGTACTGCAGGAAAGTAGTTTATGGGGTCATAAACACTTAGGCTGGGTCTACACTGCCATATAATCCAGATTATGTGACTCTATGCTGCCATAAAATCTGGTTCAAAGCAAAATCTGGATTTTATACGGCAGTGTAAAAGGGGCCTTAGAAGAGGCTCTTCACTCTCCAGATGAGGGCACTCTGCGTGAGTTGCATGCGAGGGTAAAGTGATTGACTGTATCATCACCCAGGACTGTGCCCCTATTTTGTTTTGTAAAATTTAGGATAGATCTACACTGCCCTATAATCTAGTTTCAGAATGTGAATGAACTGCATTGATTTGGATTATAGGGCAGTGTAGACTGATATAATCCCGTTCAATGCAGTTCATCCACATTCTGAAACTCCACTATAGTTCAGTGTGTATTCATTCCGCCTTACTGATATTGAGAGATTTCCTGCCTAGAGCAAGACCCAGGAATGTAGGGAAGAGGATTTTACATCAATTATCCCCTATATGGAACCAGTTTGAAGCCCTGTTAGCGATTTTACACAAATGATGCACATTAAGTGCTTTTTTCTGCACACTTCTCTGGAAGCTTGTCCTCTGGTCACTGTAGTTTGATGCTAGGTTCAAGCTGCACGAAATGGGGTGCCCGAGTCAACTTTAGCCAGGTGGCAACCTGCCCCAGGAAGAGTCCATAAACCCAGCATCTTAGGAGGTGGTATACAGGCAGACCCCAAGTTACAAACAAGATAGGTTCTTGTTGTAAGTTTTCCGGGCTATGTGGCCATGTTCCAGAAGCATTCCCTCCTGACGTTTCACCTGCATCTATGGCAGGCATCCTCAGAGGTTGTGAGGTCACAACTTCTGAGGATGCCTGCCATAGATGTGGGCAAAACATCAGGATAGAATGCTTCTGGAACATGGCCATACAACCTGGAAAACCCACAACAACCCAGTGATTCCGGCCATGAAGTTCTATAGGTTTGTTCCTAAGTTGAATTTATATGTATGGCGGAACAGGGACTTTGTGTGCGTGGTTGGACTTACGCTGAAAAAAGTCCCTGTTCTGATTTACAGATATAAGCCTGAGCATGCACACACACACACACACATGTTCTGAGTTATGTATGTAAGTCAGATCAGGGACCCTACCTATGCTATCCAAAGCTTATAAGCACTTGAAACTATAGCCTGTTTGTTGGGGGGGGGGGGGTGATATCTGTGTAAGTGGACACCTCCACCACATACACAGGTACACATTTTTCACTTTTATTATGTGTATAGATAGATAGATCAGGCCTGGGCAAACTTGGGCTCTCCATGTGCTTTGGACTTCAACTCCCACCATTCCTTTCAGTCCCTTTCATTTGCCTTTTCCCTTTCCTTTTCTGCTTAAGCAGCTGAGGGGGAAAAGGAAGGGGCCTGAGGCTGTGAGTTCAAGCCCAAAACACCTGGAGGGCCCAAGTTTGCCCAGGCCTAGTATAGATATATAAGCTTTGGATAGCATAAGGAAGGGTTAACACCCCTGCGACGTTTGTTTTGCTGCCTGTGCCCCAGTTCAGAAGATTTACCTTAACTTCCTGTCCCTGCAATCATTGGATTTTGGAAAACTTGACCTGTTGTGGAAACAAAGACTGGCGAGAATCCTTCAGTGGAGACCCCTTTCCCCCATAATAATAACTCTCCAGGAGTGAATTCCCCTTCCCTGGAGGAGATTTCTCTCACTTCCTGCTGTCTCACCCCCTGTTCTTAACTAGGAGTCATTGGTAAGTACGATGTTTGTAACTATGGTGGTTGCTTGTACTGCAAAGTAGCAGAAACAGTGCGCGGGGTTTCAGGGCACAGTGGGCCAAATGCCTCCAAAACGGAGGCACCCTAGACCAGTGTTTCCCAACCAGTGTGCCGTGGCACACTAGTGTGCCATGAGCAATCATCACTTGTGCCGTGGGAAATTGGAACCTCCAATGCCCTTTCTTCCGCCTCCTACCGAACACTTTTTCTTCTCCACTCAGGGTCCCTTCTTCCCAGCCTTGCTCTGCTTGCTTTGTCTCGCTTTGCTCTGGGGCGAGTCTGCGCAGTAGCGCCCGCACGGGTCACGTCTTCCTCCCTCCCCCCTCCCCTCCTGAACACGCTCACGCTGCCCCCTCGGATCAAAATGGCAGCAGAAGCGGCAGTGTAGAAGAAAAAGTAAGTGTTCAGCAGGAGGGAGAAGAAAGGGTGCAAAGGGGGAGGGGGAGGATGAGGTCTCTGTCGAAAGCTGGCATGAGCAAACTTGGACCTTCCAGGTGTTTTGGACTCCAGCTCCCACCATTCCTAGCAGCCTCAGGCCCTTTTCCTTTCCCCCTCAGCCACTTAAGCAGGAAAGGGCCTCAGGCTGTTAGGAATGGTGGGAGTTGAAGTCCAAAGCACCCAGAGGGCCGAAGTTTTCCCATGCCTGTTTTAGGGACCTTAAAGTGGTGAGCCTTCTTCCAACATTGTGATTCTGGATAGAAAACAAACAACAACATAGCATAATATTGTTTTAGTCCACAGTGCTCTCTGGGTGTAGGTGAACTATAACTTCCAAACTCAAGGTCAGTTCCCAAGCAAACCATTTCAGTACTTTCTGTTGGTAATGAGAGTTCAATATGCCAAGTTTGCTTCAATTCCATTGCTGCAAGAGTTCAGGATGCTCTTTGATTGTGTGTTAACTATAAATCCCAGAAACTGTAACTCCCAAATGTCAAGGTCTATTTTCCCCAAACTCCATCTGTGTTCACATTTGGGCATATTGAGTATTCATGCCAAGTTTGGTCCTGATCCAACATTGTTTCAGTCCACAGTGCTCTCTGGATATAATTGAACTACAACTCCAAAACCCAAGGTCAATGCCCACCAAACTCTTATAGCATTTTTCTCTTGGTTATGGGAGTTCTGTGTGGGAAGTTTGTGTCTTTCTGCCATTCCTGCCAGGATATCTATGTTGTGTTAATCGAAACAGGCCCAGGTTTCACACTGAGTGTATAAATACATTTAAAAACATATTAACTATATGTATTACTGTGTTAGAGTGTCATTTTGTGTCATTTTGGTTGGTGGTGTGCCCCAGGATTTTGTAAATGTAAAAAATGTGCCGCGGCTCAAAAAAGGTTGAAAAACACTGCTCTAAGAGGGGGGGAATTTCAGAGTGAGAGAGAATTTCAGATTGAGAGAGAGAGAGAGAGAGAGAGAGAGAATTTCAGATTGTGTGTGTGTGTGTGAGAGAGAGAATTTCAGATTGAGAGAGAGAGAATTTCAGACTGTGTGTGTGTGAGAGAGAGAGAATTTCAGATTGAGAGAGAGAGAATTTCAGATTGTGTGTGTGTGTGAGAGAGAGAATTTCAGAGAGAGAGAGAATTTCAGATTGAGAGAGAGAATTTCAGATTGTGTGTGTGTGTGAGAGAGAGAGAATTTCAGATTGAGAGAGAGAGAATTTCAGATGTGTGTGTGTGAGAGAGAGAGAATTTCAGATTGAGAGAGAGAATTTCAGATTGTGTGTGTGTGAGAGAGAGAGAATTTCAGATTGAGAGAGAGAGAATTTCAGATTGAGAGAGAGAATTTCAGATTTCAGACTGTGTGTGTGTGTGAGAGAGAGAGAATTTCAGATTGAGAGAGAGAGAATTTCAGACTGTGTGTGTGTGAGAGAGAGAGAATTTCAGATTGAGAGAGAGAATTTCAGATTGTGTGTGTGTGAGAGAGAGAGAATTTCAGATTGAGAGAGAGAGAGAGAGAGAATTTCAGATTGAGATTGAGAGAGAGAGAGAGAATTTCAGATTGAGAGAGAGAGAGAATTTCAGATTGAGAGAGAGAGAGAGAATTTCAGATTGTGTGTGTGTGTGAGAGAGAGAGAATTTCAGATTGAGAGAGAGAATTTCAGATTGTGTGTGTGTGTGTGAGAGAGAGAGAGAATTTCAGATTGTGAGAGAGAGAGAATTTCAGATTGAGAGAGTGTGTGTGTGAGAGAGAGAGAGAATTTCAGATTGAGAGAGAGAATTTCAGATTGTGTGTGTGTGTGTGAGAGAGAGAGAGAATTTCAGATTGAGAGAGAGAATTTCAGATTGTGTGTGTGTGTGTGAGAGAGAGAGAATTTCAGATTGAGAGAGAGAGAGAATTTCAGATTGAGAGAGAGAGAGAGAGAGAATTTCAGATTGAGAGAGAGAGAGAGAATTTCAGATTGAGAGAGAGAGAGAGAATTTCAGATTGAGAGAGAGAGAGAGAGAAAGAGAGAGAGAATTTCAGATTGAGAGAGAGAGAGAATTTCAGATTGAGAGAGAGAGAGAGAGAGAGAGAATTTCAGATTGAGAGAGAATTTCAGATTGTGTGTGTGTGAGAGAGAGAGAGAGAGAATTTCAGATTGAGAGAGAGAGAGAGAGAGAATTTCAGATTGAGAGAGAGAGAGAATTTCAGATTGAGAGAGAGAGAATTTCAGATTGCATGTGTGTGTGTGAGAGAGAGAATTTCAGACTGTGTGTGTGTGAGAGAGAGAGAGAATTTCAGATTGAGAGAGAGAGAGAGAAGAGCAGATTGAGAGAGAGAGAGAGAGAGAGATAATTTCAGATTGAGAGAGATTTTCAGATTGTGTGTGTGAATTTTAGATTGAGAGAGAATTTCAGATTGAGAGAATTTCAGATTGTGTGTGTGTGTGTGTGAGAGAGAGAGAATTTCAGATTGAGAGAGATTTTCAGATTGAGAGAGTGAGAGAGAGAGAGAGAGAGAGAGAGAGAGAGAGAGCCTCCGGCAGAGTCAAACTGCGCGAGGCCCGCCCAAGAGGGAGTGGGCGCGGCCAAGGGGGAGGGCGGGGCCTTGGCGGCGGGCTTTATGCGGCGCGAGGGGCGGCCGGGCGGGCAGTCGCGAGGGGAAGCCGACGGCAGGAAAGGGGCCCGCCCTCCGTCCATCCCTTGCGCTCCAAAAGCAGAAGCCGCGCCGCCGCCGCCCGGCAGCCCTCTCCTCCCTCCTCCCCGCGCACACGTGGCACTCGCTCCCCCAGCGGACTTTTGCCAGAAGGACTCCCGACCGGGAAGGAGCGCTTCAGCACCATGGGCAAAGGGGTAAGCGCGCGAGCGAGCGAGAAGGGCGGGGGCGGGAAGGTGGTCTTACCTGCTCGAGCCAAAGCGAGCCTCCCCTTCCTGCAGGGCCTCCCGGGCGGCCATGGCGCCTCCGCGCGCGAAGGGAGGGAGGGAAGGGAGGAAGGAGGCAGCCCGCAAGGCGGGTGGAGTGGCCCCGCGCTGTCAAGGGAAGGACGGGCCCTCGCCAGGAAGGAGGAAGGCGCTAGTGCCCCCCCCCTTCCAGGCAGCAGTAGGGCAGGGAGGGAACCCTGGCGTCAAAATGGTGGACCAGGGCGTCGGGGAAGGCTTCTTCTCATTGTTCCGCTCTTGAGGCGAGGCGCCAGGAACAATGAGAAGGGAGGCGGTTTCCTCTCCGGAGGAGGAAGAAGGACACTTCCAACTCCCCCCCCCCCCAGCCCACACCCCAGGACTCTTGTGCTCCCGTTTGGTCCCCTCAAACGTACTGTTCTCGAGGTAGTTTCCCGAGATTTCGCCCGGAGAACAGAGCGAGTCAAACTTTTTCCACTCGCGGCCCCCTTTCCCATTGAGAAAGTTTTCCATGATCCCAGCTATAAAGCTATTTCAAATACTTTTACCAAACCAGCATTTGCAAGGCTTGATCAAGAGGCAGGTTTTCCTTTGAGTGAAAGGAAGCGGAAACGTTGTCTCTAGAGTCCACTGGAAACCCTGGAGCAGTGGTTCTCAACCTGTGGGTCCCCAGGGGTTTTGGCCTACAACTCCCAGAAATCCCACTTTACCAGCTGTTAGGATTTCTGGGAGTTGAAGATCAAAACATCTGGGGACCCACAGGTTGAGAACCACTGCCCTGGAGGTTCTTGCTGACAGATTTATATAAATGGGTGACGCTCAGGAACCTACTACCGCAGTTAGGAATTGTGGGAATTGAAGTCCAAAACATGTGGAGGGCCCAAGGTTGCCCAGGCCTGCTCTAGAGTAAGACCCAGAAATGCAGGGAAGGAAGAGGATCTAAAGGAGTGATCCCCAAACTCCAGTCCTCCAGGTGTTTTGGACCTCAACTCCCAGAAGCCTCTGCTGCTTTGGTCAGGGATTCTGGGAGCTGAAGTCTAAAGCACCTCGAGAATGGGAATTTGAGGATCTTAATTATGCTTTCCCATTCAGGAGCCTCTGAGTGTTTTGGAGGCTCTTTCTTTTGGAGGTTTTTAAACAGAGGCTGGATGGCCATCAGTCGGGGTGCTTTGATAGTGCTGTTTCTGCAAGGCAGAAGGGGGTTGGACTGGATGACCCCTGTGCTCTCTTCCAACTCTAGGACTTCTATCCTACAGGGCTCTTGAGGTGCCTACATTTTATAGTCAGAGAGACTAGACCTGGTTGATCCATGGTTCTAAATCAGACCTGGGCAGTTACCTGCCCTCCAGGTGTTTTGGACTTCAACTCCCAGAAATCCTAGCCAATTTACCAGCTGTTAGGATTTTTGGGATTTGAAGTCCAAAACACCTGGAGGGTCCGCAATTGCCCAGGTCTGTTCTAAATGCTTCAAAAGTACTTACAAAACAAAAGTTCTGGTGGTGAACATTTCAGAACTCTATCCAAATTTCATTATTATTTCATTATTGACGATTTTTAAGGCAGAACCAATTAGAAACTGCCATTTATAACGAAATTTTGAAAGTTTTGTTAGAGTTCTGAAATGTTCACCACTTTCAGAACTTTTGTTTTGTAAGTACTTTTGAAGCATTTCGAACCATGGATCAGCCAGGCCTAAGAGACCGGTGAGGCAGGCTTGCCTTGGGAAATGGGGACGGTCTTCAAGCAGAGTTTTAAATTCCAATTTATCTTCAGTCTATGCTGCTCTGTTTCAAGTTGACAGAGGAGCGGGTGAGCCCTCTTGTACCTAATACGGAAATATCCCTCAGACACGAAATCCTTTCTTCTTTCAGTGGGAGCCCCAGGTACTATGTTCTGGCTGGTGGTTGTGACTTGTAATAGCTTATTAAGCAGGGCGGGTGAAAACAACGGCAGGAATTGCTTAATGGAGGAAAGTTCTAGACCAAAAGGTCTTGCAGTTCAGTGGAGTGTTGTTGCATTGTTCTCCACACTGAGTTTGATCCCTTTTGGACTTAACTTTCAAGAGATTAGCCAACCTTCACGTAGGTGGATTACTTCTAAAGTAGGCCCCTTTCTGAGTGTTTTGCTCTTTTTCCTGTGTTGTAGAACACAAGCACATCACTAAGCTTTAAAACTCAGTTGCGTTTCATATCTGATGCTGGTTGTCACAAGAGAGAGTTCTCAGGCTTTGTACTTCAGTAGAAGAGCGGCCTTCAGTTCCCTAAGCCTAGTCCGAAATATTTTTGGATGTAAGCCTTACTGAGTTCAGCAGATGTAATAAAATATCCTTTGGACTTTTATTTTGTCGAGTAGTGGCCAAGGAGACGTGAATGGCTATGAATGTGAGGGAGGCAAGTGAGTCCTGCTTGGCAGGCCCACTTTCCAGTTCTTGTAGCCACGTAATCTGAGGTGAAATGCCCAAGAGTAGAGCAGTCTTCTTCCAGTTAACTGGAATGTAAGGTTGACTAAGTTTTTGCACCATTTTATGCCCAGGCTTCTTTCTTGGAGTCTTGCCAGGTACTTGCAGTCTGTGGGCCATCCCAGGAAGAAGGCTTGCCTATAAATCTCTTAACAGTGTTTATGCCAATTTCCCAAGGAAAAGAAATCAAGTTAAAGACGAGATGCTGTTAGTAAGTGACAGTTTAGACCGCTATTTAACAAGTAACAGTTCCCTTTTTGTTAGTTCATTGCCATTTGCAGCCTTAATTGCAACAAAATGTAAAAGGTTCAATTGAACGTGGGCTGCTAGTGCCCTTGGCTGAGTTTAAACAAACAGAGCTGAAATTCTCCTGTCTGGGAATTCTCCTTGTTAGCACTGGCTTTGCTAAGCAAACCACGGAGGGATCTCGGATTCAGAGGAGTCAGTTTGAGTTTCAAGTGAAAAAACAACAACCTCCATGCTACACGGAATACAGTGACTCAAATGGCGAACGTATTTCAACATGAGAAAAATGGAAAATTACTTAAACCTGTTTTGCTGCCCTTTGGATTTGGTGCTTACGTAACCAGAGATTCAAGTGTAGCCTCAAGACATAAACCTGCTTACACCGGATTATCACTATGAACGCCAGTAGGGCTTCTCCATTCAAACCAGGTTTTTAGCTATTGGCTTGCAATAAACCTTTTGACCTTCTGTCAGTTTTAAAGACTGTCATCAAATTGGGATATTTTGGATCTTTTTTCAGCATGGCTGTTCCATCTTCTGTGCTTGTTGGGCATATATGTGAATAACCCTGTACATACTTAAACATCTCTCTATGCTAAGGTGTTTATGGCAGTTTTCAGGAAACAATATTGTAATTAGGTATGTAATTTTTTTAAAGAAAGCTTTTGATAGTAGCCATGTTTTAGCATTTTATTACAGCCTTTGAATATGTGATTGCATAATGAGTGCAATCTCTGCATAGTGAATGCAATCTTGAGTATGGTGGAGGCTCCTTCTTTGGAGGCTTTTAAGCAGAGGCTGGATAGCCATCTGTCGGGGGTGCTTTGATTTTCCTGCTTCTTGGCAGGGGGTTGGACTGGATGGCCCACAAGGTTTCTTCCAACTCAAGTGTACATAACACTGATTAAAGAATTTAGTCAATACATATAGTGTTCTTAAAGAAATGTAAATACGAAAATTATATCTGCCTAAAATGTGATCCAAGTCCTGTAGTTTCCAAATTCTATGACAGATTCTATTGGGGGTCAGTTATTTCATTGCCTTACAGAGGCTGCAATTGTAATTTAAGAGGGTTTTCAAATATTTTCAGCCGTGGAGCCCTTTTTGAAGGAAAAGTTACTCGTGCAGTCCCAATAAATGTTTATATATTATACATTATATATTATACATAATGCATTTGTACAGGAATGGGCAAACGTTTGGACACAAGGATTGCATTACATTTTAAAATTTGACAGATGGGCTGGGTCAGAAGTGGATAGAGACAGTATGTGTGAACTAAAAAGAAAATGAACAAATTGCTATGCACACTAATCATATCTTGTTTGTAGTGTTAAAAAGAAGGAAGAACAATTCTCTATTTAAGATGAAGAACAATTTTAATCAGTATGAAGATAACAGTATTTCAGTGAAAGACCAAAGGTGCAATCCAGTCCAACTCCCTTCTGCCATGCGGTAAAAGCATAAATCAAAGCACCCCCAACAGATGGCCATCCAGCCTTAATAATAATAATAAACAATAGCAATAATAGGAGCAACCCCTAGGGCCGTCCAGTGCCTTTCTGCCATGCAGTAAAAGGTTCCAGAAGCAAAGAAGGTGGGGGGAGGGTCAGCATGGTAGGGAAGGGGACTTAGGTGAGCAAGGACCTGCCCCTTCTGGAAAGGGCCCTGTGGCCAGCCCTGGGCTACCCTCTGTGGGGCCTGGAGGCTACCTTCCCCTCTGGTGCTGCCTCCATGCCCCTGGCCTACACCCTACGGGAGCCCTGCTGCCATCGCTGCCGCCAAAGTGCTCTTCGCAGAGAGCCCCTCTGGAACAGCTGCCCCAAGCCTCCGCCCACCACTGATCTAAAATATTATTGCATTTCTTGTGCATAATCTTCTAGCAAAGCTTTTGACTCTCCCCATCTCACTTTTTCTCTCTATGTGTAATCTAGCAACTGCTGTCAGTCCTTAACTGAAAAGAAGGCAGAATAGAAACAATAGTAGTAATCATAATAATATTAATAGTTTAGCTAACATTATCTGAAATGTTAAATAGAGATGGCTATTATGGAATGTTCCAGAAGATGCAAATGCTTGGGGAAAGGCTCTAGTAAGCAATTGTGGAGGGGAGGGGGCATTTCATGCAACTACTTCCCTGCCAGTGGATTCTCAGGCATGCCTAATGCAACCAGAAGGGATAATCACACCACTTTTGGTTTTACTTTGAAGTGATGGGGGGGTCCTCAGGAGGCATGTGTGAGAGTGGGGGCGTTTGGGAGATTGTAGGTGTCAAACTGCTATCCCCCTGTAGATTTAATGTGAGTTATATGGAGTTACAAGTTGGATCCCAGTGTGGCAACCCACAAACTACACTTTCACCACTCCTTGTATTTAGGAAGTGGCAATGATTGGCCTTAACATTGCTGCAGTTGCTTTTGTAGAATTTTTTAGTGCATAGCTATAGCTTTTGAATTGGAAATTCTGCCTTGGTGAGTGTGTACAGTGAACTGATTCATACTGCCAGATCAGCAAGAGCAGTTGGGCTGTTAGCATGAACACATGGTCTGCACCTGGTTTCCAAACTACTTTGGAATGCCATCAGTGTTACAAGGGTTTATATGGTGCATACTGTATGTATTGAGCCAGGTGTGTTAAAATGGTATCCAACTGTTAATTTGACAGTGTAGATATACCCTTTGTATCGTCTTTTTATTGCAAAGAAAAAGAAAATGCTTATAGCAAGTAAGCTGGGATTCCATTGATATTTGACCAAGGAAAGCATAATACCATATACTTAATGTATATATTCTAAACCTGGTGCAGTAACTTCATTGTTGCCTTGGCTAAAAGTAAAGTACAGTTTTCCCTCGCTACTTTGTGGTTCGCTTATTGCAGACTCGCTGTTTTGTGGATTTCAAAAAAATATTAATTTTAAATCTATATCATGGTATTTTTGCTGTTTTGTGGGGTTTTGCTGGTGCTGCTCTCCAAGCCACTTTCCCTCCTCAGTCCTCCCTCCCTCCAGCCTTGAAGGGCCTTTCCTTCCTTTCCTTTCCTTCACTTTATTTTAAGTTTATAAAGACTTAAAATGGTGTATAACTACTAAAATAATATATAAATATTAAAATAGATTATCCCTACATCACGGTTTTTCACTTATTGCAGGAGATCCTGGAACCTAGCCCCAGCAATAATTGAGGGAACACTGTATGCCAGTAGTTTTCCATTTCAATCTGAAGTTTTAAAAAAATACACCCCTAGCCAAAGTACTTCTACTGCTGGTTCCCTCCAAACCTTCCTCTATTGTTTCCCATAGCCCCCCATCCTCATGCTTGACCCCCCTCCCATCCTCATGCTTGTCTTTCTTTACAGTGTGTGCAAAGAGCAGTAGAGAATATCCATACTCCTACTGTTATTTTGATCATTCAAAGCACTTTTGGGGTGAATTTGGCTTCTAAAGCTCAGGAGAGCACTGAGAAGAGGACTGTTGCATATGTTGAGTCTTCTGAGTAGATACCGTATCAGAGATATCACACCCTGGAAACATAGTGGATTTATTGGAGGCCCATCACAGAATAATCTCTTGTGGGAGTGAGCAGAAAGGCATGTGTAAACATCCTTCAAGGGATAGATGGTGGTCTGTTGGTATTCTCAGTCCTGTGATTAAGTACCTGTGAGCTTCCTAGTTGGTGACAGGTTCCTATCTCCATTTTTGTTTTTAATTACCCTGGGCTTGGGATTGCAGGGGGGCAGACAGGGAGTAACTGCCCATCACATTTTCTAGGCGCAAGGAGAAACCACAGTGGAGAGACTGGCAGCAGTATCCCTGTTGGCCAGAATGGAGTGTTGTGTTCTTGTCACTCAGATCAAAGCAGAATGGTACTTCCCTATCTGTGCGTATGGTCTATGGGTGCCTGCCTCGGAAACAAATAGTGCTTTCGCTTGGATGTATCAACCAGAAAGGCTGTTTGGTGAGAAGGGATGCTGTGACCCCATATATGGTATGAAAGGCTTGAGGAGAGATAAGCATGTCAAAGGATCCAGTTTTGCCCTGAAATGGTCAAGTGAGAGGTATTGTTTCCTGCTGGTCCTGCTTTCCAGTCTTAGTTTCAGAGGTCCTTGAGCAATCTTTCTCACACGTACATTTTGTATTTATTCTACAAGCTCTATTGTCACTGTCCTTTTCTGGCATGAATATGCTACCCGGCATCTGTCAAGAGGGTAATTTTTCCATTGACTCACAGGGACTGCTTATTAGGGAGGAGAGTTGGCTTGAATAGTGGTTGCAACATTTGGCATTTCTCGTTGAGCCACAGGCTTACAGCATCAAATACATTTGACTTGTACTGGGGAAAAAACAGAATATAAATTAAACATTTTTTTAAAAAAAATAAGAGTTTAAGAAGTAATTTCCATCTAGAACAGTGGTTCTCAACTTGTGGGACTCCAGATGTTTTGGCCTTTAACTCCCAGAAATCCTAACAGCTGGTAAACTGGGATTTCTTGTAGGCCAAAACACCTAGGGACCCTCAGGTTGAGAACCACTGATCTAGAATATCATTTGGTAGTCAAATGATAAATGAAATCACTTCTGTATGGGTAAAATCTCTCTAGGCATGCCAAGTGGTTGGAGAACATAGTGTACATGGACACAATTCTGTTAGGCGCTAGGTCATCTTCATCTTTCCCCTTTTGAATGGCCAATACAATTGCCTATGTGTGTGCCTTCAAGTTAGCTTTTAATTTGTGGTGACCCAATGAATACATTGTATCTTCTTAGGCAGGAAATACCAAGATAGTTTTGCCAATTCCTTTATCTGAAATACAGCATAAAAATCCAGAATTACGTTTTGTTTATCCATAAGTAAATTACCTATTAACTTGTTTCTAGAGTTTAATCCCAGTCCAGAAGCCTATAAAGTCCAGTCATTAAAATTCTATGCATTCCTTCCAAAATGGATTGGCCCTGTCCACTCAGAATATTACTTTACTTTCCAAGCTGGAAAAGCAGGTAGCTGTGGAACCCATGAAGGTAGCCTTGCTTTCCTTTTGAAAAAAATGGCCACTCTCTTGAATTTCTTTTTCTATTAGCCCCTTTTAACCAGATTTGACTTGGAGTGACATTTAGCCAAATACTGGAAATTCAGTGTTAGCTTCTACAACAGACAGCATCCTTTCTTGCACTGGCTGATCCAGGTAATACATGCCTTAAGCATTTTTTCCAGCTAAAGGGTAAGCTAGAGAGAGAGAGAGAGAGAGAGAGAGAGAGAGAGACCATTACCTTTGAATTGCGCTCAGAAGATAACAATTGTTCAGAATCTGTTGCTGAGGCCACAAAACAGTAGCAGATCAAACTCTTTGAGATGCTGTTTTAATGATGTCACTACAATAGCAAAGCAGAATCCCAAGGAGTTTGTTTTATGTACTTTGGCTCTTTTCTAGATTGAAAAACAGCCCTCCTACTTGTTTAATATTCAGATTTTTTTTCTCTGACTTGGAGCACCAATGGTACAAGGCCTCAAACTGTGGAAGAGATATCAGTTGTTTTGGGGGGAAGGCAGAAGCATCACGTTCTAAAACTAGCTTCTCATTCTGGTGTTATTTTTTTCTTTTATGCTTTTATTCTATCTTTAAAATTAAAGTAACATAAGTAAAATAAGCTTTTTGTTTGTTGCAAACTACTTAGCAGAAAACCTGTGAGCAGCATACCAATGTTTTAATTAAATTGACACATAAACCTTCAACACATTTTCTTACTCCAGTCTCATCAATTGTAAATTAAATGAATGAGCTTGAGATACTTTGGCTTAAAGCACGTAACCTTTTGTTCAGTACTTACTTAGGCGATCCCCTGTTGCCCGAGAATGATAGTCCTCCAAGTGTACTGTTTTGACAGTGGGTTCGTAGGTGGCCTTAGAACCCTATTCTTGATCTGCATGTTTTCCCTCAGGTGGAAGGCTGTCCCAGTCAGGATTAGCTTGACACACATTTCTCTTGGCATGTTTCTGCCTTTCACCCTCTTCGAGCCTCTTCGAATTCTGCAGCACTGCTGGGCACAGCTGACCTCCAGTTAGAGCGCTCAAGGGCCAGGGCTTCCCTGTTCTGTGTCTATGCCACAGTTTTTAAGGATGGCGTTTAGCCCATATTTAAATCTCTTTTTCTGTTCACCAATGTTATGTTTTCCGTTCTTGAGTTTGGAGTATAGTAACTGCTTTGGGAGACAATGATTGGGCATTCGAGCAACGTGGCTAGTCCAGCGGAATTGATGGTGTAGGAATCCTTTGTTCAGTATTCATCATATATAAGACTAATGTTCTTTATCATACTCTTTACCTTCTTCCTTATCTGCCCACCCCTACACTTTCAGCTCACACAGCTTGTCTTTTCTCACTGGGATTTGAAACATAATCAAATGGATATAGGATTGCAGTTTAACGTTCTTTTAAATGTTGGCTCTTGCATGTATGTGCACACACACACACACACATATGATAGCATTGGTTTGATTTTCTCATCCAGAAACATTAGAGAAAGACAAGCAAGAATATGCAGGCCATCTATCTTGGCCAAAGGAGTTCTGTTTTACTCAGGTTTGTAACTGACTAGAATTTCTTTATTACTTGCCAAGAACCAAGATTTAAATGACTTTTTCTTACTGATTACAGGGGTTCCAGGTTCCACAGTGAATACTAAACCTGTGGACACGTCTCCCATTATGCAATAGTATGATCATTGGTGTCCATTATATAAAAACAAGAAAATCAAGATTTGCTTTTTTTGTTTGTTTTTGTTTTTTGCAGCAATGGATGGTTGAATCTGTGGAACCAAAATCTTTGGATATTGAAGGCAAACTATAATTGTAGTGCTTTGACTTATTACTGCTTGGAATGGGTGGTGATGAATAAATTAGCATTGCTGTTCCATCCTATATCTGAACCAAACATCAAAGAAAACTTACAGTAAAAAAACAGGAAGCATAATCTCAGTCTCTGGAGTCCACTGGGAATGGAGGCTGGTAGAATGAATTGGCCAACTTTAATATTTGAGCAGAACACTTAAATACACTTCAGTAATTTGAGCTAGGGGAGTTACAGAATTTTCTAGGCAAATGACTCACATTGTGGGGGATGAAGAAACACTGAAATGTGACATGTGGAAAAGTTGGGCCCATAAGATTGGGAAGAAAATAAAGCAAGGTTTGTGTGCAGCTTTTATGATTCATAAGTTGCACTTCCTTTGATTATAAAAGAAAGCGTCAAAGAAAACCACACTATGCCAAGTAGTCTAGTCTCTTGGTGCCTCTGTTGTTATTCCTGGGGTTTTTGCACCTCAGTTGTATAGAAAGAAAAGTGTGCTTTTTTGACGGTTGTGATAGATTTCCCCTCATCCACTCACATGGCTCCTGCTTCCAAAAAAGTGGGTGGGAGAGACACTGCAGTAAAGAGAACGTCAAGAATGTTGAGCATTTTCAGCTTGGCTTCACCTTCTGCACAGATAACAGGCAGAGAACAAAAGCTCCTTTCCATTTATTAAAAACAGCCTGTGGGGTTCTTCATGTAGTAGAGCTCTGAGCACACTGCAGAAAATATGAGGAAAATAAATATTGTTTTTCGGTTCTGTTATATTGAATTTTAGATGCTATGTGAAATAAATACCTTTTTTAAAAAAAGTATGGAAATTTCATTCTTTTGTCAATCAGCTGGCCCTTCTATGCCTCTAATGATATTCTACCAGTAGTATGAACTACAGAAGCCAGTGTGGTTTAGTGATTCAGTATTTGACTATGATTCTGGACTAGCATTCAGATCACTACTTGGTTGTGGAAACACGCTCCATGATATTGGGCAAAGTGCACACACTGAGCCCAAGAGGAAGATACTGACAAACCTCTTCTGAATTACTACCCCACACACCCCCCAAGAAAAACCATGATCGTCATTGTAAACCGAAAACAACTTAAAGGCACACAACAAAAACAGTGAATTCAAAACATGATTAGCAGATAACCTCATAGTGAACATGGCTTTCATTCATTCTTATTGGTTTGTTTTAAAAATAAACAAGCCTGATTTTATGCAGTCAGGTAGCTCAAATATAGATAATTTGGCCTTTGTTACATGATATAAGATACTTCAGATCACCAAGGTCTGAAGATGTTGTATACCTAAGAAATCAACATTAGATCCTTGGGTTACCAGATTGGATCTGGGATGGGATTTCCCTCCACCAGTAATGAGCAGGGGAAGAGGCACGAAGGAGTGGGCAGTGGGCATCTTTGGAGGGGGCTGAAAGTTCAGATTTGGGCAATGGGGATGAACGGAGCTGAACAGTACCTTGTCCTAGTCCAATATCTGTTGAGGATTAAACTTATAGGAGACTTGTCTCAGATTCACTGTGGAAGTCATTCTTGAATCACACTATATATTTGTGAAATAAGATGCTTCTGTTTGGATGCCCAGGAAGGAACTATCAATTTTCATAATTAAAGGAGAGGAAAGAATCTCTACTATTAGTTGAGAATCCAAATGATTGAACCCTCTCATATATGTTTTGTTTACAAACATCAAAAATTGCAAGGATTCCATACCCACATTTATTTTATTTTTGTGCTGGGGAATATCGGACTGCTCCTCAGCCATGAATTTAGAGGAAGCTGGAATGACTTTAGTTGGCTTTCCAATTAACTGGCATATAAAGTTCCAATTTTCTACATCTGAATGGGTGGCAAAGAGAGGTGGCTCTTTAAATGAACGTAGAGAGAGAATAGACACAAAAAGCTTCCTCTGAGCTTGGTTCTCATTCCCATCTTGATCTTCATATCTTTCCTCATGCTCTTGTTCTCTCACCCCAAACATCTTTACCACAAAATAAATTATTCTTGTTCATCAGAACTGATAGTAAGTTAGTGGTGAAGTCAAGGAAGAGGAGAAAAGACAAGTATAGGAACTCATTGAATATGATTTATGTTGCAACCTCAGACATTGTGATTCCCTATTTTTTGTGGAGCCCTGCTTCCTTCTGACTGAGAACTCTAGATCTGTAGTAAATTCTAAACCACTGCTAGAAATTAAGCAGAAACTGATAGTCTCCTCCCCAGTTTAGTGTATGCTTCAGCTGCTGTTTAAAGATTTTGCACTTTGACTTCCAATAGAACAGTGTTTCTCAACCTGGGGGTCAGGAGCCCCCATAAGGGGGTTTCAGGGGGTTTGCCAAAGACCACCAGAAAATACATATTTTTGATGGTTTTAAGAACCACTTTTGCAGAGAAGGTTGAAGATATCTCCACCTGTTCTTATCTTCCTTTTTGGAAACAGAGAGAGATTCCTCCCAACTAAAGCCCTCCACTGTGATTGGCTGGCCTCTCAGCCAAGGGGAGGATTGTTTCTGAGACTCCCAAGTGGGGAGGGGAGAGCAGGCATGCTTGGCGCATGATAGCGTGATGTGCATGTGGAGGAAGGCTCGTGCCAGCAAGTCCCTTCAAGGCATGGGGGTTCTGTGTGGGAAGTTTGGCCCAATTCTGTTGTTGGTGGGGTTCGTTGTTTGGGTCCACAGTACTCTCTGGATGTAGGTGAACTACAACTCCAAAACTCAAGGTCAATGCCCACCAAACCCTTCCAGTATTTTCTGTTGATCAAGGGAGTACTGTGTGCCAAGTTTGGTACAATTCCATCAATGGTGGAGTTCAGAATGCTCTTTGATAGTAGGCTAACTATAAATCCCAGCAACTACAACTTCCAAATGACAAAATCATCCCCTCCCCCAACCCCACCAGTATTCAAATGTTGGGAGCATTGGGCATCTGTGAGAAATTTGGTCCAGTGAATGAAAATACACCCTGCATGTCGGATATTTACATTACTATTCCTAACAGTAACAAAATTACAGTTATGAAGTTGCAATGAAAATAATTTTATGGTTGGGGGTCACCACAACATGAGGAACTGTATTACGGGATTGTGGCATTAGGAAGGTTGAGAAACACTGCAATGGAAAATCTTGTTGCTGACTTCCTTAATTTGGGCCACTGTCTACAAATGCTGTCTAGTTGTAGGTGGGGAAATATTTAGTCCTATTAGCTGGCATACCTATTTATTTATCATGTCAGGAGTGAACCAGACAGTTGTATTTGTGTGTGTGTGTGTATATATATATATATATATATATATATATATATTAAAAACAAACAAAACAAAACAGTAGCTGGCCACTTGGAGTGCCTCTGGTGTTGCTATAAGAAGGTCCTCCATTTTGCATGTGGCAGGGCTTAGGTTGCATTGTAGTAGTCAGTGGTTTGCTCTTCTCCACACTGGCAAGTCATGGATTCCACTTTGTAGCCCCATTTCCTAAGGTTGGCTCTGCATCTCGTGGCTCCAGAGCGCAATCTGTTCAGCACCTTCCAAGTTGCCCAGTTTTCTATGTGCCCAGGAGGGAATCTCTCATTTGGTATCAGCCACTGATTGAGATTCTGGGTTTGAGCCTGCCACTTTTGGACTCTTGCTTGCTGAGGTGTTTCAGCGAGTGTCTCTGTAGATCTTAGAAAACTCTTTCTTGATTTAAGTCGTTGGCATCCTGGCTGATATCCAAACAGGAGGTGGGCCAGAGATGTCACTGCCTTGGTCCTTTCATTATTGGTTGCTACTTCCCGGTGGATGTCAGGTAGTGCAATACCGGCTAAACAGTGTAATTTCTCCAGTGGTGTAGGGCACAGACATCCCGTGATAATACTAAAATCCCATTAGATAACCCCAGTTCTCACTTGATGGAATACATAGCAATGCCTGCAAAGATCTTAATGTACCCTTGTGCCAGTGGCTGTTTGGAAGAAGGGAGAATAAGTATCTTATTACAATACCTGTACAAAGGGAAACCGAGCTCAATGAATGAATGAATAAATAAGACCAGATTCCCCCACCCTTCAGAGTTGCAAAAGTAGCTCCTTTAGTCTAATCTTGTGACAGAAAATACTGTTACGGAATTTTCTTAGAAACAACCTTACTCCTTAAGTTGGACATGTAGAATGTCTGTTTCTAAATGAGCTGCTTTGTGTATACACACAGATCCCTTGTATAAATCCAAATAATTCCTTTGAATTGCAGCCAGAGAATGATGAAGCAAGCATGTATATTTACAGATGGGTTGGTGGTTGGGAACTGGGAATCCCATGTTAAAAGAACAGTAGAAGGCTCAACCTAAGTATATAGTGATGTTTTCTGCTTATCAGAGTATGCAATTAAAATATGGCTTGAGCTTCCAAAAGCATAGGATGGAAATTGTTTTAGAGCTGCTCTCTATTAACTTTTTGCACTAAACTTTTGAGTTCACCTCCATGTCTGAGATTAGATGTGAAGGAGGATAAGATATTTCCCTTTGACCTTGTTCGAGAAGCAGTGGATGGGCAAGAATTTAATTGGTCATCCTGCCTCAGAGGTTTTTTTTATAGTAACTAATCAGGAATATGAAAAAAACACTCTTCATTTTTCTATCTAGTATATAAAAACTTAGGGGCAGAATGACCACCCAAATTCCGATTTACTAACTTAAATAAGTCATAACTTGCTATCTGACCACAAACAATGATTAGATTTCATACCTAACCATAGATAAAGTTCTTAAATTGATTGGTTATATTTTTACTTAGCCGCCAGTAGTTTCTGAAGCAGATGGGAAAGTTCAAAATGTGATTGTCTGCAGATGCATTTTTTCAGTATGGCTCTTACGGGCTTGGAGGGGCCTTTACCTCCTTTGAACTACCTGTGAAGGGAAGGGGTGTTGCAGTTTTTAATGTTTAAATGGCGTTTGGATCAAAGCAGACATATTCCATCATCATGAAAAGTATACTTTAACTCCTGATTCTGCTGTTCTTGGTGAAGTTTATACTTCCCTTCTGTAAATATTTACATGTGTTTCCTTCAATCTATAATGTGACCCCATTAATTTCACAGGGTTTCCCTAGGCAAGAGATACTCAGAATATATCGCTTTGCCAGACTCTTCCTTTACGAAGTAGTCTACAGCATCTGATATTCATTGGTGGTCTCCAGCCCTTGTTACATAGAGAGATGGCCTACTGCTTTGCATAGGTCTTAGAGCTTGAAGGGATTCAAGGGTTCTAAAAGGGTCACTTGCAGAATCCTTATGATATTTCTCTGTTTTGTGGAGGTTATCCTGCATGCAAGACAGAGCTTGTGTTTTGCCTCTGCAGAGTACTTAGTTGGATGAACAAGAGACCCAATGCATGGCAAGGCAGCTCCTTATCCTATCTAATTTTCTTATAGACGGGGCGTGACAAATATGAGCCGGCAGCAACAAATGAACATGGAGCCAAGACAAAAAAGGGGAAGAAAGAAAAGGATATGGAAGAACTGAAAAAGGAAGTTTCACTGGTAAGAAGAGATTGCCATTTACAGGGAAAAGGAAACTCGGGTCATTAACTTAAATTTCAGCCTATCATTACTCTCTACAAATTGTCCTTTCTATCTCCCTCCCTCCCAACTCATCCCATGTAACTGGATGAGAAAGGGAGTGTTCTTGTGTACAGAATAATATAAAATCTTGTACACTTAGATTTCCTCACACATGTTCCATTGTCCTCCCTATAATAAATTTACAAAGTTGAAGGTGAAAGACAGTGGTTTACTCAAGTTTATCTAATGAAGTAAGAACTGATGGGTCAAAGGATGGCACTTTACGCCACCTATAGTAACAGGCTGACAGCTGCTTGAGTCATGGACCTTGAGAAGGTTTTTGAAAATTGTTCAGCACAGGATTTCAGAGAGGAGTCTAAAGGGGGTATACATTTGGTGGGTTCTTCAAAGCTTTGCATAAGAAGTGTGTGGGTTCGACAAGATGCAGTGAATAGAGCTATTGTTTGGCTAGGATTAGGTTTGACAAATTTTTTATTGCCTTATCAGTGCCTCTTCTGCTTAACTGTGTTGTTAAACACCATTTATTTAATATTTTGCTTTGCAGGAAGATCACAAACTCAGCCTTGATGAACTTCATCAGAAGTATGGAACAGATCTCAGCCGGGTAATTTGGGCCATCTTTGCAAAAGGGTTTGAAAGAACAGAGAAATGGTAGAGAGAGTCCTTTTTCTTAACTGAGAATAATAGCAAACCCTACATTTCGACTGTAATTGTGCTAGAACATACCATAGAACCACATTGGAGGACCTAGAGATATGTTGATTTCAACATTTATTTATTTATTTATTTATTTATTGGGGCTTCTTCGCCGCCGAGGACCACAGAGAGCCAGTGGCACAACGCCACAGGTTAAAACATAAAAACAGTTAAAAACAGTTAAAACAATTAAACAGCAAAATGCAATATAACAATTGAGCAGCAGGAGATATCACAGCCCAGAGAGTATAGACGAGGCCTACATGACGCTGAGACTGCAATTGTATGTTTTTAATTGTTAATTTGTTGTTATATGGTGGTTTTTTTGTTTGTTTGCTTGTGTTGTATTGAGGGCAGACACTGCCTTGTGTAAACCGTCCCGAGTTGCCTTCGGGCTGAGAGGGGCGGTATAGAAACGTGACAAATAAATAAATAAATCCACAAATCCTTCTTTTGGGACTGTGACTAAGGCTCCTCCTACACTGTCATATAAAATCCAGATTATTTGCTTTGATAATCTGGATAATATGGCAGTGTAGAAGGGGCCTAAGTGAAACTCGGTACTAAATCTTTCAGGTAAGACAGTCATATTTTATCTCTTTATGTGGACAAGAATTAATGTTTGTTTTGAAACGTTCTGCTTTCCTTTCTGTTAACTGCCATGTGTTTAGTAATATGAAGGAGATCTGAATAATAATAATAAACTTTATTTATATCCCGCCACCATCTCCCCAACGGGTACTCGGGGCGGCGTACATGAGGCCAAGCCCAGCACAGCATACATAAAATAATACAATACAAAACACAAACCAGCAACATAATGAAGTAAATAAATCATAAAATACTCTCGGCAATGTAAAATAATACAACAAAATAAAATCATTCAAACACAGTAACAATGAGTGGGCTCCTTGTAAAAGATAAAATTTAAAAACATTAAAAACCCAGGGTGAGATAGAGGTGGAGCAGAACATTTGTACATTTGTAAGGGAAAAGGAAGAGAGTCATATAGTTAGGCCTTCTAGTAGTGTGGACAATTATTCTATGAATGTGAGGTTAATCTCCAAATGCGCAATGGAAAACCCAGGTTTTAAGTTCTTTCTTAAAGGTTGCTAAAGTGGGGGCTTTCCTAATTTCAGCAGGTAATGCGTTCCATAGTCGGGGGGCCACCGAGGAATATTTATTTATTATTTACATCATTTATATTCCGCCTTTCTCACCCCGCAGGGGACTCAGGGCGGATCACAGTGCACATATACAAGCAAACATTCAATGCCATAGACCTACAACATATATAGACAGACATAGAGGCGATTCAACATTCCAGCTTCTGACACCGGGGGCTGTCGCAGTCCTTCATTCTTTTTGCATACTTCCTGGAGATTTTTATGGCCTTGTAAATCAGTTAAATTTAGCCTCCCCACAAAGTGGTACCTACATTTCCTACTTGACAGATACAACTGTCTTTCGTGTTGCAAAGGTCAACAACGAGCTACACAATTGGTCGAGAGCTCACCCCGACCCGGGCAGGCCGGGCAGGCCTTGAATTCATGACCTGGTCAGTAGAGATCTTATGCAGCTGACTCCCAGTCAGCTGCGCCACATTCCCGGTTAAATATTCCATAGGCTTTAGCTCTGATGGAGAAACTAACTTGAAAATATCTATACAGTAACTGGATAACCGAAAAAGGGCATATCTTTTGAAATTTGGTTTACATTTATTTCATATTTAGACAAAGATTAGTGATTTCCTGTTGGGAAGACATCTCCTAATGTGTTAACTAATCAGAAACAATCAGATGTTCTGACCTTTCCCCCAGTAAGTCTAATGTTAAATGCACCAATGCCCCTGCTTTTAGGTTCTCCTGGTGTAGACTAAGCTCTACTTTTTATTACTCTACTCAAAGGAGTTTCTTTTTTTAAGGCAGGCTCGTCTAACCCACAGCCTATGGGTACCTATGAGTGCAGCCCAACTTACTTAGAACATTATATGTTTTATTGCGTATGTGTGAAACTTAGTAGCACAGTTCTCAAGTGCGAGCTTTGGAGACATCAATGGAACTGACTGGAATAAACAAGAGTATGTTACATCCACAAATCTCAGTGTTATCTGTAATTCATGTAATTTACTTACAAGCTGTTCAGCCAGGACACTTGCCCAATAATTTCAAAAGACTCTCCAAACTGGGTAGCACATAAATAAAATTATTATGCGTAGATTTTTTTGTGTGTTTGTGGTAGTAGATATCACACATTTTTTTATTTTGCTCATCAGCTATCATTAGTGTTACTGTAGTATTTTTTGTGTAGACCAAGACAGTTCTTCCATTGTGGCCCAAACAAGCCAAAAGGTTGGATGTTAAGGTGTAGTACTCACATTGACCTGTGAATTTGGCTATTTGGGCCAAGTTACTTACTAAATTCAGAACATATAAGATAGATTTGATTACAGCCCTACCTAAAAGCCTTAAAATCAGGGAAATTGTTGCTATTAAGGACTTAAACTATATAAAAGGATTTTCTTGTAGAGATTGTAAAGAAAAGCTGTCATGTTTGTTTGAGTTGCATATTAAGATAGCCTAGCATTCCTAGTTTTGAGGTTGGTTCCTCTTGGGCACAGAAGTGTATGCTAATTTCTCCTCTTCACTTAATCTGATTTCTAGGGCCTCAGTACTGCCCGAGCTGCTGAGATCTTGGCTCGTGATGGTCCCAATGCTCTAACCCCTCCTCCTACAACCCCAGAATGGGTCAAATTCTGCCGGCAGCTATTTGGGGGCTTTTCCCTTCTCTTGTGGATTGGGGCACTCCTTTGTTTTTTGGCGTATGGTATTCAGGCTGCAACAGAAGAGGAACCCAACAATGACAATGTGAGTAAATGTATGGAGTTGATGGGAGAAATGTAATGGTATTAAACTGCATAGCAGATCTGACTTATCTAATGTGTATAGCCCCATTTCAAGAGAACATGCTTTCCCACTATACAGTAACTTAGGGTTGTAGCATCTCACCCAAATTAATCTTGAGTTTTTCATTTATATCTCACAGTTGTATCTTGGTGTCGTGCTATCTGCTGTTGTCATCATAACTGGATGCTTCTCCTACTATCAAGAAGCAAAGAGTTCAAAGATCATGGAGTCCTTCAAAAATATGGTACCTCAGGTGGGTAAGGACAGTATGTCCCACAACTGTGATGACATATATCAGTTTTGAGAGGGTCCTAAGCAAGGGTTTAGGATATTGCTGGGTATTGCTTGAAAGCTCCTTCTCTTTATTACAGCAAGCCCTGGTGATCCGAAATGGAGAGAAATTGAGCATCAATGCAGAAGGGGTGGTTGTTGGAGATTTGGTTGAAGTGAAAGGAGGAGACAGAATCCCAGCAGATCTGCGGGTCATTTCAGCCCACGGTTGTAAGGTAAGTGCAATTCTGAAGGGACTTAAATGCATTTGAAGCATATTGGAGCCTGATTCAGGCTTTCCTTATTATCAGCAGAGTAGGGGAAAGTGTCAGAAAGATCACACACAACCTCTTTGAGTACCAGGGTCCACATTGTTTGGTTTTTAAAGGAAAACTTATCCCAAATGTCTTGATGGTTTGGGAGTCAATTTTGTCTCATTCTGATGTTTTAGACCTAATGGAAAGAGGCATTCAGTCAGGAAGGTGACTTCTGGGTCAGTTTCCCCTTGTTTCAAAACGTTTTTGGATTTTTATTTTTATTTTTTGCAAAAAAAATGCTGGCCTCCAAGTCTCGCCGGGGGGGGCAATGTCATATCAGCACCTTAACCTGCCTTTAACATGTTTTTTTTATGTAGGTGGACAACTCTTCTCTCACGGGTGAATCAGAGCCTCAGACTAGATCACCAGACTTCACAAATGAGAACCCTCTGGAGACGAGGAATATCGCTTTTTTCTCTACCAATTGTGTTGAAGGTAAAAAGAAAAAGAGAAAAGTTGTTTCTGCCCTCTTTGATCAAAGTCATGAATAGTAAGAGCCAAGAATGTGGGAAGTCATCCTAATAGAGCTAGCACATTAGAGCTGACAGGTGACTGTTTTGCCCAACAAAAACAACATGCAGTTGCTTGTATTTGTGTACTCTCTGAACAATGAGGGCATTCAGGCAGAGCTGTTTGGCGATTTGAGAGCTTAATTCCAGCCAGAATTGAAGTGCAAGCCCGTCTGCTGTAGCTGCCCAAGCCATTTGCCTGGCTATGCTGACTTTGTGATAAGTTTATCAGGGATCTGGAAAACCTTGCCACTCAGACTTGCTGTCTCGATACTGTATTGTCTTAGAGATGACTCTTTGCTTGGGGAGGGTAGCAGAAGTGACAGTGGAAGCAGGCAAGGATAGTTGATCTCTCAAGTACAAAGAAAATAATGTAAGAGATCATTCGAAAATTAATCATATAATTCATAAGAGTTGGATAAGACTTCAAAGGCCATCAAGTCCAACTGCCTGCCACACAGGAAAATAACATTAAAGTAGTCTTAGCAGATGACCATCCAACATCTATTTAAAAACCTCCAGAGAGGGGATTTGACCAGACTACCAGGCAGCGTATTCCACTGCTGAACAGATATCAGGAAGTTATTTTCCTACCATTTGAGTCCTTTGTGCCACATCCTAGTCTCTAGAGCAGCAGGCAAAAAGGTTGCCTGCTCCTTAATGTGACACCCTTTCAAATATTTAAACTTGGCTCTCATGCCCTCTTTCAACCTTCTCCAAGGTAAGCATCCCCAGCTCCCTATGTTGTTCCTCATAGGGCTTGCCTTCTAGCTGTTTGTCATTTTGGTCACCCTTCTCTGGACACATTCCAGCTTGCCAATATCCTTGAATTCTGGTTCCCAGAACTGCATACAGTATCCCAGGTGAGGTCTGACCAAAGCGGAATAGAGTAGGACTATAACTTCCCTCAATCGCGACACTTTGCCCCCATTGATGCAGCCTAGGATCAAATTGATTTTTTAAGCTGTTGGATCACACTGTTGACCCATGTTTAGCTTCTGGTCTACTAAGGCTTCCCTTTTACATGTACTGGTTTCAAGCCAGGTGTAACCTATCCTATATCTGTGCATTTCATTTTTATTGCCTAAGTGTGATACCTTATATTTCTCCCTGTTGACATTAATTTTGTTAGTTTTGGCCTAGCTCTAATCTGTTGAGGTCATGTTAGATTCTGATCCTGTCCTTATTAGCTGTTCCTTCCAGTTTGGTGTCACCCGCAGATTTGATAAGCATGCCCTTTATTCCATTGTCCAAAACTGGAATGCAGGTTGGTGTGCCACCATTCTGCTTGTAGTTGCAGTATCCTTTGAGCTGCTTGACTAGAGGAACCTCGTGGACCTCTCTGTCTCCAGTGAGGTTTATAATTGCTTGTATACTTGATTTCACCACAGCTTTGTTGTTGTTTCCAGGTACTGCCCGTGGTGTAGTTATTAACACTGGTGATCGTACTGTAATGGGCCGCATTGCCACATTGGCCTCTGGACTGGAAGGGGGACGGACACCCATTGCTGTAGAGATTGAGCACTTCATCCACATAATCACTGGTGTAGCTGTGTTCCTTGGTGTTTCTTTCTTCATCCTTTCACTTATCCTTGAATATACTTGGCTGGAGGCTGTTATCTTCCTGATTGGCATCATTGTTGCCAATGTGCCCGAGGGTTTGCTTGCTACAGTCACAGTAAGTTGTAAGGAAATACTTTTTTTAGGAGCTGCGTATATTATTTTATTTATTTATTTACTTTGTTTTATATCCCACCCTCTGTCCCCCATGGAGGGACTCAGAGCAGCTAACAATCGGCAACAATTTTATTTATTTATTTATTTATTATTCGATCTTTTATGCCGCCACTCCTTGAGGGCTTGGAGCGGCTCACAACACAATATGATGCTGTTCAAGCATAAGGCAGTATCAACTCAAAATACAAAACATCACATACAAAAATTAAAACGAGAATACATGATAAAACAGTATTAAAAATACCAGTTTCCTCTCATTGCGCTGAGTCCCCCCTTGGGGGTGAGAAGGGCAGGGTACAAATATATGATTATAATAATAATAATGATAATAATAATCAAAGTGCATTGCCACTTAACACAATCCGTCAGTTGTCTTTCCCAAAGGCTTCCTTCTAGGAAAAGGTTTTTTATTTGTTTTCTGAAGGACAACAGGGAGGGAGCCATTCTAATGTCCTTAGGGAGGGAGTTCCAGAGCCGAGAAGGACCTCTTGTTCCCACCAGCCATACCTGAGATGGGGTGGGACCAAGAGCAGGGCCTCTCCAACAGATCTTGGTGCTTGGGCAGGCTCATATTGGGAGACATAGTCGGGAAAATAGGTTGGGCCTGAATTGTTCAGGGCTGTGAAGCTTAAAGCCAACACCTTGAGTTGTGCCCGGAAGCAAACTGATAGCCAGTGGAGCTGCTGCAACAAAGGTTGACCACTCCCTGTACAACACTCCAATGAGCAGCCTGGCCACAGATCTTTGTACCAGATGAAGCTTCTGGTCTGTCTTCAAGGGTAGCCTTACGTAGAGTTCATTACAGTAATCTAGTCTGGATGTGACATGGCATGGATCATTGTAGCCAGATAGAATTTCTCAAGGTATGGACGCAGCTGGCACACAGGTTGTAATGGTTCAAAGGCTCCCCTGGCCACTGCTGACACCTGGGCCTCCTAATCAGCCTTCTGACAGACCAGGAGGACTGCTTGTCTTGTCAGGATTGAGTTTCCATTTGTTCGCCCTCATCCAGTCCATTATCATCATCAGGCACTGGGTCAGGATCAGGGCGGCGTCTTTGGAATTGGGTGGAAAAGAGTAGTAGAGTTGGGTGTCATCTGCATAGCAGTGACACTGCATTCCAAAACTCCAGATTATCACACCCAGCGGCTTCATGTAGATGTTTTAGCAACTGTTGGCAAAAGTTGTTTTTTTCTCTTTCTAACAAAAGATGTGAGGAGACAAGACTTCATTGCATACATGCTTCCATCTCATTGTCATTCTGTAGGTTTGTCTGACACTGACAGCCAAACGTATGGCTCGTAAGAATTGTCTGGTAAAGAACTTGGAAGCTGTGGAAACCCTTGGCTCCACATCTACAATCTGCTCTGACAAAACAGGTACCCTGACTCAGAACCGGATGACAGTTGCTCACATGTGGTTTGATAACCAGATCCATGAGGCTGACACTACAGAAAACCAGAGTGGTAAGTTGTCTGCATTTCTTGACAGAGATAACTGGGCACTACCATCTTCCTGTGGCTAAAAATAGAAGTTATTATCTGCAATGAACTGCTGTTTCATAAAATACCTCCAGGGGAAAGTCACTAAATGTTTTTCAGAATGTTGTAGGAGCATCTGAAGCTTTGATATTACTTTTTTTTCTTTTTTAAATGTTCTTTCCTTTCCTAATAGATAATGGATTAAATTAATTGATTTTCTTTATTAAATATTTTAACAGTTCAAAACATTTAATACATAACACAATTATTTTATCACATCTTCTATTCCCAGATCTATACCCCTATACCGTCCCATTACTAACAAACAATTATGGAAATACAGCACTGTCAATTGTATTACCTCTACACTATTCTAATTTGATCCATTACATATAATTATTGTTTTTAGTGTGTTTTAATGTGTTTTTAATGTATGGATATTTTAGAGTGCTTTATGTGTTTTATTGTGTTTTATTGTGTATTGCCCTGTTGTGAGCCACCCCGAGCCTCCTGGGAGTGGCGGCCTAGAAATTCGACAAATAAATAAAAATAAAAATAATACATTTATTAATAGCCCAACTTCTTAAGACTTTTGGTGGCTTAAATTCACCATTGCTTTTTACACATGAAGCTAATAAATGGTTTCTAAGTGCTATCAAATATATCCTTCAATTCTTTTGCTAATCTGTGGTACTGATGAAGTTAAGTAGGAATAGAGCGTGTTCTTAGAATGTGATATTAATGAGCGCCACCTATAAGAGCAGGAGTCAGTTGTTTTTGGTGAAATGCATGGCAAAGACCAGTCATTTATTTGTAACATTACCAAATTGCAATGATGGGAGAGAAAGCTCTTTGCAGACCGAGTGTTTGTAAATGGGGCAGAAGATCTTGGAGTGTCCCAGAAGATACTGGGACACAAGCAGTAGCCACAGTTCCTTTGCAAAAACAAAAACTAGCAGTTATTCAGAAGAAAATCTTTCACAGCTTTGATGGGTGTGAATTCATGTTTAGTGTCAGACAAGAGGAAGTACAGATAAATCAGTGAATCTGTGATTAGTTCTAGGAATTGATCTAAATGGGGCTCTTTCTCCTGCTTCACCCTCCAAGGTGCTTCTTTTGATAAGACATCTCCTACTTGGACTGCTTTAGCTAGGATCGCAGGACTCTGCAACCGGGCAGTGTTTCAGGCTAATCAAGACAATGTTCCCATTCTCAAAGTAAGTGTCAGTTCCTTGTCTGAGCAGTTGTTCTTGCTGCTTGTTCGCCTGCTGTTTCCTGTTCTTAGTTAAGGCCAGAAATGGGCCAAAGACAGCATGCAGAGTTGATCTTGTTTTAAGAGATCTCTGAGGGGTAGAGGATAACCTAGATATATCTCCAGTATTGGAAGACCAAATAGCAACCCTTCTTTATTCAAAATAATTTTGATAGTTTTGGGGTCGGGGTTAGGAGAACTGTCTTAACAGAAAAGCAAATGGCTGAAGGCTTGCATTGACTCCTGTACAAGCAGAACATTTACTTGAGTCTAATGCTCACCTTAATTTTGGCTAAGTTGCATAGCCAAAATTAAGGTGCACATTTGATTCATGGGTGCATTAGAATTGCGTGTTTAAACCCACCCATGTCTTTCGGTCAGGCTGAAGCCGTGTGTCTCTGTTAGGCATGGTTCTTTACTGACTTCGTTCATGATACCTTCAAAAATGAGGAGGAGGTCTTGAAATACTCATGAATTAAGTTAGTTAGGAATCCTGCGAGGAACTGCATTAATCTGGTGAAGGAGCATGACTTGCCCATTCCTGTCAGCCATTCCAAGGCATGCAGTAACCTTGCCTCCACCATTGCGCCTTCCATCCGGGAGGCAAACAGCAGAACAGCCAACAAGCAAGGGGAAACAGCATCTTTTCCATCAGCCTTGCGTGGTTCCTCTCTCAGTTCCCAACCTGGGTGTATTACATTGAACAACAAATCCTTTTTTGTAAACCGTCAGAATTGAGGTGTTAATTATATTCAAGTATAGTATTAACCTTGCCAGATGTATATATTTATTCCAACCATAAAATCACTCCCAGTGTCATTTGTGCAAAACTTGTGTCCACTGAGCTGACCACAGCTCATTGTCCATGTATTTGTAGTTTGTAAGGTGCTTGATGAACTGCCTATCCTAAGGAGGCAGATAGCTGGGATTTTTTTTCAAACCCATGATGTATGAACTTATATGGTTACTAGGTTACATGAAGTTTAGTTGTTTTTTGTCAGCAGAACAATTTGAATGTCCTTACAAGAAAGCCGCACTGAAAGCATTTTCAGATTGACAAAGCACAGGTCACTTGCAGGCTGAGTCTGTTCCTAGGAATCATAAAATTTCTTTTTCCAGGGACAATTCCACACAAGATAAATGCTTATACTTAAATCATAAGCCTTTTATTCACTATTTTTAAGAGAGAAGCCTTAATGGGGGTGCAATGTATGATATGGTGAATGGGTCTTAACTTCAGATATTCACTAAGAGCTATTGTGTTTCATCTGCTAGAGGTCGGTTGCAGGCGATGCCTCTGAATCTGCACTTCTAAAATGCATTGAACTCTGCTGCGGGTCTGTCAAGGAGCTGAGAGAGAAAAATCCCAAGGTGGTGGAGATTCCATTTAACTCGACCAACAAATATCAAGTAAGCAGCTGCCATGTTTCACGTAAACAGTAGGTGCTAGCAATCACATCTCTGAGAAATACGGTGGTTTACGTTTAACAAAGCAGCTTTGTGCCTGAGGTTTGGGGCATCATGATGGTTTAAAACTTGTATTCCAAGTCCAGTGAAACATTGCTTGTTTTTTCTCTTATCAAAATGCAGCTGTCAATCCACAATAATGCAAACTCCTCAGAATCACGATACCTGCTTGTAATGAAAGGAGCCCCAGAAAGGATCTTGGACCGCTGCAGCACTATCCTGGTCCACGGGAAAGAACAACCCCTGGATGAAGAGGCCAAGGATGCATTTCAGAATGCCTACCTTGAATTAGGAGGACTGGGGGAGAGAGTCTTGGGTAAGGTCACCTCCTCTAAGATCTAGTTTTGCCTTTCAGTGGTAGATCGGCTTTCTTGCATTAGTCAAGAAACCATATGGAGTATTTGCAGATGTTTAGGTTAACTAGACCAGTGAGTGGACAGTTCTGTAGCGTTCAGTGACCAGTCTCTTTAAGGAAAACATTGGCAAGGCCCAATTGTAATATCATAGTGCTTGCAAGAGTCTAGATTTGGCTGCTAAATAATAATTTCCACTGACTTCCAAGATACCAAGTGCCATCAATGTAGTGGGCAAAAGTGATCACATTAGGACTGCTGAGTACCTGCTCCCTCATTGTTCACTGGCATGTAAAACCATTTGAATTGGTTATCTTGCAGGCTTTTGCCACCTGGCCCTGCCAGATGAGCAGTTCCCTGAAGGTTTCCAGTTTGACACAGATGATGTGAACTTCCCAGTAGATAACCTCTGTTTTGTTGGGCTGATTTCTATGATTGACCCTCCCCGTGCTGCTGTGCCTGATGCTGTTGGCAAGTGCAGAAGTGCAGGAATAAAGGTAAAACTGCTCATTTGCACAATTTCTTCAGGTGTAAAAGCCTACTTTTTCAGCAGTTCCATTCTGATGTTTTGATCCATTGCAAAAAGGAACCATCAGTTGCTCCTGGTGTTTCTGTCCTTGAATATTCCCACATCAACATTAGCCTTTATTGCTGAATCCCCTTGCTCATCTCAGTGAGATTTATCTATGTGCTGACTGGGTGGTCAGCCATTGGTTCAGTAAATCATCCTGGAAAATAACCATTAGGATTCAAGCAGACAAAAATGGCTCAGGTCCAGGCTATTTACAGAGCCGCACCTTCCAGTATATGCCTGTTTCAATACTGAGATCTTAGTGGAAACACTTCACCTTCTCTACCACTTTAACAGATACCTTTGAGTGAAATGGAGGAAAGGGCCTTCTCTATGACTGTTCCCAGACAGGCCCCCTTCCTTGCTGTGTTGTTGCTGTTGGAGAAGAAGATTGTTCTTCTCCAACAGGCATTTGGGAATGGATTATTAACATGAGATAAATGATTTTTTTACTCAAAGCTATAAAAAGTAACTGACACACCTTTATCATTCAAGCTTAATGCATTCTAAACAAACCCCCACTAAACTATTATATTAGCCTCCTCTATAAGCCTCCTGCTTGTTGCCAGTTGATTTTACCTCCTTGTTTGTTGGTCCCTACTGTATTTCTCCCTTTCTACCTTTAATAACATTCTTCTATATCGGAAAATGAATAATGAAAGATTGTCCCCATCCTTGCTGTACAAAAGTAATTATGTTCCAGTCTTTCTTGAATTTGATCAAGGATTTCTCCTTAATCAGCATTGTCAATTGGCCCATTTCAGCTAATTCATGTACTGTATCTTCCATCATTTCCTTCAGCCAATTTCCTTCCATTGACATATTTGAGGGGGTTAACATAAAATAGAGTATTTAAAACTAGGAGTGGTTTGTGTTCCTGGTTCTGCAAATCTTCCCACATAGCCTCTGCTGCTGTTGACTGATGTTGCTTTCTATTACCTTGCAGGTTATTATGGTGACAGGAGACCACCCTATCACTGCTAAAGCAATTGCCAAAGGAGTTGGTATCATATCTGAAGGAAATGAGACAGTAGAAGATATTGCTCTTCGCCTCAATATTCCTGTCAGCCAGGTCAACCCCAGGTACTGAGCACATGGTAGAGCATGAGTATGTCCGGGGGAGGCATGGGGTTGCCACTTAGTTATACTCTACATTCTAGAATTCAACAGCAAGATGTGAAGAAAATTAGTAAACAATATTGGTAATCAGAGTTGTATGAATGGTGGTTTTACTTGTCTCACATTTGATACTTACTATATTTATTTGGCCCTATTTCTCTCAAGTGAAGCATTTCCCAACAAGATCCCATTCATTCAGAGAATCTGGAAGAGTGGGGAAAGTTTTGGCCAGAGGTACTTTGGGGCAAGAGGAGCGGTAACATTCTGGAATGTATCACATGATGTATTTCAACTTTCAGGGATGCCAAAGCTTGTGTGATCCATGGCTCTGATTTAAAGGACATGACCAGTGAGCACCTAGATGACATTTTGACTCACCATACAGAGATTGTCTTTGCCAGAACATCTCCCCAACAGAAGCTGATCATTGTGGAAGGCTGTCAACGACAGGTGAGCCAAGCAATTCAGTTCTGCAGCACGGGGCCTTCAGTTTCACACAGAAACTGTCCATGGCCGCTGCTTAAATATATCTTGTGAAGAAGATACAGCTTCTAAGGCAGTCTGATCCATAATTCCAAACAGGTGTTAATGTTGGGTATATCTGTTGGTGTTGAGCCAACTTCTGCATCCCTGTATTTTGTGCCTACCAGAAATGTGTGGTGCTTACTTGAGCAACTTGGATTGTCTTGCCACTGTTGTTGCCTGCATTGATTCGCCCCAGCTATTCTCAGACCAAGCCAAAGCACTGCCGTACGTCAAAATTATTGGAAGTTGTCCAGATAACCAGGACAGTATTGAAGCTAGCAGTGGCAAATGGGATAACCTGTGCTTTTGATAACTCATGGAAATCAGTCCAGGAACTAAATCTCCTCCCGTTGTTCTTCCTTTCCTCCTTCCAGGGTGCTATTGTAGCTGTCACAGGTGATGGTGTGAACGATTCCCCTGCTTTGAAGAAGGCAGATATTGGTGTTGCTATGGGTATTGCTGGGTCAGATGTCTCCAAACAAGCAGCTGACATGATTCTGCTGGATGACAACTTTGCTTCTATTGTTACAGGGGTTGAAGAGGGTGAGTTCTTTATCCTAGAAAGAGCCAGGGTTGTTGACTCACAACAGAACAGATTGCTTCTATTTTCTGCCTTCTCTTCCATTTCAAATTCCAGGGGTTTGGCAACTTCCTCTTTGTCTGTTTCAATGCATATACATAGGCAAATTGATGACTCCTTACAATTTGAGGAATACAGTATATCTGCCCTCAATCTTTGAAATTTCCATTTAATGTGTGCTCTTGCCTTTCCACATCAGTATGAATTAAAGTGTCTTCTGCGGGGGCTCTTGTACACAGGATTCTGTTTCCACGTCACTGCAATGTCTGTTTTTTCCACTTTCTCATAAAAGGTTTCTTTCTTTCAGGCCGCCTGATTTTTGATAACCTGAAGAAATCGATTGCTTACACTTTGACCAGTAACATCCCTGAGATCACTCCTTTCCTCATTTTCATTATTGCCAACATCCCCCTGCCACTCGGGACAGTAACTATCTTGTGCATTGATCTGGGCACTGACATGGTTAGTAAAATCCCCTCACAAGCTCCTTGTTTTTTTCATGGTTATTCAAATCCTCATTCATCATGCCTGATAACATCTATTTCATGACAGTCCGCCATGTCATTTTATGTGGCCCTACAGATGCTGGGCTATAACTCCTGCATTCCTCATCATTAGATATCATGGACTGAGGGGAGTTGTGATACAGTAATATCTGAAAGGCCGTAGTGTGTTCTGTTTAGTCGGAATAGTGGGTTTTGAATTTAGATACAAGATTTGTGGATATATCTGACTTTAAAAGGTTTAACCTTTCCTCAAACGCAGAGCCACAAGCGCTGTTGGACTGCAATTCCATCATCCCTAGTCCAGATATAATAAAAACTGACAGGAGCTGTTGTTCAGTAAAATCTGGGGACCTAAACTGGGTAAAAACTAAGAGTATCAACCACTATGTAAATAAATATATAGTTGGCCCTCTGTATCCATGGATTCACCGTCCCTTTGAAGGTGACCATAAGGTTGGTGTGGCCCTTGATGAAAATGAGTTTGACACTCATGCAGGATGAACACGTGTCTTGTAGCATTGCATTCCCCTCCCTCAACAATCTGAATAATAAAGGTTTGTGCAAACTGTGGATTGTTAACCAACTTTCCATCACCTCTCTTTTTTGCTATCTCCCTCCTTGCACTGTAAAGGTTCCTGCAATCTCTCTGGCATATGAACAAGCAGAAAGTGACATCATGAAGAGGCAGCCCAGAAACCCCAAGACAGACAAACTAGTGAATGAAAGGTTGATAAGCATGGCCTACGGCCAAATTGGTAAGTCCTCCCTCAGGACCAGTACTCTCTGTTTCATGGCAAGATGAAGGTGTTTTATGACTGAACAATTAGATCAAGGATATAATCAGAAAAGGGGGTTCTTTTGGACTAAAGTCTTAGTGTAACGACTCTCCAACACACGGTAGGGATCACACGAAGATGTTTTCTTGGTCCAACACGATTTTATTGAAGGTACGAGACATGTGAAGCTAAAGCACCGGCCCGCCACCCAAACACACCTTTTATACCCCCATAGCCCCTCCCCTACCCATGCAACATCTGGGCAGGGTTACATCAGCCACAAGTGAGTCAGCAATCCCAGTAGTCCACAGGGGCATGACCCCAGGGGTCACAAAGTCAGTGTCACCAGTCCCAATGTCCAATGTCCTTGCTTGGAGGAGTTACCTCACTTCCCTCTCAAGCACCTGGAAGTTGCATCACTCCCAGTCTGACTCAACAGTCTGAATGAATCTGGGACAAAGGTCATCCCGAAGCTAAAGTGAAGGTCTCTGCTGCCTCATGACAGGCTTGGAACCTGGACTTCATCCAAGCTCAAGGTTCCCAATCCTGACACTTAGCACCCCCATTCTACTGTGGGTTTCGAAAAGTTATACTCCCAAAGTAATTTTCCAGCCCTTTGGACATGAAACAGCATCATGGACTCAGAGTGGTGTAAATGGTTTTCTGTCTGCCTCCGTGTGCCTTATTTACAGACTCTGTTCTGGCATCTGCTCACTGTTCCTAACTATAAAGCTTTTGCCCTTCTATACAGGTATGATCCAAGCATTGGGAGGCTTCTTCACCTATTTTGTGATCCTTGCGGAAAATGGCTTCTTGCCATCATCATTGTTAGGGATTAGAGTGTCATGGGATGACCGTTGGATTAACGATGTGGAAGACAGCTATGGACAGCAATGGGTGAGTGTCCCAGCAGCCTCAAAGATTGACATGTTAGCCAGATTCCTGGTTGTTTTCTGTCACATGGTGGACAGAAGAAGCAGGAACTCTAAACAACCACCCTCTACTTTTTGATTCATCAGACATACGAACAAAGGAAAATTGTGGAATTCACTTGCCACACATCCTTCTTTGTCAGCATTGTGGTGGTACAATGGGCAGACCTGATTATTTGTAAGACCAGAAGAAACTCAGTCTTCCAGCAAGGAATGAAGTGAGTAACCAGCTTTCAACCCCTTCTCCTCCTCCCCTCAATTGAACCCAAAAGGGTTCAGTAATTCAAGATGGCATTAGAGTCAATGTATAATAGAAATCTGGGGGAAATAGGTCAAAATATGAGGAAGCTGGTACTCGTTTCCATGTCAAGCAAGCCTGCACAACCTGGCAGTAATAAGGGGCTAAAATGAAATTGTCTAAAGCTCTTGGATCTGGAGATAAGTTTTTAGTACCTCGCTTTACATATGAAGGTATAATTAATGATTCATCAGAGTTTCCGTAGCAAGATTTATTCATAGGGGATTTGCCTTTGTCTTCCTCTGAGGTTGAGAGAGTGGCTTAATCAAGGTCAGCCAGTGGGTTCAGAGCCAAAGTCTAAGTTTAAACCACTACATTATGCTGACTCTCCATGTTTACAATTACAGATTTCTGAATCTCAAATTGGCACAATAGCTTCAGGTGTTATTTCCATTTTTTGTGGCTTTTTTAAATAAAGGGAATCAGAAGTGGTGGCTGAGAGAGCAGGAAGGAATCCAGCTGTTATGGCCAGCCCTCAGAAAGCCTCCCTAACCCCACACCTGTAGCGTCACAGCTGATGCACACAAGTTCTTTGCCTGGGTTTCTGCTGCTGCTGCCGCCAGTCTTTGTCTTTCTCTTTCTGGTGGCAACAATGGCTCTCCATTGCTCATGGAACACAGGGCTTCTTCTCATCACCCCATTCTTTCTCTCCAGAGAGAGAGGGAAGCAAACTGGAGGACCTGGACCCCATACCTGGCTTCTCTCTCTGTTTATCTCACTGATAGGATCCAGAATCCAGGTCCTCCAGCTGGCTTTTCTCTTTCTTTCTCTTTCTGGAGGCAAAGCAGCAAGGTGATGGGGAGATAGGGGAAAGCCCTGCTGTACCAGAAGTATGGAGCTAAGGATGGTGGCGGCTCTGTCCTTTTGCTTGCCTCATGCTTCTGCAGGCCACATCTACTCCTTGTGTGGACCGCATCTGGTCCCTGTTCAACATGTTGCACAGGCCAGATAGAAATAATGGTCTACTCCTGTGCTGACTTTCTTTCATGTGTTTCTCCAGGAACAAGATTCTGATATTTGGTCTCTTTGAAGAGACTGCTTTGGCTGCCTTCCTCTCTTACTGCCCTGGCATGGATGTTGCCTTGAGGATGTATCCTCTCAAGTAAGTCATGAATCCCATTAACCCTTGGCTTTCTTTAAACTAAGTAGTTAAACCTTACCACTTCTACTGTGACCAGTGTGGCATAATTTCTTGTACTCTTAATTCATTGAATGAGTCATTACCAATATATCTTTGGGCTTAGTTTAAATTGCACATTGATAATATTTGCTTTAGGAGACCCTCTCTAGTTTCCATTTATACCATTGTGTACAACAACTGGATTTCTTACCTTGCAGACCAACATGGTGGTTCTGTGCCTTCCCCTACTCTCTCCTCATCTTTGTCTATGATGAAGTACGAAAACTTATCCTCAGACGCAGCCCTGGAGGTAAGAAGCCTGATGTATCCATAAACACACATAATGAACCTTTGGTATCCACTGAGGTATGGTTTCAGGATCCCTCGTGGATGCCAAAATCCATGTCCCATTATATGCAGTGGCTTAGTAATATGGTACCCCTTATATAATATGGGAAATGGTTCAAAAGAATGCCAGAGATAGCCTTGTTAAACAGTGAGAGGCTACAGCAGGGTATGCCTACACATCAGCATGTTGCTGGGCACACCATAAAATCAAGGTTGTTCTTTTAGATTTTTTCCTGAATATTTTTGAGCGACGGTTGGGTGATTCTGTAGGACTGCATTGTGGCAGCTTCTCTGTTACGCCAACAGGAATACCTAGTGTAATCACTCAAAATCTTTGGTTGACTTAGCTTGATTAGCGGTCCTGCTGATACCGAAACTTTATTCCTGATGATTTGGTGTTGGTTGCTGCTGCTGTTATTTTTCAACATTTATTTATTTTATTTATTATTCATGCTTATATACCGCTCCTTCCCGGAGGCTCGGGGCGGTTCACAACATAGCAGCAAATACAATAAAATCAATAAGAACAACAATTAAAATAGTAATAAAACAATAAAAACAGTAAAACATATTTTTACAGGTGCTCTATTTTTAGCCAGTCCTGCCTGTGTGTGTGTGTGTGTGTGTGCACACACACACACACACACAAATACAGTAAATACATAAAATTGTGCAATACAATTTGCAATATAATTTTCCCTCTGATAGAATACAAATAGCAATACTATATAATATAAAACAAACAGACAGATATAATCAGCATATACAGCTGATAAAACATTAGCATTGTGTGTAGTCTTTCTTTGGGAAACTCACAAGAACCAAAAGCCTGTGTGGTGCCCATGGGCCCACTGGCTGGCAGGAGTGTTGGCATATTCTTCAGCATTTATTGTGCAGTCATTTAAAAACTTCAGACAGCTGACTTTTAGTTTGACACATGCCTTCTTTTTTTCTCCCCCACCCTTTCTCCCCTCACCCCTTACAGGCTGGGTGGAAAAGGAAACATACTACTAAAGTACTGCGGGAACAGCCTTGGTTGCACTTCCTGGAACCTTCTCTGATGTGGACTTTTGGAATGCAGGAGGATGGAGGCCTTTCGGGGCAGAAGCAGACTGAGAGAGAAGAGAAAGAAAGCAGGCAGGGGAGAGGAAGGGAGTGTTCGATTTATGTAGTCCAGGATAGGAATAGTTTTAAATGTGCCTTTTTGTTTGTTTTGTTGTTTTTTTTTTTCAAAGAAAAAAACAAGATTTTATATCTGGACTTTTACAAATAAAGATGGATTATAAGAGGAATTTATGATCGTGCGTGCAATCACTTGGATGCTGTAGTGTGTGTCCATGAACGGACTCTGCTATGGAGAGCAGGGATGGAGTACTCTATTAGAGTTGGGGAGGTGAATCCCTCTATAAGGATCAGGTTTCTGTCCTAATGCTTTGGCTGCATGGCCAGTAGCAGGACAAGAAGGTATAACAAAGTTGAGATCTCAACCAAAGTCCTAGGTTCAGACCCTCACAGTTGATTGTGTATTCCTTTTCTATACTAATAAGTACCTAGCCATCTGAGTTCACTACTTGTTTGGAAATAAAATAGCTATTCAGGAGGAATGATGTTGTGGCATGATTCCGAGGTCCAGATTAAGCCTTCTTAATCCCAACTTTCTCCCATTGCGGTAAATAAAGTAATTGCAACAAAACAAAGCTGCCAGTGAAAGGAAAGCAGAGAAGCTCCAACTTGGTCTCCTGTGGAAAAGAAGTCCTTGAGAAGATCCTTTCACATGTCCTCACCAGATGGGCCAAAGGCTTGTGAAATCAAGAGAAAGCTATTTCTCTTTATATTGATGTATGGGCAGGTAGATACAGGGAAATAACCATCTTTCAGTCTGGATCAAAGCTGTGTAGAGTTGTATATGACATAACCAGAGCTTGGGATTGTGCCCAGAAACCAGATAGCTAGCCATTGAAGGTGAGCAAGAGTTGTATGATCTTTGGGCAGCACTCTGGACATAGTGTTTTGGACTCAATGAAGCTTCTGAACAAACAGGATTAATTCAAGCAATCTACCTGAAGCCAGATTAAATACACCCTAGGAACATATGCAACTGGCACAATAGTCTTAATTAGTCTTAAGTGTGCAAATTGGATGTTGAACATTTGAACATTAGGCCACCCAAGCACAAGGAACAAGTGGACCCTTTGTACCTCTGAGTTTGATTTCAGCAAGCCACTTGTTGATACCAAAAAGTAGATACACAAGTCGCTATTTAAAATTACCTGATTTTGACTATATCCAGTGTGAGAGGTGGTTGCAAGGCCACAGCCTGGAAGCACACCAGCACTACCTTCTACCTTTGGAGCAGAAGAACAGAAGCATCACAGTAGATGCAAGAAAGCATACACTCCTGGCACCCAAGTCTTCCTGCTTCAGTTGCTGCCTTGGGACCATTTCTTAGCCTGGCTATCGTTGATGTTCAATTCTTAGGAGTATTACTTCATTATCCGTGTGCAGTTGATTAAGTTCATTAATCTTGAGTTCTTCCTAGTTCTGTCATTCCATACAGCATTCAGAAAATGCCCAGAAGGTGAGGACTGGAGTGTGAGCATGTATAACTGAAGATTAATCTTCTCCACCATACAAAGGGAGATCGTTGCTATTCTGTAGAGACCCTTCTGTAGGTCCTGACCCCAAATGGGGTCCCTTAACACAATGTTGGGATCGCAAAAAATTGGCAACAGTAAAAGAATTCTGAATGCCACCTCTTTAAACAAATCTCTTAGCAACAGCAAGTGGTGTTTAAAGTGGACTCTGCAGAAAATGCTTTTGTTGTGCTTCACACAAAAGGAAAATCAGCCTGTTTAGCAATCTGATTTATTATCAGTAAATGTTTGGGGGTTTTTTTAATCGCCTGGGGTCATGTAAAAACTTCTTGGGTGGAAGGGGAGGTGGTCATGAGTGGAAAAAAATTACTGTAAGAAACCCTGATCCAGAAAACTAAAGTAGTTCATTGCTTGGAATTTTTTTGTAATGGGTATGTGCTCTCCATGCACTCCAAACAGTCCTTACGTGACTCCCACTGCGAACAGGACTGCTGGAACCAGGAGGAGAAATGCCCAATTTAACTGTTGAAGCATGGAAAGTGACTGGCAGAATCAAGTGTTTTTCTACCTGCAATGTTATAGGTAGGAAAATGTTAGTGGGCCCAAGGGGAGCAGATGGGCAACGTGAAGGCTGTTATGTTTGAATACTTTTGCCCAAGGACCACTTTGGAGCCAGTGCAGAGTGGCTATGTGATTCTGGTAAGTCTTGATAAGGCGCTTGATACATTCTGCAGTAGCTGGAGCTTCCGAAGAATTTTTCATAACAGCCAGCATATAATTCAGGGGGAATTAGCAACTACTAATCCTCAGATCAGATCTAGGCCCTGGATAAGACATGCTTCCTAATTCACTCCTTGCCATTACTTTGGCAGAATACACTGGGTGCATTGGTGAGGAGTAATATCTATTTACAGTTATATGCAAACCAACGCCTTCTTGCCCTTTTGGACTCTGTGCAGAAATTGTCCTTACTGTAGGCAGAGCTTCTCCTCCTTGGAATCTGACCCCTTCCCCCCTGTGGCCTTCACAGTCTTGAATTACTAAGCTGTTTAAGGTTGAATTTCAAAGTTGCCTTGAATGAGAGCTTTTATTTCACAAGCAGGAATCTCTGTAGATATCATTGTCACCTGTACCTCTGATCAGCTTGTGGCTGGCCCTTTTTGTTCTCTGTTTGTACTGATCCATCCTCAGAAGAAATAGGACAACTGGGCCATTAATCATGAATGCAAACTCCCAAGTGCAGAAAGTAGTGGTGAGAACCAAGCTTTTACCATGTCACATTAACCCTGTAATGCAACATTGGCTCTCTTCCATGACAGTAAGATTCCTGAAGGCAGTGTGACTTGCTTCTAAGTTGACACATAAGAGTATTCCATTAAGTCCTCAAATGTGTATGACCTCAAAACACCCCTAATATATCTGGAAAGTCTTAACTGACTCCAAATAACTGACTCCAACATACCTTGATGGATGAAGGAGATGCTCTGCCTCAAGCAGCCCTACCAGTCTCTGAATCATTTGACTGCAACTTTTTCTCCAATTGAAACTTGCCAGAACCATCTGAGCCCTGACAGATCTTGCCTGAACCAGCTCCTGTAAACACCAGCTGTCACCTGAACTAAACAAATAAATCATATCTTTAAGGCTGGGAGTGTTTCCCGGCAGCATCTCCTTGCTTGGTGGTTTTATTTCTAGCCCTCCTGACTCCATTCGGGCGTCTCGTAATGGAGACAGGAGTGATGGGGGCCAAGAGTTGGATTACAGCTCTCAACATATGAATGGAAGAAGAGCAAAGAGGGAAGGGTGGGTGGGAAGAAAATGCAGGTAGCTTCATGCCCATTGTCAGAATTCCTCCCTGCCCCCATTAACTTTTCCTACATATGAATGTCCCTCTATACAAAAAATTGTTCTTGCTCTACTTGAGATATTTTTCTTGGGGGTAGGTATCACCAAAGAGCACGAGAACAGTGTAGTGCCTTGAATGTTTGATCTCAACCCTGGGAACCAGGGGTCAAAATCCTGCTTGGCCATAGAAACTCATTAGGTGACATTTATTTATTTATTTATTGTTCATTTTTATATACCGCTCCTTCCAGCAGGCTCGGGGCAGTTTACATAAAATCACATAATAAAACAACAACGTCTCAATTTAATAACTACAATATAAAACAGAGCATAAAAACGAGCAATCTACTTAACATTCGAGGACTTGGACAGCTTTAATCAGGAGCCATTTAGGTTAAAGGCCTGCCTAAAAAGAGAGGTCTTGCAGGCTCTCCAAAATGGGGCCAATTTCTTGATGGCACAAACTTCATCTGGCATTGCGTTCCATAGCGGTGGTGCCACTACGGAAAAGACTCTCGATCTGGTTGTTGACAAACAGCAGGAATGGATAGATGGAACTACTAAAAGATTTTGCTCTTCCGAGCGCAGTGATCAACATACGGGGTAAGGCGGTCCCTCAGGTACACCGGCCCTAGACCATACAAGGCCTTAAAGGTCAATACCAACACCTTGAAAACAATCCGGTACTCTATTGGTAGCCAGTGCAGTTGCTGCAAAATAGGTGTAATGTGCTCCCATCAGCAGTCGAGTCGCAGCATTCTGCACCAGCTTGAGTTTCCGGATTGCTGACAAAGGAAGACCAATGTAGAGGGTGTTACAGTAGTCCAGTCTCGAGATGACCGTCGGCTGGATCACTGTAGTCAGATCACCTTCAATGAGTTACTCTCTCTCAGACTAAGAGGGGAAAATATTTTGCTACCACCCCCCCCCCCCCCAGGTGACAAGGTCACCTTAGGGTAGCATAACAAGGGAGGCGGACAGCAAAGTTATCACTACACTACTGCTCTGTAGTGTTTCTTACTCTGACTCCCTTCTTCTATCTTTTATTTCATTAAAACTTTCTGGAGTGGACTCGCCCATCTTAATCTCCCAGACCACTAGGAAGGGAGTTTACAAAGAGACATAAAAGAAAGCAAGGATGATTAGGCTCATAAGCAAACAAGTTGGCCAATGGAGACTGGAGGCTTGACAATCCCTCCCAGGGCCGGATTAAGGGCTTCTGCCGCCCTAGGCCACTCTCTAAATCCCCCCCCGGGGGGTGGGGCTGCGGCCGCTTGAGGGGGCGTGGCCTCTTGCGGGGACGGAGCCAGCGTGAGGGAAAAGGAGCTGGGAGAAGCCTCGACGCCGCCGCGCCACCCCTAGGGCGACGGACGTGCCTTCCCCCGCTGCCTCCCGTGCAAGCGAGGAGGCGGCGGGAGAAGGCACGTCTGTCGCCCTAGGGGCAGCGTGGCAGCAGCGAGGCTTCTCCCGGCTCCTTTTCTCTCGCGCCGGGCTAGTCCGCCCCTTCTCCCTTCAGTAGAAGGGAGGAGGGGCGGAGCTCAGCCGGCATGAGGGAAAAGGAGCTGGGAGAAGCCTCTCCGCCGCCGCGCCGCCCCTAGGGCAACGGACGTGCCTTCCCCTGGCCCGCCGCCTCCCATGCAAGCGAGGAGGCGGCAGGGGAAGGCACGTCCGTCGCCCTAAGGGCGGCGCAGCAGCGGCGAGGCTTCTCCCGGCTCCTTTTCTCTTGCGCCGGGCTAGTCCGCCCTTCCTCCCTTCACTGAAGGGAGGGGCGGAGCCGCTGCTGGCGTGAGGGGAGAAGGCGCCACCGGAAGTCCCGCCCCTAGGGAGACTCACGCGGCTTCCCCCACCGCCGCCGCGCCACCAGCGCGCCTCCTCCCTTCACTGAAGGAAGGAGTGGTGCCCGCCCGCGCGAGCGGGGCGGCGGCGGGGGAAGCCGCGTGAGTCTCCCTAGGGGCAGCGGGACTTCCCCTCGCCCCTTCCTTCAGGCCCGGAAATGCCGTCCCCCAAAATCTGCCGCCCGAGGCAATGGCCTCGGGTGGCCTTATGGGTAATCCGGGCCTGATCCCTCCAGCTCCTGTATAATAACATCCTGAGATAGAGTTACTTGCTCACTTCCCTTGTTAGCAAAGGGACCAACAAGGAGCAAGAGGGTGTACATTTAGCAGCCAGTATGGGATAGGGTAGTGTTATGACCACAATTGTGGAGCAATGACATTACATGACATCACATTGCTATGGGAGGAGAAATCTAGCATGCTTTCTTGTGAATAGAAGTATCCTAACACCTTACTTGGGTGCAAAATTGGACATACTAGGGGGGGGGGAGACCAAAATCAAAAGCAGCTCAAAGGAAGGATGTGGGAAATAAGGCAACATGTGCAGTGTGCACTTAAGTGAGAGCCAAATTTCTCTAGAGCCCAAACTAAGCTGCCATCGCTTTCTTAAGCCCATGAAATCCTGAGATGTCCTTTGCCCTGTGGTAACGGCTGCCTGGTGGAATTGCCAAGCAGGAATGGGGCCAGCCAGCTGATCTGTGCTGGGTCACTGCTGCTGCTGCCCACACGCTCACAGGCGGGCCTTTGTTCCCTGCTGAGCGGACAAAGGGCTCTGTTCTGCCTTTACCTCAGTCAAGCTATTCATTGACATGCTGTAAGAGTACATTTTAGAAGAATAAATCAATTATGGATCAGATGACTTGGCCTCTTGCTCACACCTCCTTCCTCTCCATAGTGCAGCCAGAGTGACTGGACCCCTGACTGGCCTCCTGAGAGGAACACAAAGCCCAAGCTGCTCCCCTCGCCCCAACCTCTCTCTCTGTTATCACTGAAAAGGGCTCCAGCCTCCTCTGAGATGCCCACAGGCAAAGGCAGGTGACAAGCGTTCAGCTGATACTACGTCCTCTTTGAGAGTGTCAGGTGTCCAGACCCAAGTGCATAAAATGTTGATCTGAGCAAAGGAAGCTGTCTACCTTACCTACCTACTGAGTTGCCATCCAATCTTAGTGAAACGCTTTGGACTTTGGAGGCCTCTCCAGGCCTGGATTACCCATAAGGCCACCCGAGGCCATGGCCTTGGGCGGCAGATTTGGGGGGCGGCATTTCCGGGCCTGAAGGAAGGGGTGAAGGAAGGAGTGGCGCCCACCCGCGCGAGGGACAAGGAGTCCCGCCGCCCCTAGGGCGATTGACGCGGCTTCCCCCGCCGCCGCCCCGCTCGCGCGGGCGGGTGCCACTCCTTCCTTCAGTGAAGGGAGGAGGGGCGCCAGTGCGAGCGCGGTGGCAGCGGGGGAAGCTGCGTGAGTCGCCCTAAGGGCGGGACTTCCGGCGGCGCCTTTTCAGTCATGCCGGCAGCGGCTCCGCCCCTCCTCCCTTCAGTGAAGGGAGGGGGCGGAACTGGCGTGACGGACAAGGCGCCGCTGGAAGTCCCGCCCCTAGGGCGACTCATGCGGCTTTCGCCGCCGCCGCCCCGCTCGCCCGTGCCCCAAATACGAGTGGGGCGGTGGCGGGGGAAGCCGCGTGAGTCGCCCTAGGGGCGGGACTTCCAGCGGCGCCTTCTCCCTCATGCCAGTTCCGCCCCCTCCCTTCAGTGAAGGAAGGAGGGGTGGAGCCTCTGCCAGCGTGACGGACAAGGTGCCGCTGAAAGTCCCGCCCCGGGGCGCCGGTGCGAGCGCGGCGGCAGCGGGGGAAGCCGCGTGAGTCTCCCTAGGGGCGGGACTTCCGGCGGCGCCTTGTCCGTCATGCCGGCCCCGCCCCCCGCAAGAGGCCCCGCCCCCCGGGGGGGCGGCATTTAGACAGGGAGGCCTTGGGCGGCACAGTCCGCTAATCCGGGCCTGGGCCTCTCATTCCCAAGAGCAGAACAAAACTGGTGGTCTTTTGTGAGACAGTGGCCACTAAAGAGTATTAAATATTCCTCTGCCACCAGGAATTGTTAGTATTTCCAAATAAGACACTTCCATTGCAGCCATTCATGACATTTAAGAGCCCACAGTAATCTTTCTCATTAAGGGTGGAGTGGAGTGTCAAAAGCCACTCCTCAAAGATTCATGATCTGCAAACATGTAATCATTTCAGCCGCCTTCCTTGACATGTTCCAACTTCTCAATATCTTCAATTGTGGAGCCCAGAACTGTAAACATTCCAGGAGAAGTCTGACCAAAGCGGAATAGAGGGGCACCATGACATCCCTTGATCTCTAGACACTATACTCGTTTTATTTTATTTTATTTATTTATAAATTCGATTTGGTTTTTTTGGTTGCTGCAGCATAAAACAATAAAATTCAATAAACAGATTGGATCCCCATGCAGCCCAATTTTTTTTGTCTACTAAAACTTTTGTCTACTAAAACTCAAAGATCTTTTTCACAGGGACTGTTTTTGAGCCAGGCATCACCCATCCTGTACCTGTGCTTTTAACTTTTCTGCCTAAGTGTAGTAACCTACATTTCTCCTTGTTAAAATGTTTTATTTATTTACTTTATTTAGATTCCGCTCTTCTCACCCTGAAGTAGTAGCTGAAACTCCAGACCAGAGGTGCTCATTAGGTAGATCTCATAGGGCGTCCTGGTAGATCGCAGGCAGGGTGGGAGGATGGCTCAGTCCCGCCCCGCAGGCTCCTGATGCCGCCCAAGTGCTGCCGGCCCTGGGTTATCTGAGGTCCTTTCCACACAGTTGAATAAAATCCCATATTATTTGCTTTGAATCAGATTATATGGCAGTGTGGACTCAGAAAACCAAGTTCAAAGCAGATATAGTGTTATATCCTGCCATACCACTACCATTCTCCGTGTACCAGCTATGTCTGGCTATGATTTTATGTGACTGTTTTAAGATGTAATTTTATGTGTTTTTAACCATGTGTTTTATATGCTGTTTTAATATGTTGTAAACCGCCCTGAGCCTCAGGAAGGGCAGTTTATCAAATCAAAATAAATAATAAATAATAATAATATATGTTTCACATTTTTGTAGTGGGTAGGTAGATCTTTTTGACTTGGTTGTTTTATAAGTAGCTTGCATGCTGAAAAAGTGTGAGCACCCCTGCTCCAGACCCAAACCTAACAGGGACTCAGAGCGCATTACAGTACACATACTTGCAGACAATCCCTGCAGTTCAACATATAACATATAGACGAAAAGAGGCAAACTTCTGGCTGACGCACTCATCTCTCAGTGGTTTCCAGCGTCCCTTTGTTGTTCCTTCTGCATTCCTCAGCGATTCCTAGAGTTCTTTAATGGCCTCATAAATCAGTCAAAATTTGCCTCCCCACTTTAATGTGGTACCTTTATCTCCTACCTGAAAAATGCAACTGTCTTTCAGGCTGCAAAGGTCGACAACAGGTTACACTTAAGGTCGAGCACCCACCTTGACCCGGGTAGGCCTCAAACTCATGACCTACTGGTCAGAGAGATCTTATGCAGCTGACACTTAGCCAGCTGCGCCACATTCATTTTGTTAGTTTTGACCCAGCTTTCTAATCTGTTAAGATCATTTTGAACTGCTTCCTTGTTTGTTTGTACCATAGCAGTCCACTCTTTAACCCAAAAGTCTTACCACATGAATATGAATTAACGTACGCAGGTAATAAAGCTGAAAGTACTGAAAACATTGCTTATTGTAAAAAAAAATAGATTAAATCCATAATCTGATGGAACCTGTGACTCCACTTTTGGTTAACTTTATAGAGGAAGTTGGAGTCAGGAGAAGATGAATGAGCTAGAGAGAGCAGCATGCGAAGGGCACAGGAAGATGCGGAAGGAAGAAGCTAATGCCAAATAGGGAGATGAGAGGACAATAGGAATTGGATAGACTTGTGGTTCCCAACCTGTGGTCCATGGACCACCAGTGGTCCACAAGAACTAAAATGTGGTCCATTGCCTCACCATTCCTACGAGTAACATCATTACAACGAGAGTGGCTGGTCTCGCAAAATCCTCTTATAGTGCTGAGGCTTATTAAATTTGGTTTTCTGTGCGTGAGCAGATTACGACTACTGGATGGCATATGTTCTGTATCGGAAACTAGAGCTGATGTGGTCTAATCCAATGCAATTTTCTGAATCAACACCCCAAATAACCCAACCAAATCTAAAGTTGACCAAAAACTGATTCATAACTGTTTTGGTACTAAATCTTCTGTTTAAGCAAGCTTTTGAGCCTTAAGATTATTTTAATGTATACGGTTAAACTGCCGAATTGTTTTATTGACCTCTGTAAACCACCACGAGCCCCTGGGAGTGGGCGGTCTATAAATCAAATAAATAAATAAATAAATAGTGTTGGAGAGTGGTTCCTGGTCAAGTGGTCCCTGATTTTAAAAAAAGGTTGGGAACCACTGGGATAGACACTGAGGAAGGCAAGAAAAATGTACACAAAAACTTCAGCTACAGTATTTTTGGCTGAGGAGTGGGGTTACAAAGCCTTTCTTACATAAATAACTTGCAGCATAAATAACTTGCAGCACTCCCTCAACAGACTGTCACCTTGTCATGGTGAGGGGGCTTGCATGTTCCAATGAACCTGCAGGCACAATGACTGGAGTCGTGCGCTCCCAGGAGTGGCCGTGGGGGAGGTTCCAGACCAAGCACAGTCCGAAGACCCGAAAACCTCAACGGCGGAGCAGGCGGAGGATAACATGGTACATGTTACAATGGCTGTAAAGGTGGAAGAAGGCTGCAATAGATTGAGAAGCCATGCTCATCTTGTTAACTATGCCACCAGTGGAACCTCACTCTGTGAAGACTGTGTGTTGGTCAGTTGTGCACTGACCTCCGCACATTAAAAACACACACGCACAGGCGTCTTCCAAGAAAAATAATAAGCTCTTTTGCTTATTATTATTATTATTATTATTAAGCCTAATGGTACCATAAAAGCTTGAGACATTTGTAGATGACAACTGACTTGATCAGTTGCATAAAATGTCATCCATAAAGCCATCTCTTGCTCACAGGTACCAAAAACCTGTCTTAACATATTGAGAGAGTGTTGTTTTGGTTAAATTTAGGAGTTTTATTAGACTTGTTAATTTTTCTTAACTGCTCTGTTTACAGTCCTATAATAATAGCCATTATAAAGTTATGCCAGAATGTTCCTATGATCCATATTGGCCTTTTCTTCCTTCCATGTCTGAAAGGATCCCAGTTTCCCAGCCAGCCGATGACAATTACTCTTCATTGTTCATCTCACTGTTTGCCTGATCATTCACTTGGAAGACAATATTTAGAGCATCTTCCCAATCATAAACAGTTACAATATTTATCCAAAGATCTGTTGTCAAAGGCTTTCATGGCCAGAATCACTGGGTTCTTGTGAGTTTTCCGGGCTGTATGGCCATGTTCCAGAAGCATTATCTCCTGACATTTCACCCACATCTATGGCAGGCATTCTCAGAGGTTGTGAGGTCTGTTGGAAACTAGGCAAGTGGGGTTTATATATCTGCCATAGATGTGGGTGAAATGTCAGAAGATAATGCTTCTGGAATATGGCCATATATTCCGGAAAACTCACAGGAACCCACCTATCCAAAGATATGCTAGTGAATTGCCCTTTCATTTTGTGATCTGAATCTCATTGGAAATTAATTAGTAACACATTTGTGGGATTCAGTAGAACGAGGATTCATCCCCAAGGAAGGAAAGTTTTCCTAACACCTTATCAGATAACCTCCAATAATGTTCTCCACAGTTGCCGACTCATGCTCATTTCCTTGGCACATCAGCAGCTTTCTATGATAGCATCCACAAAGCCACATTTGGCAGAGCAGTAGGAAGGGGGAGGATGTACAAACCAGCCTTGGGAGTACCAAAGGTGGCCCTTGTTCCTCATAAACATTCAGCAATGAGCCTTCTGATAAGAAAATTGCTGTATACCCAGAATCGTATTTGTTTTCTTTTCCCTGTTACTGTTTTTATGGGAGTTTAATCTCTTGCAAGAAGTGACAAAGTACAAACAGTCCCACAGCAAAATAATATTGAATACTACAAACAAGAAATTCTTCTCCCCACACTGAGGAAAAAATGCATTGTGTATGGAGCAGCCAATGAACAAAGATGAAGGATATGACAGGCAATCCTGCCTTCCTGTTAATTATTATATGTAGAATTCTTCATTCAAAGTTGCTCCAAAGGGTGGAGGAAGCACAGAACAGATACCATAAAGATGTTACACTCCAGAAAGGTGTTACACTCCAGTCTATTCTTCATGTTTTGCATCAATGCCTCATTTTGAATTTTGAACTGTGAGACCTGAGATAAAATACCAAAGCCAGGGAAGTGTGGTTATCCATAGGTGATGTTTCTGAAAAAGTGCCACCTAGGGCCCAATCATCACTAAGTTATCAAGTTACTTACTTTTAGCACCAAGGTATAGGAAAAAGATTGGTTGCCCTGTGTCCTCCTCTTTTTATGTTCTTCAGGACACATATAGATTAGAATAGACCTGAGGCTGTGGATCAGCAAAAATGAAACAACAAACAAGGCCATTATTGTGACCGAGGGCCTTTCCAGACAGTGTTTTATCCCAGGAGCATTCACGTTTAAAAAATGCAAATGTTCCTGGGGCCCTGTCCACACACACCCCAGAAAGTGTGCAGTTTCTGGGGTGGATGTCCAGATGTTGTTACTGGGACTTCCCAGTACAACACCAGGACACTCTACCCCCACTTCCCCAAAAGCCACTAAAAAAACCTTTTTAAAAAGTACTTTTTCTTCGTGAGCTCTGTGAATGCACACTTATGAAGTCTGCGCGCCAAAGCAGGCTTCCAATGGAAACTTCCCCAGTTTGAAAAGTTTTGGCGGTAGCTCCACCCAGTGGTCCCGGATGGCATAAAAGCAGCTCCATGCGCGCCCACCACATTCCTTTGTTTTCCTCCACTTGGGCAACATCGGAAATTCTCTCTGCGGTTGTGTGAGCATAGCATGTCCACAACCAGGTGCATCACCTGCAGTAGCAAGATCCCGGACTGCAACGGTCATTCGAAGTGCCTTCGGTGTCCCAGGGAGGGACACATCGTTCCAACCTGCCGACACTGCCAGGCCTTCTCCGCGCAGACCAGGAGAACCAGAGCCCGAAGGCTTCGGGCCTACCTTCTTGAGCTGGCGACGGCTGTTCCATCTACCTCTTCGGGAGTCGGGCAGCTGCTCCAGCTCCCTCCGTGTCGACCGCTCATCTGGCTGGGAAGAAGCAGCCACGGAAGGAGAAGGGGCCGAAGTCCACTTCATCGAAGACTTCAGCGCCAAGGCCGGTCTGCACGGTAACCACCAAAACCGTGCAGCCGCCTCCTGCCCGACGGACGTCGATAAGCTCGGTGGCGTCAGGCCTCTCCCAGAGGTCGGCCATCTCGAGGACTCCCTCCAACAAGGCCCTGGAGATTGCCTTCTGGAGGTCGACCGAGGAGGCTTGTTGAGCCCAGACCAGAGGCCTGGTACCTGTGACTCCGGGCAAGTCTTTGGAGGCCGCTGCTTCAAGACCACCGTCTCCGAAGAGACGTAGAACGACGCCGTCCTCGACTTCCGCTTCGTCGAAGACACCCGTCTGCCTCCTCCTGCAGCTCCTCGCCTACTCCCTCTCTCGCTGTGGAGAGAGGGGTAGCGCAGTCGGCCAACTCACCGGACGACTCCGAACAGATGGTCGTCAGAGTACCTCCGGCCCAGCCATCGGTGAGACAACTCTTCGTGGTTTCAACGCCGGAGAACGGCCGCCAGACCACGAGGCTTGCCCTGGCCTCAGCCTCCAAGAGGCCTCCTCCCACTACATCTGCTGTGTCCACCGTCTCAGCCCCACAAGTGACTGTGATGGCGCGATCCACTGTGGCACTTCCGGCTGGACCGGAAGTCACAGCTCGACCAGCAGCGTCGGACGATGAGATGGAGGAGGGAGAAGTCCCGAGATCGGTGGTATCCGGTTCCATCCTCTTGGTTGCAATGGACCGTACTCCGTCAAACCGAGGTTGTGATCCAGAACCTTCATCATCATCCACTGACTCTGCTCGAGCGTTCGGTGACCAGGTTGGAAGGATGGCCAGAGCTCTCGGGATCGAGACGTATGTGCCAAGGAGGTCCAGCGCTTGCCTGGTCTTCAGCCGTGTACAGGTTGAGGACGCTGCACAACCCCATCTGCCGATGCTGGAGCCCCTGGAGGAGGTAGTCAAGTCCTCCTGGAAGACCCCGTCGTCCATACCACTGACCTCCAAAAGAATTGAGGCGTGGTATAAGACCGATGAGAGGGAGAAGGACTGGCTGCACGATCACCCAGTACCAAACTCCATGATCATCACCTTGGCCCAGACCTCAGGCCGAGAATCGACCGCCCCCACCGACCTGGAGGGAAAAAGGTTTGACACTGTAGATCGGAAGATCTACTCAGCTGGCCTCCTTCTCACTAAGGTGGCGAACTACCGGGCTTGCATGGGAGCGTACCACCAGATTCTCTGGGAGAGGGCTCAACCCTTCTTCCAGAATCTGTCCGGGGAACAGCAAGCAGCCTTGGCCTCCATTAGCCAAGAAGCTCAGGCTCTCGCTCACCATCAAATTCTGATGGCTCGCCATACAGGAGACGCCTCCGGTAAGCTGCTGGCCCACAGTGTTGACATACGAAGACACGCGTGGCTGAAGTCGTCGGGCTTTTCCTCCAACTCCCGCCAGGTGATCGAGGATCTACCCTTCGATACCCAGGGACTATTTTATGCGGGCACATCACAACTGCAGTACATTTGTCAACAGACTCTTGAACTTCAACCCAGCTCAGAGTTGGGAGAACAGAACTTACCTGGTGTGTTTGGATGCAGTTTACATTTGTGGACTGTTGGAAGATCACACTTCATTCATGAATTCTACACCATGAAAAATGCACTGCAGGGAGGGCCGAAGTATGCGGAATGCAATTGTCAATTGGTACTTTATTTAGGACTACATCCCACACAGTCTTCGCTCCATTTCTCTGTGCTGCTGAAATGGAGTCCCACGGAAACCATGACATAATGTAAGGCCACTTCCGGGTTTTGCCCATGGGACCCCATTGCAACAGAGCAGGGAAATGGAGTGAATATTGTGTCTTCTGGAGTCAGGTGCTATCTGACTCCCAATGCCAGAAGATACCAGAAGATGGAGAGAAGCAGGGCAAAGGACGTGGGATGACTTCCATCCCTAAATACAGAAAGGCACATAGCCTCAAGGGTAGGGAATGAAACAAGACTCCTCCTCATATCCAGCGAAGACGGAGATCCTCTGGCTGGGTCGTCCGGGTGGTAGGAATGTCCAGCTTCCGACCCTGGATGGCGGGCGTTATGCCCGTTGTCTTCAGTAAAGAGCCTTGAGTTCTATTGGACCCTTTGCTGTCAATGGAGGCGCAAATCATTGGGTGACACCTGTTCGGCTCCACAACCGTTGTCTTGTGGAGTCCCTCAGGGTTCAGTACTGTCCCGGATGTTATTTAACATCTACATCAGTGCTGTCCAACTTCTTCCGACCCAAGGGCCGGAAGAAGTGTCACTGACCACCTCGGGGCCGTAGGTGGTCAGTGAGCAGGGGGCGGGCCACGCGTGGGGCGGGCGGGGGCGGCGCCAAGGGCAGCGCGTCAAGCCAGGCCTCTGACGCGCTGCCCTTGGCGCCGCTACTGCTCTTTTGCCGTCTCCCCCGCCCCTCCTAGGAGGGGGAGCGGCGAAAAGGAGCAGAAGGCGGCGCCAAGGGCAGCGCGTCAGAGGCCTGGCGTGACGCGCTGCCCATGGCGCCGCCACGCCTTTTCGCCATCTCCCCCGCCCTTCCTAGGAGGGGGAGCCGGCGAAAAGGAGCAGAAGGCGGCGCCAAGGGCAGCGCGTCAGAGGCCTGGCGTGACGCTGCCCATGGCGCCGCCTACTGCTCTTTTTCACCGTCTCCCCGCCCTTCCTAGGGAGGGGAGCCGGCGAAAAGGAGCAGAAGGCGGCGCCAAGGGCAGCGCGTCAGAGGCCTGGCGTGACGCGCTGCCCATGGCGCCGCCTACTGCTCTTTTCGCCGTCTCCCTGCCCTTCCTAGGGAGGGGAGCCGGCGAAAAGGAGCAGAAGGCGGCGCCAAGGGCAGCGCATCAGAGGCCTGGCGTGACGCGCTGCCCTTGGCACCGCCTACTGCTCCTTTCGCCGTCTCCCCGCCCTTCCTAGGGAGAGGGAGCCGGCGAAAAGGAGCAGAAGGCGGCGCCAAGGGCAGCGCGTCAGAGGCCTGGCGTGACGCGCTGCCCTTGGCAACGCCTACTGCTCCTTTTCGGCGTGGAGAGAGGGATGGAGGGGCGGTGCAGGAGGAGGAGCCAGCTCTCTTCCTCCTCCCTGCCCCCCCTCCCCCCAGCCGCCTTTTTTAAAAAAAAGTAGATTTTTTAAAAAAAAATTAAAAATGGCGGCCGGGGGCATAGCGGGGGCCATGTCCAACAGGCTGGGGGGCCGTGTACGCCCCCCCGGGCCGCCAGTTGGACAGCCCTGATCTACATTAAACCGCTGGGAGAGATCATTCGGAGTTTCGGAGTAAGGTGTTATCTGTACGCAGATGACGTCCAGATCTGCCACTCCTTCCCACCTGTCACCAAGGAGGCTGTCCAGACTTTGAACCGGTGCTTGGCTGCTGTGTCGGACTGGATGAGGGCTAGCAAACTGAAACTTAATCTAGACAAGACAGAGGTCCTCCTGGTCAGTCGAAAGGCCGAACAGGGCATAGGGTTACAGCCTGTGTTGGATGGGGTCACCCTCCCCCTGAAGACGCAGGTTCGCAGCCTGGGAGTAATCCTGGACTCATCGCTGAGCCTGGAACCCCAGGTCTCAGCGGTGGCTAGGGGAGCTTTTGCACAGTTAAGACTCGTGCGCCAGCTGCGCCCGTACCTTGGGAAGTCTGATCTGGCTACGGTAGTCCACGCTCTGGTCACATCCCGAATAGATTACTGCAACGCACTCTACATGGGGCTGCCTTTGAAGACAGTTTGGAAACTGCAATTAGTCCAACGGGCGGCAGCCAGACTTCTAACTGGAGCTACATACAGGGAGCATACCACCCCCCTGTTGTGTCAGCTCCACTGGCTGCCTGTCCAATTCCGAGCTCAATTCAAAGTGCTGGTTTTGACCTTTAAAGCTCAATACGGTTCTGGCCCAGCTTACTTGTCCGAACGCATCAACCGCTATGTCCCATCCTATACCTTAAGATCATCCGGGGAGGCCCTGCTCTCGTTCCTGCCTACATCTCAAATGCGGTTGGTGGGGACGAGGGATAGGGCCTTCTCGGTAGTGGCTCCCCGTCTGTGGAACGCACTCCCTATTGATATTCAATCAGCTTCATCCCTCCTGGCATTCAGAAAAAAAGTGAAATCCGTTGTTAGGTCGCTCTGAGTCCCCCCTCGGGGGTTGAGAAGAAGCGGGGTAGAAATGATGGAAATAAATAAATAAATAATAAATCTCCACTGTCAGCAGAGTGGCGTTTTTCCATCTTCACCAGACTAGGAGGCTGACCCCTTACTTGTCTTGGCATGACTTGGCCACGGTGATCCAAGCCACGGCCATCTCAAGGTTAGACTACTGTGACACTCTCTACATTGGCCTGCCTCTGTCGGTGACCCGGAAACTCAAGCTGGTGCAGAACGCCGCAGCTCGTTTGCTCGCAGAAGCTCCTGCGAGCTGCCACATTACACCAATTCGGCGGGAACTGCACTGGCTTCTTATTAAGTACCGGATCACCTTCAAAGTGTTAGTCTTGACTTTTAAGGCCTTGTATGGTCTGGGGCCAGTGTACCTAAGGAACCACCTAACCCCATACTGTCCCATGAGAACACTTAGATCTGAAGACTGGAATCTTCTAGCCGTGCCTAATGTCAAACAATACCACCTAACTTCAACACGGAGAAGGGCGTTCTCCATCATCGCCCCAGTTCTCTGGAAAGCATTCCACGGAGGTTCGGGCCTTGCTTAATCTCTTGGCTTTTTCGGAAGGCCTGCAAGTCAGCCCTATTCCGGCAGGCCTTTGAGTTGTAATGTGCTATCCCCTAGAATTTGTGTTAGCTCTTAAAAATTGTTTTATCCTTGTGGTTTTATTGCTATTGTAGATTTGTTGTTTTATTGTGGCGCTTGATGTAAGCCGGCCTGAGCCGGCTGGGAGTGACGGCCAATAAATCTAACAAATAAATAAAAAGACGGTTCCCTCGCTTTTTCCTGCTCTGCCCCCTCCCCTCATGGGATGAAGTTCTTAGTTTCATTGGGGGTGAGCTGAGTGTTAAAACAAGACAAACATAAAGTGGAAAATATACCCTTCCTCCACCAATTTGTCTCCTCTTTTCATGTTAGCTTTAGACTTTTTTTGGAAAAGAGAAAACTCTTCCCACTTACACCCATGGTAAAGGTTCCCATCAGCAGATTGAGTTTGGCTCTGTTCATACACACACACACACACACACACAGAGAGAGAGAGAGAGAGAGAGAGAGAGAGAGAGAGAGAGAGAGAGAGAGAGAGAGAGAGAGCCACAGTCCTCTGTGTTTCATTTTGCAAATACTGATGTTGGCGGCATCTGCATTCGTCCAAGAACTGACTGCCTGGCCTTGGGTGTCAGGTGGAAACTGCCTGCTTGTGTTTCATAGGAAAGGGTCAGCTTGTGCACTTTCCTCATATTTCAGGGCAAGGATGCTGGTAAAGGAGAGTATTATCCTAGCTTTGACCAAAACAAATCCAGGAAGAGAGAAATTCCCCCAATTTTCTGTAGGCTAATCTTGGACTTTCTGAGCATATTACTTATTCTTGCATATTAGCATGGAGCTAGAATTTCCCACCAAAAATGGAACCAATCCACACAATAGTCATCATCATCATCATCAGTTTCTTACTTGTTAATCACCCTCCATTAAAATGCTCCAGGCGATTTACATAAAACAATAGCATTAAAAAATACACAATAGTGCATTTCTCTTACAGATAAACTGCAAATTTTGGGGCACTTCTACATTAATATTATAATGCTGCAGTTTGGAACAGATTTGGGAAGAACGGGTATTGCTGTATGAGTAGTTAGATTGACAGATCTAGAACTAGTTTGAGGATAGGAAAAAAATTACATTTATCATGGATCCCGACCTCAAACTGCTCTTGAGTTTCTTCCCATTTCTGGGAGAGATACACACCAGCATAAGAGGGGGAAGAGATAAAGTGACAGCAGGGGGGTTGGGTCAATTATCCCCCTGTTAGCAAGCTTTGCCCTTGGACATTTTTTGGCAGTCCCCTCATTCCAAATCTTTCAAGGCACTTCAGCAAGGGCAGGTGTCTAAAATCCCCTCTGCTTTTTGTAGAGCCAATTTCACCCTGGGATCTGCAATGCATTAGAGAGCTTGATTAGTACTTTCTTGTAACTTTCTTGAATTCACCGTATACCCTATAATCTGTACTGCAGGGCATATCATCAACATGCATTTTGTGGCTGCTGAAGTTTGGGTGAGCATGGAGCACTATTAAATTGTCAGTGTACATGAGCCCCTTGTCTTCAGGAACAAGACAGAGTTTCTGCCACTATAAGGCTTCCATTTTAGCAACTTTCTGCCTGACCTAAACCTCCTTGCCCATTGTAGGCATCTTCTCCGTCTGCATGAATATGGGTGATAGTCTGCAAAATCTCTGTAGCCCTGGAGGGAAATGTATGGGTGATGACAGGTTATTTTTCCCTTGAGCGTCATGGAATTTTTGATGTGGTTGTAAATGCTATTAAGTTCCACAGATAACAAAGCAGCCAGAAATCATACAAGGAAGGCTCCTAATAGATGAATGCAGTAGAGCAGCTGCAAACACCGTTTCTGTACGCAAGTAACACAGACATGGAAACTTACATTGTAAGTAATGTCAATTCTATTAAACCAATATCCATTCTGAGTTTTGAACTACAACCTCGAGAACCCCTAGGGAATCTGGGAGTTGTTGTTCACAAATGCAATGTCTGCAAGCTCTGTACACAAAATAACATAAAATAAAAGCAACATGTTTTGTTGTATGCAACAGGTGAGCATTCCACAAACAACATTACAAAGCACATGGGTTCAACATTGCAGAAATTACAGCAAAGGCCGGTTCATCATATTTCACACACTTTTGTTACCCATCACAGCAATACATGCCAACATTTTTTTAAAAAAAGAAAGCCAGGACACAAGCATTCAAACAACCAACATCATGGTGTTGTTTTTTTTGGTATGATCTTTTATTTATTTTTAAACCCATTTTCCCGCTCCAAAGTTGTGAAGTGTCAATACCACTAGAGCAGGGGTGCTCAGAACGGTGATCGTGATCACCAGGGTGATCTTCGGGCCTCATCCTGGTGATCTTCAGGCCCCTGACCAGGTTTTTTGCTGTTGGTCCTCTTCACGCGCCCCGCCACGCTGCAAAGAAGTCCTCCGTCGTTGCTCCTCCCCGTCACTAAAAGAGACAAGATGAACAAATTCAGAAGAGACAAAGGTGATTATGACGCTAAGCGTGTATATAGATGGCAATATGTCTCTAACTATTTTCCCCAGGGGAGACAAGTGCGCTTCAACAATCGGGGTAGCTACAACAACTCCTTTGAGGACCTGGGCAATGTCTCGGATGGTTCAGGGGGCTCAGTCTCCTCAGGAGGATATAACCTAAGAAGCCGTAATGTTTTGCATAATAGAGGTGGAGGAAATTTTCGCCGGGGCAGGGGTCGCAGGGGAGCAACCTGATCAATTTATCAGACTATTGTTTTTCTCAATATGAGACCAACCTGTTAAATAAAGGTATTTCATATGTGTATACTCCGAAATGTTCCTCTTTAAACATAAGAAAAGACTTAGCAACTTTATACAGAAACATCAGACTTAAAGAACATTTTGCTAATGCTCCTCTCCCCGCAACCCCCACCCCCCTCTCCAGTCGGTTTCACCTTAAGAGTAAATTTGTGCCATTCAATATCTCTCACAGGATTAAAACTTTTGAAGAAATAGTAACCAGGGAGGCCCTTAGAATAGACCATCGCAATGATCTTAAAAGAGCCAACCTCTCTTCTCGAGACATACATACCCTTAAAACCTTGGGTAATCACCCAGATATAATTTTCAAGCCTTCAGATAAAGGTGGAAGCCTCGTATGCTTACGCAAATCAGATTATTTAGCTGAGGTTAACAGACAATTGGCGGATTCCAGAATTTATCTCAAGCTACCGGGGGACCCTTATCACAGGTTCCTCAAAACCATTTCTACCACTGTTTATAACGCAGCCTCATTGAATTACATTGATGATAAGTTGACCAAGTTCCTTATTAATACACATTGTCGCACAGCGCAATTCTATATATTGCCAAAAGTTCATAAGAGTCTCACTGCTCTTCCCGGTAGACCAATAATTTCAGGTTGCGATTCCATGATCTTTCCCATTGCTTCATTCCTCGATTCCCATCTTAAGGTACATGCTTCTTCTGGATCTTCCTTTCTACGGGACACTACCGATTTCATTAATAAGGCAGAAAATTTTCAGTTGGATGAGGGGGACATTTTAATTTCAGCTGATGTTACAGCTTTGTATAACTTCATTCCTCTTGAGGAGGTAAGATTTATTATACAGCAACTATGGGAAATGCGTTCTAACCCATCCCCACCCACAGAATTTCTTTTGGACCTATTGGACTGTGTCTTTGAGCTTAACTATTTTGCATTTAATGGGAATTTTTATTTACAAAAATCCGGGGTATCAATGGGGTCACCTTTAGGGCCCAGCGTCGCTAATATATTCATGAATCATCTTGAATCACAGCATATTGGGACCCCCCACCCTATGGCCAGCAATATTAAACTGTATTACCGTTATATTGATGACGTTTATGCAGTCATTAAACGGAATACCAACATTCAGGAGTTCACAGATTGGATTAATTCCTGGCATCCTGACATCCAGTTCTCTGTTAATTCTAGTTTGAATTCAATTAATTTTTTGGATGTCACAGTATTCGTTAGAGATAACAGCCTGAAGGTTAAAACTTACAGCAAGCCCACAGCCAGCAACTCCTTTCTCCACCACTCCAGCTTCCATTCATTTTCTTTAAAGGAGAATCTCCCCTTTTCCCAGCTTTTACGGCTAAAACGTTATTATTATTATTATTATTATTAAATTCACATTTGTATACCGCTTCATCCCGAAGGCTCTAAGTGGTTTACATAGGATTGTGTGCCCATTGGCAACACAAACAGGACAGTACAAAAGACATGGGGAAAAACACAAGGATAGGGAAAGGGAGGGGGGAAGGAAGAGATCAGCAGCGATGTCTACTGGAACACCACCCCGCCATCAAAAGAAGGGAGGCGGGGAGGGGGCAGCAGAATCGCTGGCACTGAGGCGCAGGCAGGGAGCGGGGGCCGACGTCTCCCCATGGGGGTCCGTCTTTAAGGTCCCGACCCGTTTGCGCAGTGTCCAGGTTGACCTTCGCGATGGTCTGGCGGGTCCTATGGAGCTGTGCCGACCTGTAGCCGGCGCTCCAAAACGTCCTGGATGGGAACGTCCTACGGGGTCTTGCTTCTGGGGGCCCACCTACCAGTGAGCCAACCAGTGCTCCGGCCCTAGTGTCCCGGTTCCCTTGGGTTCTCCGACAGGGAGATGGGTCCAATCCGGGGCTCACGGTACGTAGAATGGGAATTCACCTCCCCTTCGCTTCCGGCGCCGTCTCCTCCTCCGGCGGCTGCGTCTCATCTTGCCCAGCCCACCGGTGGAGGAAGAGTCCTCCGGGGGCGGGACCTCTAAGACTTCAGGCAGGGCACCACATCCGGGTGCTGCCTCTTCCTCTCCAGATCCTGGCACGTGGGATGGTCCGGCGTCATCCGGGAAAGGGTCCTCCAAGGGTCCTTTCCAGGAGATTATGAGATGGCTGCTAACTCCCTTATTACGAATTTATCTCACAGAGGTTACCCTAAACGTTCTCTCCTTAAAGCTCGGGAGAAGGCCTCCAAAACACCCAGAACTTCGTTACTTGCATCACAATCAAAATCAACCACTGATCGGGTGGTTTGGCCCTTAAGCCTTACCCCACATAGTACACAACTTAAACACATTGTCCTGCCACCGGGGGACTTGCTCTCAGACAGTGCGGGTTTAGAAAAAACACCCATGGTTGCTTTCAACCGTACTCACAACATCAAACACATTCTTATCCATTCCACATTTAACTTGCAGCCCTTATCCAGCTCCCTTACTCCTGGCTCGCAGGATTGTGGCCATTGCAGTGCATGCAAAAACATTAGCCGGGACCGTACAATTAGGAACGTACATGCCAACACAGAGATCCGTGTCAGGTGCTTTGCGACCTGCAATACTTCCGGGCTGATCTATGCCCTCAGATGCAATTGTCCCCGCCCCTTTGTTTACGTAGGCCCAGACAAAGAGAGCCTTCAGATTACGAATTTCTGAGCATAAATCTAATGTGAGACTTGGAAAACAGGACTCGGTTTTGTATTCTCATTGCTTTACTTTCAAACACCGTCCCGAAGATCTCAAATTCACCTGCATTGAAAAAGTAATCCCTCATTCCCACTCGGATCACCAATTAGCACTTACGAGCAGAAACACGCCTTATTTCCGCCCCTCTCCACCGAATATCCACTTGGATTGAATGAAGGTTTATCAATTTCTGCTTTGCTCAATTAACTCTTAATTATTAGTTAACTCTGGTGTAGTAGATTATCTATCATTAGAATTACATTAAATACATTGCTCTGTAGTTATTCTGTGCCTTACTCCCCTGAGTTTGGCCCGTGCCTGTTCATACGAACCCTAACCGGTATGTATCATTGCGTTGCTTTATAATACTGATCTTGTTAATTATTAACCTCTGTTTGGACCAGCTTGCTATTACCTGGACACTTTCATTGATATTTTAGATGAGTGGATGCCCTGACGCCTTATTATAATTTTGGGTTTTGAAAAAGCGCCTGTAGGCGCGAAACGGAGCGGGAACCCGGTGACTTCCGTCAACCCGGCCCCTACAACGCACTCTATGGCTCCACGACTCGACCTGGATTCTTATACTGGGATATAACCCCTTGATTTGTATGGACTATTATTTGACCCTCCTGGTCCGTCTATCCTGTTATACTGTATTATTCGTAAGTACGGCTGTATAGTACTTGACTGTTATGTTAATGACTTGGAGATAATTCTTAATGAATGATGGATTATTGATTTTCAAACGTCTTCTGGTTGCGTGTCCTTTTCTCTTACACGGTGTGGAAATAGGAGCAACAACGGAGGAGAAGAAGAAGGACGCTTTGGGGTCATTTCCTTACCGCATCTCAAAGGTCGGTCTTTTTACTTTGGGGTGGGTGCTTGATTGTTCTGTGGCATGTCTCTTTGTTTATTTTTAATGTTTAAAAATGGCCTTTTAGCTCCAAAGCCTCTCTGCTTGCTTTGTTCCTTGAGAAATATATGTTGGGGAATATGGAAATGTGGGAGAAATGGGGTGGTTGGATGTATTTTTGCATGCCCCTTTGTTTACCTTGCTGAGTATTAAATGGCCTTGCAGTTCAAAAGCCTCTCTTCTTACTTTCTGGCTGATAATATGAGTGGTAATATGGCAGTGTGGGAGAAATGGGGTGGTTGGATGTATTTTTATGCTCTGTTTTATATTGTTGTTATTAAATTGAAATGTTGATGTTTTATAACTTCATTTTATGTAAACTGCCCCGAGCCTGCTGGAAGGAGCGGTACATAAAAATGAATAATAGATATAAATAAATAAGAAAATAGTTATACATTTTACATTTCTGGGTAGGTGATCTTTGGGACTTGGTTTTTTAATCAGTAGCTCCCATGCTGAAAAAGTGTGAGCACCCCTGCACTAGAGACTCCAGAACATACCTAGCAGCAGCTGTATCCTAAGACCTCTATCATATCTAAGCCTTTAATAAACTGCATCAACTTGATGATTTTTGTGTAGCTTGTATCTTTTGTGTCAATTCCTAAAAGTATAAATTGTATAAACTCTATCAAATTAAACGTATCAAAATGTGTCTCATTTTTCAGTGGCCTTGGTTTGCATAATTCTCAGGGTTCCACCAGCTATTTCCCAAGCCAAATAAATGTCAAAACATTTGTGTACGTATGTGTGTTTGTGTGTGTGTGCAGTTTGTCACCAGGGCATCTCCATAACTTAATGGCTCTTTAAACTGTCCAACCACCAGCTGTCTTTCTTCCCGTGTTGGGAATCTCCTCCTGCAGAAAAGGATGTCAGGGGAATCCCCAGACAATCTGGATGCAGATCTAGCCTGCCTCTCTTTTCGGCCAATCAGAGGAGGAAGTGGGAAGTCTGAATAACTGCCAGAACTGTATAAGATTTTGTGTATTTTCTGTGAATTTATGCTTGTACCTTTTGAAGCATACTTGCATCCTTTCTTGGCCAAATTGTAATAAAGCACTTTGACTTTGTCTTTAATCCAGACAGGCATGTAGCCGGGGGGCTAGGGGCTTCAGCCCCCAAATTCTCAGGGTGGTTCGCGAAAAGGCCTTACTGGTACATTATTTAAACTGTTATGTTTATTCATATCATGATCTGATCACCATGCTCATTATATCCCACATTAATGGGGTTATTGGGATAACAATACAAAAGGTTTGCTAGGGTAGACCCTCTTCCACCCAGTCTCAGCCCCCCCGAACCAAACTCAGCCACCCCCGAAACAAAATCCTGGCTACAGCCCTGAATCCAGAAAACGTGTTCTTTGCCCTGACTGATCTGGTTTTGTGGAAGTTCACTGGACACGGGCCTCTCTAACCACAGTCCTAGCTGAAATTACTAGTGTGACCAAGGGTTGCTTTTGCTTGAGATTACTGGGAAGTGCAAGATTCTGACCTTCCTCTCCTCAATCCACTGCAGAATTAATTGAGTGAAAATTACATTTGAATTTTGAACTCATTTTGTAGCAATTAAAGTAAGCTGAGAACAAAGGGTGAATATCAATGGAGAGAAAAAAATGGGAGTACAGGACTGCCCTTGCCAAAATGGGACCATTGGAGATTATGCCACTGATATATTCAATGAATAAGCCTGTAGAATGATGGAAGTTTTAGCTTTCAGTAACTGTCAGTAACTTTCCAATGTGGGCAGCTTCAACTAGAGATAACATAGTATGATCAGAGCAAGTTAGGGATTCCTTAATCCAGTGTTTCTCAACCTTTTTTGAGCCGCGGCACATTTTTTACATTTACAAAATCCTGGGGCACACCACCAACCAAAATGACACACAATGACACTACAGTAATACATATAGTTAATATGTTTTAAAATGTTTTAAAGTGTGAAACCTGGGCCTGTTTATACACTGGCAGGAAAGGCAGAAAGTGTCTTGCTCAAACCTGGGCCTGTTTCCACCAATGATGGAATGGAACAGAACTATCATAACCAAGAGAAAATACTATTGGGCATTGACTTTGAGCAATGTTCACCTATAGGCAGAAAGCAAGCAGAGTGAGGCTGGGAAGAAGGGAGCAGAGTGAGGCTGGGGAGGGAGTGGAGAAGAAAAAGTGTTTGGAAGGAGGGGGAAGAAAGGGTATTGGAGGTTCCAATTTCCCACGGCACACCTGATGATCGCTCACGGCACACTAGTGTGACAGGGAACACTGGTTGGGAAACACTGCCTTACTCCAGGCTTGCTTTTGGAGTAAAAACAATCTGAGTGCTCGATTGCATGCCTTGAGCAACATTACGTTGCTACTCTCTAAACACAAACAGGAATTTTCTGGCCTAAATGCAATACCCAGGAATTCTCTTTTTTGCATTTAGACCAGAGAATTCCTCAAGCCAGTAAATCCTTTGAGCATTGTGTGCTTCTGTTCCTCCTGAGGATGAAAACAGCTGATTCCTTGGAATGCAGCACTTGCTGTTCTTTCACAAAGTACTTTGGCCTTGCCAGCTATGGGATTTGACCCTTGAACCTGATACTGCAGGCAGTAGTAAAACATCCCTTCCGTGGGAAAGGTGCAAACAATTGCCTATATAACAATTTTCACTTTTCCAGGTTGGGAGTTTGTAAGAAATAGGGAGGCACACTTTCTGTACTTTTTGTCCTTTATGTCACTTCACAAGTTGGGTAAATGTTTAACTACTGGAGTTTGTAGGAAATAGGGAGGCACACTTTCTGTACTTTTTGTCCTTTATGTCAGTTCACAAATTGGGTAAATGTTTAACTACTTCAACATGGACGCTACTCTGTTAATCATTTTCCATAATGTACTGAAGTGTCAGAATGCAGGTTAACTGCATTGAACTGGATTATAAATCTACACTGCCATATACTCTAGTTTAATGTAGTTAATTTGCATTTTGAAACTGGATCATACGGCAATGTAGATCCAGCCTGAGAGGGGTTGCTAGAGTACAGCTAGAGTTGTCTGTGAAATCTGAAGATGAATTGGTGTAGTTGTTGTGGTAGTCTATTTATTATTTATTCATTATTCATTAATTATTTATTAATCGGGCTTCTATGCTGCCACTCCCTGGGGGGGGCTCGGGGGGGCTCACAGGAGCCATACACGCACAATAAAACAATAGAAAGCACAACAATAGTTAAAATACAGCAGATTAAAATGCAGAATAACAATGGATTAAAAATCTGTAGTGCGACGCTTCACCACAGATAACAATAAAAGGCAACGGGCTACACGGGGCAAGACCTACTGATTAAAGGCCTGCTGAAAAAGGTAGGTCTTGCAGGCCCGCCTAAAGGGGAGCAAGTCCTGAATTGCGCGTGTTTCTGCCGGGAGGGCGTTCCAGAGCGTGGGCGCAATGACAGAGAACGCCCTCCTGCGGGTTGCTGTCAGTCTTGCAAGCTCTAGAAACCAGGGTTCAAATTCCTACTCAGACTGAATCTACATTGCCATATAATCCAATTTCTGAATCCAGATTTTTGCTTTGAACTGGATTATTTGATTCTATACTGGCATATAACCCAGTTCAAAGCAGATAATCTTGATTCAGAAACTGAATTAATATGGCAGTGTAGATGGGGTCTCAGCCATAGAAAGTCATTGGGTTGCCTTGGTCATGGCATACCTCTCTCACCCTCAATACTCAATCACAAACTTTTTGGAAAGATATCTTGTCAAGAAATTTCACGAGCTCCTGTGCTATCTGGCAGCGGCGGCTAGAATGACATTGGCAAAAAATTGGAAAAGCGAAGACACCCCATTAATAGAAGAATGGATATTTAAACTAATCGATTTAAAAGAAATAGACAAACTGAACAGTACTATAAATGAACAAAGCAATAAAACCAGAATGGATTGGCGACCTTTAGAACTTTATTTAAAAGTAATAAAAATATGATCGGAAGTCTATGCAGTTAAGGCAGGGGCAATAGGGTTGGAGGAGCTGAGAAAGTAAATTCAAGTTTATTATGTATCATCTCGCGGAACGGACTGGAAGACATACTATGTAACCCTACCTTTCCCCATCACCCCCCACCACATGTTTACCTATTCCCCCCACCCCACCCTAAACCCTCCCCTGTCCCCTCCCCCTCCCCAACTGTGTTTTATTTTTGCAAAAACCCTAATAAAAATATTATATATATAAAAAAAGAAATTTCACGAGGGTTGCAGACAGGCTCTAAAAGCCTCTTTTTTTCATTTGTCTCTGGCAATCCTGTTTTCACCCTAACCACACAGAGCCAGGGTTGTCCTCGCTTCAAGGGGAACTGAAATCTGGCAATTACAGAAGGCAGGTTAAGGTGTATACTAAAATGTGAGTTTATCTTTCTTTAATTCTTTTAGAACTCCTGAAGGAAGCAGGTGCAAGCTATTTTGTTGTGTGTTTTTGCATCTTGTAATTACATGATGTAACACCTAGCAAGCTTCTTCCAAATCTAATTTATTTCCTTATAGCACTTGTTGAGACTGGAATTACTATTTACTGGAATTCTCTGAGGGACAGTCATGTGCGTAATCTAGGATTGCAGTGGTGTGTGTTCTTTTAACAAGCCTTCTGCTAGGAGTTATCCTGATAAGAATTCTCTCCCGCACCCTGCCAGCCCACTCCAAAGCCTGCCGTGTACCCTTCATCTATTCTGGGCCAAGGGATTGTGTGATGCCCAAGTAGCAGCAAGTTATAGCTGAGAGTAAGAAGCAGCTGTCTTCTTTCCCAATCTCAAGTGTGAACATTAAAGAGCCAAGGGAGTGCACATCTGTTCTTTCATCACAGTGTATGGAGTCTAGACACAACAAAACATAGCTAGGTAGAAGATCTTAGACATTGGTTTCCGAGAAGCAGGATTCTATGAGCACTTTGAAGTTTGCAGTGAACAAAGGGAATCCAGGATTTGATGGATTACAGCCGTCATTCCCAAAGTGGGCGGTACTGCCCCCTGGTGGGCGGTGGCAGCCTCAGATGAATTTGGGGGGTGCTGAGTCCCTGTAAGGAGGCAGTGGCATGAGCCAGGCATAGGGTTTCCACTTGTCTGACTGGGCAGGGTTGCGCACTTGCGCACTTTCCCCTGATGAGGCTGGCGGGTGACTACTCCATGCAGACGCCGCTTGCCAGGCCTTGCCTTCCCTTCCCTTCCCTGGGCGCTGGCTGTAAGTGAGCCTTGCAGCCCTTGGCCTTGCTTGGCCCACGCAGGGTGAGCGGGAGGCGCTTTTCAAGGTGGACCTCGCTTGTCCAGTGCGGTGGACCTTGATGCCTCCAGCTCTGCCAGGCCCAGTGTTGTGCCGGTGGGTTGGCATCTTCAATGGTGACCTCTTGCCTGGCGCTGGCTCTTTCTCTTGTCAGCTGCAACTTTGGATGCAGGCGAACTACAACTCCCATGTGCAAAGCTCAATCACCCCCAAACCCCTCCTGTATTCAGAGTTCTTCACATTGATTATGTATGCCCAGTTTGGTTCAGATCCATCGTTGTTTGGGTTCACAGTGCTTGCCAGGTGTAGGTAAACTTCTATTATTATTATTATTATTGAGAGTCTGAAAGATCATCTGTCATAAGTGCTTTGATTGTGCTTTTCCCTTATGGCAGAAGGAAACTGGACTGAATGGCTCTTGGAGGTCTCTTCCAGCCCCAGGATATTATTATTATTATTATTATTATTATTACTAAAGGAGAGTCTGAATGACCATCTGTCATGAGTTCTTTGATTGTGCTTTTCCCTTATAGCAGAAGGAATTTGGACTGAATGACTCTTGGAGGTCTCTTCCAACCCCAGATTATTATTATTATTATTATTATTATTATTATTATTATTAAGGAGAGTCTGAGTGACCATCTGTCAGGAGTGCTTTGATTGTGCTTTTCCCTTATGGCAGAAGGAGGTTGGAATGGATGACCCTTGGAGGTCTCTTGCAACCCTAGGATTCTATTACTGTGAATTCTTCCCAAACCCCTCCAGTATTTTCTGCTGGTCATGGAGGTTCTGTGTGCCAAGTTTGATCCAGATCTGTCATTCATGGGGTCTTAGTGGTCTGTGGAAGTCAGAGCTGAATTGGCTGAAGGTACTGCAAATCCTATCATCCGTTGCTCAGTCTCTCCCAAACATATTGTTTTTGTGATTATTTCTGGAATTCAATGTTTGTAATTTACACCTTTCTTTACTATATTTCAAGAAAAAGGTAGAAACATTACTACATATATCTTTCTGTTTAATTGCTATTTTAAAAAATTAAATTAATTTTTAGGGGGGGGCACTGAGTAATTTTTTTCTGGAAAGGGGGCGGTAAGCTAAAAAAGTTTGGGAACCACTGGATTACAGTTTTGTTCAAAAGCTATGGTTCTATGGTTCTATCCATTGTTGGGACCTAAAGGCTTGGAGTGAAGTTCTCTTCTATTTTGGCTCAATGTTTAGATGTTTTAGGTATTTAGTTGTGTGTTCTGATGTAAATCGCCCAGAGCCATCTGGGATGGACAATTAATAAATTTAAATAAATAAATAAAATGTGGGAGAGAAACAAACTGGCTTTGGGGCTCCAGAACAGATAAAAACTCCTTCTAGGTATAAAAAATTCAAGGGTTATCTATAAAACCCAATATTTGTCTTAATGTTTTGTGAATCCACGTGGTCACAGAAAAGACAACAACTTGAAGTCATTTTAGCTACTCTGTGGAATTTGCCTCAGCTTTCAAGCTGGAACCACTCTAAGAAAAGTGCCCCTTGCACTGGAATAATAAATCAATTTAAAAGAATTTAAAGACAACTTTTTTTTACTTCTCAAACTGTGTAAATCCAGCTAGAAGATTTATCAGCAACCCCCTCTTTTTCAGATATGATATTATCCTTTGGTTTTTGTCTGAACGAATTCTCCCCTATGAACCATCAAGGACATTAAGATCCTCCTGAGAGGCCCTGCTCTCGATCCTGCCATCTTCGCAAGTGCGTCCGGTGGGGACGAGAGACAGGGCCTTCTCTGCTGTGGCCCCTCGGCTGTGGAACTCCCTCCCTAGCGATGTTAGATCTGCCTCCTCCCTGTTGTCCTTCAGAAGGCGGGTGGAGACTTGGATGTGGAACGAGGCTTTTCCAGAATAAGCTGAGATTGATTTCAATCTGAAATGGGTGACCACTTTTATAGACCGAGTTGAATGTGGTTTTAATGGCAATGTGATTTTTATGTATTTCTGTTTTTATGAATTGTAATATGCTGTTTTAAGATGTTTTACATTTGTATAGCATTTAATTTTGCTGTAAGCCGGCCTGAGTCCCTCCATGGAGGTGAGAAGGTCGGGGTACAAAAATTTTAAATAAAAATAAATAAATTTGTCATCTTGTTAGAGGGAAAGACTGATTTGTAGTTTTAAAAACATGTTTATTGATAATTGAATGACACCTCTTGACAACCCCAAAACTAAGATAAAATTGTAATATTCAGAACTATAAAGATCGTAACCGAACAGTATTGAAAGGAGCGGGGGAGATAGAAACAGTCCACATTCCAAGCAGAGATAAGAATTGAGTTTCAACCAGTGAATAAGTTATGGCCTTCAATGTTGGAAACTAAAACTGCATTACCCTCTTGAAGCTTTTTCGTCTTTTTAAAAACAGGATTTGGGATATTCCTGTGTGACAGCAAACTACTAAAGAAAGATGAGGAAAGAAAGTGATACCCTGCTTCTATTGCTTAGCAATTACTGGTAAAGCTAAATTAATTAAATTATTTATTCAGTTATTAATTCATTTATGTAATCTTTGACATGTCTTTAATTGACATGGCTCAATGCTATAGAATTATGGGAATGGAGGTTTAAAAGGGTTTTTTGTGCCTTCTCTGCCAAAGAGTTGCTGGTGCCTCTAAGATTTTTAGAGGGGAAAAGAGCAATAGACTCACATTTCTTACACACAAATAATGTAGCTTACAAAATACAGACGGCTGCTGTATTCCTGTCCTCAGGGCCGGCCTTCCCCATTAAGCGACCTACGCGGTCGCGTAGGCCGACGTTCCCGGAGAGGGGCGTGGCCACCTGGGAGGGGCGCCGCCCCGCCCCGCCGCCGTGTCGCCGCAGCCAGCCGGCGGCGCGGAGGTACGGGGGGGGAGAGGGGACTCACGAGGCGGGCTCCTCGACCCGAGGAGGAGCAGGAGGAGGGGGGAGGCCACGAGGGCGGCCCCCACGGAGACGCAGCGGCAGCAGCAGCGCCCCCGGAAGGGCCCGGAGCCAGGTGCATCTTCCTGACGTCACTTCCTCGTCGCTGCCTCTGCCGAGGAGGAGGAAGGGGAGGAAGGCCTCGCCGGCCGCACGCTGCGAGGACGCGCGGAAGGAGAGACGCCGGAGGGAGGGAGCCCTGCAGAGGCACGGCGGCCTCTTCCTCCTTCCCTCCCTCCGTCGTCTCTCCTTCCGTGCGTCCTCGTGGGGGCCGCCCTCATGGCCCCCCCCTCAGTGGGGGCCGCCCTCGTGGCCTCCCCCCTCCTCCTGCTCCTCCTCGGGTCGAGGAGCCCGCCCCGTGAGTCCCTTCTTCCCCCCCCCCGTTCCTCCGCGCCGGCACGCTCGGGTATCAATGCGCATGCCCGAATTTCTGCGCATGCGCGGGCGCACTCCAGGAGCCGCCAGAGGGGGGGCGACAAAATAATGTTTGCTTACTCCCCCGGAGAGCTCGGACCGCCCCTGCCTGTCCTTCCTAGTTCCAGACCTTGTAGAACTTCTCCATGCCCCTGCATTGATAGTTCCCCCAGGGAATGGTACAGGTTAACTGAGAGGGTCACTGGTGGCAGATCTGCAGAAACCTGGGCCTTGAGAGGCCAGGGCTAGAGAGCATTTAGAAGTCTGATACTCCAGGTACTCTCATGGAGCAGTTGGGATATGTGTTCAAGAGGGGGTTGAACCTGTGGGCATTTGAAACAAAGGAAATCACATACCCTTTCACTGCAGGTGAATCCCCCAGGACAGAATCCCTATATTTATTCATTACAAAACCCATTCATTTTGCCCAGGGCCATCTTAACAGCAAAATAGCTCCCCAGGCAAAGCAGTGCACTGGACCCTCTCTACACAACTATTTCCAGGAATAAAAAAGCTATTAGTACCTTCAACAAAATCAGTGTTTTGACATTTTAAAAACATGCTGCACAACAAAGATTAATCAATGCTAACATTTGGACAATATAACATGAGCCTTGAGCAATTGTTGTCCCCAGCTGTTAATTGCATCTCACAAGTCCATTACACTAGTGTTTCCCAACCAGTGTGCCGCGGCACACTGGTGTGCCGTGATCAGCAGGTGTGCCGTGGGAAATTGGCACTCTTCCCCCTCCTAGCAGCTTAACAGCAAAATAGCTCCCCAGGCAAAGCAGTGCACTGGACCCTCTCTACACAACTATTTCCAGGAATAAAAAAGCTATTAGTACCTTCAACAAAATCAGTGTTTTGACATTTTAAAAACATGCTGCACAACAAAGATTAATCAATGCTAACATTTGGACAATATAACATGAGCCTTGAGCAATTGTTGTCCCCAGCTGTTAATTGCATCTCACAAGTCCATTACACCAGTGTTTCCCAACCAGTGTGCCGTGAGTGATCAGCAGGTGTGCCGTGGGAAATTGGCACTCTTCCCCCTCCTAGCAGCTCTTTCTCCCTCTTTCCCTCTCCAAAGATCCTCCCCGAGGCAAAGGAAGGGCTCCGCCGAATGCCGGAAGCTCCACGTCGGTGAATTGGGCAGTGAGCAAACCTGGGAGCATCGGGAGGCTGAAGCATTCACAGGTTTCCAAGAAACAAATTGAGCCTCTCCACTTGGAAATGTTTTTTTTTTTACTATTTTACTGGATTTTTTGAGAGTTGCCTCCCCCCACCCCCAAGGAACTGTTTATAACAGCTTCATCATAGGAAGAAGAGTACCCCGAGTAAATCCCCACAGTACTCAGTGCAATACAAAACCAATACAGTACATATGAAAAAATACATATATCATTTATTATACCCAAAATAGGAATATAGAGGCTCATTGCCTCTATATTTATATATTGGGTATAATAAATGATACATGTATTTTTGCTTATGACCTGTATTGGTTTTGCAGTGCACTGAGTACTTGGGGTATTTACTCGGGGTACTCTTCTTCCTATTGTGTTAGGCTGCTACTCAGGCACCTTAGCCTCATTTGTTTTTTGTGTGTTTTGTGTATAACAGCTTCATGATATCCATAGTTATCTGGAAGCAATTTTCACTCAGGGTGAAATTTTACAAGGGTCTGGAGAACAAGCCCTATGAGGAGCGGCTTGAAGAGCTGGACATGTTTAGCCTGAAGAAGAGAAGGCTGAGAGAAGACATGATAGCCATGTATAAGTATGTGAGAGGAAGTCATATAGATGTTGTGTTCATCGAAACAGGCCCAGGTTTCACACTGAGTGTATAAATACATTTTAAAACATATTAACTATATGTGTTAGAGTGTCATTTTGTGTCATTTTGGTTGGTGGTGTGCCCCAGGATTTTGTAAATGTAAAAAATGTGCCGCGGCTCAAAAAAGGTTGAAAAACACTGCATTACACTATTCTGCTTCCATAAAATTGCAAACAATGAAAAGTTCACTCCTGAATTCAGCCCTGCCATCTCTTCAGTAGCCATCAAATCTCGCTATCTCTAACCTGGCTGCATTCCTGTCTTCCCACACCCCTTTCCTGGATGAACCAAGAACAGCAGCTAGAATTCAAATCAAGCCATGACAGCTTATTAAATATTCTCACCACAAGTGGAGCCAATCCAAAACAACAGTGCATGGTGCCCCAGCACCTATCAGCAAGCAGAGCCTAGCCTGCACCAATCTGGACCAATCAACAACCAGTGTGGCAAAGTCCCTTTGTTTGAATAGCTGTCAAACTGCTATAAATAAATCTGTATGTTCTCAATTGCCCTTATGTTACTTTTTGGAGCACAGACTTAACCAAGGTGAATAAAAGCCTCTGTTCTTTGCCTTCATCCCATCTGTGTTTTATCCAACCCTTTGGGAGCTTGACATGCCGGCCCCAAAATCCACAGTTCTTGCGTAACTAAAATCATTCAACACTAAAAGGCTTTTTCCTATTTTGGGATCTCTTATGTGGATGCTAATAGAACAGTCAGGCATAGCTCGACAGAAAATGTATCTTATTTCTTAAAGAAATTGTCTTAATAATGGGTGTGATAAAGTGAAATGTGGGGACTTAATATCCGAAGGCACCAGAGCCCATCTGATCTTAGAAGCTAGATTGAGTCAGCCCTGATAAGTACCTGGATGGGAGACGATAAATAGGTGCTGAAGGCTACATTTCAGGGCCCATCCGGACAGTACCTTTTATCCCAGGAACTTCTGCAGCAACAGGGGGGTAGCTAGATGCCATTCCCTGTAAACCCAAAAACAATTGCTACAAAAAGCAAAAAACGCAAGATTGCCAGGTGCGGGGAAAATCGCAATTTTGAACTGAATATCCGGATCTTTGCATGTCTGTGCGTCTGGCAATCAGAAATCACAGGATTTTTTAAATCTCAGTTTGTTCCCAGGTTTTAGATGCTTGTTCCTGATTGGTTGGTTTCCATGAAGTAGGTAACACTTGAGTAGAAGGTAAAAACTTGCTTTGTGTGCCAGATACTTCATGAAACGTCTGGAGAGCACATTTTCTCTAGTCAGGACAAAGTTGTGGCTTCTAGACAATGTTGTACATCTTTTCACAAGAAACGCAATCAGGAATAGACATATATAACCTAGGAACAGCACCCTTTTGTTTGAGGCCACAAGTACACAACCAAATCTGTCTGGACAGATGGCCAGGCAGACAGGCTCTAAAAATATTATTATTATTATTTATTTCAGCTTAGTAGACCACTCACTCCGAAGCTCAGAGCGGTTTACAGCAATAAAATACCAATAAAAACACAATAACAACATTAAAACAGCGTTAAAACCAATTCCACCCCCGATGAACAGTAGCAGGACAGCTGTGATGTAGCAGCAGTGACGCGATAGGATGACAAGTTATGACGGGCACCGGTCAGGGCCGAATGCCTCCCTAAACAGCCAGATCTTAACAGCCTTTCGAAATGACATCAATGACAAAGTTCTGTTCCTGGCTTAAAAGAGTTTCTGTTTCATTGTGTAGTGCTGACTTGGACAGAAGTAGTCCTACCCCGTACATTTTGTTTGTGTGCCAGAAACGTTATGAAAGGTGTGGAGGGCACAGTTTCTCTGGCCTACTCATAGCACGGAACATTTGCTGTGAACCACATAACCAAATCTCTGCATATCCACATATTTAATGTAATTTAATTATTCGATTTCTTGGCCGCCACTCCCGGGTGGCTCGGGGTGGCTCACAAATTACAACAGAGTACAGCAACATGATAAACATTAAAATAGAAGGAAATCATTTAACGTTAAAATCAATACATACAGCTAAGACCATCTCAGGTTGCAAAGGCCTGTCGGAATAACCAGGTCTTACATGCCTTCTGGAACCCCAGAAGGTCTCGAAGTGACCTAATCTCCAACGGTAAAGAGTTCCAAAGTGTGGGGGCAATGATAGAAAATGCCCTTCTCCTCGTCAAGGTAAGATGGTAAACTTTGACACTCGGAATGAGGAGAATATCCTGATCTTCTGATCGCAGCCATCTCGTGGGACAATATGGGGTGAGGCGGTCCCTCAGGTACACTGGCCCCAGACCATATAAGGCCTTGAAAGTCAAAACTAACACTTTGAAGGTGATCCGGAATTCAACAGGCAGCCAGTGTAGCTCCTGCAAAATAGGTGTAATATGGTGGCTTGCAGGAACGCCTGCAAGCAATCGAGCTGCGGCGTTCTGTACCAACTTAAGTTTCCAGGTCACCGACAAAGGTAGGCCAATGTAAAGAGCGTTACAGTAGTCTAGCCTTGAGATGACCGTCACTTGGATCACCAAGGCCAAGTCACGGCGGGACAGGTAGGGAGCCAGCCTCCGAGCCTGGCAAAGATGGAAAAACGCAACTCGGCTGACCATGGTGATATGAATCTCCATTGAAAGCTGAGTGTTCAAATGGACTCCAAGGCTCTTTACTGAGGATGACGGGCATAAGGCCACGCTGTCCAGGGTTGGACGACGTGGCCTTATGATATCCACATCTCACGAGTTTTTTTAAAAAAACTCCAGTTTCTAGCATAAGTCCTGTGGCGGCCATCTTGCGAGCCTCTTAATTTTGGAACAAAGCATCAAGCCTGGAAAACGGAGACCAAAATCCCAGGACCAACAGGTCTGTATGTGGACCTCTCCAGAAGTCCTGGGATTTTTGTCCCTCACTAAAACCTATAATTTAGTGCTGTCTGGAAGCGCCCTCAGAGAAAGGAACTGGCCTCTTGAGTATTCCTTGCCTCAGAAAATCCTAAGAAATTCATATAATATACCTACAAAACCCCATTACATCTATAAAATAAACAAGCCTGACAAAGTGCGGTGCACAGATTCTTACCAAAGTCACCTTTGGACACTGAAAACACCTAGTTTGGACTGGTTTTTTAAATTACAATAATAATGATTAAAGAAGAATACTGAAGGGAAGGGGCAGGCAAGACTGCAAACAATTCACAGCTGGAGGTAAAATACAGCTTTGGAGCCAAGACTAGCCGGAATCAGCAGTAACCGTATTATAGAAGAGATTGAAAGGTTAATAGGCAACCAGCTGATGCTGAAAGAGAACAATTAGAAAGGTTAAGGGGCTTAATATTAGATTAATGTCTGCCTGGAGCAGAAAAGCAGATTCCAGGAAAAATTAACATTGCGCTCTTTACCCTATACTCCTTCTCATTCTCTCTCTCTCTCTCAATTTTCTTCCAAGGACAATTCTGCCCTACATGCATTATCTCTTCTGACACATGAAGTTTTGGTTCACCATACTACTCATACTAGAAACAAAGAGTGTTAGGCACTCCCAGTCTTGTTAAATCAAAACTCCTATCACCCCAAGCTAATGTTGAGTGCTAATGGCATTCGTAATCCAACAGCTTTGAGACAGAATGAAAAGGTAAGAGAGGAATCAATATGTTTCATCGTTAAACAACTTGCAGCATCCTGGAGATAAATGGAGTTGAATAGAAAGGGATAGATGTTATAAAGCTAAAAATCTCTCCTCCTCATACTCCCAACTTTAGAGTAACCTAAACAAATATGCATACTCAGGAATAGCTGCCAGCTCTGAGTTTAATCTGCAAATTGCAATCAATGCTGTATAATTCTTCTTAAAACCATGAACTCAGGAATAGCTGCCAGCTCTGAGTTTAATCTGCAAATTGCAATCAATGCTGTATAATTCTTCTTAAAACCATGAACTTAAAGAGCCGAAGTAGATATTGGGTGGGATCCTGTGGTTATGGTGAATGGGCAGTTCATAAAGGTGGGACGTTGAAGGGGCAACTGCAAACAATGTCAACTAGAAAGTTGGAGGGATCTAAATCATGTTTCTTTCAGATGAGATACTTAAAAGGGCTCGTGTTTATCACATTTACAGACACCAAATTATTTATTTTATTTATTTTATTTATTATTCCTTCTTATATTCCGCTCCTCCCAGCAGGCTCGGGACGGATCACAGCATAAAAACCCGGCTAACATGAGGCATTCATGTCGCCGTACAATAAAAGCATAAAACATACAACATTGTCCCGAGATTAACAGTTGTGTCAAATCCTGGCATTCCAGTGTCGGAGTGTTGGTCAGAGAATGAATACGTTCGGCTAATTCAGCTAGCCGAAGGCCAGTCTAAACAGGGCGGTCTTGCAGGCCCTGCGAAATGGGATGAGCTCCCGGCGGCACGGACATCATCTGGGAGAGAGTTCCAGAGTACCGGTGCCGCCACGGAAAAGGCCCTTTGCCTAGTCACGGACAGATGGCAGGTGCGGACCGATGGGATTAGGAGAAGATTAGACTCCCCTGAACGTAGTGACCTCGGGGTACATAGGGGGCAAGGCGGTCCCTCAAGTACGCCGGCCCTAGGCCGTGTAAGGCCTTGAAGGTTAACACCAACACCTTGAAGGCAATTCGGTACTCAACAGGCAGCCAGTGCAGTTGCCGCAGAATGGGCGTGATATGCTCCCTCACCGGCGTTCCCGTCAGTAGCGAGCAGCGGCATTCTGCACTAGCTTGAGCTTCCGAACTGTCGCCAAGGGGAGGCCAACGTAGAGGGCGGTACAGTAGTCTAGTCTCGAGATGACCGTCGCTTGGATCACCATGGCCAGGTCATCCCTGAGAGGTAGGGTGCCAGTCGCCTAGCCTGTCGTAGGTGAAAGAACGACGCCCTGCTGACCGCAGAGACCTGAGTCTCCATGGTCAGCAGGGGGTCCAACTGAACACCTAGGCTCTTAACAATCGGCGACGGATTAAGCCGTTCGCCATCCAGGGTAGGCAACCGGCACTCACCCCCCCCAGGCCGACCAGGCCACAAGATCTCCGTCTTCGACGGGTTCACCTTCAGCCGGCTGGCCCGCAGCCAACCAGTCACGGCTTCAAGGCACCGATGGAAACAATCGGGTACAGTATCCGGCCTGCCGTCCATTCTCAGCAGAAGCTGGGTGTCATCTGCATACTGATAACACTCCAGACCAAAGTCGCGGGCCAGCTGGGCCAGGGGCGCATGTACACGTTGAATAATAAGGGGAGAGGATGGCCCCTGGGGACCCCACAATCAAGTGAGGTCCTCCCGGAGACCCCCGCCCCCCTCCACACGTTGTCCCCGGCCCGGAGGAAGGAGGCCACCCATTTAAGGGCGGTCCCCCCGACCCCGGAGCCGGCTAAACGGTGGGTTAACAAGGCATGATCTACAGTATCGAAAGCTGCCGTCAGATCTAACAAGACGAGCAGAGCCGATCCACCCTGGTCCAGCTGGCGGCGAAGTTGGTCTGTAATGGCGACAAGCACGGTCTCTGTCCCGTGCCCAATATGGAAGCCGGACTGGTAGGGATCAAGTCCAGCTGTGTCTTCCAAGAACTGCTGCAGCTGATCCGCTGCTGCCCTCTCAATTACCTTGCCTAAAAAGGCAAGTTGGAAACTGGCCGGTAATTGAGGGAGCCGAAGGGTCTAAATTCGGCTTCTTCAGCAGCGGTCTCACCATTGCCTCTTTTAATCCCCCGGGAAGACTCCTTGCTCAAGGGAGCTATTTATGATCGTGCCCAGGGGCCTCGTAGTCCCTCCCGGCAAGCTCTAACAAGCCAGGAGGGCACGGGTCGAGGGAGCATGTAGTAGGTCTAGCTGCAGCTAGTAGCTTGTCGACAGCTGCTGCGTCCAGCAGCTGGCCGCGGGTGAAGGTGGGCCCGCCGAGAGGCGGCGGAGTCTCGAGCTCGCTAACTGTATCAATTGTGGCAGGAATGTCCCGGCGGAGGGTCGAAATCTTGTCGGTAAAATGACTCTGAAAAAGCCTCAGCGGAAGGCGCCAATCCCCTATCATTTGGGACAGTTGGAATTGCTGTCAACGACCGAACTATTCTAAACAATTGTGCTGGGCGTGAGTTAGCCGACTCTATCAAGGAAGAATAGTAACCTCTTTTGGCTTCCTTGATAGCATGCTCATAAACCTCTTTAAACTGTTTATAAGCCGATTTCGACGCGTCACGGAGACTCCGCCACACGTCCTCTAGCTGTCTCCTCCTCCGTTTCATCGCCCGCAACTCCTCGGTAAACCAAGGCGAGCGATTCCTACGGGGAGGAGCGCCTGGGGGCGATCTCGTCTAGGGCCATGGAGAGACTGGCATTCCAGTAATCCACTTGCCCGTCGACTGAGTCGCTGGGAAGTTCCCATTCCCTTAGAGCATTCAGGAGCCTACTAGGCTCCATAAGTCTCTTCGGGCGAACCAGAATAGGCTCGGCACCCTTACCGGGAGGAACCACCCCCAGCCGGACTTCCAGGACCCTGTGATCCGACCATGGAACCTCCGTAATGGAGGCTAGGGTCACGTTAATTCCGGCCGCGAAGATCAGATCCAGGGTGTGCCCGGCCTGATGCGTGGGGCCGGTCTTACAAAGTGAGAGTCCTAGTGTCTCCATGGTGGACACCAGGTCCATGGCCGCTGCAGAGGAGGTATCGGCGTGGACATTGAAGTCCCCCAAGACAATAAGCTTAGGGAACCTCAATGCCCACTCGCGACCACCTCCAGCAGCTTAGGTAGACTCCCCCGCCGGTGCGTTGGGTGCACGGTACACCAGCAGGAAGGCTACACTCTCACTAAGGTCCCACACCAGGCCCGCGCACTCTATCCCCGGAATGTTCGCGGTCGGAATCGTCCTGGAATTAAAAGTGTCTCGGCTAAGGATGGCAACCCCTCCCCCCCGCCTCTCAGAGGACAAGGCTCAGAGGACAAGTTATAAGGCTCAGAGGACAAGTTCAAAATCCAAAAAGACCTTAGCTGATCCAAAAAGGCAGGAAATAGGATGGCTTTGGTCCTCCAGGTGTTTTGGACTTCAAATCCCAGAAATCCCAGCCATTTTACCAGCTGTTCAGAATTGCGGGAACTGAAGTCCAAAATACCTGGGAACTACTGGTCTAGACTGAGGAAAGTAGTAATACCATTCTCTTCTGCTTTTGTCAAACCACACCAGGTTTTGTCAAACTACATCATGTGTCCAGAGACTAGAACAGGGCTGTCCAACATCTTTTGGGCCAAGGGCCGGAGCCCTGGCCACTGATGACCCGGGGGGCCGGGCAGGGGCGGGCCGCTCCTGGCGGCACGCTGACGTCACCACATCTGGCGTCACCACGCCGGCGTCCTGCACGGCCCGCCCCTTTTCGGCGAGGCTTGCTGGCGTCACCAAGCCCCGCCCGAAAAGGGGCGGGCCGTGCAGGACGCCGGCGTGGTGACGTCAGGCGTGGTGACGTCAGCGCGCCGTCAGGAGCCCCCGCGCCCCCTCCCTCCTACAGTGACAGCCAGGGCGGCAGAACCGGCGATTTCTCTCGGTTCTGCTGCCCCGGCTGAGGCTGTAAGAGGAAGGGCAAAGCCGAGGAGAACCCTCCTCCTCAGCTTCGCCCTTCCAGCTAAAGGCACACGCCAGCCTCAGAAGCAGCGATTCCGAGGCTGGCCCTCTGCTTGGCTTGCCCTTCCCTTTAAAGGGACACGCCAGCGTCGGAGCGGGAAATCGCTGCTTCTGAGGCTGGGCGTGTCCCTTTAGCTGGAAGGGCAAAGCTGAGGAGGGCTCTGCTTGGCTTTGCCATTCCTCTTAAAGGGACATGTCAGCCTCAGAAGCAGCGATTTCCCTGCTTCCGAGGCTGGCGTGTCCCTTTAAGAGGAAGGGCAAAGCCAAGCAGAGCCCTCCTCAGCTTCGCCCTTCCAGCTAAAGGGTCACGCCAGCCTCCTCCTCCGTCCCGCCCTCTCCCCCGGCGCACCGCTCGGAGCGCCGGGGGAGAGGCGGGATGGAGGAGGCGGGCCTATGGAGGAAGAAGGGAAGCGCTTCCCTTCCTCCCCTTTAGGCCCGCCTTCTCCCTCCCTCCCCCCTCCCCCGGCGTTCCCGATTGGTGCGCCGGGGGGAGAGGCGGGATGGAGGAGGAGGAAGGGAGTGGGGCGGGGCTGGGTGACGTCAGTTTCAGCGCTGGCGCCACGTCTGACGTCACCCAGCCCCGCCCCTGGAGATCGAATTTTTTAAAAAAAAAAATTTCAGGGTAGGCTGGGGCCGTAGGGAAGGGGCTGGGGGGCCGTATACGGCCCCAGGGCCGCCAGTTGGACAGCCCTGGACTAGAACATGAAGCAATAGATTCAAATTGCAGGAAAAGTTAATCTACCTAAACATTAGGAAGAAATTCCTAAAGGTTAGAAATGTTCTACCATAGAATATGCTGCCTCAAAGCGTGATTAAGGCCCCTTCCACACAGTCATATAACTCAGAATATCAAGGCAGATAATCCACAATATCCGCTTTGAAATGGATTATCTGAGTCCATACTGCCATATAATCCAGTTCAATGTGGATTGTATGCAGCTGTGTGGAAGGGGCCAGAGTCTCATACTATGGGATTTTAAACAAAAGCCAGACAGCTCATCTGTTGTGTTTTGATCGTGTATTCCTACATGGCAGAGGGTTGGACTGGATGGCCCTTGTCTTCCTACTCTTTGAGAACCTGTTTCAACCTGAGGTTTGGATTCATTTTCAGACAAATTATAGGATGGAATAGTGATGGAGGATGAAACATTATTTTGGTTGTAGGCAGAACTAAAGATTAAATTTTGGGCTTGGTCTTATGCACGGGGTGGAATGAAGATGGTGGTGGAGTGGAGGAAGTATCTACAGTTCCATTGTCATGGACCGACCATTATCTGATCAGGTTTGGACTAACTGCAGCTCTGAATCTCTGAAAGGGTGGGAAACCAATTAAAATGGTTCATCCCAGGGGGCTTATGGATCCAGATGGATTCCTGATGGCTCATAGGGATTTTTTCTGCCACCGTGGAAGGTGATTCTGTTGAAGCCCTGGTGGACCTTTGGAATACGGAGGTAGCTAGGGCAATAGACACAATTACTCCTGAACATCGCCTTACACAAAGCAGAGCCAAATCAGCTCTGTGGTATAAGAGGGAGCTGGTGGTGATGAAGCAAATGTGTACAAGACTAGAGCAATGTTGGCACCAACCTTGCACTGAATCTGGCCAAACAGGAAGTATAGCATATTGGAAGTTCTACTCTGTGGCAATAAAGACGACTGAGAAATCTTTTACAGCTGCGAACACTGCATCTGCAAGGAACCACCCAGCGGAGCTGTTCCGAGTGGTCAGGGGACTCCTTAATCCCGATTCTCGGGTGGAGTCCTCTAGCCACTCGCCCACTATGAAAAATTTGCAAGGTTCTTTGCAGATAAAGTCGCTTAGATCTGTTCCTACCTAGATGTCTGTATTGATACAGTCTCTGTGGATGTAGCTCAGGTACCTGCTTGTCAAGTTTAAATGGATTTATTTCAATTGGTTCAGTCCAAGGTTGTGGACAGGATTCTTGGAGAAGCGAGACCCACCATGTGTATTCTAGAGACCCTTGCCCTTCCTGGTTAATCAAACAAGCCAGAGAGGGGTTGGTTGACTGGGTGATGAGGAGTGGCAAATGCCTTCCTCAGCCAAGACATAAATTTCCATCTGAACATTGCTGTTGTAAGACTGTTATTAAAGAAACCATAATTGGACCACCCAGTTTCTAACCCCCTTTCCTAGGCAAGGTATCTAGATCAGGCATGGGCAAACCCAGGCCCGCAGGCCGGATGCAGCCCACCCTCGGGTACTTTGGCCTCCCTATCAGTATGTGGACGCAGTGGCTCACCACATCCCCAGACTGAGAGGAGGGCTGAGGAGAGCACTCAAAGGCAGCATGCTTAATTTCCTCTTCAGGGCTCAGGGAAGGTGGGCTGCTGCCTTCTTGGGGCCCAGAGAATAGCCAGGGAGTGAAATATGCCGATGCCAAGCATGATTGACAGTTGCATGTTTCTCTCGCTTCCCTTTGCATGAGGAAGGCAGGACGCTGCCTTCTTGGGGCCCAGAGAAGAGCCAGGGAGAGAAATACGCCATTGCCAAGCTGCAGTGGCATGTTTGTCTCCCAGGAGACAGACCTACCCCTTCCCTCTCCCAGCCCCAGCCTCTCTGAGGCCCTAGTCCTGCATCCCCCCCCCTGCCCCGTCTGGCCCCACCCACACTCCCTCCCAACCCAGCCCTCTCTTCTGGCCCTACCCACACTCCCTCCTGACCCAGCCCTTGCAGCAGGGCCAACAAGGCAGCCCCAGGGCAAAAAAGGTTTGCCCATGCCTGATCTAGATCCATTTCAGTCTGGTTTTAGACCTAGCTACGAGACTGAGGGCCCATCCAGACAGCCCCTTTAATGTGGGACTTCCTGCAATTAAAAAAGGGCTGTCCAGATGACATCCCTGAGAAACATGAATTCATTCGCCACAAATCAGGTTTGTGGTTTGTGGCAAATTTAATTGTTTAATGGGTTTATCTCGTGTCCTCTTAGAAGGCACGGGACAAACTCACCACTTTGACTGTTTGGGCTGCTCCCTCAAAAGTTCTGTACCTTTGAAGAGGCAGTCAAGACAGTAGCATGGTGTAAGGACTCACCTGGCTTAAGCAGGGCCGAGACCTGCTTAGAAGGGGTTTAGAAATCCTGTTTTGTTGTGCTGGCATCCATCTTGGAGAGGTGGCTGCAGCCAGCAACCATTAAGGGAAGGAAGCCAGAGCAAGGGGGTGGCCTTGCAGGCTTGTGCCTAGCTACAGTGTAGAGGCTGTGATTGGCTAGAGTAGAAGGGGAGGAGTTGGAGCTGGCAGAGTAGAAGTCCTGTCAGAGAATGTTTCAGTCTGGAAGTTTGGAGTTTGGAGCGAGGCTGTGCAGACGCACATCTCCAGCCTCTGCTGTTTAGAGTCAGGCTGTAGATTCAGCATCTAGCCTGAGGCAGTCTTGAGCAAAGTTTCTGGGGGAGTGTCACCAGAGCCTTGGCAACAGAGACTGACAGTCTGTCCTAAGCAATTCACCACGTAGGAATAGGCTGGACTAGTGGGAGTCATGACTCAGTTCTGACCGCCCTTAGGACCAGTAGTCATTCTAGTGGGAACGCTTGTTGGAAGAGTGCCATTTAGAACTGTTCTTGTGATAGGCAGTTGGGATACCTGGTCATCTCTGGAGATAGAGTGACAGGTAGTTGGACTCTTAGACTGTGTGGGTTACGAGTAACCCAGTAGTAGCCAGACTCAGGGAACGATCTAAGTGATTAGATGTTCCAGAATTTTAGAACAACAACCAGCTAGTGGAACTATTAGTTGGGAGTTGGGAGACAAGTCCTAGTACTGTCTGTGGAACTGAACGTAACATCTCAAGAAGATTTAATAGCCTTTTTAGTCAGTAACCTCTACGCTCTAGCACATATATTGATCTTGCAACCATCACGCTGTTCTTAATTTATCATTGCTGTAACCGTACGCTAGTTGCCTCTTAGAAGAACCCATACGATCTGTGCCTATTTGATAGCCTCGTTCTTGTTAATAAATTCTTTTGATTATTAACTTTTAAATAAGCCTCAGTCATCTTTCAGTCTCCTCAGTTTACATTCTTGGTGGTGGGTTGTTTTAAAGGCCATACGCTACAGACACTTCATTTATTTAGAGTTTTAATTAAGAGTAAATCCTAATGACCCATTAGGTTGGTGGCAGACTACTGGGAGTGTCAAATTAGTCAATTATGGTGACCGAGATCGTCACACATGGACTGTCTGGGAATGTGGCGCAGCTGGCTAAGTGTCAGCTGCATAAGATCTCTCTGACCAGTAGGTTATGAGTCATGAGTTCGAGGCCTGCCCGGGTCGAGGTGGGTGCTTGACCTTTAAGTGTAGCCTGCTGTCGACCTTTGCAGCCCAAAAGACAGTTGCATCTGTCAAGTAGGAGATAAAGGTACTACATTAAGTGGGGAGGCAAAATTTGACTGAATTATGAGGCCATTAAAGAACTCCAGGAACGCTGAGGAATGCAGAAGGAACAAGGGACGCTGGGAACGCTGAGAGATGAGGAGTGCGTCAGCTCCCCCTGGTGGCCAGAATTTGCCTCTGTTCATCTATATGTGTGTTTGTGAAAAACGGCAGGAATTGTCTGCTAAGTATGTGTACCTGTAATCCGCTCTGAGTCCCTTTTGGGGTGAGAAGAGCTGAATATAAATAAAATAAATAAATAAATAAATAAATAGCCCTGTGTTTTCCAGGCTGATTTATGAGGGCTCCAACCCCCTCCTGAAAACCCTTCTTTCCACTGTTCTTTACTATAGCTTCTATCATCCAATCCAAAATAACAAATGGCTATATTGATAGGATGATGAGATAGAATTCTATTCATCTGGAAGATTGCATTTTGGAGAAAGCTGTATTTAATAATATTCTAGAGAAGGAAAAGGGGAGAGAAGAAGATTGATGCTTCAAGACTTTCAGTATTTCTGCAGCATAACCTGGCTATTCTCTTTTCAGTCCATTTAACTTTCACATGACCCAGTATGTAATGGAAAATACCATGGGTTTGTCTAGTAGAGGGAGAACAGTGCCACCAATTGACGGAAGCAGGACTTGTAATTTTAAAAAATACATCTATGTCTATTGGGCCTCTCCCTGCACAATCCGTTATACCAGAGGGACCCCTAGTGATCTGCTAAATTATTGACAATTCTAAATAAACCAAAGTAGTGAATCAGCATAGCATTGTATGTAGGACTATTACTCTGGAGACAAAGTTGTAAATTTCTGCTCAGCATGAAAACTCACTTTCAAATTAAGCTTACTGATTTTGCAAAAAGCTAATTTCTCTCACTATTTGTCTATTCATACAGCAATATCTTACTGGAGAACATGTAGATATTGATGGGAAGTGTTAGCCTAGGAGGAGGGAGGTCAACTGGAAAGATCTTGGAACCTGCCCTGGCTTGGGCCACTGCTTCACAAGAAATCCACCTCACAGAGCTCCTCTGGAGGTTATAAAAGAATTGAGCCCTTACAAAGCAGTTTTACACTGCTATTGTGATGGAAATAAAATTAGAAAAATGGCAACGATGTAGTAGTCATGTGCATTCGGGGGAAACCATGTCCAGTTTCATGTCCTGGCTTTCATTGGGGACCCCGATCCATTTTTTGTAAGCCTCCCAAAATTGGAAGGGTTGTTTTCTGTTCTTTTGTTTCGGGGCCCAAAAATCAGACCATTATTGGCCCGGGGGGGCCTTCCCACCCACTGACTCCCCTTTCTGGCATGTGTTCTTCTTACCTGGAACCTGCTGTTCATGTTCTTAGAATAAGAGGTACTCTGCTGTCGTTACTGGCAGGCACGTGCGCTTTCCAGGGCTGCGTTTCATGCTTCCGAAGAAATGGAAGACACAAAAGAAATGGTAGGAACGAATTTTGCGCACATGTCTACATTGTAGAACCATGCATTAGTACTTCCAATGGTATTCTCCTGAGATCCTGATATCTATATTTAAAAAATGTAACGTTCATTTTTGGGATTAACATAACTCAAAAACCACTGGACAAATTGACACGAAATTTGGACACAATACACATATGAGGCCAACGAGTGACCGTCACTAATAAAAACACTGAAAAACACAGCAGAAGATACTTTAAAAGCAAAAAAGAAAACACCTGCACAAAACCATACACGCAAACACACATACACGCAAGCACACGTATGCACTTATAAACAAATATACTCACACATATATACACACAAAGCACATACACACAGACTGGGCCACAGCAACGGGTGGCAGGGGACGGCATATATATATATATATATATATATATATATATACACACACACACACACACACACACACATATTCATGCCACGGTGACATCTAGGCTAGACTATTGCAATGCGCTATACAATTGCAATGCCTTCCTAGGTCTGTGACTTGGAAGATCCGCATTGGTTAGAACGCGGCAGCTAGGCGGCTTACACTAACACCCTTGAAATGCCGTATAGCGCCAGCTCTTCAGCAGTTGCATTGGCTGCCATCAGAATATCGGAGTCTTTATAAGACACTGGTCCTGACATTTAAGGCCCTGTATGGCCAGGGTCCGATATGTCTCAGAGACCACCTTTCCTCTGTATAAATCACCTGGAGCAGGGCTGCTCAGGAAGTCGATCGTGAACAACGAGTCGATCCTGAGACCATTTGAGGTCGATCTTCTGCTCACTCTCCCGGCGCCACCTTCCTCTGCCCGCGCGGCTTTTGAGAGTGCTTTGAGCATTGGCACATGCGCGCTGGGTGGAAACGGAGGCGAGAGACCTTCAGCTTGGCCAAGGGAGAGAGGCGGACAGAGGCAGAGCGCGGAGCCCTTGAGGTGCGGGCTGGGAAGGGCAGGGTGGCGACAGAGGAGGAGGAGGCCGAAGCAGCCCGAGGGGGAAGAAGCAGGAGTTTGGGAGTCAGCCTCGACAGGGGAAAAGAGCCAGGCCTTGCCCGGCCCGGCCTCTGAGGGCTCGGCCTCCTGAGGGGTGTTGTGATTGACAGCCGGCCAAGAAGGAAGAAGCCGCACGGGTGGAGGAAGGCGGCGGTGGGAGAGCACGCAGGGCTTCCAGAGGCCCTGCCTCTCTCACCGCAGCTTCCGGACAAGAGGCAGGGCAGAGGCCCCACGCGCTCTCCCGCTGCTGCCTTCCTCCGCCTGCGCAGCTTCTTCCCGTGACTTGGTTTTCTTAAAAGTAGCTTGCAGGCTGAAAAAGTGTGGGCACCCCTGGCCTGGAGCATCTTGATGGAGGGCAATTAAATATATACACACACACACACACACACACACACACACACACACACAGTATGCGCAGTCAGGCCAGAATTCTCAGTAGAAGTCAAAATGATTAAAGTGAGGCCATTGTACTTTGGGCATATCATTAGATTATATGACTTGCTAGGTGATTTTACCTACCACAAGAACCACAGGTTTAGAGTCCAGAATGTCAAGCTCCCAAAGGATCAAATGCAACACAGATTGGATCAGGGGCGGTCTCGCATGTAAGCCAAGTACGCCGGCGCATGGGGCGCCCCTGGGAAGGGGCGAATTCCCCCCCCCCCGGGCGCCTGCGCCAGACAGTGTCCTGGCCCTGCCGATTCCCTCCGAAGGTGACCTCTGCCTCCCGATCTCCTGGTTCTCAGGTGGCCGGCTCAGCGCTTCCTCACTCCGTAGCACCTGCCGCTTCTATTTCTCCGCCCTGTCATCCCTCGCACACGCATGCACATGCACATGCGCCCCGTCACGCGGCTCCGAGCACTTGGCGGAGAGGCCGAGGCGCGAACAGGTGCCGCTCCACACCCCCTCCCCTACAGGCGCCAATGGACTTCGCAGAAGGAAGGGAGGAAGAAAGGAGGGGGCGCCCCGGGGTCGGCAAGGGCACCTTGCTGGGATCCTAGGAAAATAATAATAGTTTATTAGCCAACTTTCCCCTCTAATAATAATAATAATGTATTATCCCCCTCCCACTAATAATAATAACAATAGCCTCTCCCCTCTAATAATAATAATGTATTATCCCCCTCCCACTAATAATAATAACAATAGCCTCTCCCCTCTAATAATAATAATTTATTAGCCAACTGCCCCCTCTAATAATAATTTATTATCCCTTCCCTCTAATAATAATATTATTTGTCTCTCCCCTCTAATAATAACAACAATAACAATCATAGTTTATTACTCGCCTCTCCCAATATAATAATAATATAGTATGTTACCTGCCTCTCCCCTCTAATAATAATAATAATAAATTATCTCTCTCCCTCTATAATAAGTATTATAATAAGCATTATTCACCTTTCTCTTCTAATAATAATAATAATAATAATTTATTAGTCATCTCTCCCAAACGAAGCCAAAGAGCAGAGGCTTTTATTGTACTTTGGCCAAAAAGAGCATGTAAGCAGAGACTGCACTCCAAAGATTGACATAAGTGTAATTGTAAACATATTGTCAGAATCTGGAACCTTTTTGGAATTACTGTATATACTCGAATATAAGCCAAGTTTTTCAGCCTTTTTTGGACTGAAAAATCCTCTCTCAGTTTATATTTGGGTCAAGCCGGCAACGGAGCCTGGCCATGGATTAAGAGGACAAGCTATGGAGATGGCACAGGGGTTGCTGCGGCCGTTTCTCCTCTTCTTCCTCTAGCAGGCTATCTAAGAGGAAGAGAAGGAAGAATATGAGAAGGGGCCACCATCACTGTTTCTCCTCTTCTTCCTCTAGCTGGCTATTCAGGAGGAAGAGAAAGAAAAATAGGAGAAGGGGCTGCCACCGCCATTTCTCCTCTTCTTCCTCTTCTTCCTCTAGCTAGCTATCAAGGAGGAAGAGAAGGAAGAAAAGGAGAAGGGGGCACCGCTGTTTCTCCTCTTCTTCCTCTTCTTCCTCTAGGTGGCTATCCAGGAGGAAGAGAAGGAAGAATAGGGGAAGGGGCTGCCGCCACCGTTTATATTGAAGTTAGAATAATGATTTAATCATAGTTGAACAGTCCTATCTTAAATTACAGTTGTATGTAAATATTCCAAAACATTTAACCTACTGATGCCGCAATTATTGTAATTTTATTGGTTTTTATTTTTATTTGTATTCTTGAAATTTACCAGTAGCTGCTGCATTTCCCAGCCTCAGCTTATACTCGAGTCAATAAGTTTTCCCAACTTTTGTGGTAAAATTAGGTGCCTCGGCTTATATTCGAGTCGGCTTATACTCAAGTATATACTTTAAGTCACACTCACAATGATGTTCATGGGAAACAAAGTCTTTATTTTCCTTTCTTGCCGGAATCCAAGAAAGTCAAGTTGGTGCCGACTAGAATCTGCTCCATGATAGGTCCAGAAGCACCACCCGTCATCACTGCTGATTAGCTCCTGTCTTGACAGGAAATTTAATAAACTGTCATTTGCTGAATTTGAAGTCTAGAGGCTGTTTCTTGGTCTGCCCAGGAAAGGGATTTGGGAAGAAAGGAAGATGGCTACCTTGGAGGGCAATGGGAATTGTCCGATCATACAATGGATGTTGGGGGTGTTGGCGCACTTTGAACTGGATCCCCCAGGAGGGGTCTGATTTCGCAACTGATAAGAAATTGTTAAGATAAAATCTGGAAAGGACACTGTGGCTCTCAGGGCATTGTGAAATAAATTTATTCCTAGACTGAATGATGAACCCAGGAGTCTGAGGTGTGGGGTGCATATGTAGTGCTTGTGCAACCTTTGGCAAGTCCACTGAGAAGTCTCTTGAAACGGGAAGAGGTCACTCTGTAGGCTTCATTGCTGGTGTTTATGGGACTGTGGATTTCGAGGTTCAGTTTGAGATCCTAGTGTTTTAATGTCATCTCATTGGAAAAGACAATTGTGCTTTCCAAAGTAGAAAGCAAACATATTAGCAGAAGTGAATTGCTTCAACAATGGAAACCATAGCCTGAGTTTCCGTGGTAAGACTTGAGCAGAGTAGTGAATACCAAAGGTCATCATAACTTGAAGCTGTTTTGATAGTAATCAGTTCTCCACAGTTGTAGCCCAACAATGACTACATCATTCTCACTCCAAAAATGTTGTGTGATTTCCAGGTTGTTTCCAACTTATGGCGGCCCTAAGGTAAGACTATTGTGGGGTTTTCTTGACAAGTAAAGAGAGGGGCTCCAGGAAGACAGTTCCATCTTGTCTCCTGTGTTATGCTTATAATATAATATATTTATTACATACATTTCTATCCCACCCTTCTCCCCACAAGGGGACCCAGGGCGACCGTACATGAGAATCCAGTGATGCAATCCACATATATACCAATAAAATTACAATTAAAACAATAAAATCCATTTAAAACATTATCCAGATTCAACAGTGAACTCATTAATAATAAATTAGCGTGCCAATACACCAAAGCCAAGCCGGGAGAGTCCAATATCGGGATGTCCAAAAGTTTTTCTTTCATATTGCCGTTACCCTCTATACATATAATGTTTACAATATTATAATGTAATACAATATAATACTAATAATAATATTTTATAATTATATATTTTATATTATGTGTAATATTACTAATAATATTACAGTACAATAATATAGTACAACATAGTAATATATGGTATTGATATTGTGCTATGCTAATAATATAGTATATAGTGTGTGTATATATATATATATATCTTGTAAGCCGCTCTGAGTCCCCTTCGGGGTGAGAAGGCCAACATATAAATGTTGTAAATAAATAAATAAAATTTTGAATGAGTTAGCCTTTGTCCTATGAGGCTGAGAAGCTGTGACTTGCCCAAGGTCACCTAGGGTGCTTCCAGACAGCAGCAAATCGTGGGTTTTAATCAGGGGCAAAAATCCCAGGACTTCAGAAGAGGTCCACATACAGACCTGTTGGTCCTGGAATTTCTGCCTCCATCATCCACACTTGCTGCTTTGTTGCAAGATTTAGAAGCTCCCAAAATGGCCACCACGATACATCAGTTTTTTAAAAAATAACTCAAATGTGTGAATATGCGAATCATTGTATAAGTTCCGTTTCTGGGTTATATAAGCTGCAGGGTCATCTGTGCAGTCAGGGTGTTTTTCCTGGGTTATACATGTCTGTTCCTGATTGCTCTTATTGTGAAAAGATGTACAACGTTGATGAGGGGGCCACAACTTTGTCCTGGCCAGAGAACATGTGCCCTCCACATGTTTCATGAAGTTTCTGACACACAAACAAAGTTTTTGCATTCTTTTTAGGAACCGACCAATCAGGAACAAACATCTAAAACCTGGGAACAAACCTAGAAAAACCATCTCGTGATTTCCGAGTACAGGAACATACAGACATTTGAAGATGCAGATTTTTGACTCAGAACCAGGATATTCCTGCACCTGAAAATCTTGTGTTTTTGCTGTTTATTTATTTATTTGAAAAGGCGACTCAGGGCCAGTTTTACACAGGCAGTCTCTGCCCTCAATACAACACAGCAACAAGTCAACCCCCTCCCCGAGAAAAACATATAATAACAATTTACAATTAAATTGTTATTATAAATTGTTTGTAGCAATGGCTTCTGTGTTTACTAGGCATGAGAAAAAAGTTATGAAAATGATTCGTTTCGTAAGAAATTTGTAAGAAATGCTACTTTCGAGCTTTTCCGCACCTGGAACGCCAACCAGGAAGTGGACTTCCTTTACGGTGCTTGAGGCAAACAATTTGCGTTAGGATCGTAATAAATTCTTAATTATTAATTAATTAATTATTGTACTACCTACTCACTTCTCCCTGTCTTCTCCCCCTCATTTCCTTCCCGCCTTCATTCAGCTTCTTCTTTATCCCGCATTTATATGGGGAACTGGAAGTGACGCTGCTGCTAGGTAGGCAGGCAATGCATTCTGGAAAGTGTAGTCCTCCACGCTTCCCCCCCCCTTCTCGTCCCCGTTGCTCTGTTACCATGCCGCATCGCAGGGCCAGCTTCACATGCCTTGTGGCGCGCGCGCACGCGCTTCTCCGCCTCTCTCACCCGGCGCACGCTCAGCTGCTTCTCTTCCCCGTTGCTCTGCCATGCCCCATCGCAGGGGCCAGCTTCAGCCCTCCTGGTACGTGTTTTGGACTTCAACTCCCACCATTCCTCACAGCCTCAGGCCTCTTCCTTTTCCTCTCAGCCTGGGCAAACTTGGGCCCTCGCTCCCTCAGGATCGGGGTGAGAGAGAGGCAGCGAGGAGTGAGGGGGGGCCTCCTCCTCCTTTTTTTTTGCTGCTTCCAAGAATAGAATACCCCCTCCCTCCCTCCTTCCCTCCCTCCTTCATATTTGGAGAGTCCCATCTAGAATTCAGTGTGGTTTATTCAAGTTTTGGCCTACAACTCCCAGAAATCCCAGCCAATTTACCAGCTGTTAGGATTTCTGGGAGTTGTAGGGCAAACTCCATCTGGAAATGCGCATGCTCTGGCATACGAATTACTAACAATTTCGTTAGTACTTAAGTTACATTTTAGAAATTTTTGGAAAATTTTTGTAAGTCTTTGATATACTAATCTAAACCCCCCCCAATTTTATTTTAGAATCGCCATTTTTGGATTCGGAACCATGCCTAGTGTTTACAGAGAATGGTGTCTGGTGACCCTCCTGTTTGCTGCAGAAGCTCCTGGGATAAAGATACTGTTTGTACAGGCCCCCAGGAGGGTTTTCATGACTGAGGGGGGGGGGATTTGAACCCCAGTTTCCAAAGTTGTGATCATAAAAAGAATTGGCAACACTAAAAGGTTTCCGAATGCCACCAATTTACACACATTTGTTAGCAAACAATGTGCAGGGTAAAAATGTCATGGGTGGAAAGGAGTTTAAGAAGCCCTGTTCTAGGCTGTTCAGAATCCTGAACTATGTAATCCAAACAAGGGGACTTCACACCCTGGAGTCTTTTTTTATCTCACTTTCAAATAGGGAATTTGGCTGATTGTGTACTGATTGCACAGCAAAAGGGAAATGGACAGAAATAAAGTAATGGTTTTCTACGTAACTGGGATTCCTCAGGAGATTGTCATTTCCTTTTTTTCTAAAAGGAATTCCCCTTTTTGATTTAAATTAAGCTTCTTGATGAGCATGAAATGATATTTAATAGTGAACCAGACTCCTGATTTCAGTTTATCAAGATGTGGATAATTTCTCTCTTTAAAGCTGTGCATGGAAGGGGTCCAGCCCATCATGGCTCCCAGGCCTTCTGAAGGTATTTATTTATGTGCTAAACAAATGCAAATTCTCAAGTTTTTAAATATAAAAGAATTTAACCCCTCACTTGCCCACTATGGCACCAAGTTCCCAGGACTAATGGAATGACAAGGCATGGAGACAGAAAATAATTTGTTGTGCATCTATATCAGGGGTGGGCAATTACCGGCCCTCCAGGACTTTTGGACTTCAACTCCCAGAAATCCCAGCAAGTTTACCAATCATTAGGATTTCTGGGAGTTGAAGTCCAAAACACCTGGAGGGCCGGTAATTGCCCACCCCTGATCTATATCGTAAGAATTAATGCAATTTGACAACGCTTTAACTACCCTGGTTCAGTGCTATGTAATCACTGCAGCTGTAATTTTGTAATGCACCAGCACTTCGTGGCTCCAACGTGGTGTCAAAACTGTATTAAATCAGTGTAGATGCACCCTCGGTTCTTTAAAAATCAAACATCTGGTTTCACAATAGTTTTGTGTTTTTATGCTGACAATGTGAGCTATCGATCCAAAATGTCCAAATTCTTATAATTTAATATAACTGCATCTCATTCCATAAACAAAGAGTCATGGATATTCCTAACTTAGACTTATTACCATCTTTGGTTGATACCGCAGCTGTTCCCCTTACTAGAATAGGAAGATGGTAGTGCACACATTGGTCACCTCAAGGTTGGGCTTTTGTAATGCACTTTGTAACAATTTCAGGAACTCCAGCAAGTCCAAAACATGGTATCAAGAGTGAGCCCATTACACCCATATGAAAATCACTCTACTGATTGCCAATTAGTTTCCAGGCAAAGTACAACACGGTGGTTCTGACTTTTAAAACCCTAGATTGGGTCAAGGTCATTTCCAGAATTGCCTTCTCTCATACAGTCCACTCCTTATGACACTCGGGTTGTGACGGCGTACTGAGCGCCGCCTGCATGGAAAACCTTGAGTTCTAAAGGGTTTTGCATTGTTAAATTGTGTTTTGCAGCCTGCACAGTTTGCATGAGGTCTGGTTGTATTGATTGGTTTTTAGCAATCATTGTTTGCAGAGCCCAGTTGAGTTTGTTCCGCTCCTTTTCCCAGGGATCTGGGGAGTATGCCATTTTACATTCAATAGGCCAGAGCTGTCCAACTGGCGGCCCTGGGGCCATATATGGCCCCCAGCCCCTTCCCTACGGCCCCAGCCTACCCTGAAATTTTTTTTAAAAAAAAATTGATCTCCGGGGGGTGGGGCTGGGTGACGTCAGGCGTGGCGCCAGCGCCGCGACGGACATCACCCAGCCCCGCCCACTCCCTTCCACCTCCTCCATCTGCCTCCCCCCCAGCGCACCAATCGGGAACGCCGGGGGGAGGGAGGAGAAGGCGGGCCTAAAGGGGAGGAAGGGAAGCGCTTCCCTTCTTCCTCCATAGGCCCGCCTCCTCCGTCCGCCGCCTCCCCCAGCGCTCCGATCGGTGCGGGGGAGAGGCGGACGGAGGAGGAGGCTGGCGTGACCCTTTAGCTGGAAGGGCGAAGCTGAGGAGGGCTCTCCTCAGCTTTTGCCCTTCCAGCTAAAGACACGCCAGCCTCAGCAGGGAAATCGCTGCTTCTGAGGCTGGCGTGTCCCTTTAACTGGAAGGGCGAAGCCATGGAGAGCTCTCCTCAGCTTCACCCTTCCAGCTAAAGGCACGCCAGCCTCAGAAGCAGCGATTTCCCGCTTCAGGCTGGCGTGTCCCTTTGGCTGGAAGGGCAAAGCTGAGGGAGGGGCTCTGCTGGCTGCCCTTCTCTTAAAGGACACGCCAGCCTCAGAACCGAGGGAAATTGCTGCTTCTGAGGCTGGCGTGTCCCTTTAAGAGGAATGGCAAAGTCAAACAGAGCCCTCCTCAGCTTTGCCCTTCCAGCTAAAGGACCGCCCAGCCTCGGAAGCAGCGATTTCCCCGCTTCCGAGGCTGGCGTGTCCCTTTAAGAGGAAGGGCAAAGCCAAGCAGAGCCCTCCTTAGCTTCGCCCTTCCAGCTAATGGGACACGCCAGCCTCGGGCGGGGGAAATCGCTGCTTCTGAGGCTGGCGTGTGCCTTTAGCTGGAAGGGAAGCTGAGGAGGAGGGTTCTCCTCGGCTTTGCCCTTCCTCTTACAGCCTCAGCCGGGGCAGCAGGGCCGAGAGAAATCGCGGTTCTGCCGCCCTGGCTGTCACTAGGAGGGAGGGAGGCGGGGGGTGGGCCGCTCCTGGCGGCGCTGACGTCACCCGTCTGGCGTCACCACGCCGGCGTCCTGCACAGCCCGCCCTTTTTCGGCGAGGGCTTGGTGGCGTCAGCAAGCCTCGCCCGAAAAGGCCGGCAGCAGGACGCCGGCGTGGTGGCGCCAGACGTGGATCAGCGATTGCCGTCAGAGCGACCCGCCCCTGCTCCCGGCCCCAGGTCATCAGTGGCCAGGGCTCCGGCCCTTGGCCCAAAAGATGTTGGACAGCCCTGCAATAGGCTACCAGGACCTCTCCTGATAGGACATGAGGCTGCCATTCAGCGGTCAGCCAAGGATAGGTGAAGGCTTGGAGGTAAGTGCTTAATTAACACTATCTGGAGATCCATATTTTCCCATCCCTATCAATGCAACGTTGTTGTTTTTCAACAGATAACAGATTAGACTTTTTTAAAGTTCCAAGCAGACATATATGAATGCAGTAATTGAATCCAGAAATTCCAGAAGGTTTTAGTTTTTCAAAAGGAAATTGAACAAAGGAGGGAGGGACTTGACTAGGCACCAAAAGGATTTGTTGCATGGTGCAGGTAAGAATCGGGAAGGAGATTGCATGCTAACAGCAGGGTTTTTTTTAAATCTCCTTCTTTTGCCATAACTCCTTTGATGTACATTCATGCACACACAGCAAATATGTATATCCACATTTGGGACTATTTCCTCTTTTCACATAGTCATAGATCTATAGCAGTGAAAATGGAATGAAAGTATTAGCATTGCTTATTGTGTTAGTAATTCTGTACTATAAGGAAGACCTGCAAACCAGCCAGAGCAGGGGTGGGCAACCTATGGCCCGCCAGCTGATTCTGTCCAGCCCGGGGAGAAGGGCGTCGGGGGCAGGGCCAAGAGGAAGGGGTGCCACTGCTGCCATCCCATCGCAGGCTCTGTGGGGCATGTGTCGGCAGACAGGCCAGAGGAGCGGTGGCTTTGGAGTGCCTGCCATCACTGGAGGCGATCCAGGCCTGCAGCGGGAGCATTCGGCAACCTACGCCGGCTGATCGCCGACTGCTCCCCCTGCAGACCCGGATTGCCTCTAGGGATGGCAGGCACTCCATAGCAGGGCGATCAGCTGGGGAACGGCTGGGGGCGAGAGCGGGCAGAGGCCTGCAGCCTCCGATCGCCTGCTGCTCTCCTCTGCTGCTGCGGCGGCGGCTGGGTCTGCTTTGCCATCCTCTGGGCTGGGTCCATTGGGCCATTCCATCTTGGTTCACACCTTGTCTTCTTGAATTCAATTTAATTTTATTTTAGTGGTTTTTATTATTATTTTATAATAATTTTATAATAATAATATAATATAATAAATAATATAATGTTATATTATAATTTCAATATATTATGTATATATATATACTATAATATAATAATTATGATATTAATACTAATATTAATACTAATACGTCAAGCGAGGCAACTGGCGCCCTATCTACCAACGGAGGCGCTAGCTACGGTAATCCATGCCACGGTTACATCGAGGCTGGATTATTGCAACGCTTTATACGTGGGTCTTCCTCAGTCAGTAACTTGCAAGAGCCAGATTGTATAAAATGCTGCCGCCAGGCTCCTCACAAAAACATCAATGAGGTGTCACATAACGCCATCCTTGCAGCATTTGCACTGGCTGCCGGTCGAGTACAGAATCCTTTATAAGACCCTGACCCTGACATTTAAGGCCTTGTGGGGCCAGGGTCCTACATACCTAAAGGACCGTCTGATACCACCCATCCATCTGAGAGCACCACGGACAGCCTACAAGAACCTTTTCTGTGTCCCAGGTCCGAGAGAGGCTCATCTGGAGTCCACGAGACAGAGATCTTTCTCCATTGTGGCCCCTGTCCTGTGGAACTCTCTGCCGCCAGACCAAAGAGCCATCCTCAACCTGCCTTCATTTCTGGCGGCACTTAAGACATGGCTATTTAGAAGAGCTTATGCATGAGTGACAATCAGTGACAATCTGTCTATTCCAATATTTTAACATTTTAATGTTTTAATATTTTAATATTTTAGCATTGTAAATGCCAAGCTGTGTAAGTCGCCCGGAGCACATCTGTGGAGGGCGACTCATAAATAATAAAATTAGTTAGTTAGTTAGTTAGTAATATATATGAATATTTCTTGATATATTAACATGTTAATATTAATGATGTGTGTGTATATATTGTAAATATAGTAAATAAATAAATAAATAAATAAATAATGTAGATTAGAATGTAGTTCCGCCTTTAGGTGCGGCCCTCCATAATATTTTTTGGCTCTCATGTGGCCCCTTGGAAAAAATAATTGCCCACCCCTGAGCCAGAGGGACAAAAGTACAAAGTTTCAGGCCAGTGTATGTTGGCTCTTGTCTGTTTGTTGCACTGTGGCTGAAGTTCTAAAACAAAGACTTCCATCTGGGAGGAGAAGTATCCTACTCTACTTTGCTAATTGTATTTCTCTCACTCATATTCTATTCCTTGATGTACTAAGGTAAAAGAGGATAAAAGTGGGTGCTCTTTTTGGTCAGTCTTCAAGGATAACCAGAGGCAGAAGCTCACTTATTGTGTCTGTACAGAGTATCTTGGCAACCAACCCACACTGGCATTACAGCAGTTACTGGACGCTGCCACTTCCTGACAAAAATGCAGTTCCGATTGGGGAAAGTACACTGTTTATGTGAGATAAATTCCTCTTAAAGCAATCATAAACATTTCTTTCACGTTGTAATGCATAAAAGGACTACACATTAAAATTTACATTGAGACTTTCAGAAGCATTTCTACAGTAACTTCAAGCGTTCACATCAGCTATGTCCTCTTCCCACAATGTATATATATATATATCCCATATATATACACACGCAAACACACACACATATATACATATACACATACATACACCTGTCTTCAATTGAGAGGTGCTCCAGACCCCTCTCCCCAGTTCTGAGCTATTATCAATCTTGCAACAAACCAAAAATGTTACTCACTATTAAATGGTAGTAGACTCCATTACTCACTATTAAATCCCTTACAGTTGTCACAAAATATGGAGGAAAACCTGCAATACGGTTGTACTTTGGATGGTACTTTGATTAATTAAAAATGTATTTTTTTCACATTTGAGAAATACTGGGACATTCCCACCACATGTGGAAATAATGCACTCTGTGCCCCACAGTTCCTCCAGCATTTGTGAAATTAATTTTGTTTATATATTTCATTTTTACTGGAGTTAGATACCAGTTATTATGTTTAAAAATGTTCTCTCATACAGGAAGATAGTTAATATTGAAAAGCTTTTTATCCATTGAGATTTTCATTTAACATTTGCCATATTTATATGCAGATCAGGAATATAGAATGTGATATTATTACTGCACACTTGCCTATAGGGCATTGCATCTGTTTCCTTTGGAGCAGGCATGTAGCCGGGGGCACTAAGGGGTCTTCAGCCCCCCCGAAATTCTCAGGGTGGTCCGTGAAAAGGCCTTACTGGTACATTATTTAAACTGTTATGTTTATTCATATCATGATCTGATCACCATGCTCATTATATCCCACATTAATGGGGTTATTGGACTAAAAATACAAAAGGTTTGCTAGGGTAGACCCTCTTCCACCCAGTCTCAGCCCCCCCGAAACAAAACAAAATCCTGGCTACGGCCCTGCTTTGGAGACAATGTATTTGGACCCACATTGGTTTAATTGTAGCTAATTGATCTTGGATTTGTTTACCAGACTTAGTTTTACCTTTGTATAAAAGTATGGTAATCTAAAGTATGTTTACTATGTATTGTGTGGCATCAAATGGTTGCCGTCTGTTAGGCCGCACTGAGCCCCCCCTCGGGGGTTGAGAAGTAGTGGGGTATAAACACTGGAATAAATAAATAGACTTATTTATAACTAAATAAGTTAATTATATCTTGATGATAAAATAAAGATGAGATATAATTGGGATCAATAGCAATGGCATCAATATGAATTTAGATCTCCATTTATTCCATATCTTGAAAGTGTTATTTAGAATTTAGTAAACAAAATATTTTGAGACCAGATGAAGCCTGGTTCCAGATGACATCCAAGAGTGAGGTTTTCTTTTACTACCGTAGCATCTCTCTTTTATGATTTCCATTCTGGTAGCCAAATCTGTGTTGTTGTTGTTGTTTTAACACGCAGGCTTATCTACTCTCCCCTTTTATTTCTGTTTTACCGTTCATACTGTATATCACGGTTGTAGGCAGGCACACATAACTGCATTAAGAACACCTACAATACAATCCTACTGTTCTCCAGTTCAAACTTCATTTTATTAAACAGTGATGTAACTTGACAAATAAAGTCTGTTTTCAATGTCAATGCTGCTTTGCAGAAGCCATTCCAGAGGATAATAAAGAAAGCCAAAAGGAGAGAAGTGCCAGGATAAAAAAAATATTGCAAAAAGGAGCTTCACAATAACTGAGCTATCTCTATGTCTAGTTCTGTAGGTCTTGATGACAATTATGATGCATTTTATTTTAAATGGGATTACCCTGGCACAAGCCTTCCTTAGGATATGTAAGGATTCTTGGGAAAATTTATGCTAACATTTAGACCAGAAGGGTCCAAAAATACATATGTAAAAGAGGACAAACGGGATGTTGCTTCAATATTTAGGAGGTGAGGAAGGATGGAGATGACTCATGTAGTTAGCCACAAAAAGGAGGGAGGGGGGGCCCATCCCTTCATTTATGTCTTCCACTTGTATTTTTCCAAAATGGATTGCGACACTGTGGGTTTGCAGTATATCTGAAGTGTGAAACTTCCAGCTGTGAAGTGCCTACCAACCTGATCTCCTTGGGTATAGAGATCCCCCCTACAGATTTTTTTGGTCCTGCTGAAATCTGTTCCTTTCTATTGGCATACATCTAGCAATTCATGAAGAAGTAAACTTAGTATATGACGATTACTTAGTTTTTCTTCCTCATTTCAGTATAGCACCTCTTCTGCTTTGTAACTTGTGGTTTATGTTTGTGATACTGGTCGGGGCTGAAGTGGGGGAAACCCAGGCTTCTCTCACTCAACGTCTTTTTTAAAAAGGGTTTTTTTGAGGGGGGGGGGGGTCTTTCTGAACTCTTCTTCCTTCTCCTCCAGTGTTCAATGAACACAGACCTTTGCCATCATTTTCAAGGACTGTATCTTTCTCATCTTTTCTTACACATAATCTTATTTCTGTATTTCCTTCTAATAAAAACAGTATATACAGAGATAGTATTTATGAGTTTCGAGTACCCCACTCAGCTCCGAGGGTCTTACCCTTACATGGATTTAGTGTGCAAAGCAAACAGCAGTAAATAATTCTTAAGAGTTTAGATCCAATCTAAGACATGCCCAGTTACTGTATATCTGAAATCACCAACAGACCTTTTCTTCCAGAAGGCTCCAACAAAGAGCACTCAACACCTGGCCATGCCACTAAAAGTCCGGACGGTTGTATGATGAGATAATGGGATATGTAATCCTTAATATCCACAGTTGCAGAGAATCAAAACTTCCAGCAGAAAATGGCTAATGGATAAGTGAGTGAGTAGCAAAAAGAATAAAGCTTGGCTTCTTGTCAAAAATAGGCACAAAACTTTATTTACAAAAATAGTTGCAGGCAAACAAAAAACAGCAACATGCTTTTAGATAAGCAGTCCGTGTGGAAGAAGAAAACAAACATAAAACGTAGTTTTCTTTCAGTACATCCCCGGAGTCAAACACACTCTTCAGCAACAAGCTAGAAATGGCTTCTGCGTTAATTCACACAAAAAACAGTACTGCAGCTTCCAGCATTCCTGTCAACTATCACAAGCTTGAAGTACAGCAAAACAACTTGTGAAGCATATACAGAATACTTGCTGAAACCGATACAGTTGCTCCGAATGGTGGATGTTGATCCTCAAACAAACCCTTGTCCTTTGGTATAGTTTTGCCTAGCTCCATCTTCTTTTCATATCTGGCATTGAAGCTCAGATTATTGAAACAGCAACACTCCAGGAACAAACATATTTACAGCCAGGACACATAAAACATTTGAGGTCTTTGAAAGCATTCTCCAAAGTAACCTTGAGTCTTTTTCTTACGGCTTCTGCGGCTCTTCCAAAAACATTCCTGAGCCAGCCAACCCAAATTGTTACACTGGAGATTTATACACAATCAGCTGCTCCACCCCTCCTAGAGCCAGGTAAACGCAGCTGCAGCTATTCAAACACTCCAACAATAGCTTTACTCCCAACACATAAACTAAAAGAACAGATACTCAAACCCCAAACTCTTGTTTGATATCTTTATATTCTAACAAGTCCTTCATAGGAAGAGATCAAAAATGTTGTTGTAACAAACAGGATTCTTTGACAATTTCCCCTTTCCTCCAAGAGTTCCTTGTTCCATGGTATGAGGAACTCACCCATTTAAGGCAAGGCCCAGACCAGCCTGGCAGCTTGGCAGATAGACTAGCCAGGAAAAGGGGGAGTGGTTGGGAGCCTTCCCTGGGAGGAGTTAGGGAGAGAGCTGCCTGGGGAGGAGCTCTGAGTTAAGGGGAGGAGCCGAACTACTGGAGGGAGAGAGAAAGGGCTTTTTTGCCAGTTCTTGACAAGCTCTCAGAGAGAGAGAGAAAGAGAGAGAGAGGAGTGTTTGTGACATGCTGAGGGAGAGTTGCTCCTTGTCAGAACTCATTAGAGTAAAGAGCCTCTGAGTCAAAGCTCTGTTTAGAGTATAGAGCCTCTGTATCAAAGATCTGAAGTGAAATATCTAGGATAGTTGTTTTATAGATAGCTCACCACTAGTTTAGTTATTAGTGGGAGTGAGTTCTAGTTTAGACAAGTTTAGCACTGTCTGTGTAACATTGAACATCTAAGATTAAGAAGCAATTTAGCTGTAACCATCACGCTGTTGATTACCATTACGCTCTCATGCCTCATTTGAAGAACCAATACGATCTGTGCCTGTTAAGTTAATAAACGTTTAACTGATTAACTTTTAAAGAAAGCCTCTGTTGTGCTCTTTACATCAGCTGTGTGATTCCAGTTCCAGTATCTTTCGAGCTCCCCATTCTAAAGAAGTTTATTTACCTCAGCATTCCTCTTAGTTAAATTTGGTGAAGATTAAAGAGCCTAGCTGAAGGGTTGTTTTAGAAAGAAAATCCTAGAAGTAAAATTTTAGGTTGGTGGTAGCGAACCAAGAAGAATTTTTAAATCCTCCACCTATGGGTGTTGATTTGACAACAAGTTGTTTACCTTAAGGTTAATTCAGGCAACGCTGCATTAGAGTGAGAAGATAAGCCAAAACCCTTTTGTTCCTGATTCAAGTCAAGCTTTGATCTTGGATTTAATGTATCTTGGAAGTTTTCTATGTTCCTGTTCAAGTTTTAATCCTTCTGGATTGTGGACTTATGCTGTATCTGTAATTTCTGGCTGTTCCTGGAGTTTGTCACCTCTGGAATTTTATGAGACATTTGGATTATTGTCTGGTTATCACCTGTTGCTAAACCTTTTTGTAATATAGCTTCCTTTCTTATTCCTGATTTTATATGCTTTTATATGTTTTTACTATGAACTGTTTGCTTATATTCCTGGACTCTTGTGTGGTGTGATGGTCATAGATGTTTCCAGGCCTGGAGTGCAACAGGCCGCTGTGACAACATCTTGACTTGTAGCAAGTTCCATAATTTCAGTGCATTTGCCTCAAATTGTGCTTTTAAATATTATTTCTTGACAAGGAATTTCCAGAAATGATCATATAGATATCTTTAACTAAGTTTGAAAGAATAACAATTCTGTTTCTCAAAAAGGACTAAAGTAGTGAATAGATTTTTAATTGCAAAATATGAATAAAATGAAGTAGAAAATGTTTAATAAAAAGAAAAACACTGAGTAATCCAAAACAATATGTACATTGGAGGATATGAAATCAATAATTTATGGGTTTTTTTAACACTGTACATATTACATGTATACATTTAGTTTGCACAGCCTAGTAAAGGTGTGGACAGGGCAATGTGATGGTTTAAAAAGTAGTTGTAAACTAATAAAGTCATCATTATAGAGCAATTAATTTTGTGCAGGTATAGTTATTGGGGCAGAAATAATGAGAACATTGCCCCACAAATAAGAACATTGTTCTACTCATTGTTGAACCGAGTGCCTTCAAAGCTTTCCCCCTCCTATAGCGGCCAAAAAGTGATCCTATAATCATCCCTCAAGCGAAACACATTTTTAAGGATCCAAGTTGTCCCTCCATTAAAGACATTTAAGCAAACATTGGATAAGAATCATAGTCTTATGAAAACCCTGTAGGGAAAACATTCTTGTGGAAGATGGAAGACTCAGTGATAAGGTACCTGAATATTTTGGATGAATCCCTAATTACTATAAATCTTTGCTGGGGAGAATGCGATCAGGCAGGTCTTTGGCTTTAAGGAGGATGGTTTCAAGAATTCAGCTCAGCCTTGGTTCATTACTGACTGACTGACTGACTGACTTTATTATTTCTGAGTCGCCCTCCACGTTAGTGCTCCGGGCGACTTACACACAACAAATTCCACAATTAAAATAGAGTATTTAAAACTAGATTAAAATATTCAGTGGTTAAATGCAGGGGCCAGGCTCGGTATTTGAGTTCCTGGTTCTGCATTAACCATGGGCTTTCCTAAATAGCCAGGTCTTCAGAGCGGTCAGGAACTGGGGCAGGTCGAGGGAGGCTCTCTGGTCCGGTGGCATAGAGTTCCAAAGAACGGGGCCACAGCGGAGAACGATCTCCGTCTCGTGGTCTCCAGGTGGGCCTCTTTCAAGCCTGGTACGTGAAGAAGGTTCTTGTTTGCTGGCCGCGGGGTCCTTGAGCAAGCAGGCATCAGCAAGCGGTCTTTTTAGGTATGTTGGGCCCCGGCCCCGTAGGGCTTTGAAAGCCAAGGTCAAGGTCTTGTGTAAGGCTCTATACTCAACGGGCAGCCAGTGCAGGCGCTGCAGAGATGGTGTAATGTGGCATCTCATCGATGTTCCTGTGAGAAGCCTGGCGGCTGCGTTCTGCACCATCTGGAGCCTGCGGGTTAGTGACCGGGGTAGACCTACATACAAGCGTTACAGTAATCCAGCCTTGATGTAACTGTGGCATGGATTACTGTAGCTAGCGCTCCGTCGGAAGATAGGGGCGCCAATTGTCTCACTTGGCGCAGGTGGAAGAAGGCCCTTTTGCTCGTGGAGGCAACCTGGGCCTCCATCGACAATTTGGAGTCCAGGATAACACCAAGACTTTTTACTGAGGGGGACGGAATCAGTAAAGGGGGGCAGCGAGAAAGGTGGTTCTGGGCGGCCCGGCCATAAGATCTCCGTCTTTGATGGATTTATTTTAAGTTTGTGGGCGCTGAGCCATTTTGTCACTGCTTCTAGGCCTCGAGTGAAGTTTTCGGGCACCGGTTGCGCCAGGCTCCAGTTTCAGTAGGAGCTGAGTGTCATCGGCATATTGGTAGCACCCTAGGCCGAAGCTCCGGGCTGTACCAGCCAACGGCCGAACATAGATGTTAAACAACGTTGGTGATAATATGGCGCCTTGGGGCACTCCGCACTCGAGGAGAGATTTCCCTAGATGTTTGGCCTAGCCATTCAACTCGCTGACTACGTCCGCGCAGGAAGGAGCTAAGCCAAGCTAAAGCTGTTCCTTGTATCCCTATGGCGGCAAGTTGTCGTATCAGCAGATCATGGTCCACCGTGTCGAATGCGGCGGTAAGGTCCAGCAATACCAGAACTACTGAGCCTCCCTTGTCTAGTTGGCAGCGGATATCGTCCGAGATGGCCACCAGGACGGTCTCGGTCCCGTGCCCGGGGCGGAACCCTGATTGAAAGGGGTCCAAGCCCTCTGATGTCTCAAGGAAGTTTTGTAGCTGGGTTGCTGCCGCTGCTCGATCAGCTTACTGAGAAACGGGAGGTTTGAGATGGGACGGTAGTTCGCTGGCATCGCTGGGTCCAGATTGGCTTTTTTCAAGAGTGGGCGGACCGAGGCTTCTTTCAAGGCATCCAGGAAAATTCCCTGCTCCAGGGAGTGATTTATTATCTGCATCAGGGGAATCGAGAGCCCCTCTGCGCAGTCCTTAACTAGATGGGATGGGCAAGGGTCCGTGGAGCAGGTAGTCGCCCGTGCTGTGGAGATGATTTTATTAACTGCCTCCAGGTCCAGGGCTTTGAAGTGGTCAAATATCTGGTTAGTTGGTGTATGTAGTTCTTCTACCCTCTCACTCGTATCTTCAGGCACAGATAGCAGGTCTAGCCGAAGAGCGGTGATTTTCTCTATGAAGAATTCCTGGAATTCCTCTGCTGAGATGGCTGGAGTGTCCCTGGATTTTGGCTGTGGATTGGTGGTGACCAAATCTCGGACATTCCTGAAAATCTGCGCTGGGCGCGATCTCGCAGCTGTTATTAGGGAGGTGTTGTGAATTTTCTTTGCCTCTTTTGTGGCCCGCCTCGTATGTCTTGCGCATGTTTCTGAAGGCTGTTCTTGATGTCTGGCTAGGTTTCCGCCGCCAGGCACTCTCCAGTTGTTTCCGTTTGTGCTTCAGTGACCTCAGTTCTTCGGTGAACCACGGAGAGCAGAAACTGCGTGGTCGGAAGAGGCGTTTAGGAGCTATTTGGTCGATAGCCTTAGACAGGGCTACATTCCACCTTTCTACTTGGTCGTTAAGGGTACCTGGGGGACTTCCACGGACTCTATGGCCGACGCAAATCTGGTAGGGTCCATGAGTCTCTTCTGCCGCGCCAGGATAGGTTCTGGATCTATCCTTGGTGGTAGAGGAATTTTGATGTTAACCTTCAGGGTGAAGTGGTCTGACCAGGGACCTCCGTTGTTGCTTGTGGTGTAATCTTTAGCCCATATCCGAAGACTAGGTCTAAGGTGTGCCCGGCCTGGTGTGTGGGGCCGGATTCCATTAATGAAAGACCTAGAGTGTCCATGGAATGGATGAAATCCTTTGCTAGGGGAGATGACGTAGTCATGTCTGCATGGACGTTAAAGTCCCCTAGCACAATGAGTCTCGGCGATCTAAGGGTCCAGTCTGCAACAAGGTCAAGTAGTTTGAGGTACTCTCCTCGGGGCCCCAGGTGCACGATAGATTAAAAGAATCGACAGGCTCTCCTTGGCATTTAGGGTAATTCCCAGGCACTCAATGCCAGTGATCTCCGGGGTCTGTACAGCTGTTATGGAGATGTGGTCCTGGACCAGTATTCCTACTCCTCCTCCCCTGCCTCCAATTCTGGGTTGATGGAGCATCTGGAAGCCTGGAGGGGACAGCTCGCGGAGGGGTATATTGTCCCCCTCCTGGGTCCAGGTCTCGGTAATGCAGGTGATATCTGCGTTTTGCTCAGTGATATACTCACTTACGGTGGCTGATTTATTTAGTATGGATCTTGCATTGAGAAGCAGGAGGGATGAAAAGATAGGAGATGGTAGAGAGTAGGTGTTCTGTCGGGGAATGGGTCGCAGATTGGGAGAGGAGTAAAACTTCCGTTGATTCCCACAGCCTCTGTTTGTTGGCCGGCTTCTAGCTCTACCAGTACCTGGTGGGAAATTACCCAGGAGAGTTGGCTGGTGCATAAGAGCGAGGCTTTTTTCTTTTTCGAGGCTTTTTTTCTTTTTTGCTGGAACCTTGAACTGGCATGAACTGGCCAAATCGGAGTTTTCTTTTTTGCTTTTCTTGGGATCCCATAATGAAAAGAGGAAACTGGGTTTTGTATATCTTGCTTTCTATTTACATCTATGTCAGCTTTGCTGTAAATTAATCTTTCCTTATCCATCAATCACCAGTGTGCTTACTGTTTCTGGATCCACAAAAACTAATTAGCAATTTGACAAAACAAACCCTAAGCTCTGTGACCCAAAGAAGTACAATAAAATCAGGACCACTCCCCAGGTTGTCCGTCCATTCAAGACATTTGGTGACACAATGCATAAGAAGCAAAGTCAAAAGGATACCCCAAGCTCTGTGAGCCAAAGCAGTACAATAAAATCATCAATTCCTTTGAGGACCACTCTCCAGAAAAAAGAAACTCTCAGGAAAAAGCGGCTGCATAATATCGAAAACAGAAAGTGAAAGAGAAGAAAAGGGGGCAACAAGAAGAGGTGAAGCAAAAGCATGAATTTCACAGACTAGAGAGTGGGCAGAACAGGAGGAGGAGGAGAAACAGCTTAAGCAAAAGCTAGCTCAACATGAGGAGAAAAATGAGAAGGTGCAAGGGGGGAAATTGGGAGACGGCAAACTTAAGAAGAAAGAGGCTGCCATCACCACCATCATCATTGACTATCACTCGTGGCTGAGTATGATTGCCTTCCACATGTAGGATCTTGGCGTTGGGTCAGTAAGTGACTGTAGAGACCTATTCTCAATCCGCGTGTTCTTTTGCAGTGAGGACATCGATTTCCACATGGAAGGCAGTCCTGACAAGGATTGGCTTGACGTGCCTTCTTCTTGACACATTTCTTCCTTTTGCCCTCCATTGTCTTCGAATTCCACAGCACTGTTGGTCACAACTGACCTCCAGTTGGAATGCTTGAGGGCCAGGGCTTCCCAGTTCTCAGTGTCTACGCCACAATTTTTAAGGTTTTTAAGCCCATCTTTACATCTCTTTTCCTATTGGTGGCTGCCAAGAAGCTGGAGGAAACTGATGCTCAGCACAAGGATGAAGAAGTGTGAAAACAGAAAGCTCTGAAGCTGGAAATCCACCATCTAATGTCAGGATGCTATTTTGTTTTTGGAAGAAATCTTCAGCAAGAGCAAACCACACTCTTATAGCACGGAACTCTCCACCATTCCTGTGTTATAAATCTGAAACCATCTACTTTTCAGAGATGGTAATATTTCACAGTGGATTTTTTTTGGCACAAGGAAAAATATTTTAAACATGTGTAACTTCTATACCCATGTAATAGCAATTAAAAATCTATTTGAAACTCTTAAAAAACCACAACAAAGGATTTTTCTTGGCAAAATTTGTTCAGGATAGGTTTGTCTTCCCTCTGAGGCTGAGAATGTATGATTTGCCCAAGGTTACCCTGTGGGTTTCATGACCAAGTGGGAATTCAAACTCTTGTCTCCAATGCTCAAAGCACTCCACCATTGCCTGTGCTGCTCCTGCGAAGTTCCACTGCCCATCACTAGTCTTTAAATCTGTGCCAACTCCTTTTCAGTCTTCAAGTTTTTCCAATTGTAGAATTTCCTGAAATGGATGCCACATCAATGCATTAATAAGAAAATCTAGCGTATACTATATCAGCATTTACAGCCAAGAAAGGCTAGATCTACACTGCCATATAACGCAGTTTGAAACTCATTCTCATTGTAGGCCACATCAGCTTAGTGCTTGACTTCAAAGGCCATTGAATCCATGGATGGAGAATGTGTCAATATTCTGTCAGAGGACCAACTATATTATTTTTTGCTTAGTGGCCAGTGCTCTTTAGTTTTTACCCACTTTGCCTCCCAGATGTGATTGAACCACAACTCCCATCATCGTTGATTATTTGCCATGCATACCGGTTGCATAATGGGAATTGCAGCCTAACAGCACTTGTGGGTCTGAGGTTGGGGAAAGGTTAAAGGACATTTTAAAGTTGGACATCACATCTGCAGGTCTTGTTATCCAAATTCAAACCCAACTATCCTGACTAAAATATCCGAGCCGTAGGGGGGGGGGGCGACAGACAAACGCGAAATAATAAATAAATAAACAGAACATTTGGGGCTATTAATGGTCTGTACTTCATTCAGTGGAACAGCTTTATAAACAGATTAACAAAAAGAAGTCACTCGAAATAAACATTAATACATTACTTACTCTAGGAGTAAGTGTGTGTTTTTACACCATGTATGCCTTGTCTAGTCTCTCAATGTTCTTAAATTGAATTGATATTATCCATCCAGAGAATTACTAAGAAATGCTGGGGGTTGAAAGGCAAGGAGGATTGTACCATTTGGGGAAAAAATAAAACTTCCTGAATTAAGTATATTACTCTCTACTATTCTAGAAAGATTGTACCCAATGCAGCTGAGACTCCAACGTAGACTTGTTCAAAACCGGATGCAGAGAGAAAAATAATATAGGGAGGTAAGAATTAAAACCACTCTAGGGAAGGAGGGGGGATAAGGGGTTTCTCTGCTACAGGAAGCCTGGTAAATCTTGCTTAGAGGTTTTATGAAATAGGCAACTTGGTCCCACTTCACACATCTTACCTTCTCTCCCGTCATCTTTTGAATTCTCTGGTACACCTTTAGAGTCATCAGGTGTTTCATTCAGTGGAACACCTTCATCGTTGCCTTATAAACGGATAACAAAAAGAAATCGACTCAAAATAAATGCTGGAACAATAGTCACTCTAAGAGTGTGTGTGTGTGCATTTGTTTACACCATGTATGCTGTGTCAGACGTCTCTTAATATTCTTCAATCAAACTGATACTATCCATCCAGAGAACTACTAAAGAAATGTTGGGGATGGAAAGGCAAGAATGACTGTAATGATCTGGAGAAAACAACACTTCCTGAATTAAGTATGTTACACTCTACTACTCTAGAAGAACTGTATCCAATACAGCTGAGACTCCAATGCAGACCTGTCCAAAACAGGATGCAGCAGGTTGTGTAGGTGAGAAAAAGATCATATGAAAAGGTGGGAATTAAAAACAATGGCGAGCAGGAATGGGTTTTTTTACTTTGTGAATCTGGATACCTCTTACTAAAGGTTTTATGGAACAGGCAACCTTGCCCCATCTCACGTTTCTCACCTTCTCTCCTGTTATCGTTCGAATCCTCTGATACACCTCTGGGACCATCATTGGTCGACATTTCATTCAGTGGAACATTGGCATTCCCTTATAAACAGATAACAAAAAGAAGTGAACTCAAGGGAATCTCTAATACATTAGTTACTCTAGGAGTAAATGTATGTATTTTTACACCATGCATGTTATGTTAGGGAGCTCCTGGTGGCACAGAGGGTTAAACGACTGAGTTGCTGAACTTGCTGACTGAAAGGTTGGCAGTTCGAATACAGGGAGCAGGGTGAGCTCTAGCTGTTAGCTCCAGCTTCTATCAACCTGGTAGTTTGAAAACATGCAAATGTGAGTAGATTAATAGGTACCACTCCAGCAGGAAGGTAACGATGCTCCATGCAGTCATGCTGGCCACATGACCTAGGAGGCATCTTTAGACAACGCAAGCGCTTTAGCTTAGAAATAGAGATGAACACCACCTCCCAGAGTCGGACATGACTAGACTTATTATCAGGGGGAAACCTTTACCTTTACTATGTTATGTTAGACTACTCTTAATGTTTTTCAAATGAACTACTGTCTTAGTACTTCCAGAGAAGTACTAAATAAACATTGGGGATGGAGAGAAAAAGTTGACTGTACCAATATGGAAAATAAATGCTTCCTAAATTAAGTATGCTATTTTCTACTATTCTAGAAGGACTGCATCCAATCACCCAAAACTCCAAAGCACACTTAGGAAGTACCAGGACAGGTGGGTGGTGAGGAAAGTGAAAGAGCATAGAAATTGGTGAACTGGTGGAAACACTGAGGAATTACTCAGATGTATGCACCTAAGCACCTCTTACTAATACAAGTTTTTAATCCTGTTAAGCAAGTAGAAATGTTCTTGGAGATTGCGCCTTTCAATTGCCATAATCACTTAAGAGACTTACATCTGGCACATGTACCCCATGTTCATACCTGTATCTTCTTGGTTTTTCCGCTTCCAACATGTTAAATGGCCTAGTAAAGAAATATATACTTAGTTGCCTATGCAGACTAATGAAGTTAACTAAGTTGATATTGACTTCTAACAACCAATGCGATTGATATTCTGGCCAAGAGAAATAAGGCCTTTTTTTCTCCTTTCCTTCAAGAAAATAAAGAAATAATCGCACACGTATACATCAGCATTTTAGGCATGAGATGGGAACACTTTTACTAGCTGCTAATTATCTCTCCTCTTAGCACTTTTGCAAATGTCTGGAAATTCCCTTGGGCTAATTCTGTGGTGAAGAGAAGGAAGTCAGGAAATTGGGTTGGAAATGTCTGACTAAATTTCTTCTTTTTCTGTTTCAAATTAATTGTACATATTTGTTTAACTGTCACCCATTGAGCCTTTCAAGCTGTGATAAATGAATGTGTTAACTGGCAATTACAGCTCATTTTACCTTGGTGAAGCACTGAAGTTTATTTATTTATTTATTATTTCAACTTGCTAAACCGCCCTCCCCGAGGCTCAGGGTGGTTTCCAGGCACATAAAACACATCAAGATAACATCAAGATAACACATCAGTAAAGTGTCTTAAAAACAACCTAAAAACATCCTAAAAACACTCTAAAATACCATGAACGTCATGGTCTGTTAGATAACCCTTTAGAAATCACAATGAAGGGAGAAAAATTATGAAGGAGGAATAAAATCTGTCAGCAAAAAATGACTGTGAAAGTGCCAAATATTTTTTCATTCCTAGAAGTATTCAAAAAAGGATATTCACAGAAAACCTTAAGCCCATGTCAGCTTTTCTCTTAAAGGGTGGACTTCGGCCAACAAAAGACGGACAACATATAGCTGCCAAAAACCTCAGCACAAGATACTCAAGCCCACAAAAGTAATGAGATTTCACTATCAACCGAAAGAATAGGTGATGTATGGTAATGGCCAGGCCCGGATTACCCATAATGCCAACCTAGGCAATGGCCTAGGGGTGCAAGCTAAGGGGGGGGCGCAGATTCATGGACCCAAAAAAAGTTGTCGCAGCCCTTGAGGGAGAAACGTCAGGAGAGCGTGCTTCTGGGAGGAAATGGGGCCAGGCGGCCACAGGGAGCACTCAGCGTCCCCCCAGGGGTCCCTGCCGCCTGGGAGGACCTTCCTTCCACGCAGGGAGGGAGGGGGAGGCCTCATTTTGGGGCGCCTGCCCATGGTCACCATGTTTGTGCCGGGTGGAAGTCCAGTGAGAGGGGCAGCCTATGCTTCCTAGAGAGACGGCAGAAAGAGGCCTCTCTGGTGACACGCTTCCCGCTGAGCTCACTTCTGGAGGAGAGGGGAAAGGGAATGCTTTCACGCCACCGGGAGAGGGGGGGAGGGCAAGGTAAGAGGGGGGTGCGTGCGGGGCCCGAGCGAGTGGCCCCTTGGGTCCGCTTCCCCCTCCATCCCTCGGTCGCTTGCTCTTTCCGGGGCCAAGGCCCTTCCCCTCCACCTCCTGGCGGATCTCCGGCCTCAGCAGGGCCTTTGCCCTGGCCTTAGCGAGGAAAGGGAGGGAGGGTTGGCCGCTTGCTCTTCCCTGGCATGGTGGCATGTGTTATCCCATGCTTAGCAGTGTCCCTGGGCCAGGCCGGGGGGGAGGGGCGCAGGTGGCAACCAAGAGCCTCCTCATGGGACCAGGCCCAAGCCGGAGGGAGGGGGGCTGGCCTCCAGTGAGGTCTCCCTCCCTCCCAGACAGGTGCCGGCGGCATATAAATGTCATAAATAAATAATAAATAATAATATCAATAAATATGCCTGACATAAACGGTTGGCTTCCTTAGGGAACGGTTCTTGGCCGGAACCTTGTTTCTTGCGGTGTGTTTCCCGGGGTGGGGAGGGAAGATTATCGCCACTGGACCTGCATTTCCTGTTTAGGACTGGACGGAAGGAAGGGGCCGTGCTTGCTGCCTCGAGGCCTGAGAGGAGAAGACCGGGAAGCGGGCACCTGGGTGCCTCCGCTGGGCCGAGATGGCCGCTGTGATCCAGAAGGACTGCTACCTGCAGGACCTGGCCAAGAAGACCTGTGCCTGGGAAGGCAGCAGCAGGAGTGCCCAGAGTGCGTGCTCACCCTTCCTCAGGGGATGGAGGCCTGGCTCTCTCCCTCCCTCTCTCCCCAGGCCTACAACTCCAAGAGGCACCCAACTTGGGCGGGGGAGAGGGCCCGGCGGCGTAAAGGGGGCATAATTCCAAAGTGTGGCCTAGGGCGCAAAAAGGTGTTAATCCGGGCCTGGTAATGGCTGAAAGAAAAGAAGAATGAAGGTAGCCACGTAAACACTAGTCATGACATCTTGAGAGGTGAGTTCATTTCCAGGAGCATGCATTTTAGATGTGCTGGAAAGACTGCTATAACTCAACAAGCCACTTAACTATTGCAAGTGGAAACAATTGTATAAAACAAATGTTGAATGGACCCTGCAAGAGTATGAGGTTCTAGGGAGGAAAGGGAAGTAACTCTATGTTATCCACAGTCAGGGCCCTGATAGCGAAAACGGGATACTTTAGCTGAACGATTAAAAGTTGTGCAGATCAAATAAATAGGAAATAGTTTTGTTTTGTGGCCTATGGTTCAAAACTGAAACTGTCAAATGTGGCATTCCCAAAATGCAGTATAGGGGCTACTTTTTGACTTGATGATGGACAACATCACACTGGTGCTGTGTGATTACGATGCTTCAGCAGTGCAAAACTGCATTTCTTTCTGTGCCAATTCCTCTAATTTATTTTTTTTTACTTTTGTATTTAAGGAAGTAAAGATGCATTTTTTTCTCAGAGGAAAAGAGAGGATTCTGCTCCAGAGCAGGTCACTGGACTTTATTGCACATAGGTAAGTTTCAAGGACCATGGCCCGATCATGGTCCTTGAAGGAGCACAACCAGCAAAAGGGAGGAGCACAACCGGCAACAGCTTTCGCACAACTGAGGATGTTGCCAAAAAGTAACAGTCCTGCTACTGTGCTGGTTCTGAAACTCCATGTGATAAAGTCCTATGAAGGAAAGCTTATAGATAATGATGGGGTGTACTTTGTTTCGGGGAAACCCTTGCAAACAAGGCTGAGACATAACTATTTTAACCACCTGAACAGCAGGTGCAAGATAGCTCCTGCACACAGGCTTTGCTGAGATAGGGAACAGTCCCCCATGCAGCCAAACTGGTTTGATGTACAAAGTGGGGGCCAGATTACATTAAGAAGTGTGCCTCATGCAGAGAGGTCATATACTTTGATTCCCAGCCTTGGAATAGACAAGCTTGACAATCCCTTTAAAATTTATGATAAACGTCTAAATCAGTGGTTCCCAACCATTTTTTGACCAGGGACCACTTAGACCAGGAACCAAAAGGGTTACGAATCCATTTTTGGTCAACTTTAGGGGTGCTGGTTCAGAAAATTAAAAAATATACTTTTGTGTCTTTGTTTTATTTAGACCCCCTGTATGTTAGATGTCCTTGCTTTTTACCAGCTCAAACTTTACCTATTTTTTCCTTTTAAATTTATTGTATACAACAAAACGAATATATATATACATTAAAATTAATATAATTTCTAGTAAAGAGCAACAGTAGTGTTATAAAGCAATCATGGAGTAGGTATTTAAAGTCAAAATACGGTAACCTCTAATGTGTTAGTCACTCCAAAGACCTTACTACATTGGGATATACTCTGTTTATATTATTTATTTATTTATTTATTTATTATTTGGTTTTATATTCCGCCCCTCCCTGCAGGCTCGGGGCGGGTTACAACATATAATTAGTATTAGTATGCATCCCATATTTTTTTAGGACTGGATGCATGCTGTATTCAGATGGGATGCATAGTCTCCTCATCACACCCAATTATTACGATTTTTACAATTTGAGAATACTGCACTTTGATTCATCACAGCATGGAAGGTTGGCTTCCCCCAATCCATCTGAATGCATCCTGACATCACTTTTTATTGTGCAGTGGCATCACCTGGAAGTCTCAAACTAATGTTCCCATGCATTTTTAGCTGACAGAATGCACACTGAAAGCAGCACATTGGATACTTATTCAATTGTAGTAATAAAAAATAACATGATTAGAATCAAGTGAACAGTTACTCTTTCTGTGATGTTTTACAGACAGATTCCAATGGATTGCTGACAAAATCCATTGCTGACAAAATGGATTGCTGACAAAAGACTCGCCAGCAGTCTGCCCTCTCTGCCCTCCGCTCGCACCCTAGTGCCAGCGATCCTGCTGGGCCCTCCCCGCCTGCCTTCTTTTGACGGCGGGGTGGTGTCTCAGTAGGTATCGCTGCTGGCCTCTTTCCTCCCTCCCTCCTTCTTCCCCATCCTTGTGTTCTCTACCCATGTCTACTGTACTTTTGTGTTGTTGGTGTTGCCACTGGGCACCCAAACTCTGTAAACCACTTAGAGCCTTCGGGATGAAGCGGTATACAAATGTGAAATGTAATGTAATGTAATGTAAAAAAATGGGGCAAACGGCATGTGATAGGACCCATTCAGACTTATTTATTTATTATTTATTTCAGGATTTTACCCCGCTCTTCTCAACCCCCGAGGGGGGACTCAGAGCGGCTTACAGCAGGCACAATTCGATGCCACATCAACAGCGTAAAACCCCAAACCCCACAACCCATTAAAACATTAAGGCATTAAAATACAATCCCTCAACACATCTACAATCATTCCAATTAAAACAGTATTCAACCCTAGAAACATTGACCCTCTTCCTCCCTCCCATTAAAATTCCGTCTCACATGCTGCCTAGTGCTGGTGAGGGAATGCCTGATCCCAGAGCCAGGATTTCACCTTCTTCCTGAATGTCAGGAGGGATGAGGTGGACCGATCTCCGTAGGGAGCATTCCACAGGCGGGGGCCACCACCGAGAAGGCCCTGTCCTCGTCCCCACCAACCGCATCTGAGAGGTCGGCGGGAGAGAGAGCAGGGCCTCCCGGATGATCTTAGGTTACGGGATGGGACGTAGCGGCCGATGCGCTCGGACAAGTAAGCTGGGCCAGAACCGTATAGAGCTTTAAAGGTCAAAACCAGCACTTTGAATTGAGCCCGAATTGACAGGCAGCCAGTGGAGCTGACACAGCAGGGGGTAGTGTGCTCCCTGTATGTAGCTCCCGTTAGTAGTCTGGCTGCCGCCCGCTGACTAATTGTATTTCCGAACTGTCTTCAAAGGCAGCCCCACGAGAGTGCGTTGCAGTAATCTATTCGGATGTGACCAGAGCGTGACGACCGTAGCCAGATCAGACTTCCCAAGGTACGGCGCAGCTGGCGCACGAGTCTCAACTGCAAAAGCTCCCTGGCCACCGCTGAGACCTGGGGTTCCAGGCTCAGCGCTGAGTCCAGGATCACCCAAGCTGCGAACCTGCGTCTTCAGGGGGAGTGTAACCCCGTCCAACACAGGCTGTAACCCTATACCCTGTTCGGCCTTACGACTGACCAGGAGGACCTCTGTCTTGTCTGGATTTAGTTTCAATTTGCTAGCCCTCATCCAGTCCGACACAGCAGCCAAGCACCGGTTCAGGGTCTGGACAGCCTCCTTGGTGACAGGTGGGAAGGAGTGACAGATCTGGACATCATCTGCGTTACAGATAACACCTTACTCCGAAACTCGAATGATCTCTCCCAGCGGTTTCATGTAGATGTTGAACAACATCGGGGACAGTACTGAACCCTGAGGGACTCCACAGGACAACGGCTGTGGAGCCGAACAGGTGTCACCAATGACACCTTCTGGCACGACCTTCCAGGAAGGATTGAGCCACTGCAATGCAGTACCCCAAGCCCCATATCTGCAAGGCGACCCAGAAGGATACCGTGGTCAACGGTATCGAAAGCCGCTGAGAGGTCCAGCAGAACCAACAGGGACACACTCCCCTGTCAAGTTCCCGGCGTAGATCATCTACCAAGGCGACCAAGGCTGTCTCAGTCCCATGCCCCGGCCTAAAGCCAGACTGTGCCGGATCCAGATAATCAGTGTCTGCCAAGAACCCTGGAGTTGCGAAGCCACCACACGTTCCATGACTTTGCCCAAATAGGGGGAGATTGGAAACTGGCCGATAGTTCACTAATTGAGTGGGGTCCAGTGAAGGTTTCTTCAACAGCGGTTTTATAACAGCTTGCTTTAAGCTGGCTGGAATGGTGCCTTCCCGAAGGGAGGCATTAACCACCACCTTTCACCCACTCTGCCAAACCCCTCTGGCTTCCTTGATCAGCCAGGATGGGCAGGGGTCTAGGATGCATGTCGTGGGCCTCGCCTCTCCAAGGATCTTGTCCACATCCTCAAGCTGAACCAATTGAAACGAATCCATCAAAACCGGACAAGCAGATGCTCGTGTCAGAGCCTCAGAAATAAGAGTATATTCCAATGTCATAAGGTCCTAAGAGTAAGTGTGTGTGTTTTACATCATGAATGTTATGTTGGAGACTCTTCAAAAGAACTGATACTATCTATCCAGAGAATTACTAAAGAAACACCCAGGATGGAGGGGCAAGGAGAACTGTGCCATCTGGGAGAAAATAATACTTCCTGAATGAACGATATCACTCTTTATTATTCTAGAAGGACTGTATCAAATGCAGCTGAGACTCCAACACAGACTTGTCCAAAACAGGATGCAGAGAAGTAATTTAGGTAAGTAGGAATATTATTTATTTATTTCTATAACTCACACTTCTCTCCCAGAAGGACTCAGGGCGGTTCGGGGGGGGGGGGTGTTTATGAAGTGGGCAACCTGGCCCCACCTTACGCTCCTCAACTTCCCTATTGTCATCTTTTGATCTTCTGATACATAATCTTGGTAAAGAGCCCTTCCACACAACTATTTAATCCAGAGCAGAATGCGGATTATAACACATTCTGTGGAGTACTTACACAAGACCTGCTGCACATTCCCAAGGAATCCACACAGAGCAATTGAATCTCTCAATCCATTCCAATCTGGATTTGACCATCAAAACCAAGTAATTTTTTAAAATGTTTCCTTATCTAATAGCAAAGAAAAACATATTTCCCGACTAGCTTCAGATGCTGCAAATTGTTGTAAAAGATTGAAAACGATTGTTTTCCCATGGGAATGCTGTGCTTCCACTGATGAGGGAGAGGCTGTTTTTTAATCTGACTGCTTAAGTTTCAGACCTGTTTATGTTTGTCCTTCATATTTAGAATTTGAATCCTACCTGTGGTGTGGTTTTTGCAGAGGTGGCTCCCAGGCAGACCCCCACTTTGCACATACAGTATATGGCCCAGCTTGAAGGCGTTTGCAGTGCCATTTCCACCTCTGCCAGTGCCATTTTCACTTTAAAAATGCTGAGGCCACCCACCACTGGGAAGGAACGAATCAAAGTGGGGAAGGTGAAGAAGGGAGGGAGGAAAGTAAGAAATAAGAAAGGAAAAAGAAAAGGAGGAGAAATGTGTGAAGGGAAGAGGGGGAATGTGAGGGAGAAAGGAAAAAGAAAGGATGGAATTGATAAAGAAAGACAAAAATAATAATAGAAAGAAAAGAGAGAAAAGTGTGAGAGAAAAAATAAGGGAAGAGGAAAGAAAAAAATAAAGAAGGGGGGGGGAGAAGTGGGAGAGAGGAGGAAAGGGAAGTGGGAAATGTATGAGGGGTCAGGAAAGACAGAAAAAGGAAGAAGCGATGAACAAGGGGGAAAAAGACCAGAAGAGAAAGAAAGAGAATGAAGGGAAGAGAAAAGGAAGAAGGAAGAGTTATATAATGGAAAACAATACCTTTCTTCCACAGCCAAAATCCAAACAATGCCATTACCACCACCACCAGCAGCAGCGATAACAGAATCCACAGTACTAGTCGACTTCGTCCTGGATCAGGTTCTTAAAAACGAATGTCAAAAGTTTACTGAAAAAATGTCAGCTCAAAACAATACGGTCAGTGACTTTAAATGTTCAAAGAAATTCATACCATGAAAACAAATTCAAAACACTGAATGCAAAGTGGTCAGTCCTTTCACTGAATAATTTTGATCAAGTCTGAGAAAAGAAACGTATGGCCCACCTTTTCAAACTCAGAAGCCAACTTTAATCCTACTTACAGTACAAAACTTTGTACCTTCCAGTAACTTTCTCCCCTATCCATACGGTGATCCACTCAACATGCCTTTTTGCTATTGCATAAAGGCATGTTGAGTGGATCACCGTATGGATAGGGGAGAAAGTTACTGGAAGGTACAAAGTTTTGTACTGTAAGTAGGATTAAAGTTGGCTTCTTTCCTCCTGCCTTTGCGCCCCCACACACACACAGATCACTGAATTTGTCAACTCATCATCATACTTATAGCTTTTCCATTTCTATGGCTATTCACAGTTTGATTATAAAGCCCTATCTCTAGGAAAGTTTGAGGAAGTAGACAAAAGTCCCACCTACACTGCCATATAACACAGAAACTTATTTCTCCAAGGGAGCTTCCAGACAGAGGAAAAACCCATGACAAAGCAGGTTTTAAAAACCTGCTTCTGTGTGGGTTTTTGTCCACAAACCTCACCCCAAAACCCAGGGGTTCCTGGATGTCTAGATGACTTCCCAGTAAATACTGGGAGGGCACGCAGACACCCAGAAGCCTCACCAAATTAGCCTTGAATTGTTTAATTACCGGGCTGCTGTTTAGCTGCTCCGGCAGTCCTCCTGGAAAGTAGAAATTGCATGCCAGGAGGTGGGGGGAGGGGCAAAATTGCTCCCCCCCCCCCCGGCACATCTGTAAGTTTTTGTTTGTTTGTTTTTTTTATAAAAAAAAGGCTAGTTTGGAGGACTTGGGGGAAGGGATGGGTGCCAATTCACACTTTTGGGCTCCAGGAGCCCAAAAATGAAAGATGGTGGTGGGCACTCGCCCCCTGGGCTGTCCCAGCAGTGAGTCCCCACAGGCCCAATACCCCATTAGACCTGGGCCTTTCAGGAAGGCCTGGGCCTAATGAGGTATTTAATTAATTTGGAATAACTGTGATTACTCCAAATTCACTTTTACTGGAGGCATCATTTGGTCGTTTCTGGTAAAAGTCCAACAGGCCCTGCATTTTGAGGCCTGTCTGGAAGGGCCCTCAGTTTGTTTATAAGTTGCCACAAGATCCTTTTGCAAACTGATTTGACAGTTATTCTTTCCCTAAGAATTACCATATCACCATCTTGCATTTATTCCCTAAGCCAAAATTCAACATAGTGTATACATGTACCGTATTTTTCGCACCATAAGGGGCACCGGCTGATAAGGCACCTAGATTTTCGAGGAGGAAAATAGAAAAAAAAATTTCCCTATTTTCCTCCTCTGACGCGACGCTGCTTCGCTCCTCCTCCTGCTCCTTTTCCTTCCCCCCACCCTTTCTTCCCTCGAGCAAAGGGTGGGGGGAAAAGGAGCAGAGGAGGAGGCAGCAGCGTCGCGTCAGAGCGCCTGACGCGACGCTGCTTCGCTCCTCCTCCTGCTCCTTTCCCCCCGCCCTTTGCTCGAGGGAAGAAAGGGCGGGGGGAAGGAAAGGGACGGACCAGCAACGGAGCAGAGAAGAGGAGAGGCGGCGACAGAGGCGGCGGTCTCCAGACACTTTTGGTGAGTCTATCGCCTCCCCCGGCCTGCATCTTCGCTCCATAAGACGCGGCTGATTTTTCTTCCTAATTTGGGAGGAAAAAAACTGCGTCTTATGGTGCGAAAAATACGGTAATTATTTTTGTAATAAAATCTATAGATACAAAAATCAATTAAACTGTTAATCTCATTAAAACCAAATCAAACTATATTACTTCCTCATTCCAAAACTCAACCAAGACCTCAACTGAGAGGAAGAGAAAAAAACCCAAAGCCATTATCAATCAAAACTTTATTATGGTCACAGACCAGCACAAAGCGGGCACAAGCACCCTAAGAGGAGAAGGACAACTCCCCAGTAAACAGTTATTTAAAAACAGACTAGAAATCAGTATAAAAATATATTTTAAAAGACAGGATATTGTTGCCTTACGATGTCAATCATCACCCGTCTGATATTAAGGGCAGCAGCACAGAACTTAACAACACTGTAAGTCATTGCAGTGCTAGAGTCCGCAAGCAGCAGGGTGGAATAACATCTTTCACTGCGCCCCGGGTACTTCAAAAGCCATGGTCCAATGAGATTGGATCTAAGATCTCTGTAGAACATGCATTGAAGAAGCACGTGCTCAGTTGTTTCCACATAACCAGACCCACAGGGGCATAGTCTCTGCTTGAAGGGGGTTTTCCGATACCTCCCCTCCAATACAGCCGATGGGAGGGCATGGCATCTTGCCAGGGCAAAAGCCCTTCAGTGTTTGGGCACCTCCAGGTCTGTTAGGTATGCCATGGGGGCAGTGAGGTATCTAGTGCCTTCACTAACAATGAAGGCTGGGGAACAGGCTAGGTCGGATTGGCGCTCTATGTCCAGGATCCGTTGCTTAATGAGATCCTTGGCTTGGTCCCATCTCATGCTTAGCTATTGTCCTTGGGAGAAACCTAGCGTTGCGATCTTTGCTGCTACTGTTTTAATCCATGTGGACTGGAAGTCGTCTCTCATGATGAGGGGGGCAAGACCACATGGGGAGAAGAATAGGTGTAGCCAGTAATTGAGAATAGCTGTCCATATTCTCGCTTCCACTTTCACGAAGCCTGTCTCCAATCGCAGGGTAGCGTTAGGGACACCCCAAAGCCATTAGGAAACTCTGTCAATCTACCAGCCTTCTAGGGCAGACCCACAAGCATGGAGAAGCTCTGAGCCCTATTGAGTCTAAACCCACCACACACCGGGGCATACAAGATAATCTAGAAAGTGTAGTTCTGTCATCATAAAAGAGGACAAGGATCTCACAGTAACCACATTAGAGTGCTACTACCAAGAATTTTAGAAGGAGAGCATGACACAACGTGCCAGTATTGAATAATAAAAACATCAATGTGTGATGTGATTCAACTCGTGCCACTTAACCTTGGTTAGGCTGCAATCTGCTGATGAGAGCTCACCTATTCGTTGAGAAAGAACATAGGGACAAATGACCAAAACACTTACCTTTTGAACGACATTTGGATAACATGATGGAGTTATTGATATGTACATTGTAGATGTGAATAACGCATGTAATTTTCTCAGGAAGGCTTTCATCCTTCTGCAGTGTAATAGACTTTCCATGATCAAAAACCTTTCCCCTGTCTTCCCAATGGTATGACACAGACAGATTGTGGGAGTAGATCTGTGGAGGCGATGTACAGTTAACCTGGATGTCATCACTGCGGTCAGAACAGTATACAACAGGTGGTTCTAGATATTCTGGAGGATAGAAGAGAAAAGAAGTCTCTGTTATCTACTCAAAATCTGCATGACTTTCAAAATCAGATGATTTTATCCTATTTTTATTAGAAACTTGCTTTTATAAAGAAGAAAACTGAAGATCAGTTCTATGATGAAACATCAAGGTATTTAATTTTTAAAGTAGATGTAAATAGTCTTCCCTTGATTTTCATCGGGATCATAGAAGAAGAGTCTTTGCGACAATGCAAAACCATAAATATCTTGGGTGCAAGAGGAATAGGGTGCCACTGCTGCAATTCCCAGGGGACTAACTACCATAATCCCAAGGGTAAGAAGAGGAGGAGCTGGCCTCACAGACCACTTTGCTTACTCTGTGGATTCCAGTTGCTTTTCCTCATCCTGTGTGCCATGAAAGCTTGTTTTGCACAGGCAGAGGAAGGGGGATACCAGGCAGAACGGAACAATGTGGCAAAACAGGAAGAAGAGAAGGAACCAGTCTTATGCAACATCACTTACCCTGCAGATCTGATTCTGCCTCCTCTTCCTGTCTGCTGTATGTTTATGTTCTTCTCAATGTCCCCCTTCTTTGCTCAGGTGGAACATTCAGTTGAAGAACACAGGAAGAAGATGAGAGTCAGATCTGACTCATCTTCTAACTTGTATGTTGCAAGTGCCCGTTTCACCCAGGCAAAGGAAGCAGAACAGAAGCACGCGGCACTCAGGAAGAAGAGTCGGCCGCATGCACCGCTTCACTTATTCAGAGGATCCAGCTCATCTTCCCCTTCCTATGTCTGAACTGCGGGGTGCCTCAGGGGGCTATCCTCTCCCCGCTATTATTCAACATCTATATGCGACCACTCGCCCAACTGGTGCGGAGTTTTGGGCGGGAGTGTCATCAGTACGCTGATGATACCCAGCTCATTCTGAGGTTGGACCCCGGGGCAGTCTCTGTACCCGATAATTTCCATCTTTGCCTTGAAGCCGTCACTGGATGGCTGCGAGCCAGTAAGTTGAAGGTGAACCCAGCAAAGACGGAGATCTTGTGGCTGGGCCGCCCGGGGGGGGGGGGGGGTAGCGACCCAGTTGCCAACTTTCGATGGTGTGGCCCTCTGCCCTCAGCCATCGGTAAAAAGTCTAGGGGTCCGGCTGGACGCCCACCTGTCCATGGAGGAGCAGATCGGCTGCACCTGCAGGACAGCATTCTTCCATCTCCGGTTGGCTAAACGCCTGGCTCCCTACCTCTCCCAACCCGACCTGGCTACGGTGATCCAAGCCACGGTCATCTCGAGGCTTGATTACTGTAATGCGCTCTACATTGGCCTTCCCTTGTCGATGATCCGGAAGCTTAAGCTGGTGCAGAACGCCGCAGCTCACCTCCTCCTGGGTGCTGCAAGATCTGACCGAGCGACTCCACTCTTCTTGCGCGAGCTGCACTGGCTTCCGATTGAATTCGGGTCCTCTTCAAGGTGTTAGTCCTCACTTTCAAGGCCATCTATGGTTTGGGGCCAGTGTACTTGAGGGAGCGACTTACCCCTATATGCCTGCGAGATCACTACGCTCCGACCCCCCAGCCTTTGCTGAGGGTTGTGCTCTTAATATGTTTTAATCTGTTGTGATGTGTAATATGTTTTTAACTGCTTAATTGTTTTATTTCTCGGTGTTTTTGCTTCTTTGTAAACCGCTCTGAGCTCCGGAGTGAGCGGTATACTAAATCGAAGTTAATAAATAAATAAATAAATAATATGTGCCCTGAATGTCCATTTCTCGCAGGCAAAGGAAGAGAGGTACCAGGAAAAATAGAAGCACATGGCATGCATGCCTCCTCCCAAACAGCCTCCCTGCTTATCTCCTAAGAACAGGGCTGCTAATGAATGTTTACATAGCAGCCCTAACTTCAGGAAGGCTGATGGTGGCACAAGCTCATGAATAATCAAGACATCATGAAACAGAGGAATAAATGCAGTATTTTAATAGGATATACACTCAATTCTTCATATTCATTGGGTTAGTGCTGCAAAAGTGGAGAAACTGAGAAATAAAAAACACAATTTTGTTTACCTGAGAAAACACATAAGAATAACTAGATCCTCCAGTGCAACTCAATGGCAGAAGTTGACCACAAGAGTTGTGCTGGAGGACCTAGAGATTTCTAGACAGAAACAGCATTAAATCTGCAAATTATTTATTTATTTATTATTCATTCTTGTATACCGCTCTTTCCAGCAGGCTCGGGGCGGTTTACACAATACATACAACAATCGCAATACAACTTAATCATACTAAAACATAAAAGCATAAAAGCATAAAGCACTACAACAAGGCAGATGCGAACAATTGCAAAGTATCTGACATACAATTTCTAAGCATTGCATCACTATTTAGAGAACAGCAAGGTTAAAAGCTTGTCTAAACAAAAATGTTTTGCAAGCTCTCCTGAATAATCAAAATCCACAAAAGTGAAATCCACAAATGTGGAAGATCTTATTTTGATAGTCCAATATAGAACAAAAGGAAGATTAGCAGAGTCGGAGACTGAACATTAAAAGATGAAGTCTTAAAATGGTTATTCATAAATAATTGAAACTCATTTGCCTATAAATGATGTGGCAACAGGTCTGGTTTATTTATCTTATAATGCTAAATGTTTTTTTCCTCAAAACTATCTGGGACAATCTTCAGTCATTGTAAATCTCCTTTTGAAGACCTCTTATCCAGAAAACCCAATGATGAGATCAAAAATGAAATAAGTGCCAATGCCAGAAGATGAAATGCTCAGATCAGATAAGATCAATAAGGTTTCTGCCTGGCCTAAGAGAGTAATTTGGGGGGGGTGGTATCAACAGGCACAGCTGTGGTGACAGAGTCCTGTCTTTGTAGCTGTTCGACCTTGCAGGATCTCTCCCATAGTGTTTTGTTTGTGCTTTTTTGTTTTTGCTGTACCAAGAGTGGTGAGGCTAGAAAAACAGTTGGGGGGTGCAAGCAACCACATATTGCCTATCAACTCCATGTGATAGGCTGGACTGGCTCCCTCCCAGAGGGTCCTGAGGCCTTTGGGGGTTATTTATTTATTTATTTATTGGTTCGACTTAATATACCGCTCTCTCTGGAGCCCAGAGCGGTTTACAGAGTTAATAGATAAAACACATAAAATGCAATAAGATACAATAAGACCAATTTAAAAACCACAGTTAAAATCAATTCCAGCAAACTGTTCCTTATCCAAGGAACAAGTGCTTTTAATAGTTGTGTTGCACTTATATTTTGTTCTTTAAATTCTCTCTCTGTGTGTGTGTATGTGTATATATTTTAATTCTATTGCTGTAACTACATATATTTTATTTTCTGGAAGCTAGAATTGGATGAAAGCCAGAATAAAAATACAGTTAAAACTATGTTGTTTAAAAGATGCAGAACAGCAAGCAGAAAATAGCAAAGACATGAAATAACTACTGAAGAATGGCAGGAAGAAAGTGCAAAAGCAGAGTTACAGCTAAACACTTGAGAAAACAGAAATAATGATCACTGCAAATGTACATCATTTTAAAGTGGATAAAAACATTGGTATGGTTAAAGGTTGTGTATAACTTGTCTCAGCCATTAATCAAAATGGAGATTATATGCAAAATAAAAAAAATAAATAGAACAGTATAATAAAGATATTATACGCTGTCCTAAGTGTAAAGCTATATCATGGAACTAGGTTTGTCCATGCCAAAGTCTTATCCGATTTCTATGTATGCTTGTGAAACCTGGACAGTGAAGAAAGCTGACAAGAAAAGTATCCATTCATCTGAACTGTGATGCTGGAGGAAGGTTCTATGGATACAATGGACTGTCAAAAAGGCAAATGAAGGGGTCTGAAATCAAATCAAGCCTCAACTTTCCCTGGAAACCAAAATACAGAGGCACACATCATGAGACGATACAACTAATTAGAAAGATGGTGATGTTCAGTAAACTGAGCGGCAGCCTGGAAAAAAACGTATGATAGGTGGGTAGACTAAATCAAAGAAACCTTGGCTTGACTCAGCAAGATATTGTATTTGTAGGGTGGCCACGGTTAACACTGACCCAATGGAAATTACACTGGGTTAAGTTACATAACATACTTTCAAGCGAAGTTCCAGCACAATCTGCAATGCAATGAAGTACTGTATATAGCACTGCAATGCATCATCTGTTAGCCTACTATAGTCTTTGAAGTTTTTACCACAGTAGCCAAACTGTTTATTGCTCTGTATGTTTTTACAAATAGTTCCAATTGTTGGCAGAAAAAGGAAAAAAATCTGCTCTGCACTTAGTATTTCTATGCAATTAGAATTTACAATTGATCTTGCAGATTGCTACTTACCTAATGTTTTCAGACAGAAATGCCTGTATTCTATTTTATTATCTCCAATTATGATTTCTGCTGTGTAAAGTCCATCGTCACTGTGTGAAGTATTTTTGATAGTATAGTTGCCATTTGAATTATCAGATTTGCTATCCCACTCATACACTATATTTTCTCCTTTTTTCCAGGTAATATCGGTCGGGGTGCCATCAACTACTGGCTTCAAGACAGTATCTTTTCCTTCAAAGGCAATGATGAGGTTCTGCAAACAATCACCTACAATCAAAGAAATAAAAATATGAAAAATACCAGTAAGCTGCCTGATTGATCCTGAAATGGGATTCAGCATATTAAGTAAAACATTTTTGGGCAAACGAAAACACTGGAAGAGGCAACCTGTTTTTCCAAAACAATAAAGATCACAATGATGTATGTGTGCCTTCAAGATGCTGGCCAACTTATGGAGACCCCATGAATTGCATAGGTTTTCTTTGATAAGGAATACTCAGAGGTGATTTTACCAGTTCCTTCCTCTGATATATAGACTATGGCACTTAATATTCACTGGCATTTCCCCATCCATGTACTAACCAGGAGTGACCCTGCTAAACTTCCAAGATCCGGCACGATCTGGTGCCTTTAGGCCACGCCTGGGCAAACTTGGGCCTTTCAGGTGTTTTGGACTTCAACTCCCACAATTCCTCACAGCCTCAGGCCCCTGAAGGGGCCTGAGACTGTGAGGAATTGTGGGAGTTGAAGTCCAAAACACTTGAAAGGCCCAAGTTTGCCCAGGCCTGCTTTAGGATATTTAATTCTTTTCACTGTATTACAAGTAACTAAAAAGCCTCCAAAAACTGATAGTGACTGAAACAAGACAGAACACATTTACTGTGTGCTTTCAGCAGGAAAAGTGGGACATTTTTTTAAAAACAAAATGCTTAACTGGGGAGAAAGTGGGATCTTTGAGAATACTGTATGCATGTTTGGTAACTAGTGGATGGTGCTTAAGAAATATTAATTCAAGATTAATTCAAGCAATTTTAAAGGGTAAGAGTAGCGATAGCATTATGGTCCATCATAGCAGAGCTCCTGATGAACCAACCTGGACATAGCATATTATTTGAGAACACAGAAATGCTGGACCACTCTAAGTTTGAATGTTTCAATTGCCCACTTTGATTGAAACATTCACACCTACCCATAACATACAAGAGTTCTTTCTCCCACCCTGGACATTTCACAGATATATAAACCCAATTGTCCTAGTTTCCAACAGACCTCACAACCTCTGAAGATGCCTGCCATAGATGCAAGTGAAACGTCATGAGAACATGGCCATGCAACCCAGAAAACCTAGAACAATCCACAGTCTTTGCTCTCCCACCCATGCCAGCAGGCGAGAACCAAGAGAGGCCTTGCAGCTCTCTCCAGTGGGCTGGCAGCAGCCAAGGGAAGCCCCATAGTTTTTGTACTTTCACCCACCTATGTGCCTGCCTCTTGGAGCAATAGGAGCTTCCCTCAGTTGGGTGTGATTATTATGCGAGGAATAATTAAAAACCAAAAAACAGCCCCACCCCCAAAAGGAGGATGAAATGTAGTAATTTCTTGTTATCTGGAAATTATTCCAAATTAATATGTATAGTGGGGTTGCTTTATGATGTAATACTGTTTTTCATAGCCAATCAACAGATCTACATAAATACACAAGTTTATACATTCCTGCTCAAGTCACTATAACTTAGAAAAAAGTGTCCCTTGGGCAATTTTTCAAGGGTTTTTTCCTTTGTTTATTTATTTATTTATTTATTATTCGGGCTTCTATGCCGCCGACTCCCTGAGGCTCGCGGCGGCTTGCAGGAGCCGAAGGGCACAGTAAAATACAGGCAATAAGCAGTTAAAAACAATTAAAAACAACAGCAGTACAGTAATTAATAACACAGTTAAAACAATGAACAGCACATCATCCTCAGAAGAACGAATAGATGGCGGGGCATGGGCAGGACTTACTCACCAAAGGCCTGCTTAAACAGGTATGTTTTACAGGCCCGTCTAAACGGGAGCAAGTCCTTCGTAGCCCGAGTTCCGGCCGGGAGGGCGTTCCACAGCGTAGGTGCTATGACAGAGAACGCCCTCCGGCGGGTAGCAGTCAGCCTTGCGAGTTTAGCTGAAGGTATCTCCAGGAGATTGGAGTCCTCAGACCGAAGTGATCTCGGAGGGCAATATGGGGTGAGACGGTCCCTCAAATACGCTGGCCCCAGGCCGTGTAAGGCCTTAAAGGTGAGGACCAACACTTTGAAGGTGATCCGGTGCTCAATTGGCAGCCAGTGCAGATCCTGCAAAACAGGTGTTATGTGGGCGCCAGCTGGCGTGCCAGACAGGAGCCGGGCGGCAGTGTTCTGCACTAGCCTGAGCTTCCGGGTCACCGACAGAGGAAGGCCAACGTAGAGCGCGTTGCAGTAATCCAGCCTTGAGATGACTGTGGCTTGGATCACCGTGGCCAGATCGTTCCGTTTCGTTTGTTCTGAAGAGTGCCAAAAGAAAAGGTCAATTAAAATTCTATATTTGAAAAGGTAATTTTTAATTCAAAAATGTACTGCAACATTAGGACAAATATTGCCTCAGAAGTAAAAGAAACTGGGGTCTCACCTACATGAGCATTATAACCCGGATATTACCTTGAGTTGCCTCTGGGCTGTCCCCACAACATTTCTCCACTTCTGGTTACTGAGGGTTAAACTGGGTTAATTTAGTTTGGTCTCGTGTTAGTAAAACTTGGAGGGAAATCCGGAGTTTGCTTGAATCTCTGGAATAGCCCTGTGGCTTTGCAGCAGTGTAAGCAGCAAGACTGGACCCAATTTGGACTGGTTCAAGACACTGTGTGTGATTGCTTCCAGGGTCAGTCTGGAACATTTCTGCTCCATACTGGTCCTGAATTTACCAGCCAGTGTAGACATGGCCTTGGATTCAGATCTCCATTTATTAATAATGCATACTTGCTAACCCAGGAATTTCTCAACACTGTAACACAATGTAGCGAACGCTATACATTGAATTTGTGTTTTCAGAGCTCCCTCTTTTGTCCTTCACATTGCTATTCCTAATCAAGCATGCAATCGCCAGAATCAAGTACAAACTTCAATTGCAAATATATTAGAATCAGCCGTGCCATCTGATCCCCAATTTCTATGTAGGGCAGGCATGTAGCCAGGGGGGGGGGCTTCAGCCCCCCCCGAAATTCTCAGGGTGGTCTGCGAGAAGACCTTACTGGTACATTATTTAAACTGTTATGTTTATTCATATCATGATCTGATCACCATGATCATTATATCCCACATTTATTTATTTATTTATTATTTGCATTTCTATTTCGCCTCTTCCCGAGGGCTCGTGGCGGGTTACAAGACATACATAGTGATCGGCAGGCAACACTCATGCCAACTCACGAACAAAATAAAACAATACTATAACCATAAAAAATAACAGGAATGGTACTAAAAGCATCATTAAACATTAAAACATTGTTAAAATTACACTACGTGACAAAAACTGTGACACAGAGTCCTAAGTCAAATTGGAAGCAAGAGGCGTTATATATCAACCAAAGGCCTGCTTGAAAAGGAAGGTCTTACAGGCCCTGCGGAAGGGGGCGAGCTCCCGTGTGGCTCTAGCCTCCTCCGGTAGGGCATTCCAGGCCATTGGAGCTGCTACAGAGAAAGAGCGCTGCCTAGTTGATGATAGGCGGCAGAGGCGGATCGATGGAATCTCCAGCAAGTTTTGCTCTGCTGAGCGGAGTGATCTCGGGGGATCGTATGGGGCAAGGCGGTCCAAGAGGTACGCAGGCCCTAGACCGTACAAGGCCTTAAAGGTCAACACCAGCACCTTGAAGGTGATTCGGTACTCAATTGGCAGCCAGTGCAGTTGCTGGAGGATGGGCGTAATATGCTGCCTCATCGGCACTCCTGCCAGCAGGCGAGCAGCAGCATTCTGCACTAGCTTGAGTTTCCGAATCGTCGCCAAGGGAAGGCCAACGTAGAGGGCGTTACAGTAGTCTAGTCTCGAGATGACCGTCGCTTGGATCACCGTAGCCAGGTCATTCCTGGACAGGTAGGGGGCCAGTCGCCTAGCCTGACGTAGGTGGTAGAACGCCACCCTGCTGACCGCGGAGACCTGGGTCTCCATGGCCAGCAGGGAGTCGAGCTGAACACCCAAGCTCTTAACAATTGACGACGTGCTTAATTGCTCGCCGTCCAGAGTAGGCAACCGGCACTCATCCGGCCAGGCCGACCAGGCCATAGGATCTCCGTCTTCGACGGATTCACCTTCAGCCGGCTGGCCCGCAGCCAACCAGTCACGGCTTCGAGGCACAGATGGAAACAATCGGGTACGGTATCCGGCCTGCCGTCCATTCGCAGCAGAAGCTGGGTGTCATCAGCGTACTGATAACACTCCAGACCAAAGTCGCGGGCCAGCTGGGCCAGGGGGCGCATATAAACGTTGAATAATAAGGGGGAGAGAATGGCCCCTGGGGGACCCACAATTAAGTGGGAGCCGCCTGAGACCATCCCGCCCCCCCTCCACACGCTGTCCCCGATCCCGGAGAAAGGAGGCCACCCATTTAAGGGCAGTCCCCCTGACTCCGGAAGCGGATAGGCGGTGGGTCAACAATGCATGGTCTACTGTATCAAACGCTGCTGTCAGATCTAACAAGACGAGCAGTGCCGATCCACCCTGGTCCAGCTGGCGGCGAAGTTGGTCTGTAATGGCGACAAGCACAGTCTCCGTCCCGTGCCCAATACGGAAGCCGGACTGGAAGGGATCAAATCCAGCTGTGTCTTCTAAGAACTGCTGCAGCTGATCCGCTGCTGCCCTCTCAATCACCTTGCCCAGGAAGGGCAAGTTGGAAACAGGCCGGTAATTGGAGGGGTTATTGGGGTTATTGGGATAACAATACAAAAGATTTGCTAGGGTAGACCCTCTTCCACCCAGTCCCAGCCCCCCGCCCCCGAACCAAACTCAGCCCCCTCCGAAACAAAATCCTGGCTACGGCCCTGATGTAGGGTTGTGAAAAATGAAGTGAAGAAGGGCAACACGACAAATATCAACTTTAAAAAAATATTATGGTGAGGATAGTTTTATGGATACTCCAGATTGCCAAAAAGTTAAATAAATGGATCTGAGACGAAATGATAACTAAACTCTCACTAGAAGCCAAAAAGAATAATATGAGGTTATCATACTTCAGACACATCAAGAAATGACATGGGTCTATGGAAAAAAAATGTTAATGTTAGGAAACCTCAAAGGCTATTGGAAAAGGAGGTGAAATTGTAATATGAAAAAGGATGACCAATATACAGATTGTTGTTGTTCATTCATTCAGTCGCTTCGTGACCTCATGCACCAGGGCAAACCTTTTGTATCATTATCCTAATACCCCCCCATGCACATGGGATATATTGAGCATGGTGATCAGATCATGATATGAATACTCATAACAGTTTAAATAATGCACCAGTAAGGCCTTCTCGTGGATCACCCTGAGAATTTCAAGGGGGGGGGGCTGCCTAGACATGCCTACCTGCCTGCCTAGAGGGCCCAAGTTGGCCCATGCCTGGTATATACTGTTAGCCGCCTTGAGTCGGGGAAAGCGGGATTTAAAAAGCAAGGAGGCTAATAATATACAAGGGGGGGTGTAGAGAGAGAGTGAGGAGCCGAGGCAAGGCAGCTTACCCTGCGGGGGGTCCCCCTCCGCCCAGACCGGCAGCAGCAGCTTGAGGAGCAAGAGAAGCCGCCCCTTCATGGTCGCCTTGGAGGGAGAGCTTAAAGCCGTCGAAAGTGAAAGGGGAAAGGCTCCAGCCCGTCGCTTAAGGAAAGGGCGGGCCTTCTTGAAGTCATCGTCCAAAAACTTTCCTTTCCTTTGCTGGCAGTATACTGGACTGTGGCCCTGGCAGTGGGCGCCTCCATTGAAGAGGAATCTTGAGAAGCTGGAAGGTGTCGAGAGGAGGAAGAATGAAAGGAGCCGAGATCTGGAGAGCAGGAATCCCTTCGAGGGGCAGCCCAGGGAGCGGGGCGTGTGTTTGCCCTGCAGGAGAGAAGGCAGAGAGGACGCAGGGCAGCCGGGCTTCAAGATTTGAGAGGATGCCCTCAAGAGGAAGCTTGGTTCCTGCACTTCCCTGGAGTGGGTCCAAACGGCAGGTCCACCAGAACATTAGGAACATTGGGCACCGGGAATGTGGCGCAGCTGGCTAAGTGTCAATTGCATAAGATCTCTCTGACCAGTAGGTCATGAGTTCGAAGCCTGCCGGGGTCGAGGTGGGTGCTCGACCTTTAAGTGTAGCCTGCTGTCGACCTTTGCAGCCCAAAAGACAGTTGCGTCTGTCAAGCAGGACGGTGTTTCCCAACCTTTTTTGAGCCGCGGCACACTTTTTACATTGACAAAATCCTGGGGCACACCACCAACCAAAATGACACTCTAACACAGTAATACATATAGTTACTAGCTGTACCCGGCACGCGTTGCTGTGCCCTTTTTAGGAGATGCGAGAAAGTGCAATCATCCACGGTGTGCCCTCCTTTAAACTGCAGTTGGATGGAGTGTGGGTCATGGGGGGCATGGTGTGCCAAGTTGGGTCTTTATTGGTCTTGGTTCTGGGCCACAGTGGTCTGTGGGGAATTATGGGTTTTGAAGTACTAGAAATCCCATTTTCCATGGTGGTACTTCATGTCCCATCATGCATGGTCGGGGCTCTGTGTGCCAAGGTAGGTTACTGTAAATTCAGGCCATGCACAATGTCCCATGAGCTGAGGCCTAGTTATGAACAGCAAGTTAATGAAGCCTTACTGTCAATTCAGGCCATACACAATGTCCAATGAGCTGAGGCCTAGTCGGGAGAATCAAGTTAATGAAGTCTTACTGTCAATTCAGAGCGTAAACAGCTTCCCAGTAAGTGAGGGCTAGTTAGGGAAATCAAGTTAATGAAGTCTTACTGTCAATTTAGAGCGTAAACAGCTTCCCAGTAAGTGAGGGCTAGTTAGGGAAATCAAGTTAATGAAGCCTTACTGTCAATTCAGAGCGCAAACAGCTTCCCAGTAAGTGAGGGCTAGTTAGGGAAATCAAGTTAATGAAGTCTTACTGTCAATTTAGAGCGTAAACAGCTTCCCAGTAAGTGAGGGCTAGTTAGAGAAATCAAGTTAATGAAGCCTTACTGTCAATTTTGGGCGTGGTCTGTGATTTTTGGGGTGTAAATTTTTCGGTTGGAAGTGATTTGGGTGTTTGTGTTGGGGATTGGCTCAGGCCTTTTCCTTATTCTGTTTTGGCAGTTTATTATGGATCGGAATTTTCATGTTGGCTGGCCAGTGCAGCAGTTATGCAAATCCGCCCTTATTGGCAGCCAATCATGTTGTTCAGAATGTAGAGGCTGGGTGAGTCTTTGGCTGCCCCGGAGGATGCCATTAAAGAACTCCAGGAATGCTGAGGAATGCGGAAGGAACAACAAGGGACGCTGAGATATGAGGAGTGCGTCAGCTCCCCCTAGTGGCCAGAGTTTGCCTCTGTTCGTCTATATGTTGTGTTTGTGAAAACGGCAGGGATTGTCTGCTAAGTATGTGTACCTGTAATCTGCTCTGAGTCCCCTTCGGGGTGAGAAGAGCGGAATATTAATAAAGTAAATAAATAAATAAGAACTTCCTGACCGTGAGAGCTGGTCAGCAGTGGAGAATTCTTCTCGGGAGATTTTGGCACAAAGGGTGTGTGGCCCCCTCTCTGCCTCAGTGTCTGGTGAAGGTGCCTTCCTTCCTTATTTATTTATTTAGTTAAAACTTTTCTATCCCGATCATATCTACCTCCATAGAGGGACTCAGACTGGCTTGGAGGCTTTCAAACAGAGGTTGGATGGCCATCTCTCAGGGCTGCTTCGATTCTGCTTTTCCAGCATGGCAGAATGGGGTTGGACTGCTTGTCCCTGTGCTGTCTTCTAACTCAAGTCCCAGGAGCCAAACCCAACCCACCATGTCATAGAGTTGGAAGAGACCCATTTAGTCCAACCCCATTCTGCCATGCAGGAGAAGCACAATCAAAGCAGCCCCGACAGATGGCCATCTGTTGGAAAGCCTCTAGGGAAGGAGCCTCCACCTGACTATAGTTTCAAAAATCACAAACAAATAATAATAATAATAATAATCTTTATTTATAACCCACCTCCATCTCCCCAAAGGGGACTCGGGGCGGCTTACATGAGACCAACCCCCGCACCCTCCCAAAACATTGAACACAATTGAACATAAAACAGCAAAGGAAAAAATACATCATAACAAAATATATAAAATGACAAATGAGATAAACAATATAACAACACATAGTATAATCAACACAGCGGGCGGGCCAGATGTATGGAATAAAATGTTAGAGGGTTAAAACCCTGGGTGTGATAGGAACACGGAGTATACTTGTAGGAAAATACACTCTGTGTTTCCTATAAAAACTGCACATATCATATTTGTAGTGCAAAAAAGCATGAAAGAATATAATATTTCAAATGAATAATAGAATAATAGAATTGGAAGAGACCACATGGGCCATCCAGTCCGTGCCCTTGCCATGCTGGAAAAGCACCATGCCCATCCAGCCTCTGTTGGAAAGCCTCCAAGGAAGGAGTTTCCACCACACTCTAAGGCAGAGAGTTCCACTGCTGAACAGCTCTCACAGTCAGAAAGTTCCTAATGTTCAGGTGGAATCTCCTTTTCTGAAACTTATTTATTTATTCAATTTTGTATGCTGTCTTTCCCCGAGGGCTCAGGACAGCTTACAGAGAATATAAAAACACTCTTTAAAACAACCGGAAAAAATTAAACTCTTAGCTAAAAACTATAAAACTATTTACAACTGGTTAACCAAATCAGACCCCGAAAGCCTGCTAGAATAAAAACGTCTTGCACGCTCTGCGAAACTTGGTTAAATCTCTCAAAGCTCGCACATCTTCCGACAGAGCGTTCCAAAGAGTTGGAGCTATAATCGTAAAGGCTCGCCGTCTTGTCGATGTCAGCCGATATGAGCGGCAGCTAGGAATCATCAAAATATGTTGGTCAATGGAGCGCAGTGACCTCTGGGGTTGATATGGGTGAGACGGTCCCTCAGGTACGATAGCCCCTGACCATATAAGGCCTTGAAGGTGATAATCAACACTTTGAAGGAGGCCCGGTGCTCCACTGGTAGCCAATGCAGCTGCTGCAATATTGGTGTTATGTGAGCTCTCACCGGCATACCAGTGAGAAGCCTAGCGGCTGCATTTTACACCACCTTGAGCCTCCAGATCGCTGACACAGGTAGGCCAATATAGAGGGCATTGCAGTAATCAATTCCATTGAGTCTTCTTCATTTTCAGGGCAGCAGAAAACAAGCCGGTCTGAGTCCCTCCTTGGAGGTGAGAAGGTCGGGGTACAAAAATTTTTAATAAATAATAAATAAATAAATAAGCCTGCTCCCTCTTCCTCAGGACATCCTTTCAAATATTATTTTAGAAAAAGTGATCATGTCTCCTCTCAACCTTCCCTTCAGCAGGCTAAACACACCCAACTCTATAGTGTCATTTCATGTGGCCTTCCAGGTGCTGGACTACAACTCTTGTATTCCTCATCATTCAACATCATGACTAGAGCTGATGGGAGTTGTGATAAACTAAAATCTCAGTTTATTCTGCTTAGTCAGGACAGTGGGGTCTGAACTTCAGTAGAAGGCTTGTGAATGTGATGTCTGACTTTAAAATGCCCTTTAACCTTTCTCCAACCTCAGAGCCACAAGTGCTGTTGGGTTGCAATTTCCATCATCCCCAGTCTGCCTGGCAGATAATCAGAAGTGGTGAGAGTAACATCTGGGGACCTAAATTGGGCAAAAACGAAGGAGTACTATGTAAATATATATAAGGCTGCCCCACTGTACCCACGGATTCTCCATCCAAAGATTCAACATCCTTTGAAGATGGCCATAAGATTAAATGGAAATGAATGAAATATCCTTGTTCTAATGGGAGAGTGGCTGTGGCATCCAGAAGAGATGCTGAGTTCTTCCTGCCTCCCGGTGCCGTTGTACATAGCTCCTGCCCTTGTTGTTAGTCTTAGGATGAAAGGGTCCATTTGAGCCAAATTTACCTCAAGAAGTATGCAGAGCTGGCAGAGCTGATTAGAAGTCTCTTGGGGCCCCATGATGTGTAAGAAGTGAAAGCATCATCTATTCATGATGTAAATGTGGTATTCCAGGCTTCTTTGCTCTTCCCAAGGACAATCACTGAAAGAGTCATTGCAATGGACCCTGAGTGTCTCTTGGCGTCTGGTTCTAGCCACCCCCACCCCCCATAGATGTAAAAATCAATGGATGCTCAAGTCCTGTTATATACAGTGGTGCCTCTTGTATACAATGTTGAACAACTCAGACAAGTGCCATAAAACACCCAAGGCTGCAGCAGGGAATGCCAACACATCAACAGAGTATGCCAACACAGTATTGGCAAGCAATCAAATCAAGGTTTGCTTTTGAGAATTTATTTTTCCAAATATATTTGAGTGGTGGTTGGTTAAACCCATGGATACCATGGATGTAGATTACCAACTAGAATCTGTGTGTTGCCATCAGCATTACTGCAGAGTAGGTTTACAAGTATACCCTATCATGAGCATGTATATGGGATGGAGAGAGTGGAAACTGCCAGTCATGTCATTTTACAATGTCACTTCTATGAGGATATTCATAGGCTGCTAGGAATTGTGGGAGTTGAAGTCCAAAACCCCTGGAGGGCCAAAGTTTGCCCATGCCTGGCTTAGACAGTGGCTAAGTTTTGTGCAGTAGCTATACAAATTTATTTATTTATTTATTACTTCACATTTCTAGACAGCCACTTCCCGAGGGCTCGGAGCAGTTTACAGCAAAATAGAAGTAAAAATATCAAGCAGATACAACAATTATAAAATACACAAACAAAACATATACTATTTACTACAAACAAATACATTGTGTCATACCCAGCTAATCCTAGCTGAGCTATAGTTGCAGGGCAAAAGGAGGGAACAATCAGAGGCAGGCCATGGCGACCGAAGTCTTCTTAGTCCCATTTGTAGGGCCATGGGGCTGAGTCTTATAAGTCCCAGCCTAGGGCTATGGGGGCTGGACTTAACCCAGCTCCCAAACCCCAGTCCCCAAAAGGTTCTAGATTTTTTATTTCTTGGCCTTACCCTTCCTCAAAATAGAGTCCGGGCTTGTTCTAAGACTGTTCCGGACTTCAGCGGTCACCCCAGAGTTATTGGGGGTGACTCGATGGTCTCGATGAGTCTTTGAGCAGACTTTGTTAGCCGGAGAAAGGACCAACGCCAAATAAGGAAGGAGTTTGTGGATGATTTTAGGGGATAAAGTTTCAACTTATTATCCATACCCACAGATTTTATAAGCATCGTTTATTATGCTGTGTAGATCGACTCAATATTATGGACTTCCTGCTTTTAATGTTGTGAATTTCTGATTTTTTTTAAAAAAAATCTCCTTTTTAGTGTTTTAAATTTACACTCTTGGTCTGTGACCGTAATCATAACAATCATCAACTAGTGGTAATTTTAAAAGCTGTATCTCACATTGTTGTGAGAACATTTTTTTCCCCAAAAACAATAAATGTGCCATCTGTTTGTGCTTTGATCCTGTGTTCGTCAGTAAATCTTTGTGTGATTACATTTCATCATACATTAACACCATCCCCTTATGCAGGAATCTTGAATTTTTACTACCTTTCTCTATAGTTATTAATGTTCTGGTATTTCTGATTGCCAAACTTCTTCATGCATTTTTAAAAATGCACAGCAGAACCTTGCTCCACCCCCTTGTGCATGTGGAATATCACGAGCTGACAGCAACATAACAGAACACATTTTTAACAGCATGGATGTTGTAAATCCACATGCAACAGCAGCACCACAAACAGAAAGAATAGCACTCTCAAACTTCAAACAGTGCCTCATTTGGATGCAGCCATAATTGGTCCTCATAAGAAAGTGCCTAAAATTCTGGCAAATGAACAGCACAGTTTCAAAACTTGAAATTCATGAAATCTGACCTTAGGACAAACCATTCTCTTGTCCATTTGGAGAATCTCACTTGCTGGCCTCAGTCTTGGGTCACTTCCAATCAACAGCATGCCCCATCTTTGTCTTTGAAACACAAATAGAAAGCAGTGTGTGTTGAGGCTGCTGCAGATGGCAGAGAGGCTTTCATTTGTCGGTGTTGTCTAGCAAAATGAAGAAAAGGCTTATTGAAATGCACCACGGTAACACCCTTGTCACCCAAAACTCCTCCTACCAGCTCATTCCTGGGACTGAATCGATTCTCTACACACATGAATATCGCAAACAAGGCAAGAGGCGACTCTCTGAATTCCTTCATCCCAGAGTCTAGACCTGTGGATCATTAACAGAGACAAAATCAACTCAGAAGCTGGACTTTAATTCACACTTCCTTCCGTTCTAAGTGGATATATAATCTGCAGCTCTATTGAAAAAATCTGGTTAGAAAATTGGCTATGGCACTAGGCAGATGGCCTGTTTTAGTGTTCACACTGCAACTGCTTCTCATCTTTGGTGATGCAGGTAAGCAAAGTTCTGAAAGGAATCTGATGGAGGGTCAGGATGAACCAATTAGTAACTTCAATCTGTTAAAAAGCAGATGGAGATGTTTATGCAGTTCCAGGAGTTAGCTTAATGCCTGTTTTGAGTAAACTGGTAGAAAACGTCATGAAAGATAAGTTATAAATCACAGAAGAACAGGAGAGGCATAACAGAAGAAAAGTCAACTTTTTTTTTGCAATGATCTCTTATCTGACTGTGCCATTTCTTTATGTATTGATAGAGAAGGCCAGTATGGTAGTGCAGAACTTTTCAGACTGTGTGTTGTGACATTAATATGTTACACAAACTTAACAAGAAATGGCAAAAATCTTGAAAATGTATGTTATCTTACAAATCATATATTTTAAAAATATAGATGTAAGGTGTTTTATGAGATGTGTTGTGTCTCATACATTTTGTTATCACAATTTATTAATGTGGCCATATTTATTTATTTATTATTTGGACTTGTACGCCACTACAGAAAAGGCTCTGCGCCAGGTCGATGTAAGACGGATTGCTTTATCTCTTATGAGGGATTAGTTTAACCCCAAGATTGCCAGTACAGCTGAATGCTATATCACAAAACAATGTCTAAAAAATGTGTCACCAACATGAAATATCTAAAAATTTCTGGCATAGTGTTTTGAGCGTTGGACTACAGCTCTCAGGATTCATAAGAACATAAGAACATAAGAAGAGCCATGCTGAATCGGACCTCAGCCCATCTAGTCCAGCATTCTGTATAACACAGTGGCCCCCAGTTATACACGGGGATCTTGAGCAGAAGGGAGGGCAAAACCCTGACCTGCTCAAGATCCCCACAACCAGTACCCAGGGAAATCCTGCCTACTTCAACCAACTCCGAGGTGGCACTTGAATGTCCTTTTCAGTAACTACCGATACACTTGGTATCCATGAATCTGTCTAATCCTGCCTTGAAGTTGTTCAGGCTGACAGCTGTCACAACCTCCTCTGGAAGTGAGTTCCATAACCCAATGACCCTCTGGGTGAAGAAATATTTCCCTTTATTAGTCCTAATTTTCCTACCTTTGAGCTTCAGGAGTGCCCTCTAGTCCTAGTGTTTTGTGACAAAGAAAATATTTTTTCTTTATTCACCTTTTCTATCCCATGCATGATTTTATACACTTTGATCAAGTCACCTCTTAGACGCCGTCTTTCAAGGCTGAAAAGACCAAGGCGTTGCAACCTGATTTCATAAGGGAGCTGCTCATCCCTTGGATCATTCTTGTTGCCCTTTTCTGTACCTTTTCCAGTTCCGTTATATCCTTCTTAAGGTGCGGAGTCCAGAATTGTACACAGTACTCCAAATGTGGCCTTACCATAGATTTGTAGAGAGGCAATACAACATTTGCCGACCTCTTTTCGATTCCCTTCCTGATCATGCCTAGCATAGAATTTGCTTTTTCACTGCTGCTGCACACTGGGTTGACATCTTCATTGAGCTGTCCACCAAAACCCCAAGATCCCTTTCCTGGTTTGTCTCGAAAGCTTTGACCCCATCAATTGGTAGGTGTATTTGGGGTTCTTTGCCCCAATGTGCATGACTTTACACTTGTTTAGGTTAAAATGCATTTGCCACTTTGTTGCCCATTCACTCAATTTCGAGAGATCTTTCTGGAGCTCTTTACAATCAGTTTCATTTTTAACTACCCTGAACAATTTAGTGTCGTCTGCAAACTTTGCTACTCAGAATTGACTCCTACATCCAGATCATTAATGAATAAATTAAAAAGTAACGGACCCAAAACTGAACCGTTTCGCCGATTAACGGCTTTATCAAGCGGCCAGGTGCTATATAAACAGGCAAAGCCGTTAATCGGCGAAACGGACGGGCCCCCTGCAGCTGAAGCCGTTGCGGCGTGCCCGGCGTTTCTCTGGCACTCGGCACCTTTGTTTGTTGTGGTTCTTTCCCCGCGGAGCCTCCCCAGGACGACGTGCGTGGCTTGGGTTACCAGTCGCAGTGCGCAGTGCGCTTTGCTCCGGGCTGTCGGCCCTGGGAAGCAGGATTACTAGGCATTTGCCTCAGCCGCTTATTGCTGTCGGCTTGGATCACGCCGGAATACTCCGTTTGTTTACTCCACTGCTTTGATCCTTATCCTTTGCGTACTGTGTTTCCCCTTTGAGCTACGCAACCCACCTCAGCTCCTGGAAATCCGCCCGGCAACCACACCGCGCTCCACGGACTGGTATATCCACCTTCATTATTGTTATTGTGAGCGCTGGGGGGCATTATTGTAACTGCCTCCCTACAGTGTGTGCTTTGTGCTGTGTCATTCAATACATATGATATTTTTGCTATCTTTGTTATAGTGTAGTCTATACCTGTGTATTCATACTTACCATTGCGGTAAATTGACTGTTTGTGTATCATCGAGGTCCACAAATACAAAGGAACATGTATTTCATTAGAAAGATATACGGGGCTGCTTGAAAAGTCAATTGCAGATGATGAGAATTCGCTTTCCATTTTTCCTCCACACATGCTCATACGGGACGGCCTCCCCCAAGTGGGTGCAGAAAGTTTTAAAGGCCAAAGTACAATGAAGTAAATACAAGGGCATTTGAATGGGCAAGAATTTCAAAGCCAAGTGCTTTACACAAATACGGGGGCATGAACTGAAAATGATTTTTTTAATGCAAAGGATCATGTTTAATTTTTCCTTTGAGCAATTAAACATACATGAACACAAATTTATTAAAATAAGAATTAGAAGCCTGGACTTCAGAATTAACGTGATATATACTTACGTATACATCAAGAGCAAGATTGGGGGCCAAAATTATACATTTTGATATGACCTGCAGAGAGGGGAAAGCACCGGTACTGCTGCCATTGCCATTTTCCCAGCCAGGCATTGAAAAAGATGACAAGAGGGGGCACAGCAGGGAAAACAGAGAATGGCAGTGTCTCTTTTCAGTTCTCCCAGGACAGACCAAGCTCTACCCTTTTTGCCATTCCAGTTGAAAGGAAAGGAAACAAATGGGGAGAAACCCAACCTATCTTTTGACACACACATTTCTGGTAATACCCTAAAATTCTGGTGTAACCTGATTGGATCTGGCATCACTCCAGTTAAAACAGGTTCTATGTCAAATAAATACTGAATCACAGCTTTGATCATGGCCTTGCCCTAGTAGCCTATATCTTCCACATTTTTATATTATAACGTATTAAAAAGTAAAATCTTTATACCTAAATTTCTCCTTAGGGTACCTCTGTACTGTAGAATTAATGCAGTTTGACACCATGTTAACTACCATGGCTCATTACTACTATGGAATCCTGGGAGTTGTAGTTTGGTGAGGTACTGGCATTCTTTGGCAGAGAAAGATGCAGATTTTGTCAAACTGCAGCTCCAATGATTCCATAGCATTGAGCCATCACAATTAAAGGAGTGTCAAATTGTAGAGTGTACATATGCTCTTTGATGCCAGGCGAAGGAAAAGGGTCCATCGGTTACCAGATTTTCTAAGCTTTAATTGAAATAGTGACCTAAAGGAAAGAGAGTCAAATAAAATCTCATCAGAAGAGCAGATGCTAAAACTTCACATCCTGAACTTCAATGTATATGCCATACTTACTTTTCCCATAATGTTTTCAGCATCCCATCCTTAAAAGATCAATGGCTCCCTTGAGCAAGGAGTTTTTCCAGATGGCTTTAAAGAGGCAGTGGCCCACCCCCTGCTGAAGAAGCCGAGCTTAGACCCTTTGGTTCCTGCCAATTACTACCCCGTTTCAAATCTTCCGTTTCTGGGCAAGGTCATTGAGCGAGCGGTAGTGGGACAGCTGCAGAAATTCTTGGATGACACAGCCGGCTTAGACCCTTTCCGGTCCGGTTTCTGTTCTGGGCATGAGACCGAGATTGTTCTGGTTGCCATCGCAGACCAACTCCGTTGCCAGCTCGACCGAGGCGATCGGCGCTACTAGTACTTCTTGACCTCACTGCAGCGTTTGATACTGTCGATTATGATCTGTTGATACACTGCCTCACCATGTCCAGAGTTCGTGGGCTGGCCCTTAATTGGTTCAGCTCATTTCTCCGGAATCGGGGGTAGCGAGTAGAGTGGATGGTACAAGTCTCTGAGAGGCGCCCCCTTTACTGTTGGGTGCCACAAGGGGCTATCCTTTCCCCTCTTTTATTTGACATTTATGTTCGACCGCTCGCTCAGCTGGTACAGAGTTTTGGACTGGAGTGTTATCAGTACACTGATGACACCCAGCTTCTTCTGCGTCTGAAGACTGGGGTAGTTTCGGTACCCGATAATTTCACCTTATGCCTTGAAACCGTGACTGGATGGCTGCATGCTAGCAGGCTGAGGGTGAACCCGGCAAAGACAGAGATCCTGTGGCCTGGACGCCCTGAGGGAATGGAGCACCCGCTGCCTACCCTCGAACCTCTTGCTCCATCAACCACCATGAAAAGCCTAGGTGTCATTTTGGACCCCTTGCTATTGATGGAGGCCCAGGTCTCCACCATCAGTAAACAGGCGTTTTTCCAACTGGTGCCCTATCTTTCCGGGGAGGCCTTGGCCACAGTGGTCATCTCGAGACTGGACTACTGTAACACTCTTTAAGTTGGTCTTCCTTAGTCAGTGACCCGGAAACTCCATATGGTTCAAAATGCAGCTTGCCAGGCTTCTTATAGGAACTCCTGTGGGATGTCATATAACACCTATCCTGTGTCAGCTGCATTGGCTACCAATCGAATTCCAGATCTCCTACAAGGTATTGGTTCTAACCTTTAAGGCCATGTACAGCCAGGGGCCGGCATACCTTGGACCGTCTCTCTCCCTATCAACCCCAGTGGTCACCTCGATCTTCTCAAGAGAATCTCCTATATATACTGAGCCCTAGAGAAATTTGCCTGGGGGTCACTAGGCAGAGAGCTTTCCCAAAAATGTGGCACTCTCTGCCACCCGACATCCGAGCCATGCACGAACTGAGTTGTTTTACTGTCGCACTGAAGACTTGGCTCTTTGACAGAGCATTTGATTAGTGGTTTTAATGATAATTTAAGTGTTTCATTGATTTATTCTGTAAGTCGCCCAAAGCACCATTGGTGGAGGGCGACTAAGCAAGTAATAAATTGATTGATTGATTGATTGATTGAAAAGAGCAGAGAGCACAGTACTAGTTGCAAATGGAGCAGCAATGGTAACTTGTCTGCAAGTTAGTTTCTAGGATGGTGGTAATAGTATCAGCAGTAACTTGTTGGGTGTTTGATGTAACAAGTAAGCATTTCCCTTTTTAAAAAAGTAACATTCTAGTTCTTCATAGAAGTAAAAGGAGAGCTTATTGGCCAAACTGTGGGCACTGGAATGCATGCAGCCCTTGGCCTGAGCCCTCTAAAAGCACAGATCTCAATGAATCCACCCTTTGGAAACTCTTTCCTGCCTTGGCAGATACAGTTGGCTCTTCGACATCTGAGCCTGAAGAGAAGAGTTATCTGAAAGCAGACACACCACATGAGTTTTCCTTTGAAAGCAGGTCCCTGTCCAGGTTGGTGGTGCCCTCCGTGTCAAAGACCAATGAATAGGAAGGCGAGGAAATTTTGCCCTCATGATGGCACCAATGCATCTTGGTACCGCAATTATGATTAAAGGTAAAGGTTTCCCCTTGACATTAAGGCTCGTGTCCAACTCCAGGGGATGGTGCTCATCTCCATTTCTAAGAATCAGCGGTGTCCATAGACGCCTCCAAGGTCATGTGGCTGGCAAGACTGCATGGAGTGCTGTTACCTTCCCACCTGAATGGTACCTATTGATCTACTCACATTTGCATACTTTCAAACTGCTAGGTTGACAGAAGCTAGGGGAACTCAGCAGGAACTCACCCCACTCCCCGGATTCGGACCACCGACCTTTCGATCAGCAAGTTCAGAAGCTTGATGGTTTAACCCTCTGTACCACCAGAGGGCTCCGTAATTAAGATTAGGAATCACAATATCATCAGGCTGGAGGGGTTTCAAAGGGTCAGCTAGTCTAACCCTCACCAATGGGAAAAACAGGCTTACATATAAGAAAGCATACTTTTGCCCAAATTGGGGGGGGGGGGTACCGAAGTAGTAAAATGTGCCTTGGACAAAAATCACTTCAAAGTCCAAAAGCCTGAGAACTTCAACACCTCTCTGTGTGCAGTAATATAAGGCATCGTGAAATACAAGCAATCAAAATTGATATCTGTCATCCAAAACACTCATAATAATGTCTGGAAATGTATATTTAATTAAATACATAATATCTGGATTTTCTTCTTTTAAAAAAATATCATTTCAGAATCTGAAACTATCAAGGCAAGTGAAGGATGCACTGACTTCCAGTCTGCAAGTTTCCTGAGGGGTACAAATCTCAAAGTGCAGTTTCTTCTATTCTCGTCTTTAAACCCAAGATGTGGGCAACTGCTCTCAGTAAGCGAGGCTATCCAGAATTCTAGCTTCAACACGAGTTTGGGAACCAAAATAATCATCCACGGTTTCAGGTACAGTCACACAAAAGTAGACAATATTCTCCTGAACAAACCTACAGGGCCAAAAGAAGGAGGACATTGGTGACAACTGAAATTAATGGGTTTGGCATATTTTAATCAAAATATGGAGCCAAAATATGCTCGCCAGTCTTTCTATCACCACATTTTTATGTATTATTTATTTCAGGATTAACATTTGCAACAGCTCACAACATATTTATTTATTTATTATTCAAATTTGTCTGCCGCCACTCCCTAGGGGCTCGGAGCGGCTCACAAGACAAAAACAAGCACAATAAAAACAATTTAAAACAGCACTAACAAAATTCAAATGCCTGCCAGTACAGGTATGTCTTACACGCCCTGTGGAAAAATGATAAATCCTACAAGGCACGAACTTCTGCTGGCAGGGCGTTCCAGAGAAATGGCACCACAACCACAAAAGCCCTGCGTCCGGTCACTGTCAAGCGAAAGGTCTTAAAACTGGAGACTTCCAATAGCTCTTGGTCCTCTGAACGGAGTGATCTCTGGGGTTGGTAGGGGTAAGACGGTCCCTCAGATACACAAGCCCTGGACCATATAACGCCTTGAAGGTAAGCACCATCACCTTGAAAGTAATCCGGTGCTCAATCGGCAACCAGTGTAGCTGCTGCAAGACTGGGGCCCCAGCATGAAGCCGAGCAACAGCATTCTGTACCAACTTGAGCTTCCGGACCAATGACAAAGGTAGGCCAATGTAAAGGGCATTACAGTAGTTCAATCTTGAGATGAGCGTGGCTTGGATCACCGAAGCTAAGTCGTCCCTAGACAGATAGGGGGCCAGCCGTCTAGCCTGCCGCAGATGAAAAAAGGCAGTTCGGCTAATGGCGGACACCTGGGTCTCCATCGTCGGCAGAGGGTTCAAAAGGACCCCAAGACTCTTTACCAATGATGATGGGCATAATGCCTCACCATCCAGGGTAGGCAACTGGACATTCTCACTGCCCGGTCAACCCAGCCATAGAATCTCCTTTTTTGCTGGATATCAAAATCATACTATAAAACATAATATAGCCCATATATTATTGCAATAATAATAATAATAAATTTATTACCTGCCTCTCCCTGCGGTTTGAGGCAGGATACAACATAATTAAAGCAAGAGATAAAACATTATTAAAAGGCATATAACAAGATGTAAAAAAAATATCTAAGTTAAAACCACTGCTAAAATGCAGATTAAAACTCACAACTTAAAATGAAACAAAATCTTTAGGATATTCCTCAAAGCCGATCCATGACTGGGGGTGCATGCAAGTATTTCCGCAGGCAGAGAATTTTGGGTAGCCCTGCCTCTCCTTTCTCAGCTGCTGTCTTTGCGCTCCTACACCACTGATTTTTATTAGCAGTCTAACTACACTGGCAGTATGGATATGCCAGCACAGAACCCCTGAAAACAAGATGTGTTTAAATTGTAGTAGTAGTAGTATCTACTGTCATCCAGCCAGTGTGAATTGATTATGGATGTAAAGCTTTCTGTTTTTCATCCTCATAGGTGAGATCAACTAACTCCTTTAGTACACAGTCTACTGTGCAAGAATGGAAGTTTTCTCAGAAATTCCCACTATCTGAACTCCAGAAAGCCCTTGGGGGAGTATTTTTTGTAGAAATCCACTTGGGTTTTCCCTTTGGAAAATGCAGAGGTGAATCCAGGAGTGCTCTCAGTTGGGATGAAGGAAGAATGATCTCTCAATTCCTAAACTGGACCATAGTGAAATTATCAATGTTTCAAGATATTTGCTTGAAGGATATTTTGCATTATTTGATATTTTTTCATTTAGAGGGAAATAGTATAATTATACGTGGGTTAGATAAAGATGTATCACATCTGTATGCAGATGGTCTTCAACTCTATCACTCCTTCCCACCTGCTACTAAGGAGGCTGTCCAGGTCCTGAATTGGTACTTGGCAGCTGTGATGGTCTGGATGAGAGCAAACAAATTGAAACTGAATCCAGACAAGACAGAGGTCCTCCTGGTCAGTCAAAAACCCAAATAGGGCATAGGGTTACAGCCTGTGCTGGACGGGGTTAAATTCCCCCTGAAGACACAGGTTTGCAGCTTGGGAGTGATCCTGGACTCATCGCTGAGCCTGGAACCCCAGGTCTCAGCGGTGGCCAGGGGAGATTTTGCACAATTAAAACTTGTGTGTCAGCTGTGCCTGTATCTTGGGAAGTCTTCTTTTTAAGAACTAACCAATCAGGAACAAGCATATGTAGATGGGACCTAAGGTTTTAAGAGTGTAGAATCACCTGACTCTTGCATTTTGTAAAAATATTCATTTTTCAGAGCCAACGATTTGAATGTTGTACTAAGATTTTGAAAAACTAGATTTGAATTTTGCATTGAATGACCTTGAGCAGGTCACAATTTCTCAGACTCAAGAGAAAGCCCTCATAAATTTCCTTTGAATAAATCTTGCCACCCCCTCCCCCCCAATGATTGGGTCACCATAAGCCAGAGAGACTTAAAGACACATAACAGCAACACCTGTTTCCTGCAAGTCTGGCACTTTTATTTTACTTTCTTCCTTTCGATTCTCTACACCCCCCCGGTAGAATAGGTTTGAGTATGGATGTGACTCATAAGTATAGGAAATGTACAGTACATTGAACTGTCATAAAAGACAACTTAAAACATTTAAGTTCTGATGTTATTTTCATATCTCATGGTTAATACATTTTGAGCGAGCTGATTTGCCATATGTCAAACCTTGTGGACATGGTCTCACTCTAGGGAAGAGGCAACCACATGTATTTTCTGTTCCTCCTTGTCTTCCTTCAGGGCACTAGGCACAAAGCCTTCCTGGATAAATGGGCTAATTGAGGCCTTGCTACAGGCAAACCAAGCCAATATTATTGCTGTTGATTGGGTCCAAGGAGCAACAGCAGCCTATCCAACTGCAGTAGAGAATGTCATGAAGCTGGGGCTGGAAATATCCACTTTCATCCGAAGATTGCTGGTAGGTGTACATATTTTATCGCATTGCTTGTGTGTAGTTGTACCTTCGGTTCCTGTGATGTATATTTTTGTTTGTATTTTTGCGAGCCTCAGGTGTAGTCGTATATATATATTGTCTGTGCATAGAAACCCGAATAATAAATAAATAAATAAATAAATATATAGAATGAATGAATTTTATTGTAAACCGCAGACGAGGAATACAAAGCATTAAAGCATTAAAATCATTCATATGTATATATACACACAGAGACACATTAAGAGCAGTGATTCAAAACATTACTGTCCTGTTACAGTTTTACTGGGGGGGGTTGGAATTGGTTTTAATGCTGTTTTAATGTTGTTATGTGTTTTTATTGGTATTTTATTGTTGTAAACCGCTCTGAGCTTCGGAGTGAGCAGTCTACCAAGCTGAAATAAATAATAATAATAATAACAATAGCAGAAAGTCCCCAACGTGGGGTTGTCTGGATCAGTTCTTATAAAATCTGGATAATATGGCAGCATAGAAGGAGCCTGATACTATAATCCAGTATGAAGGTGGATTGAAACAAGCCAGTTTTGTTGTGCAGTGCTTACACAAACATCCCAGAAAGTAGTATGAGGCAGGCACAGTGTCTACTGATTTCAGATTGTAACCGAAACCAAGAATCTCAGGTCCCATCTACTCTGCCGTTATAATGCAGATTGAACTGGATTATAAGGCAGCGTAGTTCAATCTGCATTATATAACTCCTCTTCTACACTGCCATATAATCCATATTATCAAATCAGACAGAGAGAGACTTAGAAAAAGACCCGCTGAAGTTGCTTGAACTATTCTCCCCCACCCCCTTCATATTTCCTTTAAATCTTTAGGCCACGGGAGTGCCAGAGACCTCCATCCACCTTATTGGGGTGAGCCTTGGTGCCCATGTTGCAGGCCTGGTGGGTCATTTCTATGATGGGATGTTGGGAAGAATTACTGGTAAGGAAAAAATACAAGAAAATCAAAGTGCTGAGAGTTTATCAGACTCCTGTCCTTCTATACATCAAAAACACTAACCTTCCATTATGCCTGGTGTGAGAGATAATTTTTAAAAATTAAAATGTACACCAGTATCATTGTCTGCCTTACTACCAAATCACAGTAGGTTGGCTAAGAAAAAAATACTGTTCGTGCTGTTGTATAAAATTGATATCAAACACAGATTTAGGGGGCTCTGCCTAGAAGAAGCGAGGGCCCAGAGAATCCAGTAAAGAGCTAGAAGCACCCAATCACTCTTCCCCAAAATGAATCTCACCAAAGTTGAAGGAGATGCCACTGAGTTTTATTCGTCCCAGCTGAGAAGGATGAAAGCCGTGATCCCTGATGTCCGCAAGGCTGACATAAGGTTACATAGGAATACATGCCATTTTAAAGGTACACAGAGCTGTCAAAAGATAGGGGAAATCCATATGCTCAGCACTGAAGAGGGGTCTTGTCCTTGGAAGAAGAAGGAAACTATCTATTCCAAGCTGCCATGGGCTTGATGACTCTGGCCTGTCTTCATGTAGTCCCTAGGAATGATCACATAGCAGACCCATGGGTCGCAGCCTCCTCAATACCTGGAAAGCAGTGGCAAGGACAATGAGAAGCAGGAACTGGCACAATTTGACAATCAGCTGTTTCCTTTAAAAATATTACTTTAAAAAAGAAAGGTTATTCCCGGGGAGGAGAAGGCCAAATGAAAAATCCGAAATAGCAGAAAGGTGAGGAATTAGTATAGGAAAAATATGCCACCAAAATGGAGTTGATCTGTTAACTTGTGGATACGGGGACCAGGGGGTTTTTGTATCTGCGGTTTAAAGAAACGCAGCCCCAGCCTCCCTGGAACACCACAGAGGCATTCTGGGCAGGCCAGAGGAGCTCCGCGGCCTGGGGAAAGGTTAGATTCATGATTCATATTAGTTCAGGCAGTAAATGACACAATGCAATACTAGGGAGAGCGGGAATGTTACAATTTAAGTACTTTTTATTGGGGGGATTTGTTACAATGTTAGGTTGGGGAAGAGAGAAGAGAAATAAATGTATTCTAGTTGAGCTGCCACTGTAGCCACATCCTCCAACTTTGCTGGCCCAAACAGGACATCCAGGAACTGCGGAACTCCCTGCTGCAGGTCAAATCAGTTTGAATACAGGGGGCTCTCTGATGGTCGACCTCAAAATCACCATGCCATGTACATGTTCTCTTGTGTGAAGCTTCACAAGACAGGTTTATTATGGGTTTCAAGTGCCTCAGAATAAGGGCAGATATGAACCTTTCTATCCTATTGAACCTTCAGACTGAACAGAAGGAGAAACAGACAGACTATAGCAAGGAAGACAGCTTGCATAAGCCACACTGGTTCCAGAGTTGTGATTCATTTGGGTTGTAACATTGCAAGGATTTGTGGCAAGACATTTCACTTCAGTAATTTGAAGTGCATCTCAAACCTATTTCCCCTGGAGAAAGACTTTAAATATGTCTGAGTAGCCAGCATGGTGTAGCCAGCATGGTGTAGTAGTTTGAACATTAGACCATTACTCCGGAGACCAGTTTCAAATCCCTACATAGCCATGAAACCCAGTGGGTGACCTTTGGCAAGTCACAGTCTTTCGGCCTCCAAGAAAGACAATGCCAAATCTCTTCTGAACTACCTTAACCTTGCCAAGAAAATTCCGAGACAGGATCGCCTTAGGATCACCAGAGATCAGAATGGCTTGAAGACATACAACAACAACATATATAAACCCAATTTTCCTAGCTTCCAACAGACCTCACAACCTCTGAGGATGCCTGCCATAGATGCAGGCAAAACGTCAGGAGAGAATGCTTCTGGAACATGGCCATACAGCCCGAAAAACTTACAGCAACCCAATCTGGGATCAGATCCTGGGATATAGGGCAGTGTAGAAGGGGCCAAAGAAGAATAAAATGTGTGACACCCTTTTGCTCATAATTCTCCAGCTTTTTCTTGGTGTGCCTTGTTTCTAAAACAAATGTCTAATCTTGCAAAATATTGCAAGGAGAAATACTGCTGTACTTTTTTGACATTATTTTTCACCATATTCCAGGCCTGGATCCTGCCGGGCCCAAATTTACCCGAGCCAGCCAAGAAGAGCGCCTGGATCCTGGGGATGCTTCATTTGTGGAAGCTATTCACACGGATGCAGACAGTAAGCTGTGTGTGTGTGTGTGTGTGTGTACACCGCGATGTGCTCTGCTAAACCTTTACTTGCCCTCCCCTTTGTGCAGGAAGACCTTGCTGGTTTTCTACCGACAGCATGGCATGGTATGTCATCCCCCTCTTGGTTTGACATACAGGAAGTCTTTACTTGCAAATACAGGGCATCATTTTGTCATTTTTCTTTCCCCAATCTAGCTCTGCCATATACTTGCCTGTTTCTGGTGTTGTTCTTGATGTTTGCTTTCAAGTCATTCCTGATTTATGGCAATCCCATGACAATTCTCTCATGGGTTTGGGGTTGTTTTTTTTTTTTGCCAAGTTTTGTTCAGAGGAAGTTTGCCATTGCCTTCCTTTGAGGCAGAGAGAGGCTGGATCTACACTGCAGATTATCTATTTTGAACTTGATTATATGGCAGCTCAAAGCAGATAATATTGATTATTTCCTTTGTTAATCTGGATTATATACAGTGTAGATCCAGCCAGAGTGTGACTTGCCAAGGCCACAGTGAGTTTCCGTGACAGAGTGGGAGATTGAACTCTGGTCTTCTGGAATTCTAGTCCAGCAGTCATTCCAGTCCACACCGTTGGGCCTCTTGCGCAATCCCTAACCTCAAGAAGCTCATAATATGAAATAGGCAAAAGGATTCAGGCAAAGGCAGTGCAGTTTGATTATTGTTTGGGGCCCTTTCTACACTACTATATAAAAAAACAGATTATCTGCTTTGAACTAGATTGTATGGCAGTGTAGACTCAGATAATCCAGTTCAAAGCAGATAATGTGGATTATCTGATTTGATAATCTGGATTATATGGCAGTGTAGATGGGGCCCAAGAGGTCTATGTGTTGAGAAAGGATTTGAAGGAAGTGGATTTCTAACAATGATCTCTTTTAGATTTTGGAATCCGGATACCTGTGGGACACATTGATTACTATGTCAATGGGGGCAAAGATCAGCCAGGATGTTCCGGTTTCATCTCATCTGGTGAGAATGGTTCAGGATTATTATCAGAAGGTGCTTTTCACTGTCATTTGCTGCTTGCACCCATTGCTTTCCAGTTTTGAAGTACAGGGTTAAAATGTAGTAGTGTCCAGGCCCGGATTAATCCGTTTTGGCGCCCTAGGCCATACTTTGGAATTACACCCCCAAACCAACCTCTAAGGCACCCCCACCTCCTCCTCGTAGCACCGTGCACCCCCTTGAGTCAAGGAAGGAGGGCGCAAGGAGGAGGAGGCGGAGGAAAGCCCCGCCCTCTGGGGCGCTTCCCTCCCTCCTCCTCCTCGCAGCGCACCCCGGGGCAGGGCTTCCCTCCGCCCTTCTTCCTTGACTCAAGGAAGAAGGGCGCGTAGAGGAGGAAGAAAGGGAAGTCCCTGGGCCCTCGCGGCACAGCGTGCCCTCCTTGACTCAAGGAAGGAGGGCGCAAGGAGGAGGAGGAGGGAAGCCCCCGGGGCAGCTGCCAGGCATGCGCAGCAGGAGGGCGCGAGCACCTCTGCCTCCTCCGCCATGTTCCTGCGTGCCGCGCATGCCCGGCAGCGGCCCCGGGGGCTTCCCTCCGCCTACTCCTCCTCGCACCCTCCTTCCTTGACAAGGGGACGGGGGCGATGGTGAGGTGGGGGAGCCATTCCCTCCTCCCCGCCCTTCGCAGAGCTCTCCCCCGCCCTCCCCCGAGAGAGAGTCATTGCGTTGCGGTTTTGTTTCAACATTTTTGGGGGGTCCATGTGAATTGCACCCCCCTTGGCTTGCACCCCTAGGCCATGGCCTAGGGTGGCCCGGGCATGGTAGTGCCATGGCCTCCTAAAAAAAAAAGTCTTTTCCTCTCCACTTTTTGCCTTATCACAACAAATGTTCACTAGGTCCTTTGCTTATAAGTGCTATAAAAGGTTCATAAATCTACACTGGCAGCCATATTATCAAAGCAGATAATCCATATTATCTGCTTTGAAGTGTCAAATCCAGTTCAAACAGATAATCTAGACTTTATATGGCAGTGTAGAAGGGCCCTAGGATTTTTATGCTTTTAAACTGATTTAACTATGATTTAAAAATATTATTGCCGTTTAAGTATTGTTTTAATTTTTGAAAAATTATGTTTTTGTTTAATCATTCTTAGATTATTGTAAAATAATTTAAATTCCATATTGGTAAAAAAAAAGATTAAGATATGAATTCAATTATAATCAAATAATAAAACTGCTTTTCAACCAGGCGCCATTCATTCCTATATCTAGCCCCTTACATTTCTTTTGTTTCATTTCATTCCATTTCAATTTATTATTTCATGAGTCGCTCTCCACCGAAGTGCTCCGAGCGACTTACAATAGCAGTACAACATACATATATATCATCACATAATTACAAGTTAAAAACTTTAATGAAGAACCAAGTTTTAAGAGCCTGGTTGAATGACCGCAAATCAGGCATGGAGTTTGGCCCATCATTTTTTAAATATAAAGTTTTAACATTCAGAAAGTGATGTCTGATGTTTACATAGATTAGACATTGGCCCTTTCTACACTGCCAAATAAAATACAGATTATCTGCTTTGAACTGGATTGTATGGCAGTGTAGACTCATATATTCCATTTGAAAGCAGATAATGTGAATTCTCTGCTTTGATAATCTGCATTATATGCCAGTGTAGAAGGGGCCATTGTTTCTGTCTGAAAACTAGGCCCCTAGGAATACTCTGTATAGTCTTTCACAACTTTGCATGTTTATTTTGTTACTCCAAAGTAACACTTCTATGTGCTTTCAAGATGGCGGCGGCTGTTGAGCTCCCTATGGGTGAGCTCCGGTCTTGCCTGCCTGATCTTGATGCCTCAACCGCTGCCTGGACCTACCAACACCGCGGATCAATCCCTGGAGTGTCTGTGTTCGATCCCAGACCACACGAAGTGGTCTTAGGTGATCCGCAGACCCCGAATGGGCTGATTTGGCTCGGTAAACTGACATCCCTACGCCAGAGCCTCAGTAGAGGATCCACCCTGCCGTTCGGAAGAGGGCCCACCGAGGAGGACATGGAGGAAGAACACCCAAACCGATGGGTCATCCGCCCGGTGACGGCCGCCTCGGCCTACATACTGAGGACCTATGGCAAGAGGTGCCCACCTGGACCGGGACTGGTTCCCAGGGAAGGGCCTAACTCGACCGAGACTGAGACTGAGACGGAGCTGCACCCAGCAGAGGCCCTAGAGAGCTGGAGAGCTGGAGGCCCCTCGTCACCAGGCTCCGGGGGTAATTGCGGGATGTCTGCCAGCCGTCCCGACCCCCGCTGATTGATGAGTTGCTGGGTGAATACCGGAACCTGATAGACCGCTTTGAGGAGTTTGGTGAGCTTTTGCGGAGCTCGGGCATTCTCGCAGCTCGGGACCCAGTGCTGGAGCCGGGTCCCGTGGCCGTGGACGGTTCCCGCTGCGTTTCCCCTGAGGCCCAGGACCTCGACTGGGATAGGTCCTGGGACTTCCCGGTGGGGGACCTGGAGCCGACTCTGGAGTGCCTGGAGCCTGGGCTGGACCTTGAGCCGACACCAGTGGGAAATCCGACGGAGATCCCGAGCGGGGAGGCTGCTGTGGGACAGTCTACGGCCGAGGGGCTCGAGGAGACCATCGAACCGCTGCCTGTCCACCTACCTCAAGTTGATGGCCTGGATGCACGCGCGAGTCGGCTGCCAAAGATGGCGGCCGACCTTGGAAATGCTGAACCACACTGGGCTTCTTCTTCCCAGGAGGAGAAGAAAGTCGGAAGTGACCTGTCCCGGAAGTCCCCGCCCTTGGAGGACCAAAAAGCCGGAAACATATCTCCCCGGAGGTTCCCGCCTCCAGAAGAGCGAGGGGCCGGATGCGGTCGTCGGCGGAAGCCCCATGGCCGCGGAGGAATGCAGGGGCGGCACCGTGGAGCGGGGAGACGCCGCCGCACGTCAGCCGGTGCCTTGGCGGAGCGCTGGAGGAGGCCGGCGCCTTGCCCGGCGGTGGGGCCCTGGCCGTCAGTTGCCCCCGGCCGGTCACCTGGTCGGAAGGGGTCCTGGAGTTGTCGGGTCTGGGGCTCGGATGGGCTACCAGGCCAAGGTGCCCTGGGGTCTGAGCTGTCGTTGGGAGCCCCTCGGCTCGCCCTGGGCCCAGAAGAAGAGGAAGACTGGCGGGCGGGAGTCCTCTCTGTGGGGTGCTGAGTGGTGGGAGAGCTGCCTCCCCACCCCCATTCCAGACGAGCAGCCGGGGTTTCCTCCTGGGAACTCCCAAGCTGCCTGCTTCTGATTGCTGGTCGCTCCAGCCTGGTGTAACCTAGGAAGTGGCCATCCGCCTGGAGACCTGAGGGGCCCACTGTACTGTCCTCCCTCCCCTCACCCCCCTCCCCACTCCCCCTGTTTTATGTTGTTATTTTGTATTGTGTTTTCTAATGCTGTAAGTCGCCCCGAGCCTTGGGATGGGGCGACCAACAAATATAAATAAATAAATAAATAAATAAATAAAGAATCACTGTCCAGAAGGAGAAATGCAACTCTACCTGCTGAACTGACAGCCATCAGGAGCTGCCAGCTGGCCTTGATCTTCTATGCCAGGGGTGCCCACACTTTTTCAGCATGCGAGCTAATTATAAAACAACCAAGTCAAAATGATCTACCTACCCACTACTCAGAGAACCATAAAAACAAAATATTTGGAAATTTATTTCCATGAAAGCCATATAATATATTTTAAGACTGAATTCAACTAAATGTGAGTATAATAAGCCCCTGAGTTTATTCATAATAATAATAATAATATTCATTCAGCCTCTGCTACTACTACTACTAATAATAATAATAGTAACAACAATAGGTTCCTAGAGTAGAATGAGACCTCCAAGGGCCATCCAGTCCAACCTCCTTCTGCCATAAGGGAAAAACACAATGAAAGCATTCCTCACAGATGGCCATTCAGCCTCTGATAATAATAATAACAATAACAACAACAATGGGTTCCTAGAATAGGGCCATCCAGTCCAACCTCCTTCTGTACTTGGGCGGTGTCGGGAGCCTGCGGGGCAGGACTAAGCCTTCCTCCCACCCTGCCTGCCATCTACCAGGACGCACTACGAGATCTACCAGTAGATCGCGATCTACCTAATGGGCACCCCTGTTCTATGCTTTTTTCTCCTCTTTTGCAGGCTACCGCTACCTCATCTGTGACCATATGAGAGCCGTGGAACTCTATATAAGTGCTCTGGAGGGCTCCTGCCCCATGATGGCTTTCCCTTGCTCTAGTTATCAGAATTTCTTAGCTGGTGGCTGCTTGGATTGCTTTAATCCTTTCCTCCTGTCCTGTCCCACAATAGGTATGTAGCTTTCTGCTTTCAAATTTACATGTCAGGAACCAAGCATCTAAAATCTAGTTGGGAATATTTATTTATTTATTTATTTATTTATTTATTTATTCAGGTTTCTATGCCGCCGACTCCCGGAGGCTCGCGGCGGCTCACAGAGCCAAAGGCACAGTAAAACAAAACAATAACAACAATAAAAACAATAAAAACAGTTAAAATAGCAATGGTAGCAGGAACAACAACACAGTTCAGCAATAGCATACTTAAAGATACACGGGCCTACTCGCCAAAGGCCTGCTTGAACAGATGGGTTTTGCATGCCCGTCTAAACGGGAGCAGGTCCTCAAGGCCCTGGTTTCGGCCGGGAGGGCGTTCCACAGCGTGGGAGCTATGACAGAGAACGCCTCCGGCGAGTGGATGTTAGGGCGTGCCAACTTTGTCGATGGTATCTCCAGGAAGTTAGCATCCTCGGACCGTAGTGATCTCGAAGGGCAATATGGAGTGAGATGGTCCCTCAGGTACGCTGGCCCCAGGCCGTGCAAGGCCTTAAAGGTAAGAACCAACACTTTGAAGGCGATCCGGTGCTCAATAGATAGCCAGTGCAGATCCTGCAAAACAGGTGTTATGTGGCGCCAGCTGGCGTGCCAGACAGGAGCCGGGCGGCAGTGTTCTGCACTAGCCTGAGCTTCCGGGTCACCGACAGAGGAAGGCCAACGAGAGCGCGTTGCAGGAATCCCGCCTTGAGATGACTGTGGCTTGGATCACCGTGGCCAGATCGTTCCGGGAGAGATAGGGGGCCAGCCTCCTTGCCTGTCGCAGATGACAAAAAGCGATCTTGCTGACCGCAGAGACCTGGGCCTCCATGGTCAGCTGGGAGTCCAAATGGACCCCCAGGCTCTTTACGGAAGGCGATGGGCATAACACCGCACCGTCTAGGCTCGGAAGCTGGACATTAACATCACCCGGGCGACCCAGCCACAAGATCTCCGTCTTCGCCAGATTCACCCTCAACCTACTGGCTCGCAGCCATCCAGTAACGGCTTTGAGGCAGTGTTGGAAATTATCGGGGACAGAACCCCGATAATGGTGCAACATTCCTAGGGAAAGATTCACAGGCTGAAAAGTGAAATCAGAGGGTGCATCTACAGCAGGCGTTCTCAAACTGCAACTCTCCAGCTTTCTGGGCCTCCAATTCCCAGAATTCCTGAGCTGGAGGGACACAGTTTGAGGATGCCTGATTTACAATGTAGAAGTGATGCAATTTGAGACCTCTTTAGCTGCCATAGCCCAATGTTGTGGAATCATGGGAGTCATAATTTTACAAGGCCCTTATTCTTCCTGCCCAAGAGTGTTGATGCCTCCGCAAACTACAAATCTTAGGATTCCCTAGCATTGAGCCATGACACTTAAAGAGATGTCAAAATATATTAATGATACTATGTAGATGCACCTTAGGTCTTCTTGTAACTCTTAAGAATCAGATTGCAAGCTTTGCCTAAATAGTAAATAGATTGAAATGCCAACTTCCAGATCTGTAAAATATTAAAATATCATAATTGTGATGCAGCGGCAAAAAAAGCCAATGGGATTTTGGCCTGCTTCAATAGGAGTACAGTGTCTAGGTCCCTCTATTCTGCCTTGGTTAGACCACACCTGGAATATTGTGTCCAATTCTGGGCATCACAATATTGACAAGTTGGAATGTGTCCAGAGGAGGGCAACTAAAATTATTTATTTATTTATTTATTTATTCGATTTTGTATTCCGCTCCTCCCCACAGGCTCGGGGCGGATAACAATAATATATATGGGCTTCATGTCACAGACATGCAGCCCTACTATAAAAGCATAATAAAACATTAAAACACAATACATCACATCACAATACATCACATCACATCATGATCAAGGGTCTGGAGAACAAGCCCTATGAGGAGCGGCTTAAAGAGCTGGGCATGTTTACCCTGCAGAAGAAAAGATTGAGGGGAGTTTTGGGGTCAGATGTCATCTGTATGCAGATGATGTTCAGTTCTATCATTCCTTTCCACCTGTTACTAAGGAGGCTGTGGAGGTCTTGAACCGGTGCTTGGCTGCTGTGTCGGCCTGGATGAGGGCGAACAGATTGAAACTTAATCCAGACAAAACAGAGGTACTCCTGGTCAGTCAAAAGGCTGAACAGGGGATAGGGTTACAGCCTATGTTAGACGGGGTTACACTCCCCCTGAAGACACAGGTTCGCAGTCTGGGAGTGATCCTGGACACATCGCTGAGCCTGGAACCCCAGGTCTTGGCCGTAGCCAGGAGAACTTTTGCACATTTAAAACTTGTGCACCAGCTGCACCTGTTCCTTCGGAAATCCAACCTGGCCACGGTGGTCCATGCTCTGGTTACATCCCGAATGGATTACTGCAATGCTCTCTATGTGGGGCTGCCTTTGAAAACCTCTCAGAAGCTTCAACTAGTCCAACAGTCAGCAGCCATGTTGTTAACCGGAGCGGTGTAAAGAGAGCGTATTACTCCTCTGTTGCGCCAGCTCCACTGGCTGCCGATCGGCTTCCGAGCACAATTCAAAGTGCTGGTTTTAACCTTTAAAGCCCTGAACGGTTCTGGCCCAGGTTACCTGTCCGAACGTATCTCCTATTATGAATCATCACAAAGCTTAAGATCATCAGGAGAGGCCCTGCTCTCGATCCTGCCACTATCGCAAACTCGGTTGGTGGGGACGGGAGACAGGGCCTTTTCGGCAGTGGCCTCCCATTTGTGGAACTCCCTCCCTAAGGACATCAGGTTGGCCACCTCCCTCCTGTCCTTTAGAAGACAACTGAGGACCTGGCTCTGGAACGAAGCATTTGACTAGAGGGGAATGGCAATATGAAACAGAAACCGAGCCGTTGGGGGGGGGGGGGCACAGACAAATGCGAAATAATAAATAAACTTTTTTGGACATTGCGACACTGGATTCTCCTGGCTTGGCTTTGGCGTACTGGCATGTTTATTTATTGTTAATGAATTGTTGAATCGGTATAATGTTTCTAAATGGATTTTATAGTTTTAATTTTGATTTTATTGGTATATATATGTGTGTGTGTGTGTGTGTGGATAGCATCTTCGGATGCTTATTTAAGGCTGCCCTGAGTCCCCTTGTGGAGAGAAGAGCGGGATAGAAATATATAAATAAATAAATAAATAAATAAATAAATAAATGATAGCCATGTATAAATATGTGAGGGGAAGTCATAGGGAGGGGGGAGCAAGCTTGTTTTCTGCTGCCCTGGAGAGTAGGATGCAGAACAATGGCTTCAAACTACAAGAAAGGAGATTCTATCTGAACATTTGTAACGACTCTCCAACACACGGTAGGGATCACACGCAGAGTTCTCTTTTGGTCCAACACGATTTTATTGAAGGTACGACACCCGTGAAGCTAAAGCACCGGCCCGCCACCCAAACACACTATTTATACCCCTGTGGCCCCTCCCCTACCCATGCAATGTCCAAGCAGGGTTTCATCATGCTCCCATGAATCAGCAATCCCAGCAGTCCTTTGAGGCATGACCCCGGGGGTCACAGGATCAGTGTCACCAGTCCGATTGTCCAATGTCCAAGCCTGGAGGAGTTACCTCACTCCCTTCCCAGGCACCTGGAAGTTAGCTCACTCCCAGTCTGACTCAGCAGTCTCCTGAATGTAGGACAAAGGTCGCTCCAGTAACTAAGGCAAAGGTCGGTGTTGCCTCATGCCAGGTTGGGAGCCTGACCTTCACCAAAGCTGAGGGTTCCCAATCCTGACATAACGGTCTCCTCCACCTCGTCCTCCCCCTGAAGAAACAAAACACCATTCAATCCCTTGGAGGGAACGGATTCACATACTTCTTTAAAAAACTACAATGGAAAGTGGGGTGTACTTTCCCTAAACTCTTGGGCAACAGGAGAGTATAAGATACCTTATTCACCACCTTCTCAATCTTAAAAGGTCCTATATATTTCGGCCCTAATTTCTTTGATCTAAACCCCAGCTTTAAATTTTCTGTCGATAGCCATACCAGATCCCCTTCGGCATATTCCTCCCCTTCCTGTCGCTTGTGATCACCGAACAGTTTGTATGACTGTTGTGCCTTCCTTAAGGCCTCCGCCACTTCCTTCCAAACCCCCCGCTCTCATTTTCCATTCCACTCTCTCTCCTTCCCCCCCCCCCACATCCAAAAGCTGGGGCAAAGGAGCCACCTCCTGCCCGTAAACAATCTCGAAAGGGGACTTCCCAGTGGAGGAGTGCACTGAACTATTGTAAGCTACCTCAGCATATGGCAGGAGATCGGACCAATTATTCTGTTCCTGGTTGCTGAAAATCCGCAAATAAGCTCCTAAAGATTTCTGCACTCTCTCCACGGCACCATTACAAGAAGGATGATAAGCAGACGTCAAACGCCTCTGAGCCCCCAATACCTCTAAAAACTTGCTCCAAAACTGAGCCGTAAACTGGACACCCCGGTCACTCAACACTTGCTCAGGACAACCATGCAATCTATACACATGCTGTACATACAACTCCGCCAATCGCTCTGCTGAAGGCAAACCACGCAAGGGACTAACATGGGCTTGTTTGGAAAACATATCTAACACCGTCCAAATATAACGGTAACCTCGGCTCGATGGCAACTCCCCCACGAAGTCCGTACTAATATGCGTCCACGGCCGTACTGGATCCGCCACCACTTGAATCAACCCTCGCGGCTTAGCAGAGGGAACCTTATTCTCCGCACATTTTTCACATCCTTCCACATATCGCCTCACTTCCAGCCTCATACCAGGCCACCAATATCTCTTCTTAACAGCCAAAAGGGTCTTTGTGATCCCCAGTGACCTGCCGCCTTATGGTCATGATGCAACTCTAACACCTTCCTTCTCAACTTTTGGGAAACATAAACCTTACCTCCGACCATCCACAATCCCTTCAACATCTCACATTCTTTCTCATGTTCCTGCAACCACAAATCCTCTTCATAACCCCTCCGTAATTCCAAACTCCATTCATCCACTGCCTCCTCCTCTACTTTAACCTCCAACTTACTCTGGGACCGGGTCTGCACTGCACAACCCCATTGCTCCTGGGAAAAAAAAACTTCCTCTTCCTTATGCAATCCATTCTCCCCCACACTGGGATACCGAGAAAGGGCATCAGCCACAATATTCTCTTTACCTTTAATGTGTTGTAATGTGAAATTAAACCTATTAAAAAACTGAGACCACCTCACTAATTTCGGGGACAATTTCTGAGGATTTCTCAGGTACTTCAAATTCTGATGATCGGTCATAACCACAAACGGGAACGCAGCCCCCTCTAAAAACTGACGCCAAGTTATCAACGCATTCCGCACAGCAAACGCCTCCTTTTCCCACACTGGCCATTTGCGTTCATGCTCACTAAACTTTTTTGAAAAATAAGCGCAAGGTCTCAATCTCCTTGGTCATCTTCCTGCATCAAAGCTCCACCATACGCCCACGCGAAGCGTCACATTGAACAACAAACGGCCGATCCACATCCGGGTGTAACAACAAAGGTCCTCAGTAAAAGCCTTTTAATTTGACAAAGGCCTCCTGGCAATCCTGGGTCCAATTTAACATCGCGCCTGGAGATCTAACTTTCTTTGATTCCCCCTTCCCCTTCGTCTTCAACAATTCCGTAAGCGGGAGGGCTATTGCAGCAAATCCAGGAATAAAAGTCCGGTAAAAGTTAGCTAACCCTAGAAACGCCTGTAGTTGCCTGCGTGTACGTGGAGCCTCCCAGCTCAACACGTCATCCACCTTAGCCGGGTCCATGGCCACACCACTCTCACTGATCCTATAACCTAGAAAATCAATCTGATTTTTACCGAACTCACATTTACTCAACTTCACAAACAAACTAGCTTCTCAACCGCTCCAGCACCTCTTGCACTAACCTAACATGCTCTTCTCTACTACTCGTCGCTACCACGATATCATCCAAATAAACAAACACCCCTTTATATAAAGGGGGTGCAACACCTCGTTTATTAATTGCATGAACAGGCCTGGAGAGCCTGCTAAACCGAAGGGCATCACGGTCCACTCATACAACCCTAGGGGGCATGAGAAAGCCGTCTTCCACTGGTCACTTTCTTTCACCCTAATCATATGAAACGCGTCAATCAAATCCAACTTCGTAAACACCTTACAACCTCCTAATAAACCTAACAAATCTTTAATCAATGGTAGAGGATAACAATTTGTGGTGCTGACAGCGTTCAGGCCCCTATAATCGATACACAACCTTAACTTCCCGTCCTTCTTTTCCCTAAATAGAACGGGTGCTGCTAAAGGAGATTCTGACCTCTTAATGAATCCCCTTCCTAGATAACTATCTATCTGCTCTCTCAAAGCAACCTTTTCTTTGACAGTCATTGCATAAATCTTTGGCTTAGGTAAAACAGCGCCCTCTTTAATCTCTATGCTACACTGCACATTCCTAAGGGGGGGAAGCTTTTGAGCTAACTTAGGGTTAAACACGTCAACATAGTCCCAATATTCCTTTGGCACCCCTTCCACTTCACATTTTAAACCCCCTTCCATATTAGGCATACATTGTACAGTCCCAGCTTTCCAGTCAATCTTGGGGTTCACTTGTTCTAACCATGGCATGCCTAACACCACCTCATGTCCCTTGATAGGCGCCATAACAAATTTAATATCCCCTCCCAGGGTCCTACTCGTCCCTTCAAACCTTTCGTCCCCACAGAAAATGGTCCACCCTCAATAACTGACCCATCCAGCTGCTTAAACGTCACCAATGTTTTCAAGGGTTCTGTTTCACCACCCAACTCTTCTACTAACTGGGGGGCCATAATATTCTCCGAACACCCGCAGTCCACCAGAGCTTTCTTCTTCACCATCTGATCTCCCTTAATTAAGCCCAAAGTACATTGAATATTAATCCTCACCCGACACTTTTGCTTTCAACATTGTCCACACTAGCCGCTTTAGCCGCAGCCACTTTCACAGCTGGCTTCTGCCTGCATTGATAAGCAAAATGTCCTGGTTGATTACAGGCATAGCAGAGGCCCCTCCCCAGCATCGGTTTCTTGCTGGCGTTAGAACGGTTATCACCAACTCGCTTGGCCTCCATTCCACGAAACCGACCCTCAGCCAACCCACGACTGGCTCCTCGAGATCTCATCGGTTGATTCCGCCGCCTCTGCACCTGTGCAAGAATTCCCTACGTTGCCAGCTAGTTGAATCCATCCGTCAACGCTTCCAGGATCATCTCGGTGCAGACACCACTCTAGAATGTCTTTGCGTAACCCATCTTTAAACAGCTCCAACAATGTAGCCTGGGACCATTCTGCAACCTTCCCGGCTAGCCCCATAAATTCTTCAGCGTACTCCGTTACTGACTTTGCACCTTGGGTCAAACATCTCAATGCCTCTTTCGCTTTGATCCTCTCTAAGGGATCCCGAAACCTATTTCGTATAGCTTGCAGGAACTCTCTTACTGAACCCAGGCACTTGTCCCGCCGATCATGGCACTGTACATACCACTCTGCTGCACGACCTTTAAACACTGCACCCACAGCTCTCACCTGGCTGCCCTCACTGGGATATAAATGTCCATAATCTTCTAAATGGTCCTGCACCGCTGCAATGAAGAATGCAACTTTAGAGGCTTCTCCCTCGAACTCTACTCGCAACGGCTCCTTCTTCATTCGGGCCCCAAACTCACTGGAAACCCCTCTCCGTCCTGGAAGGTAGCCTTGGCTGGAAATGCCTCTTCCCATTCCTGGCATCGGCGAAGCACATCTCACCTCCGGTGCAGGACTTCCCCGGTATTCATCTCCCATCCTCACTCTCGAAAGAGATCTAGGACGCTCTGGAACGGGACTCCCCAGACATCTATCTTCGGTCCTCACTCCCGTAAGAGATCTAGGACTCTCTGGAACAGGACTCCCCTCCATCCAGGAGTAGTAAGTGAAGTCTCCACCTCCGGGGCTCTCCAGACCGATTCTCTCTGGTCTCTCCGGAACATAACTTGGGACATCCGCTTCATCGTCTGCTCCACTGCTTCGATTTTACAACTCAACACATCCAATTTGACGGTGACTCAGGTTCTGGGGTTTCACTACCCCCGCTGCCAGGTCCACCTGATCAACCCTGGCACTGGCTCCACGCACTTCCGGATCCTCTTGGATCTTCATCAGACGAGCACTCCTGTGCTCCACCGTCTGACTCTCCTCCAGACGAACGCTCCTGCGTTCCACCGCCTGGCCGGCGCTAATGCGCCCCTCCATCCGCCGAGCCGCCTCGCGTTCCATCTTCCGACTGGCAATCATCTCATCCACCTGAGCTTGCCACAACTGCTCCCCCTTCACAGAGCCTTCTCTCCTGGGCTGGCATCGCGGGGTTCATCCGATTCCCCACTTGGTCAAGAGTGGACCACTCACACTCCTCGGTTCTTCTGACCTCCTCCGGATCCAATATCCAGCTATCAAGATACCTCTCCTCGTTCCACGCCAACCTCTCCATTTCTGGGATAGTTGGTTGGGGCTTTAGCTTCTGTAACGACTCTCCAACACACGGTAGGGATCACACGCAGAGTTCTCTTTTGGTCCAACACGATTTTATTGAAGGTACGACACCCGTGAAGCTAAAGCACCGGCCCGCCACCCAAACACACTATTTATACCCCTGTGGCCCCTCCCCTACCCATGCAATGTCCAAGCAGGGTTTCATCATGCTCCCATGAATCAGCAATCCCAGCAGTCCTTTGAGGCATGACCCCGGGGGTCACAGGATCAGTGTCACCAGTCCGATTGTCCAATGTCCAAGCCTGGAGGAGTTACCTCACTTCCTTCCCAGGCACCTGGAAGTTAGCTCACTCCCAGTCTGACTCAGCAGTCTCCTGAATGTAGGACAAAGGTCGCTCCAGTAACTAAGGCAAAGGTCGGTGTTGCCTCATGCCAGGTTGGGAGCCTGACCTTCACCAAAGCTGAGGGTTCCCAATCCTGACACATTAGGAAGAACTTCCTGACTGTGAGAGTTGTTCAGCAGTGGAACTCTCTGCCCCGAAGTGTAGTGGAGGCTCCTCCTTTGGAGCCCTTTTAAAACAAAGGCTTCTTGGCAGGGGGTTGGACTGGATGGCTCATGAGGTCTCTTCCAACTCTTATGATTCTATGAAATCTTGTTTGGGTTCCTTGTCTGTACCATCTGCATTCATCTGTAGAAAAATAATCTACTATGAAGCATTTCCCAACCTAATGTGCCTCATTTCCATAGCGTTTTGTCTTGGTCTTGTTTACAATTTTGCATAAACCATTGTTATTTATTTATTTGCCATATTTGTATCCCGCCCTTCTCAACCTCAAGGGGCAGGCATGTAGCCAGGGGGGGCTAAGGGGGCTTCACCCCCCCCCCCAAATTTTCAGGGTGGTCCGCGAAAAGGCCTTACTGGTACATTATTTAAACTGTTATGTTTATTCATATCATGCTCTGATCACCATGCTCATTATATCCCACATTAATGGGGTTATTGGGATAACAATACAAAAGGTTTGCTAGGGTAGACCCTCTTCCACCCAGTCTCAGCCCCGAACCAAACTCACCCCGAATCAAAATCCTGGCTACGGCCCTGTCAAGGGGGACTCAGAGTGACCTCACATATCAACAACATATATTTATACAGTATTAATCATTGACCACACTTTGGTCGTGCTTCCCCATTTACACTGCCATATAATCCAGTTTCTGAAACCAGATTATCTGCTTTGAACTGGATTATATGAGTCTACATATAATCCAGTTCAAAGCAGATAATCTGGATTTTATTTGGCAGTGTAGAAGGGGTTTTACTCTACTGCACTGTGTTCTTGACTTAGGACTTCTGGACAATGGAGGAGTTGGCATGAAAAAGCTGCCCATGGAGGTAAAAGTCTACTTGGCCACAGCTGCATCTCCACCATACTGTGGTGAGTAGTGGAGCACATCTAGAAGGCTCAGTACTTTTCCTGATATCATCGTAGACCTATAGGATAAAGTTCAGGATCCCACATGTGCTAATCTCTTTCACAAGTTAGCAGAGGCAGGAATCCTATGGGTTAGGTATGTTGGCATGTCATATATGTCAGTGGACATATTTTAGAAACATTGTGAAAGGAGATATCTGCTATCTTCTTGTGCAAACACAACTGCAAGCAGAAGGAGGTGTTTGCTAATGGCCAGTGTAAGTGAGATGATGCCTAGGCAGCATGCACATGCAATTGAACAGCCAAGGAAAAGGAACAGCTGTTGTGTCTTTGGGCCTCTGGTATATATGACAGTTTTGCTATTTAAAGTGGTGGTCCATAGGCTGAAGTTTTAAATGTTCCTGGGGGGGTTTCCAAGAAATAATGTTACAAGAAAAGGTACTGTTTTCTATTATAGTGGAACCAACAATGCTCTGTTAAACAGAACATGATTTTTTTTATTGTCTAGTGCACCACAGCCTGGTGGAATTTAACTTACAGGAGATAACAACTTTGGATATAAACATTGAGATAACCTTCCTCAGTAGCAACTCCTCATTTCACACTAGCATCACCATGTGAGTAACACAATTGAAACTTTGGTGTGCCTTTGGTTACACGTTCTGTGTAATAGCAGCACAGGCCCAACTTCAAAGATGTTACCCTCTGTGGAATGCAGTCTTATGATGCATAAATCATACTTTCTCTTCTTTCTATCGTTCTTTCTTCCTTCTCCTTTTTTTTTGGCAAAATGTTGCAGAATATGAAGATTCATTCATGGAAAAAATAGCCAGGGTCCAGAAGTCACACCAGCTGAGGAACTTGGGCTGGTGCTGGGATCATGGGGGGAAAGTATTAATTCATAGGTTGTGTGGCCAAATTGGAAATTGAGAAAATTGAAAAATCACTGAAGTTGTTTGTTACCAGTCCGGCATTATCTGGTATCTTTCTAGTATACCCCTCCCTCCAAAACCCCACTGCCATTTACTTCTGTCGTGTCAGGAGCAACTTGAGAAACTGCAAGTTGCTTCTGATGTGAATCCGGCGTAATTTCTTCCCTTGTACATATAGAGAATCGTGTAACCACCATGCTAGCTCTTCTCTACAATGGTCAGCTTTGTTATGATTCAGTGATCTTCAAGTTACTGAAAAAACTGCATATTTTATCCTGCAAAAAAAATCCCTGTACTTAGCCATATCTCTTTGGAGCTTTGCAGACCCAAGCAGCAGACCCTGGGCAAAGGCCTGCTGACTCACTCCATCCCACTGTGCCAAATGGAAAGAGTGATGCTGCTGTCCCGTCCTTCCAAAACCTGGAGTAGGAAGAAAAATGGGAACCCCATTGTTGGACAATTTTGTACAGCACCACTGCCAGTAGACAAAGGGTAAGCAGGAAATGTGTTTACTTTTAGTAAGGAAGTTGTACTGAATACAATAGAAGTTCTTTTTGTTTTTTATAGCTGGGAGTCACACAAGAAATCATGGTGTTAATTGGAGAGATTGTGTCATTTCACGGAGGAAACCCCAAACCTCTGAGGCTAAACAACACACACATAATCTTGTCTAAGGCATAGCTTTGACGTAAACATTCATTTATTGTCATTTTTGCCCATTCAATCCCAAGGTGCCTTACATTAAAACTCACATAGCAGGATGCAAACTTAAAACCAAGTGACAATATATACAGTACATTGCCACAGCTCTCTTTCTGCTCATATCCATCTACATCAGTGGTTCCCAAACTTATTTGGCCTACCGCCCCCTTTCCAGAAATTTTTTTACTCACCACCCCCCTAGAAATTAATTTTTAATAGCAATTAAACAGAAAGATATACAGTATGTATTAATATTTCTACTTTTTTGTAAAATATAATAAAGTTGTAAATTAGAAACATTGAAGTTTGAAATTATGAAACTATGTATTGAACTTAGAATAGAAAGGTAATAGAAAAGTTAAAACATTCGAAATCATCTTAATGAGAAGGATGAACCTGGTATGCTGCTACCAATCTAGTAATCCTCAGCTCTATTTTCGTCAGGAGTAATCTCAAATCATCGCGATTGACTATTTTGCAACGGTTTCTTTTTTTGTTAATAAATTGGTTATCACACTGAATCCATGTTCCAGTAAATATGTTGAAGGACATTATTATTATTGTTAGAAGACTCAACCAGTTGGAAGGGAACCCCAAAGGTAGTATTATTATTATTATCTCTCGCTTGGTGAGAGGAGGAGGAGGGAGCAGGAGGAGGGAAGAAGAGAGAGAGACACACATGGAGATGGATGGTAGCCTGTCACCTGGCTCACGCCACCGCCCCCACCGCCCCCTTACAGGGGTTCAGCACCCCCAAATTCCCCTTGGCTTTCCAGCGCTCCCCTAGATCGCCCCATCGCCCACCAGGGGGTGGTACCGCCCACTTTGGGAACCACTGATCTACATAGACTACTGTTTAATAATGAGTAATCCTTGGTATTTGAAAGGACATTCAGAAAGTTGTAGTTGACATGACCATTCAAGTACTTCCTGCATTCTCTTCAGTTAGATTTATCTATTTTAGCTAACATCTCTGGGATTATGTAACTTGGAGAAAGAAGAAAGGCATTTTTTCCATGTTTGGTGGACCTGTAGGATGGTACAAGATTTTTGGAAGAATGTGATTAAAGAAACAAATAAAATGATTACTAATAAGGTCAAGAAAAACTCAGAAAAGTGTATTTTAGGGTTATTTAGAGAGAAAGGAGATGAAGAATAGAATAGCTTTGTTGTCATTGTACTATTGCACAACTGAATTAAATTAAATGCTATATGTCAGTATGGTTTTATTGCAGCTAGATTAACAAAAGTGAAATCCTGGAAGGGAGAAAAATAACTACTTATAATAGATTGGAAGAAAAAAGCTATTAGACTATATTCAAATGGCCAAGCTATCCAATGGTATTCGGGGAGGAAATAATGAAGAGTTCACCAAAAAAATGAGGCTGCCATTTGGATATTTGAAAAGAAAGACATATGTAGATTTTAAGACAGCCTCAATGGACATTTATTAAAGCAGATATAAGGGTAGATTTTTAAAGATAAAAGATTCAGAAGGAGTAGTGGTGAAAGTCATAGGTGGTGGGTTCACCGGTGTGGGGTTGGAGGAAAGAGGTGTGGTAGGATGCTCTAAATGTATAGTTTTTGTTAGTTATTATATATTTTTTGTTTTTTATGTGTTACTTATACACAATAAAAATACACCCCCCCCCAATGCTGTTTGTCTTGCTCAACTCCCTAATTTAACTCAGAGAAGTTAAGGCTAGAGAATTTATTTTGGGTAATCCTTCATACAATCCTTTTCGTCACTTGGCTATCTCAATATTCCCACCCAAGAGCCTGTGCTGAACTGTTAAAGACAGTTGTGGCTTTTGTAACTAATAAGCTACTAGGTCTTAAAACTAGGTTAGATTACAACTCCCAGAACCCACTGGCCAGCACAGCAACTGGAGGATTCCGGAAGTTGTCGTGTCAGGAATACTTTTTTAAACAGTTATTTTATTGCATTTTCAGTGAGAGAGTATATCAGAGCAACCTTTACACAAAGAAAGAAGGTAGACGCACAGGTTGTCTAAGCTACATTGGTTAACAAACAAAGGGAAATTAAATTTTACTCAGCATTCAACACATACATATAACGTTCAATCATCGTTATGCAATACATTACCATCTCTTCTTCCTTCCCCTGGAAAAGAGATCCAAAGTAGGCCAGATTGCATTCCCAGCAAATTTGCCATTCTGCAAATATACCATCTTTCTCTGTCCCTTGGAGAAGATCGGCAGGTGAACCAGACTCTTCGGTTTGCCACAATTTTGCAATATTAGAAGGTCTCATATAGCAATTTTCTGCAGATGCTCTTCCAAAAAAGTTGAAGAAGCTATAAATGAGTGACAGGTGTTTTTCCAAGTAAGACATCCTGACTCCATCAGTTCCTGGACAGATGTTGACTTTGTTTCCTTAAGTGATAATTGGTTTTGTTTCTTAAGGCATTGTTTGCTTCCTTAAGCTACGTTGGTTTTTATTCTATCCAAGTCAAAACTAGCTTGGGGACCCGGCCCTGCCCGGGTTATTTGAGAAGCACAGCAGGATGTAGAGTGGGTCATGGGGGCTCTGTGTGCCAAGTTTGGTCTTGATCCATCATTATTGGGAGTTGCAGTGGTATCATGAAATTACTGAAGGTAGTGCAAGTCCCATCATCTCTGTCCCCCCAAAGTGTAGTAGGATGTAGACTGGCCCCCATTTAAAGTGTAGTAGGATGTGGAATTGGGTCATGGGGCTCAGAAATAATAAAGCTAAGTTTGGTCTGTATTGGTGAATGGATGAGGGATGCATTGTTTTTCGGAAGTGAGTGAAGGTACTTCAAGTCCCATCATCCGTGGTCCGTCTCACAGTAAACTGCACCAGGCTGTAGAGTGGGTCATGAGGGCTCTGTGTGCCAGATTTGGTGTTGATCAGTCATTGGAATAGGTTAGTAGCAGGATTGGGAAGTGAGGGAAGGTACTGCAAGTCCCATCATCCATGTTCTGTCCCCTCCAAACTTCAGTAGGATGTGGAGTGGGTCACTGGGGCTCTGTGTGGCAAGTGTGGTCTTTATCGGTGTTTGTTGGGGGCCGCAGTGGTCTGTGGGAACAGAGGGGTGTGAAAATACTACAAATTCCATCATCCATTGTCAGTCGTCCCCGAACCTCACCAGGACGTGAAGGCAGTCATGGGGGTTCTGTGTGCCAAGTTTGGTCTCAATCAGTAATTGGATGAGGGTCGCAGCAGACTTGGGAAGTGAGTAGAGGTACTTAAAGTCCCATCATCCATGGTCCACCCTCCTCCAAACTGCACCAGGATGTAGAGTGGGTCATGAGGGCTCTGTGTGGCAAGTTTGGTGTTGATCAATCATAGGATTAGGTTTGTAGCAGTCTTGGAAAGTGAGGGAAGGTACTGCAAGACCCATCATCCATGTTCTGTCCCCCTCCAAACTTCAGCTGAGGACCCGGCGGTGCCCGGGTTATTTGAGGAAGGCATTGTGTGCCAAGGTTGGTCCGTATCAGTTGTTCATTTGGCTCGCAGTGGTTTTGGGAAGTGAGTGAAGGATTATGGACCATGGACCATAATCCATGGTCCATCCTCCTCCAAATTGCACCAGGATGTAGGGGGTTCTGTGTGGCAAATGTGGTCTTGAACAGTCATTGAATGAGGGTCGCAGCAGTCTCAGGAAGTGAGTGGAGGTACTTCAAGTCCCATCATCCGTGGTCCATCCTCCTGAAAACTGCACCAGGGTGTAAAGTGGGTCATGGGGGCTCTATGTGCCAAGTTTGGTCTTGATCGGTCACTGGATGAGAGTCGCAGCGGTCTCAGGAAGTGAGTAAAGGTACTGCAAGTCCCATCATCCATAATCCGTCCTCCCACAAACTGCACCAGAATGTTGAGTTGGCCATGGGGGCACTCTTTGCCAAGTTTTGTCTTTATTGGTAATTGGATGAGTGTCGCTGTGGTCTCAGGGAGTGGAGGTACTTCAAGTACCATCATCCATGGTCCATCCTACTCGAAGCTGTACCAGCATGTAGTGTAGGTAATGGGAGCTCTGTGTGCCAAGTTTGGTCTTGATCAGTCATTGGATGAGGGTCGCAGCGGTCTCAGGAAGTGAGTGGAGGTACTTCAAGCCCCATCATCCATGCTCTGCTCTTCTCCAAACTGCACCAGGACATAGAGTGAGTGGAGGTACTTCAAGCCCCATCATCCATGCTCTGCTCTTCTCCAAACTGCACCAGGACATAGAGTGGGTTATGGGGGCTCTGTGTGCCAAGTTTGATATTTATCGGTCTTTGTTGTGGGCCACAGTGGTCTCTGGGAAGCAAAGCGCTTTGAAGTACTACAAATCCCATAATCCGTGGTTCATCTTTCTCAAACTGCACCAGGACGTAAAGGGCATCATGGGGGTTATGTGTGCCAAGTTTGGTCCAGGTCTGTCACCCGTGCTGGTCAGAGTAAGTGAGTGAAGGTACTGCAAGTCCTTCAAACTGCACCAGAATGTAGAGTGGGTCTTGGGGGGGGTGTCTGTGTACCAACTGTAATCTTGTTCTGTCATTTTGGGGGCCTAGTCAGGAAAATAAAGTTAAGTAAGCCTTTCTGTCAATTCAGGCTGAGGCCTAGTCAGGAGAATCAACTTGAGGAAGCCTTACTGTGAATTCAAGCTGAGGCCTAGTATCGAAAATCAAGTTGAGGAAGCCTTACTGTCAATACAGGCTGAGGCCTAGTTTGTAAAATCAGCTGAAGGAAGCCTTTTTGTAAAGAACTCTGTCTGGCACCTTTGAGATTTGGGATGTTGGGATGCTGGCCTATCCATGGCCCAGCCTCCCTCAAACTGCACCAAGACGTAAAGTGGGTCTTGGGGGTTCTGTGTGCCAAGTTTGGTTTTGTTGTCTCATTGTTGGGGGCTGCAAAGTGTTTTGGACTTAAACTCCCACCATGCCTGACTGCCTCAGGGCTTTTCCTTACCTCCCTCTGGCACTTTAGAGTCTCGGAATGTTCGTGGCTGGCCAATGGGAGTCGTTTATGCAAATAATGCTGCCACATATCCTTCCTGGCCTGTGAAAGTGGCTGCCACATATCCGCCCTTCCGCCCTCCGCATACACACATCTCCGCATACCCGCATACACACATACAAACATTCCGTTTTATAAAGGTATACAGATACAGATGTAAGGAGCCACTGTGTTGCAATCCTTACTTAAATGAGCCATTGTCTTTGGTAATGTAAACATGTTGTTTTCCACCACAAAGTTAATTATTGGTCTCTGATCATGTCAGAAATTCAGCAACTTTTAATTACAGTCCATGAATTTTCACCTCCTTCTTGTAGTTTTCCAGATTTCAGTCTTAGGATGGTGTAATGGTCTATATCAGGCATGGGCAACCTTTGGCCCTCCAGGTGTTTTGGACAACAACTCCCACAATTCCTAACAGCTGGTAGGACCATGCCTGATATAGACCATACACCTTTCATACAATTCCATTCAAACTATACCTCATATCTCATGGCAGTAGAACCAAAAAGCATTGCCCAAAATCTCTGGGAATTATCCCATCCTACTGTGAGCCTTCCCTTATGCATACTTGCTTGGGTGGCTGGGTCTTATTCCCTTAGTTTACCTCTCTGAGGAGGACCCAGATGTGTACTCCTTACAAGCAAATGTCCTAGTGAACACAGTAACTGGCAACTCATGGAATGAATTCTCAATAAAACCATTACACTGTAGGTTGGGAAAAGTTGTGTGCAGAGGACATATATAGATTCCACATTCTGGACACTTCCAGTCTTTAAATACTGCCTTTTGGGAACCTAAAAACAACCCTGAGGGTGAAGTTACATTTAACTGGCAAATAATGTGTCCCCAAAAGATGTGGGTTAAAAAAAAGTTAATGTGGTGTTTTGGGATTGTTGGGAAGGACTGGCAGAGAAGCGCACCACACACACACCCATCAACAATACTAGAAATATGATCCAACACAATACCCAAAAAGGGTCCAGCCACAAAAAAAAGACCCATGCGTTTAAAAATTGGAACTCACATTTTGTAAGCAGGTTGCCTTACCAAGGCCCCTTCTACACTGCTGTATAATCCACATTATTTTTTCAAGTCCTGTAAAATTTGTTCAGATTGATTTGGTACCTTCTGGAAACAAACTCCACCAATAGGCTGAATCAGTGTAGTGCCAGAGCTCTTGCATGCATGATGAATTTAATAAAACATTACTATTTATATGATTGTATTGTTGGTTCTATTAGCATTTTTTCATTTTAGTCCGTTTCTCTTTCAGGGAGATGTTCTGCCTGCCTGAAACATTGTCTTTGACGGGGAGCACCCTGCTTTCCCAGCGCCTTACAGTCGCCTGTGCCTGACAGAGCTCAGGGGATGCAAAACGCAATACCAGGCCTCTAAGAGTGGGGAGGACTTTCTAAAATAACAAGTACTGAAGGTGATGCGTAGTTTCTGCTATAAGAAAGCAAATGCACATTCATTTCCTCTGTGTCTGCATTTAGCCAAAACTCCTCAGCTTTGCATCTAAATAAACCACAGATGGACTGCATGGAAGATGACTGTGCAGATCTAGAAACATTCTCACTGTTTTCCATTCAATTATGGCTGTTCCTCTCCAGAGATGTGGTGAAGGTGGGGTGGTAGGAGCAGGATTGTAGCCGACACCGAATATCTGACTTCCTTTTCCTGTTTTTGCCTGTCTTTATGCTTCAGTCATAGCACTAATTACTAAATGACAAAAGACTGGTTGAAACGTGTTTTATTTCTTGGATCTGCAGTTGCCCACAAACATAGAGGTTAGGAGGAGTAATAACTCTCGGAAAATAAAATGCAAACATGGCTTAGTATCAGAAGTGCCTGGCTCAAATTCTTTTGATGCAAGGTTATAGTGTCAACATGAATCAATCTGTTCTGGGAAGGTCCCACAGCTGTAGAGTTCATTCTCTTTAAAGATTCTTCCCTCGCTCACTGATCCTTTCTTTGGGGCTGGAATTTTCTGTGATGCTCTGGTCAAAGAGTAGCCACAAGGAGATGCTGTTTTTGGATGTGAAGATGCTTCTTGTGTCTGGGAGATTTTACTTTATTCCTTTAGAAGTACTTCTTTTGTGTGGTGGCACTCCATGGCAGGGCGATCAGCTGGGGAATGGCTGGGGGTTTGACAATGTTATTCATCAGGGTGGCTGTTCCAGGCACCAGGGTTTGCCCTAAAAAATTCAAGATGTTAACTTCCATAATCATGCGCTTCTCTGAGAAGTTGGATATCAGATTAAAGTAGAAGGCACTACTATATTCTGTAACAGAATCAAGGGGCTAGACCAGACCTGGGCACCTTATGGCCCGTGGGCCGGATACAGCCCGGCGGCCAATTCAGACCAGCCTGTGGATCCTTCGGCGCCCGGGGAGAAGGGCGTCGTGGGTGGGGCCATTTCCATGAGAGGAAGGGCTGCCGCTGCCGCCATCCCATTGCGGGCTGTGGGGCCTGCATCGGCAGACAGCCTGCCACTCTGGAGAACGATCGGAGGAGCAGCGGCTTTGGAGTGCCTGCCATCCTGGGAGGTGATCCGGGCATGCAGCGGGAGCAGTCGGCGACTCGATCGTCTTCCGGGTCGCCAGTGCGATCAGCTGCCTCAGGTCGCTGATTCTCCCACTGCAGGCCCGGATCGCCTCCCGGGATGGCAGGCACTCCAAAGCCGGGATGGCAGGCACTCCATGGCAGGGCAATCAGCTGGGGAATGGCTGGGGGCGAGAGCGGGCAGAGGCCTGCAGCCTCTGATCGTCTGCTGCTCTGCTGCGGAAGCGACTGGGTCCGCTTTGTCATCCTCTGAGCTGGGTCCATTGGGCCATTCCATCTTGGGATCCTTCCTCTCTTGAGGATGTCAGCCTCTATCTTGGTTTGCACCTTGTCTTCTTGAATTTCATTTTATTTTAGCGGTTTTTATTATTATTTTATAATATTTTATAATAATAATAAATAATATAATAAATAATATAATTTAATGTTATATTATAATTTCAATATATTATAATGTCTATATATATTCTATAATACAATAATTATGATATTAATACTAATATATTAATATTTCTTGATATATTAATATGTTAATATTAATGATGTGTAATATATAGTAAATATAGTAAATAAATAATGTAGATTAGAATGTAGTTCAGCCTTTAGGTGCGGCCCTCCATAATATTTTTTGGCTCTCGTGTGGCCTCTTAGAAAAAATAATTGCCCACCCCTGGGCTAGACAGTCTTCCGTTAGGCTTAAGGTTTTTTGGTTGACATCTTATGTCCCTCGGGAATAGACAAGCTCAGTCCTCTGAATGTATCCTGCCATATTGTTAGGTCTCACTGCCGTACCCCCTTATTAGCTCAAAAACTTTCAAAGCTTTTTATCCAGTCAAACCCTGGAAGCTAGGGAGATATTTCAACAAGTACTGTATATTTATTTATTTACTTACTTTGTTTTATATCCTGCTCTCTCTCCATCATTGAGGGACTCAGAATGGCTAACATATGGCACACTTCGATGCCATTCAACAATCCACCTCACATTAAAATACAAGTTTAATTGATCAAGTCACCTTGCTGGGTGAAACTACTAAGGAAAGTGCCACACTGAATTGATGTGCAGTTCAGTTTTGTAAACTAAAAATAAATGGGTTCCCTAAGACCAACAAGACACATAGGTCCACTATTGCCAAAGTAGAACAATAGCAAGCATATATTTCACAGCTTGTACAAGATACAATAAATAAAAATCTACAATAAACATAAGTATGTTGTGTTCACAATACTGACTGTAGTCTTTTGAAGAAATTTTTTAATCATTTATTTATTTATTATTTCAAACTTCTATTACCGCCACTCCCTGGAGGCTCGGAGCGGTTCACAACTTGACATAAAACCAAGCAGGGTGACAACACTAATACAGTACAACAACAAAGGGAGAGAAGGAAGGATAGTAGGAGGAACAGGGAGGATGGAGGATAGGGGCGAGTACAGTGCCAGAGGTCTTATAAAGGTATAGTCTTGCAATCAAAAGAAGGAAGCTTGGGGATTCCTAGGGATCTCTCGTGACTGGTTGCTAGTGGGAAGGGTGCCCTCACTTCCTCTATGTAATCGTCCGACAGAGGGCTTCCAGCCAGCCAAGGAATTGACCTTCTTGAGCTTGAGACGTGTCCAAAGGGGCTCTCGTCGCTTAAAGCTCGAGTTCCAAAAGGTTCTGGGCACAAAAGTCCTCCAAGTTCTGAACTCAGCTGCCCTGGGCCTCCTCTCTTTCGGTGGGCCAGCCACGAGTTCGATGGTTTCAGGGGCTCGACAGTCCTGGTGAGGTGCTGGCCCGCTCCGGTATTGTGTTGGAATCAGTCTTTCTTTGTTCCTCTTCTGGTGCCGCTTCCATTTTCTTCGGTGGCCATATGGCTTCCGCTGCGGGTCGCTGAAGAGTTTCTGTTTCCTTAATAGGTTCCTTGCACTCACAGTGCCAGATAGTGAATCTTCCTTGTAGGAGAGAGTTTGCAGTCACAGGTTCTTTGTGGCAGATTCCTCTTCATAATTGCTATTTTTCTTCAAAAGACTAAAAACAATATTGTGAACATAACATACTTATGTTTATTGTAGATTTTTGTTTATTGTATCTTGTACAAGCTGTGAAATATACGCTTGATATTGTTCTACTTTGGTAATAGTGGACATGTGTGTCTTGTTGTTCAGTTCAGTTTTATAGTCAGTTCAGTTTTATAGTCAGAATTTTTGAGCATATACAAAGTTCAGTGAACTTTTCTCTCTTATCAGCAGGCACAAGGATTCCTCAGTAGCTGGCATTCCCTCTCTCCCTTCCTCCTTCCTGCTGAGCTCTCTGTTTTGGCTGTTTCTGCTCTCTCTTCGGCCCTCCCTCATTTTGGCTTGTAGGTCATCAAGCTCTATCCTTTGAACTTTGTCCTCTCAATTCATTGCTTCGTGGCGCATGCGGGACTTTGTCTAAACTTTATTTTGCTGGTAATTCTTTATTTTCCCTAGCTCTAGCCCCTTCAAGATGCCAGTGATTCCAGTTAAATTCAGTTGTATTTGCAAAATCCACCCCCAAGTCCTGGAATCTGAGCCTCAGAACATCTATCATTCACTGAGAGTCTAGATACTACCCGTGTCACTAGCAGCTGAACCTCCCAATATTGATTTGGGACAACAGGCAATTTAAAGTCTCTTAAATACTTTGTAGCATATTGCTGAGACATAACCCTTACTAGACAACTATATACCATGTTTCAAAGGGCAAGGACTGATAAAGCGACTGCTGGAAAAAATGTCCCCACTTTCTGTTCAGCTAGATAGGACATGAAATAGATACTACCGTGTTTCCCCGAAAGTAAGACACCCCCGATTGTAAGATGTATCGGGGGTGTCGGGGGTCGGGCTTATATAAGCTTTACCCGTATGTAAGCCGTACCGCCCTGGCTCCTTTCCCCCTCCCTTCTTTCGTCAAGCAAAAGTGACGGCGGCGGCGCGGCGGCGGCGTGGGCATGGCGACGGGGTACGTCTTGGGTTATATAAGACGTACCCGAAAAAAACCGTAGGGGGACTTTTTTGGGGGAAAAGAAAGTAAGACGCTGTCTTACTTTCGGGGAAACACGGTATGTACTCTGGCCTCACCCTAACATAGTTCTCCACTTTTGCCAAGGGGGCACTGCTATTGTAGCCTTCACTTATCCGGTGGCTCCCAGGTCCTTTTCCTTTTCCTGCATGCCATGAGTGACTGTTTTACCTGGGCAAAGGAAAGGAGATACAGAGGGAAACAGAAACATGTAACATACAGGAAGAAGAGGAGGAACTAGCCCCGCACACACGTGCAGTATCATTACCCAGCAGATCTGTTTCATCCTCTTCCTCCTGTGAGCTGCGTGTTCCTGTTCCCCCTGTACCTTTTGTCTTTTGCCCAGGCAAAATAGACATTCACAGCATACAGGAATGGAAAGATGAGGTGTATCCACAGGGTAAGTGAAGTGGTGTGTGAAGCCAGCTTCTCTTACCGGCATGTGCCAGTTCTTTGGTTCAACCGGGCAAAGGAAGAGAGATACCAGGCAGAACAGGATCATGTGGCAAACAGCACAAAGATGAGAAACATGACCTTGTGAGTGCTCACAACTTCATCCTTCACCTCCAGAGTGAGGTATACTCCAGCTTTCCCATATACTTCCCTTCCTTTGCCCAGGCAAATTTATGTCATACAAAAAGAGCTAAGAGTTTGGAGCTGACAGTACAAACTCACAAATGATTAAACCTGTGACTGTGAAATGTGAGAAAGCGAGGAACAACTGTACTTGCAAAATATCTGTGATGGTATCAAATGCTACTGAAAGGTCCAGTAGAACTATATATTTTTTTTAAAAAATAATTTTTATTGAAAGTTTTAGTTACATAAGAATGCAGGATAAAGAAGGGGTTTTGGGTTAGGGAAGAGTAAGGGTCGGGGGAAGAGGGTTAGGGAAGGGGTGAAAATAGGAAGCATTGGGGGTGACGTATTGAACCGGGATCATCTGAGGAAAACACTGGGCAAGGGCAGCGAGCTAGGATAGAGAGCAAAAGGAAGAACAGAGAGAAGGGGGCTTGTTGGGTTCCATCTTCCTGGGTCACTGGTTTCAATCTGACGTATCTGGTACAGTTCATCTTATTCTGTAGGTTGTCGCTTCATTTTTCTGTTCGCCTTCTTTAATTGTATGTCCATGACGGGTCTTCATGCGTCTCTTGAAACTCTCCTCTTTACTATTATTAGTCTTATCCCTACTAGTTCTTTAATAAACCCTTCAAGTAGGTGTTTAGAGTGTCCATGTCCATTAGCTAGTCTTTGTCGGTTAGGTAGATAGATCTGTTCATTCCTTTTTCCCTGAGGACATAGCTAACCATTTTCTTTGGGGGATTCTTCCTCTCCTTCATCCGCCTCTGGAGGGTCATGTTTCCAGAGGCCATATCTTGTAATCATCACTGCAGCGTCGGGCATGCTCTCTTTAAGTTTTCTTTATTTCTTCGGCTCACTTTGTCCCCTTGGCTCTTCTTTTGATGAAGTGCTTTCCAATTCCGTTGTTTGATTTCTTCGTTGGGAACTGAGAGGGGTTCCTTTGGAGGACCGGGTACATCTTAGGCTTGGTGGGCAAGCTGGCCTTATTCTGAGGTATCACCCCCACTTTTGATTCTCTGATGCGACTTCAACTGCTCCACTGCTCCTTGTTTTTGATCTGTAGTTTTCTCCTCTCTCGGCATTGTGGAGGCACCTCTTCCTCTGGTTCTGGTCCTGGTTGTAGGGGGGCTCCCAGACCGCCCCATTTGTTGCTCTTGTCGGGACATCCTGGCATCCATCTTTTGAGAAATCCATCTTGGGCTTCTCCTATCTTTCTCAGCTCAGCCAGGATGCCTCTCAGGATCCATCCCTCTTCTTCTGATCCCTCTCCCTGCCCCATTGCTATTCAATTTTTTTTTAATGTGTACTTATTTGTAGTCTTGTGGTCGCCCTTACCTGTGAGCCCTTCGGCCCACCAAACCTCTTCCCCAAGCCTGAGGCTGATTTCAAGTCTTGTTCTGGGTGGGGGGGGAAGAGCCTGGGCGGACCTGGATGTTTCTCCCTCTTGTTCCCTCTGTTTCCCTCTTGGGTCTCCTCTCCTGCCTGGGCTTTTACTCACCCTCTTGCCGCTTGTTCCCTCTTAGTTCCCTCAGTCCCCCAGGCCGCCGTCCGCCTCCTCCTTTTTCGCCCTCGTTAGTTCAGGGCCCTTCTTTCCCACTTGCTGGGCTGCTGCACTACCTCTCTTCCTGCTTCTTCCTCCTGTTCCGCCCCCCTTTCCCTCCGACACGCTTCCAGTCCGGGTCCGGCTCTCTCTCTTCTTTCCGGGCGGTGCACTTCCGCCCGCTCCTCCTTCGCGCCCCTTTCGGCGCTAGCGGCGGGGAGAAAGGATGGCCAAAGATGGCCGGCTGTCGTCCTCTTCCCCTTATCCTCGTCGAGCCGCCATCTTGTGTCCCGCTCTTCTTCCCGCCCGCTCAGGTACGCTCTCCCTTTCCTCCTTTCACTCCTTTTCTTCCCCTTTGTTCCAATTTTTTTCCTCTTCTTCTTCTTTTTCTCTTTCCTTTCCCCTCCCGGTTGTCCGTCCGCCCCCCCTCCCAGCGTTGCTTTACCCTTCGGGTCCTTGAGGATCCCCTCGTCCGGCACCCCTTCTCCCACTCGTCAGTCTCCCATCCTCCGCTGTGGGTCTTGTCTTCCCTGGGTCTCCGTCTTTTCCCCGCGCGGTTCAGGTGCGTTTTCCCCTTGTCTCTTCGTCTTCTCTCCCTTGTCTGCTTGGGCTGGGCTGGCAGTAATTGCAGGCTTTTGGCCTGCTTCCCCGTTTCACGTTCCGCTCACCGTCGCTAGGCTTCTCCGGGCCTCTCGGTCTCCCCTCTTGAGGAGGGGACTTTGGGGGCCAGCGGTGAAAGCCCGGCCGCTGCCTCTGGGCTGCTTGTTGCTGCCTGAGGTGGGGCGCGGTCGCCCCTGGTCTGTGAAAGCGGTTGATGTAGTGAGGAGCACTCCCTACACCCGACCTGCCGCCATCTTTGCCCGCGCTCCACCCCCAGTAGAACTATATTGATACATTCCACCTGCTTGATGCTTGGAGTAAGTCATCAGGGTGATCAAAGCTGTTTCTCTCCCAAAACTGGACTGGAAAATAAATCCAGGTATTTATTTATTTCAAATGCTTCCTTTATTTAGGTAGGAACACAAAACTCCTGCACAGAAGAATTTGTCCTTACTAATATCCATTTAGTCAGTTCTCTGATGACATCTTTCATTTGCCTTGCAAGGGTGGTCAGGGAAATGCAGAAGCCCAGGTTGCTAGCCATGGCCTAAGGGAGACCTGTTGCAACCTGAGCTTCATGTCCCAACTGCAGTGATGTGGGCATTTCCCTCCATTAAATGACAATTTACTAAAACATTGGCATTATGGACCATTTCAAAAGGTGGCCAGAATGACAGTTGCTGAGGCAAACACCTAGTCTGTCAAATGTCCAGATAGAAGGGAGCTGATAGCAACATTGCTAAGGGTTCCTGGAATCAGTATTACTGGTTAAAAAAAATCAGAGTTATTTCTAACACTGATGAAGTTTCCAGTGGGGCTGGAAACTTCATATTAATGCATTAATATGGGAAAGTCAGCTCATGGCTGGTGGGTACTTATGAGGCAGGCCAAATAATGGGGCCTCAAGTCTCTATGAAAGGAGAGCCTCTCATGAAATCCCTAGGTTCCTGCAAGATGTGAAATCTGGCAGAGCCCCCAAATCCAAGACAAACTCATGATAGGTGCTGGCTATCATGAGATAAGAAGATTTCACTGTGGCAAATGTTCACTGGCAGCACTGCTTGACATTTGTAGCTCCTTAACAGATACATCTCATAGCATTTGGTAAGTAGTTTTAAACCATTTCTCTTGGGTGTTCCTCTGCTGCCAGTGCTAGATAAAGAAATATGAGGTTTGGGGTCCCATTTGATCCTTGTATGGGATCTGAATTTAAGCCTCCAAATAGGGACATGCATGGAAACTCAAATTTACAGACCCTTGAAAATCACTTCTCACCCAGCAATCATACTCCAAAATGCCTTTCCGTGGTTGCTGTCACCGATGTGCAACTCTGTAACACACAAGGAAATGTAGGCCATGAGCTGCAAAGCTGTTCCAGAGCCTGTCTTCCCCCTTTCCACAGTCCATCCAAACTACCACTTGTGTTAATCAAATCAGAAGGCATTACTGTTCTGTAACAGGAAGGAACTATCAGACCCTGGTGAAATAGTTCATTCCATTGGCTGTCTTTCCTAGTCATTTAATGCACCTAATAAAGAAACACGTGGCAAGTGTTCAAGAATATGGATGCTCAGGAACTGCTGGTGCCACTGCAGATTGACAAGCTGTGGGGAATGTCCCAACACCATGCTTCAGTCTCATGCACATACTTCCAAGAGAGCCACACTGGTGCCTGTGTAAAACAAGTATTGACACACAAGTAATAAGAACTATTTTGATCATTTGTGGGTCACTGTGATTCTAAGCCGTTGTTCTCTAGAGTTCTGGGGTTTGGGTTGGAGCCAGAGGAGCTCGACCTTTTGCCAGGGCCTGCCGGTTAGTCTTCAGGGGGGTTCCAGAAGCTGTTGGAAGGAAAAACATGTTGGTATTGTTATTGTAGCAGTTAGTTTATATCATTGTATTCAGTTCTAGAGAAGACTACTGGTATTGGTAAGATCCATCCTCCAAGTTACCATTTTCTGTTCTACTGCTTTACAAACGTTTCTTTATTTCTGTGACCATTTGACAAATCAAAAGCTCACATCTATAATCCCTTCCCATGTAGCCCATGCATGTAATGCCTATTCACAATGCATTATTCTCCATTTTAGAGGTTACTAGAACTGGAACAAAATGGGTATACGAAAATGCTTGCTTACATGCTGAATAAAAGGGAGCCATTACACACCATTCTCTAAACCAGGGGTGCTCACACTTTTTCAGCATGCGAGCTACTTATAAAACACCCAAGTCTAAATGATCTACCTACCCACTACTCAGAGAGCCATAAAAGCAAAATATTTAGAAATTCATTTCAGTGAGAGCCATATAATATATTTTAAGACTGAATTCAACTAAATGTGAGTATAATAAGTACCTAAATTTATTAATAATAATGATGATAGTATTCACTCAGCCTCTGCTGCTGCTACTACTACTAATAGTAACAACAACAGGTTCCTAGAGTAGGAGACCTCCAAGGGCCATCCAGTCTAAGCTCCTTTTGCCATAAGGGAAAAACACAATCAAAGCATTCCTCACAGATGGCCATTCAGCCTCTGATAATAATAATAATGGGTTCCTAGAATAGGAGGAGACCTCCAAGGGCCATCCAGTCCATTCTCCTTCTGCACCTGGGCAGTGTCAGGAGCCTGCAGGGCGGGTATGAGCCTTCCTCCAGCCCTGCCTGCGATTTACCAGGACGCCCTATGCGATCTACCAGTAGATCGCTATCTACCTAATGAGCACCCCTGCTCTAAACTATATGTCACCATTTGCAAGGACTGCAGAAGAATAGGTTGTGAAGGAAAGGAGAAATCCTCGGAAGGTTAAACCTTGGAAATCTGCCTTTGGCCCTTCCCACAAGGCAAGTTTTACAAATGACTAAGCATAATAGATAATTTTAGGGCATGATTCCCTAGATATTGCCCTGCACAGATCCATTCTATAAATTTAATATAAATTTGCAATATGTTTTCTGATCCACCATTGCCCACATGGTGGCATTACAACACCATATAAATATGCACACTAAAACTAATAGCACAAACAGCACAGAACTAACATTGCACCAAAAATAGAAATTATAGACCAACAAAAATGGCATGCAACACACCATTAATCAGTTCCAAAGGTCCTCTAGAAAATAATTGTTTTCTACTTCCTATGTCAATACACTGAGAAAGAAATTCCATAGCCATGGTGCCACTACTGAAATAGTCCTGCATGCTGGACATTCAATGCATAGGGATTACACAGGTAGGACCATACGGAGTGGGATTAATTTCCATCAACTTTGGGAGATATGGCAGCTGTGCACCTTCCTAGAATTGGAAGACCTAAAGTTGGCTGTGCATGGACTGGTCCCCTCTGCAATATCCTGTATATTAGGTTACATCTGTATCAAGTTTACAACTCCCATTAGTTCAAAACATGGCAGCCAGACTGGTTACAGGAGCGAAGATATCACACTTCTACTAAAATCACTCCAGAGATTGCCAGTTAGTTTCTGGGCAAAATACATGGTTTGGTTGCCTTCTCCCATATAATCCAACCCTTAGGACCCTGAGGTCCTTTGGGGAGCGTCTACTACAACCACCCAGAATCTAACTGGCAACAGTCACCCAGACAAACTTTTTATCAGCCTCCCCTAGATAGTGGAATGACCTGCCAGAAGAGGTTCAACAACAAAGCAAGTCGTCAGAAATTAAAACACATTTTAAAGACCTATCTCTTCTGACAGTCCTACCTGGTCAACTTTAAACTGTGAATTTGATATTTATATGTTGTTAGTATTGGTGTTTTAATTATACACACACGCACACACATATGGTCCTTTGTTTTATCTGTGTATTTTAACTAAGTTGTTCCTTTTACCCAGCAACCAGCAGGCTAACCTTAGTGGATGAATTGCTGACCACTACGACCACTGTGACTGATTATAGCCAAGAGAATTCTACCAAATAATCTTGTAACAATAATTTCTTTCCAGAGAGCTGTGAGAAGATCTTCAAAGGATGTCAAGAGTTTATAACATGTGGTACTGGATATTCTTTCTTGCTTAGGATGAAAGTATCAAACATTTTAAAAAAAAACCCTTTGAAGCAGACTTCTCCGTAACAGCAGTAGTTTTAGCTCTGAAAGTTTATAACATTCGCTGTGCTGGATATTTTTTTCTTGTAAAGTAATCAAGCATAAGTACTTTAGAGTACACTTCTCCTTCAGGGGATTGTTTATAAACCCAAATGTCCATGAAAAAATAATTCTTTAATAATATAATTGTGTGGAGCTTCTGCTTCCTTGTGGCGGATTTCCACGTAGGGGATTTCCAGATTCAACTATATTAAGTCTTCCTCAAGTGTAAAAATATGAAAATTACAAAATGAAGTGGACATAAAGTTTTCCAAAATATTAAGTCTTCCTCAAGTGGAAATTACTGTTATAAGATTATTTGGTAGAATTATCTTGGCTATAATCAGCCATTGTGCATATAACAGTCTTATGTTCTTTATATACATATCATTGTTATAGTATAGCAAAGGCAAAGGTTTTCCCCTGACATTAAGTCCAGTCATGTCTAACTCTGGAGGTTGGTGCTCATCTCCATTTCTAAGCCAAAGAGCCGGCGTTGTCCGTAGACACCTCCTAGGTCATGTGGCCGGCATGACTGCATGGAGCGCCATTACCTTCCCGCTAGAGTGGTACCTATTAATCTACTCATATTTGCATGTTTTCAAACTGCTAGGTTGGCAGAAGTTAGGATTAACGGTGGAAGCTCACACCGCTCCCCGGATTTGAACCTGCGACCTTTTGGTCAACAAGTTTAGCAGTTCAGCAGTTTAACCCACTGTACAACTGTGTAGTATATGTTGTAAAAAGATTTATTTCTGTGATTGGTTTACTACTGCTTGTAGTGGATTTGTGACGTTGTGATTTTGGGAATCCATTTTCTTTTTTTGTTCACTACTATCACTGTCTCATTCAGAAAGGTCATCCGATCCAAAACCACAATAAGCAGTAATTTTATTTTAAGGAAAGTGAGCCACGGTGGTGCAATGGCTTGTGCTGGCTGAACTGCTGATCCTCATGTGGGCAATTCAAATCCACGAGATGGGAGTGAGCTCCCGTCTGTCAGCTCCAGCTTCCCATTTGGCGACATAAGAGAAGCCTCCCACAGGATGGTAAAACATCTGGGCATCCCCTGGTCAATGTCCCTGCAGACAGCCAATTCTCTCACACAAGAAGCAACTTGCAGTTTCTCAAGTTGCTTCTGACACACACAAAAAGGGAAAGTTAAACTTTGCATAATAGGTTGCATACCTAATTCCGAAAGTAGCTGTCTCCAACTAACAGTGCCTCCATCTTGTCTAGACTAACGGCAGTTCTACGCTTACATTTAAAGTGGGCTCAAAATGGTGTCCCAGATGTTGGTTTAAATTCACATGGGAAGCCTGAAATGGGCTCCCTGAGCTGCATCAGTAGGCACATTTAGGTAGGCACATCCAGCCTTCAGTTCCAGCCTTCTTCATAAGTCACAGGATCCTCTAGAAGGGAGGAGTCTGAAAAATATGGTAAGTGTTTGCGTTGCTACTGAGAGGCAGGAGCTGCCTGAGCCTAGGAAACGTGGGATGGTTGCAAAGACATTTGTAACTGGTTCAGATTAGGGTCGTCCATCCCCCCACAATCCCCTGGGTTAATGTGGGTCAGCCCTGTGCAATGTTTAGGCACTGCAGGACTAATCACATCACACAGCGATCTAAGTGGTCAGTGTAGTTGGGGTCTCAGGATCTCATCCAAAGGATTCTGGGCTCCATTTCCATGCATTTCAGAAACGGAGGCTCACGAAAGCTGTCACATGAAGGGCACTTCTGCTGGGATTCTGTGGGACTCAGCTTAGAAGTAGCCTAGTACTTGACTAGAAGAACAGATATGAACATGACTACATGCATCAAATATCCTCCACAACACTTAGGTTACATCTCCCTATCTTTGTTTTGGTGCAGGTCTTGGCCAAGATTTAAACGTATTTGTCTTCTCTCCAATCCCCTGAACTAGGTCAAACATGCTGTCAAAACATGGTCCAAACAGAACCTGGACAATTTTAAAACAAGGGACATTAAGCAAGGTTTTCTTAACAAGTGGCCCACTATTCATTGTAACAATGCTCCTTTCCTCTGCCTTTCACTGTTGCGCTTTGGACCAGTACTATGAGAGCTGGCAGAGTTGGTAACTGTGTGAAATCCCCCAAATCTGCTTTTGATTCCAAAAGACTGGTAACTCACCAGCCCAAGGATGCATACCGCATGCTGGACCCATCAGGCATCACCTCCCACCACACAACGTTGTGTTACCTTCTGAAGGCACAAAGCGTACTTACTTACACAGGATGACAGGGTGTGCCCATGTTAGAAGTGCCCTCATTTCATATACTCCCCTTCGCTCAGATAGTCCAAAAAGGACCCTGACAATTCAGCAAAATCTTCCAATACAAGACTGGTAGAGTCCTCACCAGACAGGTCACTGTCAGGCCGAGGTTTCCGGGGATGAGCAAGAAGAGACGGAGGGTGAGTGGCCACTGGGGCTGTCTGGACAAACGTAGCTGGCTGGTTCAAGGGCACGGGTGGCTCTTCACACACCCCGACTTCTTCCTCCATTTCTGTATCCGAAGAGGCAGGACCTAGGACATGATAGAGGCTGGGCAGGCGGATGTCAAATCGCAGGCCAAATTTAGCAAAAAGCTTCTCATTCAACGCGTACACCTTTTCTGAGATATCATAGCCAAGGAGGACAGAGAAGAGACGGGCAATGTAGCGCTCTTTTGCCAGAAGCAAATAGAGCTTCTTCCGTTGCCAAGTGATGAAACTGCAGTCTGTCTCTGCTGTCAAAGTGACCTGTCAAAGTGAGAAGAGAGACTTCATCTCACACAGAGACTTATTGTCGCTGAGTCTACTTTTTAAAAAGTGGTGGGGGGTTACTGGCTGGAATCTTCCCCATCACATACAATCCTGGCATGATGAAATAAGTGAAAGTGTTATAAACTGAAACAGGAAGCCAATACAGCTTTGCAAGCACATTTACACATGCTGCTTTTAGAAGTTGCCAAGAGTCTGTAAGAGTTATCTCAACTCAAGCTTGAATTACAATGTAATGAAATGATGTATGTCTAAAAATTGTGTCACCAAAATGAAAAGTTTGGAGAGCTCTGGTCTAGACCTTAGTTCTCAGGAAAGTAAGTTATAAATTACTGTGCAATCTAACACAACGTATAACAGATCTGCCTCTTTTTTGCAAATGGGTTGGAAGAATTCAAAGTCTGATGAGAGTGGCTGACTTTTTCCTCACTTGTACAACTTACCGTAGCTATTAAATTAGATACTATGTTTCATTCACGGAATTGAATAGACACTTGCATGCCAATGAGTTGGGTCATGACATGCCTGCTGCCTTCCAGCATCCTGGGGTCTCTCTTGGCCAAAGACCAAAGAATGGTGCTTCAGAAAGGAGAACATGGGCAAATGGCAGGGGACGTCCTTCAGACTGATATTCAATACTGCAACCGAGCAAGCAGCTGCTCAGGAGAGCCAAGATATGAAAGAGCTTTCCCGAGCAACTACGGGGACATGGATCCAGTCGACTAGCAGCATTTTCCATAATATTAGTGAGTTTGGTAATTAAACATTATAGTGAAAACATGTAACTTCACTCTAATCAACTAAACAAATTGCTACGGTTTTCCACTGTGCCAAATGTAATTTTTAAATTACTTTTTAACTTTTTAATATATGTCCTCACGTATATGTATGGATAAATAATAATAAAAATTATTTATTACCCCCCTCCTTTTGGCTTGAGGTGAGGCACAACAGTATGTGTGTGTGCGTGTGTGTATACATACACACACACACACTTTAAAACGTAGTTAAAATGCAACTATATCCCTTTGTTTCTTCTCTACTTCCCTTTGTTTCTTCTCTACACCCTACCCCTCGTCCCCCACCTACCCCAGGTCTACCCCTCACTCTTGTATAATTTCCCCACATATACCCTATGTATGTATTTCACTGCAAAAACCTTAATAAAAATTATTTTAAAAAATGCAACTATAAAAGCATGTATTAAAATACATAAGACAAATGTTAAAACTTAATAAACATATAATGTAATTTTAAAATTCATAGTTAGAACTGACTGGGTTGGCCTGCCGGAAGATATAAGTCTTCAGTTGTGTTTTAAAGTTAAATCCATGTAACAAGTGAAACATGCCATCTTTAGCTAAAACTCAAAATGGGAAAACTAGGTTTTCTTATGGGATCATTTTAGAAGCAAGGCATATATCATCTGCTACTAGAAAGGAAGAACTAATACAGGCTAGACAGGATCAACAAGTATTAGTATTTTTTCTATGAGGAAAGCAAAAGAGAAGAAAAGTTGGGAGAGCTGATGCAGTGTGTGAGAGTTACATATGAAGGTGTGAGAAAGCCAAATAAGGCTTATCTCCAAATTAGGAGATAAGAGGGCAATAAATAGCTAGACGGTCACATGAAAAACCATGTTGGATTGAGAGAAATAAGTCAGAATATAAATGACGCACAAAGTTGGGAGGAAGCTCATAAAAGCAGGAAAAGAAACAGTCATTAAAGAAAACCAGAAAACAAACATTGCCTATTCCAAAGTAAAACATATAAAATAAAATAAAAATTGCTTAGGAATTCTGTAATACAGAAGCTCATTTTTGAGACTGGAATACAAGGCACCAATATGGGCTAAGATACACAAAGTTTTCCAATGACACATTGCAGCTTGTTGTTAAGGAATATCTAAGGCAAAGACAAAAGTCAGTTTGAGGCCTTCTGTAAAACCCCATATGGTCCAGAACATAAGGAAAACAAAACCAAAGATCAGTTTTGTCCATCTAAGCTGGTGAAAAACCAAACTATGGGCCAATACATTTTTGAAATGGTCAAAATTGGAATCAATAAATTGATATTACTTAAACGAATTTTGGGGTTTTAAATGTATTATTTGATTTAAAAATAACAATAACAAAACTTCTATTATGCTTCCACACTGGAGCTTCAACATTTCCACCAGTTTTGCAATATTATCTGCAAAATAGACTCCTCAAAATTAATAAAGATAGGTGCTACCTCCCATAAATTTTGTTTGTTTGTTTGTTTTTTAAGTAAATCAGAACGCAGTGTACCTCCCCTAACTCAACTTTCAGGTAATTCTGAGGGTATTTCTTGAGAACAATATGGAGAATGGAAGATGCAGAATGAAGTAGAAAGAGAGAGTGGACAGACAGCAGAAAAAGAAAGGGAGGATTAAAAAAAGTTCGAAATGGGAGTTCTTGGGAAATATGGGAGAGTTGGTCACTCTAACGACCTCCAAAGATGTTTTTGAGGCCTTCAATTGCCTCCCAGCATACAACCTGAAATTGGAAAAACAGACCTCTAAACATTTTTTTAAAATTCTTTCCCAATATTCGTCTTTGAAACTCTGCCATGTGTGATGGATATTTGGGACATTCAAAATTAATTGAGCACCTCTTTGGGCCTTCCTCTCTGTTGAATAGATTTCTGAATATGAAATTAAAATTGAAATGCATTAAAGACTAGGAAATTAGATTTTGCTAGATTACCTGAAATGTTCCCTCTTCGGAAGGTGGCAATGATTCCCATTCTGGGGAATCCAGAAACTGATATGGGTAGACATAATGTAGAAACTGTCCATCCTGGCTCACTTTAACCCTACAGAGGAGTAGAAAAAGACAAACCATACAAAAGGTTTCATATCTTCTTTATTTGTGTCTAACTTAATGCTCTGTTTTATAATTAAACTTTCAGGATGATTCACTCCAGGTAAGGGCCTTTCCTACTCATGATAAGACGGCAACCCTCCAACTGCCTACCCAAGAAAAGGACGAATGAGCAAGTTCCCTGTGGAATCATAGCAGCATAGTTAATTCTGATGCAACCATGTGAATTTTATTCTCAGGTAAAATAAAGAAGTTTTAGATAGGAATATCTAGAATGCTGGTTCCCAATGTGGAGCACACACCCAACCGGAGGTGTGTGTGTGTTAATTTTTAATGAGAGCAATTCGAGAATGAGTTATTAATAGTAAATGTTTTTTGCATTTCTGATGGTTCTAGGGGCCTCATATACCATATACAAATATATATTGTGAGACACAAATTTAAAAATTAAAATCAGAATGTACAGGGCAGTCAGCTGATGACAATGGAGAGGTGAAAACCCGCTCGTAGAGAGGAAGGAGTGGTGAGAACATAGAGTTAAGGAGAGAGTGCATGAGCACAGAAAAGGGAGGCCACTTTCATGTAAACATCCCACTGCTCTCAGTGTTCTTTTAACACTATAAGCCATACTATATGTGTGTGTGTGTGTGTGTGTGTGTGTGTGTACCGTATATACTTGAGTATAAGCCGACCCGAAAATAAGCCGAGGGATCTAATGTTACCACAAAAAAACTGGGGAAACTTAATGGCTTGAGTATAAGCCGAGGGTAGGCAATGTAGCAGCTACTGGTAAATTTCAAAATAAAAATAGATACCAATAAAATTACATTATTTGAGGCATCCGTAGGTTAAATGTTTTTGAATATTTACATAAAATTGTAATTTAAGATAAGATTAAATCATTATTCTAACCTTCTTCAATGTAAATGTGCTTACATATCCTTCCAATAATCACCATAATTTATTTTAACTATACATTTTGGGGGAAATGCTGTATGTATATGAATAAGGAAAAGTGGGGAAGACTGGTACAAGAGAGGAGAGGAAGGCACGCACTAAGTGAGAGAGGAGGAAAGGAAGGAGAACTGGATTGCTGTGTGGAGAGGTGATGGTCCTGGCAAGAAGGGGTGGGGCTAAAAGAAGCCCTTCTTTCAGCCCCATGCATTCCCTCCAGGACCCTTACCTGAGTTGAAGCCGGGGGGGGGGTAGCCTAAAAAATCTCTGAAAAACAAGGCTTATACTTGAGTATATACAATATTTTTGTTCTGAATTTGATTGCAGCAAGAAATCTGTGAAAAAAATCCAAATCACAATTACTAGTTTTATAGGTAAGTCAATATTTTTGTAGGAAAAAAATATAAAAAGATTATCAGCTGCAAGAAAATTAATATCAGGTCACAGAATATTCTCGTATTCTGTTTTCACCAAATACACACAATGAAGTTGGACACGTAAACTTGAGATTTAGGGTCACCTTGTGTCTGAAACGACTTCAAGGCACACATCAACTTGACTTGGGCCCACACTTCCCATTGAAATATTGGTAAGTTTATGTTAGTTAAAATTGTTCTTCATTTTATATATTGTATTGTTCTTTCATGTGTTTTTTTTGCACTACAATTAAGATGTGTGCAGTGTGCATAGGAATTTGTTCCTTTTTTTCCCCTTCAAACTACTGTCCGACCCTCCAGCAGCCTGAGGGACCATAAACTGGACCTCTGCTTTAAAAGTTAGAGGGCTTTACATACTGGGAGAAATGTTAACAAAAGATCTAGTCCCACTGCTTTATAGAAATCATAGATAAATATCCAAATTGTTTTAAAATAAGCCTGAAAAATTGTCTAAACCAATTTTGTCCTTTTGGGAGAAGAGTGCTGTTACATATTCACCTAAAACCATTGTTTTTCTTCCAGATAATTCCCTTTGAAACCAGAATTCAAATGCTAAGAAATGAAAACACTAACAAAATGGCTCAAAGCAGATTATGGCGAAATAATTACACACGCTGCTTTGAAAGGAGCACTTACTTTTGGAAAGTATTACGGTATACACAATCTCAAATTTGCACAGTACATTAAGGGATATGAAAATATTCATTGGATAAAATAAATTGGATAGTAGAATGAAGCAAAACTATTTCAAACAATTATAACAAACAGTTAAATGACATTTCTAGCCAGAATGTTGAAAACTTGCCCACCAAAACTACCGGTAGCTATCCATTCCCTTCTCCCATATGCCCTTTTTGTTGCACCTGTAGTTTAAAGCAGGTGGCAAACATGTATAATTCAAAAGGTGGAAACAGAAGAGATTATACAGGACAAAGGACCTATTTTACTGTAGCAAACCTATTACAGCTGAGCAATTGATGGCTGAACCTGAGGGCATTATTTATTCATATGCTTTTTTAAAAGTCATATCAGAAGCGACTTGAGAAACTGCAAGTCACTTATGGTGTGAGAGAATTGGCCATCTGCAGAAACATTGCCCAGGGGACACCCAGATGTGTTACCATACTGTGGGAGGCTTCTCTCATGTCCTCACATGAGAAGCTGGAACTAACAGATGATTGCTTACCCCGTCTTGCAAATCTTCAGGTCAGCAGTTCAGCTGGCACAAGGGTTTAACCCATTGCGCCACCGCGACTCCTCATATGCTGATTTGCCAAGAGTAAAAAGACACAAAGGGGTTAATCTTGTTGGAACAAGTATTGGGGACTGGGGGGTTCAGTGGGGATTTATATATCCACCCCTCAGAGCTGCATTTTTGATGTCCTAGCCAGATGGTTTCTAGGCCTGCTGCCTGTATGTGTTGATGTTTTTGAATGACACTGGATCTTCCTTCGCTGGAGGGCTACGGCTTGTATTGTGTATATTCTATCTAGGTTCTGTCCACCCCTTTGGGCAGGCTTTGGTGTCACTTGCACCGATTGTTGCCAGGCCCAGTAGCGTGGGGGACTGAAGATATCAACTTTGATGTGCATAATAAGCATATAGCTAACCACTCCCGCACGGGTGGCACGTTTATTCTATATTTACCTGTATATTTTTTGACCCGATTTGCCAAGAGTCTCTTCAATAAGTAAGGAATGCTAAGGTCACTGATGAAATTTGAACAATTCAATGACTAACATTTCAAATTTACACAAGAACTAGCAGAGATCAAATTTAGAAATTTAACTGGAATTAAAGAAGCTTGGGTGGTGGAATTCTCTATTAAAGCATAAAAATAAGTGGAATAAAATCTGGCCCTCTACTGCACCAAAATCAGTTTCAACAAAAGAAAGCATTTTCAAAACTATCCTGAAAAAATAATGAATTTATTTTAAAAGTCTCACAATTCTGCAAAAAGGAAATCTTTAAGCTTTCTTCTGCTTCACTTTTTCCCCATCCCATGGAAGTTTTATGCAAATGTTTTCAGTTTAAGACAGAGGGCTTACATTTAATTGAGACAGTACACCTGTGTGGGATGCACTACTTTAAAATGGAAGTACGACTTGTGCATTTGAATATTTTATTGTATCGAGGACAGAGAGACAAAAGCAGTGAAAAAATTGTCAGTAGAGAGAAAGAGAAGTCCAAAAATGTTTTTTCCACAAACCTTTCTCATTAATGGAATACTCAGTCATGTCTGGCTCTTTTGCAAATTGAAACAAAACAACTGAGACACTGGTTTTACTATCTGAGAGAAATGTCAGCTAGGAAGGGCAGAATTCCTTCCTGAAAGGGAAGTGTATTATGTAGTTTTTGTGTTGTTGTTGTTGCTTATTCGTTCAGTTGCTTCCGACTCTTCATGACCTCATGGACCAGCCCACAACAGAACTCCCTGTCGGCCATGGCCACCCAGATATGACTTTATCCATTTATCAAAACCATCAGAATATTAACAAAAACCCGGGGGGGGGGGGTCAAGGGTTGAATCCTACCTGCCCGAAAGCAAGAATGATAGGCGATCGATTGCTGTCTTGCCCTCCACAGCATAGGTCTGGTCTTTGGTGAGAGGCAGGACCTGCTCCTCACAGCCCTTGACTATTTCTCTGTAGACCTGGGATGGCACTTGCAGAGGCTGGCAAACTTGCTTGTACAGCAGGTCAAATTCTTCAGAAAATGTGTGTTTACGGAGCTGGTAAAATAAGTGAGCTAACTGAAGCAAACAGATCAGGACTAAAAGCATGTTCCAAGTGAAGATGTCCAGTCCGCAGGCATCCAACCAGCCCCAGAGAGCAATGCAGAAGAAACCAACAGTCAGGAAGCCAAAGATGTAGATGGAGCCAATGAGGCCACTTCCTCCCATAAATCCCAAGATGAGGAAAAAATTAGCAAGGTGATAGGCTGCTCCTTCCATATAGATTTTCCATCCCTCACACAAAACAGGATGGAAAACAATCCGGTCCAAAATGGTGCCATTTTCACTCATTGTCACTATCTCCTAACCTAAGCACCTTGAAAATTATATCAAAACACACTGTAGAAGAAGTTGCAGGAACTGGACAACAGCTATAATGCTACCCAGATTTTTTTAAGTGTTTTTTTAAAATCAACTGTTATATTAGTTGTGATGTTAATAGCAGAGGCTAAATATTGCTATGCTGAATGCCCCCAACTAATCCTTTCCGCAAAATTGGTCCTTAATACCACCTTAACACTAAATGTTCCTGCTTTGAAGGAGTTCTGGTCCAAAAGCTGTAGAAAGGCGCTTAGCAAATGCAATTGCAAGGACCTGTGGCTCCCTTCCTCCCCAGCTGTAAGAGAAGTAAAAAATAGACTCAGTTGAAAGAGGAGCAGGAGGGCAAAAGAGGCGGGGAAGAGGCGCTGAGGGTACTTGTGTTGAATTTGGAATGTATAGCACTGGCCGTGGAAAGAAGAGAGACCCCAAATAGATAACCATGTTTGGAATTGAAATCCAAGAAGCCAAGGCTGTGAGGGGAAGTTTAGGCAGGCACTTGCCACTTAGCATAACTCAGAGAACTAGATTACAGAGAGTTATTGTTTGTGCATTTGTAACCGTGGGTTTTCGGTCCCTTCCCAGAGCCTATGGGGTAGCAAAAGGATATCTCTGGTATTTCAGGTCAGAAAAGGGAGATTGCCTTCACAATGAAGCACAGCCATCTTGGGAGAAACAATCCAAAGTAGCAAAGAAGATTTTAGGAAGTGTTTTTTTAAAGCTATAGAGTACAGCATGCCAGAGAAAGTGCTGACAGCTGGTACATTTAAAATTAGATGGAAGTCCTGGATCACAGTGGGCATGCAACCAGCCGTAACTGCTGTTGCAAATTATAAAAGACAGAAACAAATGACTGGACTGGGCAACAAAGGGACTTTATTTGACCTGCACACTGTTTGAAATATTGTTGCATCATGGTGGTATTTATGCCTTGCAAAAGGAGGCTGGCAATAGGAACCACACTTGGATTTGTGCAAGAATCACTTTTTTATCCAATTAGCAAATCTAAATTCATTTAAAAAGAAATTTGTTTTCTTCAATATAGCTAGCCTTCTGAATCCACAGATTCTGCATGTGATGCCACTTGCATAGAAAACATTGAGTTCGAAAAGGTTTGCTTTGTTAAATTTGTTTTGTAGTCGGTACAGTTTGCTAAAGGTTTAGTTGCATTGACCTGCCAATCATCGTGTGCAGAGCCCAGTTGAGTTTGTTCTGCCCCTTTTTCCAGGGATCTGGGGATCAGCCATTTTACATTCAATAGGCTACCAGGACTTCTCCTGATAGGATGTGTTTAGAGGGTTTGCCAGACCAGGCCCTTGGTCAGGCCATCTTTCAACACAAGTCTGATTTTTCCTTGGAATTCATACAGAAGGCTCCGCATATCGGAAGGCCGAGTAGCACCGAGGAGTTCCAAGTGCCTCCGTACCAGTCTTTTGGCATCTAAAGGAAGACTTCGTGACTTCAAGTTTGGCCATCTGATTGGGGCTGAGAGTGTTCTTACCTCAAAGCCATTGGACTCTGAGAGCTTTTCAGCTACAGGTTCTTGGACCAATTCAGCAAGGGAACTTTAAAGTAAGCCAACTATTATTTTTGGGGAAAACTAAGCAACGTGCCTGAGTTAACTCATGTTATGGACAATAAAGTGTTTGAGTTAACTAAAGTGTAGTTTGGTCCTTGGAGCCCTGAGCCTTTAGAGGGAGGCAAGAAAGCAATCCCGGGGATAGAGAGACCACGTCCTTGTCTTCTCACAAGGTATTCATAGCCCGGATGCGACAGCACACTGCATTTGCAAATTCATGGCTTGAAAACATTTTGTTTGTTTGTTTCAAAAACCAAATCTTGATTTTTCCATTTTTGTAAGGGAGACCATTTTCCTTTGCTATTATATATAATAGGACTCGAGCAGCCACAAGTTTTGAAGTCCACAAGGGTCCTGGGGAAAAAAACTCCAGCAGATACCAAGGACCAACTATATTTAGTGTTAGTTTTTAGGCAGAGCCTTGTTAAAACTACACACTAGGCATATTTTTTCTTAAAACATTATTTTGGAAGCAACAGCTGTCATACTTTCCTTTGCCTAGATCTGGATATGAAAAACTCTGCCTCTTTACTAGCTTAATTCATCCAGCTTCCAGATCTATCATATGCAAATGTAGTTCATACGTATCTGTTCCTGTAAAGATTTTCAACCTTATTTATTTAGTAGAGTTGCTATCATATTCATTTTGAAACTGAATGTGCAAAAGAAAAATCAACAGCAGTAGCATTCTTTAGTAGAAACTTTAGCAATAAAATTATCTTATCAACATTTTTACCAGTTTTGAACATTTGAAGGGGCCACGGTCATCGTTAGGCGACAGGCCCTAGTATACCGTCTTCGTCAGCTTTATACCTCCAGCTCGTGTCTACAATTTGTTCTTTTGCTCAAGGTACTTTTGAATATTTCAGCCATTGTGACAATCAAACAGTATTCTGGGTTGCTGTGTTTCCAGGCTGTATGGCCATGTTCCAGAAGCATTCTCTCCTGACATTTCGCCCAAATCTATGGCAGGCATCCTCAGAGGTTGTGAGTGTTGGAATTCAACTCCACACTGTCCAAGTCTCAAGTTCTCAATGAGGAGAAGTTAGTTAGCATTAGAATAGTCAAAGAGTTTCCTTTCCCCACGTCTCCTGAATGACAGTTGGGAATGCATATTTTTCTTATCTCCTCTCTTTTTCTACTCTAATTCTGATTGGTTGTTTTAAAGGGATACTTTTCTACTGCAAGCTTTTTTAATATGCCTCCTTAGACTTTAGTATGGAAAGTATGTGCTGTGTGCTTTGAGATCTCTCTCTGCATGTGTGTCAGAGAGATGTAGTGCTTGCTGTTTTTTTCTGTCTTTGAGACTTTAGAAGAGTAGCTCTGACCCAGTTGTTTACTCAGGAGAAATGTAGTTAGTTCTTATTATTGTGAATAAATCTTTTGTGATTTTTTAAAAAAAGATTGGACTCTGCATGTTTGCCTCCTAAGCTCTTAATTCTTTACAGCCACATCACACGGGACTTCATGCTCTACTCGCCACTGAGCTGATGCTCGACTTTTGTATCTTGTTTGCTTTTGGATGCTCTGCTGTATATTTTAGGATAGTTTTTCCTAACAGTGAGGTCTGTTGGAAACTAGGCAAGTGATCTTTATATATCTGTGGAATATCCAGGGTGGGAGAAAGAACTCTTGTCTGTTGGAGGCAAATGCCCCCACACTACTTGATAATAACAATTCATATCTATGGAAATACAACCAGACAGTATAATATACAGCTTTTTAGTTTCTTTTTTATTTTAGTTTCCCTACATTTGTAGCTTTCAAACAGTATTCTGAAATCTTGATGTATTTCAAAGAAATGTTTTGAAAAGATTGTTGGAACAATGCTTAGCATTAAAAGGGATAAATGTGCCTTAGAGGGAGCAGCAGTAATAAGTAGTTTTAGTGACCTAACATCTTTTTTATACCTACTCTAACCTCTTTTAGGCCTGTAGTTCAGATTATTTGGTCACAGCACTAAACTGGAGTTGTGATAATAATAATAATAATAATAATATAAGTAATATATTTAATGAAATTGTATGATTCGGATCTGGCTAAGGGCCTATTAAGGCACGGCAAGACTGAATATACCATCCTAAGAAACTTGAGGCCTGAAATGGCTATTTATTTATTTAATATTTTTATGGAGAAACAGAGGTGAATATCTGATTAACTTTGGCGTGAAAACTGCTGATTGACATTACTGATCTGGGAACCTTTAGTGTAAACAACACATGTATTGTTTCCATAATCAGAGACAATGACTCTTTAAGTTAAGGAAGTCAGAAACAATTACTGCTTATGTTAAGAAAGAAAAACAACATCTCTTCTGGAATTGATGGGGCTTCAGCAAGTCTTAGCTGAATAACAAGTTGTAAAAATAATCAAGAACAACAGCAAAAAGGTTCAACATAATGAGACTCTTTTCTCTTTGAAAAGTGTGTCAGATCTCAGAGGAATGCAGGATCTGAACGCCTGCCTCCTTCCAAGATGGATTGAATGAAGAAGGACGGTGAATATGTATGTGAGTGAATGCTGAGTAGATGTTTCCCCTCTGTGTAATCAATATAGCTATTATAAAACCCAGTACTGGAGTCTGTGTGTGTATTTCTTTTTCTGAAAGTGTCTGATGTACTCTGTCCCATTGAAAATGAATTAAAGAAAATTTTTAAGGTTCAAAAATTATTCATGACAGATTTACACTGTTAGTGCCACTCCTACCTGATATATACGGCACTGAAATTGTACTGCTGTCCACACCTCAAATTTGAACCAGCACTGCTTATAGAGGTTTACACATGAGCAAGCAAATGGATGACTCCTGTACCCTAATCCCATCTGCTGTTGCAACTGTAGCCACTGCCACCATCCCAACTTTGCCCAGTGAGACCTGGTGCTCACAATCCGTTTCCAGCTCATGTTCAGTTCTGGTGGTATAGCTCCTCTCTGACACCTTGTGGCTGGACAACCTGTAGGGCTGATCCAGAGTTGCTGCCATTTTGTCACTCGAGAAGAGTTCCAGGCTGCCACCAGAACCACAACTAAAAAAGAACCCAATTAGAACAAAACACACACATTTGTCCAATAAAACAAGTATCTTTCAATTCAGACTACTTCATTTTTATTTATTGCATTTATAGTATCTCATTGTAATGCATACAGAAAATATTTTGTGATTCTATGCAGAAACAACATTCAACAGAAGCCATATTTGCTGTGCTAAAATGAGAAAAAATGGGAAAATGTTTAGGAGAATACCTCATATTTTCACAATGTCTGAATCCAGAAAGAGGATAATAAGGCAACATACTGTTGTGATATAAGAATCCATCATAAATATTTCCAAAAAATTCATATTCTGATACAAAACATTTTAAAAATCTATTTTAGCAGCGACAGACATAAAGTCTCCAAAAGTATATTCCACAGCAAACCACCTGGATGGAGGAAAAAAGATCCAGTAAGTAGTAGTTTGTTCATATAACCTATCTGTAAACCTGCTATTCTCCTACCACTTACATTGGAGAGCCACACATATAGGCAACACACGTAGTAACAGGCAGTCGTGTAAAACTTGGCTATAGTTAAGCTTGTATCACTTTCTTTATTATCAACACAACCAACAATATCCTGGAACTTTGAAGACTTGGTCAGAATCACAGATTTGAGGCTCCTTCTACACTGCCATATAAAATCCAGATTATCTGTTTTGAGCTGGATTATATGGCAGTATAAACACATACAATCCAGTTCAAAGCAGATAATGTGGGTTATTTGCTTTGATAATTTGGATCATATGGCAGTGTAGAAGAGGCCAAAATCTCAAAACCTGGGTTTAGAAAGTGAACACACGGGACTATCAATTATAGTATTCTTCACTCAACAGCAGCTTCAGCGCCCATATCTTTAACTGTGTGTGGGAGACACAGAAATTATGCAACTGGAACACAGCACCTAAATCACAGTCCAAGAAAGTATGTAGAAGATAGATGTCTCATCAATGGTTATATGGTTATTTCAAAAGAATTAAAAGTAATCCCTAATCGGACTTGCAATTCTACACTAGCAAGCAGTGCTACTGCGTTTGGACTGTTGTATAGAAGACAATTGTGGGGTATCACTGTTGGTGATCACTAATGAATATGTCTTTAATATTCTACATCCACCTGCCACACCAACTTTAACATCTGCAAAGCTCCATAAATTCCACATTTTTCCCTGGAAAAATATAGTTTTAGAATAGGTTGTTGGTCTGCCTACCTGATAAATATTCAGAGCTCTTGTTCTTCCGGTTCAAATCTTAAAACCCAAGGCTCGCATACATTCTTTATGCGCTTCAATAAGAGGACCACAGTGTTCCTCCCCTTTTTCAATGATGCTGTAAGGCAAAAGTTCCCAAGTAAGTGATATCAGAAATTAGACATGATTGAAATATCCTAAGGAGGTTTGGATACCTAGAGGGCCACAAGTTTGACACCAGTGTTATAGATTAACCCTATGTCAGATTTAGACACAAAAGAGTTGTCTTCCTATATTTGACAATATCTATCATATCAGGAACGATAAGTCCCAGAATTGCTTGTGCCTAGGCAAGGTGGATGAGGGTCTAGTGAGAAGATAATGGGAGCAAGTACTTCAGCTGCCCCTGGCAGAACATACAGGCCCCTGAATACTGGAACAGGACCCACAGTAAGGAGTGAGGACATGACAATGCACATTCATTGGGAAATGCATCCTATTAGTATTAGAAAAGAGAAATGGCCTGTCATTTTCAAGATTATTTCTGCCTCAACATAGTATCTATGTAAAAACACAAGTGAGACACATTATTTTCCTTCAATGCTAAACACAGTAGAGTTGTTTCAGACAGAAGAGTTGTTTCAGGCTGGATCTACACTGCCATACAATCCAGTTTCAAAATGCAAATTAACTGCACTGAACATCATCATCAATACCCTCTTTACCTCCCCAAAGGGGACTCAAACATGGCAGTGTAGATTCAGCCTCAGTATCAAAATGGAAAATAAGCCAATCTTTTCTATTTCTGAAGGTCAGGTACAAGGTTTTAAGGAAAGCAGGATGCTCCTACTTTTGAGTCTTGATTGTTCAAAAGTGATACACATTCTGAACATATTTTCTCATCTGCACTCTCCCCGGATTCAAACCTCCAACCTGTCGGTCTTCAGTCCTGCTGGCACAATTGCGCCACCGGGGGCTCCTGATGAGGAATGCTGAAGTTGTATGCTTGTGATAATCAGATCAATACATAATTTCAGTGTAGATTTATACAATGCCAGTGTAATTGAAAAATGAATGTGTGTTAAAACATGTGCGCCAACTGCACCCGTACCTTGGGAAGTCTGATCTGGCCACGGTGGTCCATGCTCTGGTTACATCCCGAATAGATTACTGCAACACACTCTACATGGGGATGCTTCAACTAGTCCAGTGGTCTGCAGCCAGGTTACTAACTGGCGCGACATACAGGGAGCATACCACTCCTCTGTTGTGTCAGCTCCACTGGCTGCCTGTCCATTTCCAGGCTCAATTCAAAGTGCTGGTTTTGACCTTTAAAGCCCTTTACGGTTCTGGCCCAGCTTACTTGTCCGAACATATCTCCCCTTATGTCCCACCTTCCGGGGAGGCCCTGCTCTCGAACCCACCGTTGTCGCATATACGTTTGGTAGGGACGAGGGACAGGGCCTTCTCAGTAGTGGCCCCTCACCTGTGGAACTCGGTCCCCAGCAAAGTAAGATCAACTTCTTCCCTCCTTTCCTTTAGAAAAAAGCTAAAGACGTGGCTCTGGGACCGGGAGTTTGGTTGATGTGGAGCAGCGGACAGACAATTTGAGTAGGATAGGGTTGTGTTGGCGGACTGTGGAGTGGCTGGACAGCCTATGAATGTGGAACGGGGATTATGGGGGTATTTTGATATGTAACTATTTTTAATCTGTTTTGTTGTATTTTGATATGTTGTTGTTCTGTTCCTTGTATGCGGCATTGAATTATTGCCTTTTGTTAGCTGCCCTGAGTATGGTGGGGATGAGGGACAGGGCCTTCTCAGTGGTGGCCCCTCGTAGAGAAGGGTGGGTTATAAATGAAATTAATAATAATAATAAAAAGCAGGATAGCAACAGTGTAGCATATCTCCAGCATCAGTTTGGAAGCAAGCTGGAGCTAATAATGGGAGCTCACCCTACATTCAATCTCTTAACCTTTTGGCCTTTAGGGTTTTGTCACAGAGCTGTACCTACTACTCTACTCACATTTGCATGTTTCCTAATTGCTAGGTTGGCAGAAGCTGGGGCTAATAATGGGAACTCACCCCACTCCCTACATTCAATCTCTTAACCCAGTGTTTCCCAACCTTTTTTGAGCCGCGGCACACTTTTTACATTTGCAAAATCCTGGGGCACACCACCAACCAAAATGACACAAAATGACACTCTAACACTGTAATACATCTAGTTAATGTGTTTTTAAAATGTATTTATACACTCAGTGTGAAACCTGGGCCTGTTTCGATGAACTCAACATAGATATCCTGGCAGGAATGGCAGAAAGACACACACTTCCCTCACAGAACTCCCATAACCAAGAGAAAATGCTATAAGAGTTTGGTGGGCATTGACCTTGGGTTTTGGAGTTGTAGTTCACCTATATCCAGAGAGCACTGTGGACTCAAACAATGATGGATCAGGACCAAACTTGGCATGAATACTCAATATGCCCAAATATGAACGCATATGGAGTTCAGGAGAAATAGACCTTGACATTTGTGGGTTGTAGTTGCTGGGATTTATAGTTCCCTTACAATCAAAGAGCATTCTGAACCCCACCAATGATAGAACTGGGCCAAACTTCCCACACAGAACCCCCAGGAGGCGAGAGGAGGTCTCTAACTTTTGGGGAAAGGGAGGCGGGCCTTCCCAATGCACGGAGAGGAGAGACCAAGTCAAGACAACGGTGGGGAGGGGTGTACCTTGTAATTTTTTGCCTTTATCGAGGTAGGTTTCTTAGGGTTTTTATACTTCAACACACTAGACTCTCTCCCTTTTCCCTGGAGGTTCCAATTTCCCACGGCACACCTGATGATCGCTCACGGCACACTGGTTGGGAAACACTGTTTTAACCTTTTGGCCTTTAGGATTTTGTCACAGAACTGTACCTACTACTCTACTCACATTTGCATGTTTCCTAACTTCTAGGTTGGCAGAAGCTGGGGCTAATAGTGGGAGCTCACCCCACTCCCTACATTCAATCTGCTAACCTTTTGGCCTTTAGGATTTTGTCACAGAGCTGTACCTACTACTCTACTCTGCCCTCCAAGCACGCGCAGCCTCTCTGGCCTCTTCATCCGCTTACGTCGCTTCCCCTTCCCGCCGGAAGTGTCTCATAAGCGTCCTTCAAAGGACTGAGCGAGAGCTTGCCACACTGGAAGCTGGCGCCACCATGAAAGGCCAAAGAGCCCTCGGGCAGCCGCTAGCTGGCTTCAGGCACGGTTTAGGCCCGCCGCTGCGTGGTTGCCATAGCGACAGGCCCTCAGGCTCTCCCCCCCCCACGTTCCCGGACCCTTGGCGCCTGCGCAGAAGCCGCGCCTTTCCTCTCTCGCGCGCCCCCTCGCCTTCCTCCCCCACTCCCCCCACCTGACGCACCAGGCATCACGCGCCCGCTTGGTCTCGGGGCAGGCGCAGCACGGCTTCAGGGAAGGAGGCGGGGCCTGCTTCTCCTCGGCCGCCGGGCCCGCTTGGAGACCCGCAGGGTCACAGGACGCCAAGCTCGACATCGTGGTTTGGGGCTCTCTACTCGCGCATGCGCCCTGCCCGCGCGTCCCTGTCCGGAAACTCTTGGCCCCGCCCGTGTGCAATGTTCAGGCGACGCTGGTGACGTAACGCAACCGCGACGCTTGGGTCTTGGGAAAGGCCTCAGAAAGGGGTTGCCTTCGGCCTTCTGCGCAAGGCCTCCCTCGCGGGACCCTTCGTGCTCGACCTCTTGGAGCGGCTGGATGAAAAGGGGCCTGCCTGCCTGCTGCTTTAATACATATGGAGATGATAACAAAACGGTGCATCTTCGTTGAAATAATAATAATACATTTTATTTGTACCCCGCCCCATCTCCTTAAGGGACTTGGGGCGGCTCACAACATGAATGCAGCAGTGTTTCCCAACCTTTTTTGAGCCACGGCACACTTTTTACATTTGCAAAATCCTGGGGCACACCACCAACCAAAATGACACAAAATGACACTCTAACACAGTAATACATACAGTTAATATGTTTCTAAATGTATTTATGCACTCAGTGTGAAACCTGGGCCTGTTTCGATGAACACAACATAGACATCCTGGCAGGAATGGCAGAAAGACACAAGCTTCCCACACAGAACTCCTATAACCAAGAGAAAATGCTATAAGAGTTTGGTGGGCATTGACCTTGAGTTTTGGAGTTGTAGTTCACCTATATCCAGAGAGCACTGTGGACTCAAACAATGTTGGATCAGGACTAAACTTGGCATATTCAAATATGCCTAAATATGAACGCAGATGGAGTTCAGGGGAAATAGACCTTGCTGTTTGGGAGTTGTAGTTGCTGGGATTTATAGTTCCCCTACAATCAAAGAGCATTCTGAACCCCACCAATGATAGAACTGGGCCAAACTTCCCACACAGAACCCCCAGGAGGCACGAGGAGGTCTCTACTTGGGGAAAGGGAGGCGGGCCTTCCCAATGCATGGAGAGGGAGAGACCAAGTAGACAACGAGTGGGGAGGGGGGGTGTTTGTAATTTTGTGATTTTATCGAGGTAGGTTTCTTAGGGTTTTTATACTTCATAAGAACATAAGAAGAGCCATGCTGAATCGGACCTCAGCCCATCTAGTCCAGCATTCTGTATCACACAGTGGCCCACCAGTTGTACACGGGGATCTCAAGCAGAAGGGAGGCTCTACACGGCCTAGGGCCTGCGTACTTGAGGGACCGCCTTACCCCGTATTTACCCCCGAGATCACTGCGCTCAGATGAACAGAATCTGTTGACGATACCACCAATCCGCTCCTGTCACCTGTCTGTGACTAGACAGAGAGCCTTTTCTGCGGCAGCTCCGGCGCTGTGGAACTCTCTACCAGACAATGCTCGAGCCATCTCAGAGCTGGCTCCATTTAGAAGGGCCTGTAAGACCGCCCTCTTTGGACTAGCCTTCTATTAGGCCTAGAAGGATTGTACCCCAAGAAACTTTTGTATGTCACCCTGCACCTCGTGATGTGATGTATTGTGTTTTAATGTGTTTTTATGCTTTTATTGTAGGGCTGCATGTCTGTGACATGAGGCCCATATATATTGTTGTTATCTGTCCCGAGCCTGAGGGGAGGAGCGGAATACAAAATCGAAGAAATAAATAAATAAATAAAACCCTGACCTGCTCCCGACCCCCCACAACCAGTACCCAGGGAAATCCTGCCTACCTCAACCAACTCCGAGGTGGCACTTGAATGTCCTTTTCAGTAACTACCGATGCACACTAGACCAGTGTTTCTCAACCTGGGGGTCGGGACCCCTGGAGGGGTTGTGAGGGGGTGTCAGAGGGGTCACCAATGACCATCAGGAAACATAGTATTTTTGTTGGTCATGGCGGTTCTGGGAAGTTTGACCCAGTTCTATCATTGGTTGGGTTCAGAGTGCTTTTTGATTGTAGTTGAACTATAAATCCCAGCAATTAAAGCTCTCAAATGTCAATGTCTATTTTCCCCAAATTTCACCAGTGTTCACATTTGGGCATATTTAATATTCATGCCAAGTTTGGTCCAGATCCGTCATTGTTTGAGTCCACAGTGCTCTCTGTATGTACGTGAACTGCAACTCCAAAAACTCAAGGTCAATGCCCACCAAACCCTTCCAGTATTTTCTGTTGGTCATGTGTGCCAAGATTGGTTTAATTTCCCCATTGGTGGAGTTCACGATGTTCTCTGATTGTAGGTGAACTATAACTCCCAGCAACTACAACTCCCAAATGACAATATCAATACCCCTGCCCCCACCTCACCAGTATTCAAATGTGGGTGTATCGGGTATTTGTGCCAAATTTAGTCCAATGAATGAAAATGCATCTTGTATATCAGATATTTACATTATGATTCATAACAATAGCAAAATTACAGTTATGAAGTAGCAAGAAAAATAATGTTATGGTTGGGGGTCACCACAACATGAGGAACTGTATTAAGGGTTCGCGGCATTGGGGAGGTTGAGAAACACTGCACTAGACTCTCCCCCCACTTCCTGGAGGTTCCAATTACCCACGGCACACCTGATTGCTCGCGGCACACTAGTGTGCCCTGGCACACTGGTTGGGAAACACTGCAATAAATTACTACATTACATACCCATATCTAGGAAAGTGTATACCAAGCACAGCAGCAGAATAGTCATACAGTGGTAATAGAATGCAAATCAAAACTCATGACTGAAAGTTGGGGGTGTCTGACGGGACAGGTGGGCCTTCCATAAGCTTTAGAGGAGTTAACACTGCTCCAAAGTACATTCAAAGCCTTCCAAAGTCTCCTCTATAGTACTGGGCTAGGCTACAACGCCCTTTCCAGCTCCTCTTTCCCAGCAATCTGAGAGATACCCGGAAGCTCTCTCTCGCGCGCGCGCTCTCTCTCGCTCCACGGCGCCAGGAGGGAGGGCTGCGCATGCGCAAGGTGGGGAGCCCGGCGTTGCTATGGGAACGGCGTCGGCACAGACTCCAGGAGGCAGAGGCCGGAGGAGGGCCGCCACCGCCGCCATGAGCCGCTCGGTGGCCTTGTCGCTGACGGAGCCTCCGCTTGAGCCCCGCTACCGCCGGGCCATGGCTCCCAACCGGGCCTTCGACTTCATCTACGGTAATGAGGGGAGCCTGGAGACGGGGGGCGCCGCTTCAAACGCTCTGAATGGCACTGCCTCCTGTCCGCCTTCCTTGACTTTCCGTTCAAGTTGCCCCGGCTGCCTTTCTTCCAAGGGAGAGGCCCCCCACAAGGCAGCGGAGAGAAATGCTTGTAGCCAGGCATGTAGCCAGGGGGGGAGGCTAAGGGGGCTTCAGCCCCCCCCCCCCCGAAATTCTCAGGGTGGTCCGCGAGAAGGCCTGGCTGGTACATTATTTAAACTGTTATGTTTATTCATATTAAAGCAGAATTGGTGCTTTTAGCAGAGGTACAGTCAGGAGAGAGTGATGCACAAGCACAGGCCTTAGTATAGCGAGATAGCTTGCCAGAGATCATGCTAGCAGCCCTTCCGAGAATAATGCACTCTGATTGGTACGTCAGGCACAAGCTGTGATTTGTTAGAGTACATCATGTGCCTTTCCTGATAACACTGGCCGTGATTGGCCTAGCTAGCACCCAGCATGTGTTTGTTTACATTGTTACTGATTGGTAGGAACCGCGCATGGGCAAATGAGACTGTTCTCCCCTCTGCTGGCACGGAAGGACGGCATAGAAATGTTGCAAATTCAGAACATGATGCTCATATGGCAGATAACATACCGTGAGAATGAAGAATTAATACTGCGTACTGCTGTTTAGCAAATAAGAGTGCGAATAGAATGTGATGCCAAATAATATGATGTTTAATTGGATAATAAAACATGTTGATGCTGTGAACCAATGATGCTGATGAAGAAAGGAGGGGCAAAGGGACCTGCCGCCATAGAGTGTATATAAGGGATAGTTGAAGATTGTACGGGGTCTTGCCCTGAAGCAGCGAGTTCTGTGGGCAGGTCCCGCCAGCTGACGTCGTAATCAATACATTTTGGCTTCATTTACCACAGTAACGGTTGTTGCGTTTTCTCGTTCCTGTGCTTGCACGTTTGCGCCGCCCAAAAGGTAAAAAGGTACCACCTGGGAGTTTTGGGACTCCGCATTTGCCGCTTCAATATCATGATCTGATCACCATGCTCATTATATCCCACCTTCATGGGGTTATTGGGATAACAATACAAAAGGTTTCCTAGGGTAAACCCCCTTCCACCCAGTCTCAGCCCCCCCGCGAACCAAACTCAGCCCCGAATCAAAATCCTGGCTACGGCCCTGCTTGTAGCATATCATGACTAAAGAAAATATGTTCATTCCCCATGTGAATTGGGTTCAAATGACAGGAAAGGAGATTCCCCCTGAACATTAGGAAGAACTTCCTGGCCGTGAGAGCTGTTCAGCAGTGGAACTCTCTGCATCTGGAGGCTTTTAATAAACAGAGGCTGAACGTCTGTCCAGGGTGAATCATAGTTGGAAGAGACCACATGGGTAGAGTTGCCACTTTTTGATATAAGAAATAAGGGACATTTACCTAAAAATACAGGATTTTCCACAAAAATAAGGGACACTTCATAAAAACTTGAAAATCAAACATTAGGCAATCCTAACTATACTCGTTTAGATGCAGCCTTGGCTTTTTCAGCTGTGGCATCACACTGTTGACTGATCTTTAGACTGGGGTCTAACAGAAGCCTCCTTTCGCATGCATTCAGCAGGCTTTTGGCGAATAGGCCCGTGTACCTTTAAGTGTGTTATGCTGAATTATGTTACTGTTTTATTTCGCCACTGCTATTTTAACTGTTTTTACTGTTTTTTATCTTGTATTTTATTGCGCCTTTGGCTCTTGTGAGCCGCCGCGAGCCCCCGGGAGTCGGCGGCATAGAAGCCTGAATAAATAATAATAATAATAATAATAATAATATCATCTACTTGGGCCATTCTGCAAGAAGGCACAACCCAAGCCCTCCCGACAGATGCCCATCTGGCTCAAAAGCCCTCCAGAGACCCCCACTCGCCCCCCAGCCCTGGTGTGGCTGTGATTTGTGAGCCTGGCAGGGGGTCACCTTCCTTCCTCTCCCAGCGGTCAACGGTGAAGGCGGACCCGCAGTTGAGGTGGGCGAGGGCATGGCAGACCTGGCTCTGAGTCTCCATGATCAGCAGCTCCATGCGGGCCCGCATCTCCCCGCGCCGCGCCTGCAGCTCCCTCAGGCCGCTCACTGGCGGCGCCATGAAAACTGGCAGGCCCTCTTCTCCCTCTTCCTTTTCCTCCTCCTCCTTCTCCTCCCCCCATGAGCGAGGGCTCTTGGGAAATGGAGTCCTGCCCAAAAGGGCCGCACGCGCCTCTCAATCAAGTGGAGGCAGCCTTGGACTACAATTCCTGGCCGCTCGCGGGGAGGTGAGAGGAAACAGGAGGAGCCAAAAGGGGTAGCAGGATGGAGGAGGAGGAAGAAGGAAGTATGTGTGTATATGTACTGGCCCAGTCTCGCCTCCTGCTGCCACCTATCCCATCAATACAGGAGCTGAAAATAAGGGACAGGAACTGAAAATAAGGGACATGAAATTTGGGGCTGAAATAAGGGACGTTGGCAACCCTACACATGGGCCATCTCTAGCCCAACCCCAGCCATGCAGTAGAAGCACAATCAAAGTATCCCTGACAGATGGCCATCCAGCCTCTGATTAAAAGCTTCCAAGCACCTTTGATGGTGCCTTTCCTGCAAGGCAGAGGGTTGGACTGGACAGCCCGTGTGGTTCTTCCGGTTTGTTATTATATGATTCTATGAAGTAATAATAAAAACAACAAAATTGGAAAAGTTTCTGTTCCTAATTTGAAAGCATTATTTTCTGCTTAATTGTGAAATCTTTACTTTGGAAGTAGTTGTTCTACTCCAGAAACTTCGTTTTTGTGGCTTCCACAAATTCTGTTGAATTGGTTCAGACTCGGTGAGGTACAGCGTTCCCTCACTTATTGCTGGGGTTACGTTCCAGGACCTCCCGCAATAAGTGAAAAACTGCAGTGTAGAGGCACTCTATTTATTTTAATATTTATACATTATTTTAGTAGTTATACACTATTTTAAGTCTTTATAAACTTAAAATGAAGGGAAGGAAAGGAAGGAAAGGTCCTTCAAGGCTGGAGGGAGGGAAGGAGGACTGAGGAGGGAAAGCGCCTTGGAGAGCGGTGGTGGCAAAACCCAACAAAACAGTGAAAATACCATGATATATATTTTAAATTAATATTTTTTGAAATCCACGAAACAGCGAGTCGGCAATAAGCGAACCGCGAAGTAGCGAGGAAACACTGTATCCATTGAAAAACTTTGGCAAAATGTGCTGCAGGATGTCCCACAAAAATAAAGTTTGGGCAGTTTCATAAACCTTTTCCATGGTTTTTTGATAGTACCAAGTAGGAAATAACATTTATAACCCAGGAACAAAAATCGTGTAATAATTTTATTTCTTACCCACCTCAAGACAAGTTGCAACACAGCTAAAACACATAATCATCGTAAACATTATATAAAGTTCACATATAAAAATGTATTTCAACAACAAATTTAAAATACACAGAACAAAGATTTGAATATAGTGAACACAAGACACGAGTGTAAAATTCATAATTAAAGCAGACTGGGCAGGGTTTATTTATTTTATTATTTATTTGTTAGATTTATTGGCCGCCACTCCCAGCCGGCTCGAGGCGGCTTACATCAAGCACCACAATAAAACAACAAATCTACAACAGCAATAAAACCACAAGGATAAAACAATTCCTAAGAAATAGCACAAGTCCTAGAGCAGTGTTTCCCAACCTTTTTTGAGCCGCGGCACACTTTTTACATTTGCAAAATCCTGGGGCACACCACCAACCAAAATGACACAAAATGACACTCTAACACAGTAATACATATAGTTAATATGTTTTTAAATGTATTTATACACTCAGTGTGAAACCTGGGCCTGTTTCAATGAACTCAACATAGATATCCTGGCAGGAATGGCAGAAAGACACAAACTTCCCACACAGAACTCCCATAACCAAGAGAAAATACTATAAGAGTTTGGTGCGCATGGACCTTATTTATTTATTTATTTATTAAAACCTTGAGTTTTGGAGTTGTAGTTCACCTATATCCAGAGAGCACTGTGGACTCAAACAATGTTGGATCAGGACCAAACTTGGCATGAATACTCAATATACCCAAATATGAACGCTGATGGAGTTCAGCGGAAATAGATCTTGACATTTGGGAGTTGTAGTTGCTGGGATTTATAGTTCCCCTACAATCAAAGAGCATTCTGAACCCCACGAATAGAACTGGGCCAAACTTCCCACACAGAACCCCCAGGAGGCAAGAGGAGGTCTCTACTTGGGGAAAGGGAGGCGGGCCTTCCCAATGCATGGAGAGAGAGAGACCAAGTAAACAACGGGTGGGGAGGGGGTGTGTGTTTGTAATTTTGTGCCTTTATTGAGGTAGGTTTCTTAGGGTTTTTATACTTCAACACACTAGACTCTCCCCCCTCCCCTCCTGGAGGTTCCAATTTCCCACGGTACACCTGATGATCGCTCATGGCACACTAGTGTGCCCCGGCACACTGGTTGGGAAACACTGTCCTAGAGGATAGCACATTACAACTCAAAGGTTGCTTAATGTTCACTCATAGTTTTAATTGCTTGCCATGCAGCAAACTGTGCTTTCCCTGTTACAACCAGTAGCCCTTTCACCTATGACTATACTTTGCCCCAAATTTACAAAATGTAAAATTTAGATTAGGTGTTGCAGTTTTTAGTGGTTCCAAAACTTGGTCTGAAAATGAATTGAGGCACATTGAAATCTTAAGTAGGAAAAGACTCTAAGAGTTACCCAGGCCAACCTCATTCTGTCATGCAGGAATATGCAGTCAAAGCACTCCCAAAAGTCTCTGTTTAAAAACCTTCAAAGAAGGAGACACCATAACACTCTGAGACAACCTAGTCCACTGTTGAACAGTTCTTACCACCAGGGAGTTCATCCTAATGTTTAGGTGGTATCTCCTAATCTGGGAAATCTTAATGTTTTTTACTTGCACATCAATAGGAAGCTGCCTTCTTATATGTTCAAACGCTGATCCATCTAGCTGTTTGGGACAACATGTGGCCCTAAAGCCACATTAACCCTTTCAGCTGCTACAACCTATCTAGTTTATTGTGAGAAAGCTGTTTTGAAAGCACTCGGAAACTTTATTGACTTAAAGCAGGGGTCGGGAATCTATGGCTCGCGAGCCAGGTGTGGCTCTTTTGATGATTGCATTTGGCTCACAGATTTCAGTTCTCTCCTTCTGTGCGTTAAGCAGCAGCTGAGAACCTTCGCTCAAGGCTAGCCTCTACTTCAGCTGTTCTCAACAAGGGGGTCGCTGGGCCATTTTCCGGGGGTCGCGAAGCCGCCTCAGTTGGCCCCACCCCCTCTGCTTCTCCAAAATGGCTGCTGGCTCCTGTGCAAGACAAACAGCCAGGCGCTCCTGGTTGGCTCCTCCTCCTTTTCCCACAGGGATACAGGGAGTCAGGAGGAGGAGCTTGGAGGCAAAGGCGTGCACGGGAGAAAGCCCGTCGCCCACCTCTTGCCCCTGCCGAGCTCAGAAAGGACGAGGGGTGAGTGCAAGGCCCCCCGCATCGCTAAGGCCATGTGGGGTGTCTTCGCCGCTCACCTCTTGTCTCCGCCGAGCTCAGAATGGACGAGGGGTGAGCGCAAGACCCCCCGCATGGCCAAGGTTATCCGGGCAGCCTTCGCTGCTTGCCACTTGCCCCCACCAGGGTTGGAAGGTTTACAATTCCAACGCCGGGAAAGGGACGCTCCCTGGCATTGCAAGCACATGGGGGGGGGGAGAGATCTTGTGCAGGGAGCACACGCCCAGGGGCTGAAGCGATTGAAGGTACCGTAAATATAATTTATTGTACATGCCTCCCCTAACCTCCTCCAGCATTTTCTGTTGGTCATGGAAGTCCTGTGTGCCAAGTTTGGTTGAATTATATTGTTGGTGGAGCTCAGAATGTTCTTTGATGCCTGGTGAACTATAAATCCACACCACTGCAATTTGTTGAATTCAGTCTTAAAATATATTATATGGCTTTCACTGAAATAAATTACCAAATATTTTGCTTTCATGGCTCTCTGAGTCAAAAAAGGTTCCCGACCCCTGACTTAAAGGGTTTATAAGGAGTGTGTAATATCTGCCTCCCCCAAATAAGGCTTTTTCCAGCCAATACGAACATTATCAGCTATGGTCCAGGGACATGCTATCTGAAGGGTTGTATCTTTTTGGCTAAGCTATAAGATCTTTGGAGGAGGTTGTTCTGTTGAGTTCAACATCTGATGGGAATGTAGGCGATTTTGGTGCTGCTCCCTAACTTTGGAATTCCTTCCTCCTCATCCTTTTGTCAGTAAGTGAAAACTGAAAGGGTTAATGTGGCTTTAGGGCCACATGTGTCTCTGTGGCCAGGTCAGGCATTTTTAAGGCTGGCTGCCAGAGCTTTTAATTGTGTGCTGTTTTATTGATGAATATCTCTTTAAAGTGTTGTTTTAAATGGTTTTAATTCTATGGATAGTTTAATTGTATTTTAGTACTATTCTTGTCTATGATTTATAAGCATAAAGTTAATTGATAATTTTACCTACTTCAGATATGTGTACATGAAATTATTTGCAGCAGAATACAGTTTGCAAAGCACTTGCTTTATTCTGTGTTAGGTTTCCACTCTAAAGACTTGTCCAATATCATTGAACAATTTGCCTTTGTGTAGAATGGTGGAGATGCCATTTCTCTGGACTGGATCCTCAAAAGCTCTTTTAACATTGAATTGCATTCTGCTGCAATAATCCTTTCATTTGTCCCTTCTCATTAGCTTTAATGTATGTTTTAACACAAGTGTATGAGCTATTATTGCCTTTCAAAATTTGTTTATATGCGTTTTAGATCCAATACATGTATTATCAAGTGAACGGGATCATGCACAAGCAACTGCCCAGGCCCATTTAATCCAGGATGAAATGGTAGGTCATTATAGTCTATGGTGGTTCTTACATCTTTTATATTTCTGTTAAATTATATATCTGTGTTTGGGAAAATTAAAATCTCTTTCTTAAGGAAAGTAATAACTTTACAGATGGATGATTGGTAAATGATTATAATAATGCCAGTACTACCAAAACCACACATGCTCAAGTCCATTATATAAAGGGATTGTTATTCAACATATAAAGGGACTTCATATAAAAGGACTCAGTTCATGTGGATGCAATAATCCCTTCCGCCCCTCACACCTATGTGTTTCCAAAGACAACTGCCACATGCATGTGTGAGTCCTGGCTTCCCTCTGGCACTGACAACCAATTCCTTCTTCTCCTCCCTTTCATTCTTTACCTGAGCCCACATGAGCCCAGCCTCCCCTTCCCACCCAGTTTGCTCTCAATCCCTGCCCCATCTCAGTGGCTTCTTTGCCCTCTGCAAAGTACTGCAGAGCAGCTTCCACCAAAGTCATCTCACAAGGCCATTGGGTGAGGTGAAAAAAGGATGAGGTGTCTAGCAATGTTTTTTTTTACCATTAATACCCCCTCTCTCTCTCATATATATATATATATATATATATATATATATATATATATATATATACACACACACATACTAGCTGTACCCGGCACGCGTTGCTGTGTCCTATTTAGGAGATGCGAGAAAGTCTGAGTATGTAAGGGTTGGAATTGATGTTAGTTATGGTCTTGGTGGGGTCATGGCTGTGTCGTTGTGGGTTGTTCTGGTGGGTGGGATGTTGAAGTCCTGTGGAGTTGTCGGTATGTGGTGTTCCTGGCGTTCTGCAGAGCTTGTGGATATACAATGTTTTTTGTCTTTCCGTCTGCTGTGTTGATGTAGAGGTTCCGTGGTTTCCCAACTCTGGAGCACGCTACGTAGAGTTGTCCGTGGGAGAAGCATTCTGTGTCAAGGTCTATGCCACAGATTTGTAGTGTTTGTCCTTGAGCCTTGTTTATGGTGATGGCAAAAGCTAGTGTAGTGCAGTGTCTTTCTGTTCTGGCGTTTGTTCTGCCCTTTTTTGTGTGATGTATGTAGCGTTGCGAGTGTGTCGTCCGATGCTGTTCTTTTTAGGAGGCATGGCTTGTTTTTTGGGTCAGCTTATGCCTGTGTGGAAGGAAGGAATGGCATACAAATGGGTTGAGCAGTAGACACAAGGTTGTGTTATGTGTGTATTGTGTTGTGTGTAGGTGTTACTTTTGTGTTATTCTGGGGGTATGTGTTTGTCAGTGGTGCCTGTGTCCCTGGTGCCCTATTTGTTTCCCTCCTGGATCTTGGCTTTGGCAGTTTAACCCTCAAACACCAACTGACTAAACAGAATTCACTCAGCCTTCTAATCTAGCCTTGGCTGGCTTGGGCCACCGTTAATATGGTAACTGATGTTGGCCAATGGGTTTCGCTGGCAGCCGCAGAGGATGCTGGGAAATGTAGTTTTTTGTATCATTGTTTTGGGGGCCTTCTAGGTTGGGGGGGGGGAGTTTCTTTGCTAAAAACCTTCCTTGCCTGAGACCTATTTATGTTGCCAAATTTGGTGTTTCTGACTTGGATGGTTTCTCTGCCTAGGACGGTCGTTCCATGACGGGACCTCCTTTATATATTATATATATATATATATATATATATATATATATATATATATATATACACACACACACACAGTATATATATATATATATATATATATATATATATACACACACACTCACACACACACTGTATATACTGTGTGTATTAAGGGCAGCAGCACAGAACTTAGCAACAGTACCCCATTCTTAGAAATGTTAATATGGGGGGAAAGTGGATCTTAAAATTGAAGAAATGTTGTGATATGCAAAGAATTCTCTTTTCATAAAGAATTACTCATAACTTAGAAAACATGACATCACATGAGTCTTGTAAGTAGTGAAATTCTCAGCTGATAACTTTGCTTCTTTTATATCCTAAGCATTATTTTTTGAATTTTTATGTTATATTACACAATATGACTAACCAGAAATCAATATTTGAAAAAGTAATTTTATGCTATCTACTAGATACATCACAAATATTGTTTTATCATGTGTATTCTCAATGTTTTACATACAGTATTTTGTCTTTCCCATCTTTCCCCTGCCAAATAAAATAGAGGAAAGTACCAGCATTTAAAACCATGTTTAGTAACCTGGTTCACTATCCGCCGTACTCTGTGCAATTAGAAGAAAAATATCCTGTCCCCCCATTCATTGATCGAAGGTGGAGAGGAAGGGTCCTGCGGCGCCTTGAGGCTCTTCAGAGGCTTGATGTGTAAGTGACCTTTGGCATGCTTTATAAAGGAAGTTTTTGAATGCCCTGATATAAATCAACAATGATTTCTGGGAATTTAGGGGAAAGTGATGTCAATTCAATCAATCAATCAATCAATCAGTCAATCAATCAATTTTTATTACTTGCTTAGTTGTCCTCCACCAGCGGTGCTCTGGGCGACTTACAACATAAAACCAATAAAACACTTTAAAAGAATTACAATTAAAACAACTAATCAAATGCTTTGCCAAAGAGCCAAGTCTTCTGTGCGACAGTAAAGCATCTTGGTTCGTGCATGGCTCAGATGTCGGGTGTCAGAGAGTTCCACAGTTTTGGGGAGGAGGCTGAGAAAGCTCTCCGCCGAGTGACCTCCAGGCAAATTTCTCTAGGGCCCGGTATATGGAGGAGATTATCTTGGGAAGATCAAGGTGACCACTGGAGTTGATAGGGGGAGTGGCGGTCCCTAAGGTACATTGGCCCTCTCTCTCTATTGCATTAATTCATTCTGGCCATATCGTTAAAGGCATAGAGAGCTTGTTATAGGGTCCAAGCTGCTACACATGCGTGAGAATTACTACCATATGTGCGGATTTCACAGATGACCACTCGAAGAAACAAGGTTACCGGTAAGCATCCTATATTTCTTAAACTTTCCTACTTGCAACCCCTTGTGGCCAAAATCATTTACTGATAACAGCTCAGCATTTGCAAGGTTTGCTAAAAGGCCGATTTTCCTTTTGATAACATACAAATGAAACATCTCCTGCAGAGTCCATTGTAAACACTTACAGCAGATGCCTGTAAATGTCTAAAACAGCCATTAGATGATGTTCAGAAACTTTTTACTGTTGCCAATTTTGTAACCCCCAACATTGAATAAAGGGGGCCTAATTTGGGGTTGGGACCCACAATTTAAAAAGCAGTGCTCTAGGGGACTTAACAATATTAACAGTTATGTCTTAAAAATTTAGGTTTGCTAGTTATCTAAGTATGACAGATGTGGCTTGAAGAACCATCTATAAATGAATGAAATGTCTCATATGGGCTTGCTTGCCCAGAACAAACCTCAGTCCACAAGCACTCTAACTGACAGAAGAGCCAGCTTTCTTTCCTCAGAGTGGTGGGCTACTTTTTCTTTTTTTTGAAACAATGTTAAGGGGAAAGCTTTGTCAAAATTCTAAATGCTGTCTCTCTCTGAAATGTTGGATATAACAATGAATTTAATAGTTCTTATGTTCCTTATAGATCTCAGCCTTCACTTCATATTCCTGGAATTGAGTATGAAGATCCTGAAGTTAGTGGACGGAATCGCTGGAAGTATTTTGAACGGTGGGAATTGACCAGAGCTAATCATGTTAATGTCCAGATGCACTGGTAGTGTTACCAAATGCACAACGGTTGCCAAAGATACATGAGAAATACAAATTATGTCTTTCATATTCTCAATTCACCAAATAGATATCACCTCTTGCCTTCAAAATGTGTTGCTCATTGTTGGTTTGCAAATATTGGTTTACCTACCTTGGTATGCATTCCAAGATGCTTAAATGGCAGAGATATTTATTTCTGATTAAGTAAGACAGATTTTCAAGTTCTGTTCAGTGGAGCCTTTTACTTAAAAGTTTATCAAGTACATGCTTGTGAAAAATAGCTTATCCATAATTTCAAATGTTCTGTGTCTGTATCCCTGATAGAAGTACATCATACTAAACATCTCAGGCAAACATGTTCTGGAATAAGTAAACGGGGTTATCTATGCTAATATGTAAAATGAGAGCGATTTGTATTACACTGGCCAACACACATTTTACTGCCTCAAATGTTGGCCCTGTTTCTGGGTATATTTGACCTGTTAATGACAAGAATGGCACCAATTCTCCCCTATCAGCTCTAGTTTTCGAAATACAGAACATAGGCCATCTACCAGTTATCATCTGCTTGCCCATAGAAAATTATAATAACCATATCTTAAAAACTAAAGCTGATGCTGCCTCTCCAATGCAATTCTCTGAATCAGTGCCCCAAAAAATCCAAGGAACAGGCCTAAAACGGAAATACTTATTTTTGCTGCTCTGTGTTATCTATAGGTAGGAGTGTGAAACCTTGACCATTTTCCGACCTCACAGAGAGAGCTACATCATAACAATTTTGGCAAAAAATCTGCAGAATATACCACTTGTTTTCATTTCCTGGCCTGTTTAGGGAGACAGACAACACATTGACCTGCTTCTTCCAGACTAGCAGTATGCTTTTTGGGGGGAGTCCCCATCAGTGTATTTTTAGAGTTGAAGTCTAAGAACTTGATGAAGGGCTACTAAAGTGGGCTTGGGGACTGACCAGAGCCCCCACCCTTATATCAATACATCTTAATGGTGTTTTTAGCAAAATCTGAGAAGAGTGTCAATGGTTTGTGAAGTTGCTGCTCAAAAGAAGGCAAGTAGTCTACTTGTTAACAAACATATGGTCTTCCAGTAATGAATGAAATATATTGTCTTCTTTGTTTTCTGAGTCGTCCCTAATATATTCTTTCTTTTCAGGCCTTTTATACCATTCCATAAACCAATTCCACTGAATGTTGTCTACGCCATGTCAAAGTAAGTTGTAACATACTCCTTAATTATTAGTTAACAGGCTATTTCATGATTTCTTAGGGAAATGTTTTCTCAATTTTCTAATCTTTTTTGTGTTTATTCCAAAACCATTTATTTCTTGAAAAATCCAGGAAACAGTCCATCACTGAGATGATAAGGAGAGCTACTGAGTATAGAGAGGCACACTCAGACCACCTGAGCAGTGTGAATCTGTGTGTCTGTCCATATTGCTCTGGGTGAAGGGGAGGAGAAATGATGATCTGTCAAATTTTATGGCATTCCTTTTGCATATGGGGATAGAACATACTTAATAGTTGCTAAACTTGCAGATCATAAATGTGAAATATATACATAGAAATCTGCACACAGAAATTGAAAAAGGACACCTGTTAAAAGCCCTTAATGCCCAGGTATTTTATTTATTTATTTATTTATAGTTCAAACTTGCTATACCGCCACTCCCCGAGGGCTTGGAGCGGTTTACAGTTTGACATACAAAATACAGAGCATACAACAAGACAAACAACATCGACAGGGAATGACAAAACTAACGGGAAGGGGAAGCCAAGCTCGGGCCCATGTGGGTCGGAGCTTCTAAGGTCAGCTATCAGGCTCGACCGTCGAATGGGGGAAGCCTAGGAGGGTCCCACAGATCGAACAACGTCCTCAGGGACTCGAATTTCATACGGTAGCGATCGTCGCAAGCCTGTGGCTCTGGGTTCGCCAGCGGGTTTGTGCATGAGTGATCACCCTCAGAACTTGCTGGTGAATTAGCCATGATAAGAACAGCTTACTCTATATGTCTTTGAATCAGTGAGGTCATTGTACAAGAGTAGGCTTGTAGCTCCTTTACTAATGTACTAAAACAGTAGGCTTATTGCTTCTTTACTAATCTTAACATTTTTTCTACTAATCATTGTACTTGAGATATCTGTAAATCGTAGAATCATAGAGTTGGAGGAGATACATGGACCATCCAATCTAACCTCCCGCACCCCCACCCCACCCCAGGAGGCTTGATAATCCGACGCTGGCGAACCCGGAGCCACAGGCTTGCGACGATCGCTACCGTATGGAACTCGAGTCCCTGAGGACGTTGTTCGATCTGTGGGACCCTCCTAGGCTTCCCCCATTCGACGGTCGAGCCTGATAGCTGACCTTAGAAAGCTCCGACCCACATGGGCCCGAGCTTGGCTTCCCCTTCCCGTTAGTTTTGTCATTCCCTGTCGATGTTGTTTGTCTTGTTGTATACTCTGTATTTTTTTATGTCAAACTGTAAACCGCTCCGAGCCCTCGGGGAGTGGCGGTATAGCAAGTTTGAACTATAAATAAATAAATAAATAAAAATGCAGGAAATAATCATATCTGTTTCCCTTGCCATTTTAAATTAGTTGAATAATCCTATATTTGTTTCAGAATTGTCCATTACTCAGGACTTACTTTATTTTCAGTATCCTATCACAAACTTCCAAGCAAAAACTGCTATAACTTATTTTCCATTAAAAATGTACATACTGATGCACTCAGTTTGGGATAGACTTGCAAACTGGGGAAAACTGGATATTAATAGATTTTTTTGTTATTGTTAGGGATTTTTTAGTATTGGAATAGCCAGACTTCAAATTCCTGCTCAAACACAGAAATGCTCTGGGTGACTTTTCAGCAAGTGTCAGCATTAGAAGAAAGCAATGTCACATCATCTCTGAATAAAACTTGCCAGTAATAACAGCAACAATAATTTCATTCAGAGCATTGGATAATTTTGATATCTTTTCATCAAAAGAGTCAATTTTACTCTCTCATGCTACCCAATGCTGGGAGGATTGTTCCCAAACTTGCTGAATATAAGTCAAAATAATGAAAGCGGCAGAAGGGTGTAACATTGGAAAGGTTGTGGAATGTCATGGTCAGGACTGAATGCCATGATCAACCAATTAGGTCTTAAGTTCCAGAGGTCCCACTGCCTGCTTTAAAATGAAGGCAGCAAATCAACCCAATCGTTTGATCTACTTCTAGCAGTCCAAAAGCGTGTCTGGAAACAATAAATACAGTGAGTCAGGAAAACTGAGGATTAGTGCAAAAAATGCATAACTGAGCAAAGAAGTCAGAGGTTGAGGACACAGAACATTTGAAAAGTTGAGAGTCTATGGTGTAGACAGAAACGTTAAAAGAACAGGGTCACTTTGTTAATAGAATGCAACCTATTGCAGGGTAAGCAGCAGAATAGAGAGGACTTGAGGATTAACACAGTCAGCCAGCCTTATATTTTAACAAAATCAAATCAAGAAATTAACTATGGGTGATGAGAGGAGATGCAGTATAATAGGAATGATTTATAGAGCAGTTACAAATATCAGAGAAAAATATGTATAACTGCAGGTTGCTGCCAGGATGAATCACAGCTGAAGACCAAAGTGCAACTAAGCTGTGAGGCAAATGAGGAAATTGTCCCCTCTAATAAGAATTCTGCCCTTCCAATTAATTGTTATTTCATTCTTGAAATGTCAAGTATTGCAATCATTTAAAACTTTAGTGGAGTACAGTATTTAGAAATTGAATTTCGGGATCCAAAGAAATGGGGAAGGCAAAGTTACCAAGAGAATGCAAACACAGCAAATATTAAAGTTCTAAGCGGAAACCAATGTTAGGGTTATAATCTCTCTAATGCTTGAAATTTGGGCACTGAAGGAAGTTTAAAATGGGGGGCAGGCTTCTTGGAGAGGGGATATATTCTAATTTACCACTGGAAGTGGTGGCTAATAAGTCTAATAAATAAATAAATAAAATAAAATAATTTCAACCTCTCCCCCTTGCACCTTGTTCTTTGGTTTGGATTTTGTATGTGAATTTTTCAGATTCACTCAGCACCAATATCATTGCATCCTCAACTCTACCCCTTTTTGTGAGGTGGTCAGGCCCGGATTACCCATAAGGCCAACAAGGCCAGGGCCTATGGGCGCAGGCCTAGGGGGCGCCAAATCACGGTCCAAAAAAACCCAAAACCCCTTTCTCTTCTTTCTTCCTTCTTTCCTTCCCTCCCTTTCTTTGATTCCTTCCCCCACATCCGAGAGGGGGCGGGGACCGCCGCAGGGGTGTGGGAATGGGGAGGGTGCCCCGGTTGCCTAGGTGACGTCGGCCGCCTTCATCCCGGCACGGGGTTGGGTGACGTCAGGTGTGTCGGCAGCGGTGAGGGCGAGGAGGAAGAGATGGAGGGAAGCCGCGGCTTCCCTCCACCTCTTCCTCCTCGCCCTCACCACCGCGCCTGACGTCACCCAGCCCAGCCGAAAAGGGGCGGGCGCCGCGCAGGACGCCGAGCATGCGCGGCAGGGCGCAAGCGGCGCAGCGTCCTCCGCTATGTTCCTGGGGGCTGAAGCGGCCGCCCGGGGGTTTCCCTTTCTTCCTCCTCCTCGGAGAAGGAAGAGGAAAGAAGGGAAGCTCCCGGGCGGCCGCTGCAGCACCCAGGAACATGGCGGAGGACGCCGTTCCGCTCGTGCCCTGCTGCGCATGCCCACAAGCGGCCCCGCCCCCCGCAAGCAGCCCTGCCCCCGTGGGCGAGGCTTCCAGAGTGTGGCCTAAGGAGCCACAAACAGTTAATCTGGGCCTGGAGATGGTGTAAAAGGGTTTCAGGATTACTTGGAAGACATTTTATGCTACTTAAAAAAAATAAACATTTTAACTCTTTCACAGTTTATATGTTACCAATAAAGTTATATCTCAGTTGATATGTGGTGTGATGTTTGAAGTGTGGGACTTTAAACGATTGAACTCTGGATATGAATCTCTGCTCATCTTTGTGCCTTCAGTTTAATTACTCCCAATCAAGTTCACCTACTCCACATAATTGCTGTGAGGACAAAAAGACCGCCTTGGTGATACAAATGCAACTGACAAATCAGTCAGAAGTATAGCTTAGATCAGGCTTCATCAATCTGCAGCCCTCCAGGTGTTTTGGACTTCAGCTCCCAGAAATCCCAACCAGTGAACAAGCTGTCTAGGGCTTCTGGGAGTTGGAGGCCCAAACACTGAGAGGACTGCAGGTTGAAGAGGCCTGGCTTAGATTACAGTAATTCATTTTTCAGTTAAAACAACTCACAAATCACTTGATTCTCACTTGATTTTTCCAGGCCAGAGCTGTATGAGCGTCAAGGAGAAACTGGGGACAAACCCGGTTACCTCATTTCACGATCAGTTGGCACACAGACGGATTACCGGGATGGTGAAGCTCAGACAGATCCCTACAGCCCTGAGTATGTGATGCCTTCAGGCTCAATTCCTGAGCTACTGACTCTTGCCACACTGACCTGGGGTGAGTGGAGGGAGTACTGATGGTTATATCAGGTGAATTTCCTGTACGGCAAAGTTTAGATTTGTTCCCCTACTACCAGGCCTGTAGCAAGAAAAGGGGGGGGGGGGGAGATACATTTTTTTAGTGAATCATGAAGATTAGGCCCATAACACAAAACAATTTAAATTATATGATTCATTCTATATTTTATATAGATTTAATTAAATCAAATTTCTATTTTAGTTACAAAGTTTCAAGTCCTAAAAAACTCAAAATGACTCCTAATTAGTAATTTATGGTTACAAAAGTGGAAACACTTGAAAACTGTGTCAATACACTTTGACAGAAATCAGACTCCATCGATAAACTTTGGTAGACACTCAAGAGTACAAGTCAAGCCAGTCTTTCTTACCTCATTGTTCTGAGGTACTCATGTCCAAAGTTGAATCTGCCAAAACAGAGAAACACTGTGCTGCATTATTTATTTATTTTATTTATTTCGGGATTTTACCCCGCTCTTCTCAACCCCCAAGGGGGGACTCAGAGCGGCTTACAGTATGGCACAATTCGATGCCCACATAATAACAATATAAACCCCAAAACACTTCAACAATTAAAATACATTAAAAATACATTAAAATACAACTACATTGCATCTTTCAACAATTTTTGAACAATCTTGTCACCACAAATGTTTATTACTTTATTTTGTATTTGAGGACTAATATATTGGCCATTCATAGCTGCAGTTTCAAGGTGACCTTTTAGGTCAGTGTCTACTGATCTGGTACAAGATCTCAACAAGGCCCTGAAAATTAACATTATTGTGCAAACCTTGATAGGTTTCCTAAAAAAGGTTTGTCTCCCTCATGCACTATTTTTTCTTGTTTTTTGAAGGGCGGGGGCTTCCAGCAACCCAGGCAGAGGTGGAGGTGATTGAACGTGCCCGAGAGAAACGTGCCTGGGAGGCAACCCTCCCACCTCTGAATGATGCAGCACACATTGCAAAAAGGAGACGGATGATGGACGAAATGGAGAGGAAAGAGTGGGCATTCCGTGAGGAAGAAATAGAAGAGTATGTGCTTTATTTTCTTTGGAAATAAATCTATGTCTTAAAAGCTGTGTTCCAACTTCTAATTGTGCGACAAGAAGCAATCCTTGAAACTACTATTTATGAACTATTTCAGAGATTATAGAGCAGGCCTGCACAACATATGGCCCACAGGCCAGATGTGACCCACAAAGGGAAGCCCAGCCCCTTTGCTAGCCTTCCACCATTCCCATGAGGCTGGTAAAGGAGCAAGGTTTCAATTTGTCTCTTGGCCTTTTTGCTGCCTACCTTAGACAGGCAAGCAACTATAAAAGGGCCAACCAGCGAAGATAATTGAAATGAAATGTTTTTATTGTTCAGTGTCATCCAATAGTACTGACAGGAAGTTTGTCTGCACCTTTCTCTGAGGCAGAGAATTTAACTTAAGACTGAAAGAGAGAGAGACTCACTCAAGACAACCATTTATTAATAACTAGATTATGTACCTGCCATTGTCCAGGTGTGCATTTTCTAATGCTAATTATTAAAAATTCTCATTGTAAGCATTATAATTTTATGATTATTAAGTGGTACAAGCTTGAATGCATTTTTCAAGTTTGCTTACTGTTTATATTTAGCTAATTAGCAAAGTAATTTTCCCATTAATGTGATTCCATAATAAATAAAAAATACATAATTTGTGTGATTAATTTATATTCATTGAAACTTCCCTTTTTCTAATATGGTTTATTTGCATGAATAGTTTATTCATAAATATAACTTTATCTGGACAGTGAGATGCTAAAAACCTATCTGTGGCCCAAAGACGCTTCGCCTATTTTAATTTCGGCCCCTAACAAGTTGTTCAGGCCCGCTTTAGAGGGAAGATGACTTCTGTAGGCTATAATCTTAATACTTCATTGGGAGTGAGCTGTATTTTTAAATAAAATATTATGGGAATTATTATAGAATTGTATAAAATATGTATACTGTAGGCTCTAACCTTTCATGGAGATTCGGGGCATAGGACCATAGCAAAAGTGGGAAAAAACCTGCAAATTGGAGCATGCTGGGGTTTTTTCCCTGAAAGAAAAACTCACAGTCCTCACAGTGATTCTGTGGCCAGCCTCTGCTAGAAGTGTTCTCCCTAGGAATTTCTAGTTCCTTCTATTTGACTCAGAGATGTTGTGCTTGAGGGCATAAAGATTCCTGGGGAGAACCTATTAATCTATTTTGTGAATAATCAGATCTGCAATAGTTACATATTTATTTATTTATTTACTTACTTATTTACTGCATTTGTATACTGCCCTTCTCAGCCCTCAGGCCACTCAGGGCAGTTTACACCGGCAATGATTTGATGCCCAAAAAACACCGTAAAACATTTAAAAACATTAACACATAATAAAAACATAATGCAAATGTGGAGGGCTGGTTGCAATAAATATTAATGAAACATAGACTCTGTTAGATTTGCATGATTGCTTTTTTGTTTAGTATTTGAAGAAATATCAGTACTTATCATGGAATGAAAGATGATTGACGTTATTCTCTATGATTGTAATGTCTTTTTTTGAAGATTGCAAGAAGTTAGACTAGAACTTCTAAAGGCCCTACTGAGAAAGCGGGAAGAGAATCGCAGTGAACTAAATGTCAGTCGCTTAGATACTCAGTGGTTTAAGATCATGCGAGAAAAAGAAGAGAAAGTGAAAAGGATTCAACATGAACATATAAAAGGTAATATGGCCCGGCTCCGGCGGTGAAGAGCTTGGGAGTGATTCTGGACGAGAGACTGTCGATGGAAGCCCAGATCCAGGCCGCAGCTAAGGGTGCCTTTTTCCATCTTCGCAGGGCCCGACGGTTGGCCCCCTATTTACCATCAGAGGCATTGAGAACTGTGATACATGCCACCGTCGTCTCGCGCCTTGATTATTGCAATGCCCTATATGCGGGCCTACCTCTGTCTACAACTCGGAGGCTGAGGCTCATTCAGAACGCAGCGGCCAGACTCATCTCTGGGGCATCTGTCAGAAACCATATCTCTCCAATTTTAAAAGATCTTCATTGGCTGCCCACAGAGTTCAGAGTGATTTACAAACTTATGGCGCTCACCTTTAAAGCACGGCATAATATTGGGCCAGCCTATCTGGGCGATCGGCTGACAGTCCAACGCACCGAGAGGCCAGCGCGTGCCATAAATGGTGATCGTATAGCCATCCCTGGGGTGAGAGAGGCTCGGCTGATGGAGACCCGACGGAGAGCCTTCTCCGTGGTGGCTCCCATGATCTGGAACACCCTCCCACCTGCCCTCAGGGCCACATCGGCCCAAATCAGATTCCTATCGGACCTGAAAACCTGGCTCTTCTGCCAGGCATTTGGGGTTTGATCGGACGCCTGGAGACTGAGCCTTTCTGGCGTGTGTACCTATGTTTTAAACTGTTGTATTTTTGGGTTTTTAAATGATGTAAGTCGCCCGGAGCACCAGTGGTGGAGGGCGACTCACAAATAATAAAGTTATTATTATTATTATAAAGTTATTATAAATATAGACCTGGATTCCCAAACTACTAAAGGCAACCTTAGGTTACAGTGAATGGTTAACAAGTTATCTGAAACACTGGCCTTTCCTAAGAGGCCTGAAAGTTTGACATTTTCATTTAGAATTGATATACATCTTGTCTAACATTGCCTTCTAGCAATCAGAAGACTAATAGCTAAAAGCAAAAATGTGGAAGGAAAATATGAGAAAAGAAATATCATCAAGGACTACACAGAATATGACTCACAGCCTTATGCTCCTCTTTCAAGGATTGGTTACTTTCCAGATAACCATGCAGACCGTTACGTCGTGAAGAACCCATTTCTTAATACCTATGAAGGTAAATCATGCCGTACAGCACTTTTATGCCCCAGGACTCATGAGACAGGGAGAATTGTCCTCAGTTTCACATACCTCTCTTTCACGTGTGTCTTCCATTGAAATCGGTGGAAATGTTGTTATGGTTGAAGGAGCTTTGTTGGATTTCCTTTCCCAAACAAGGCCTGATTGACTCAAGATACTTAATTATGTTAAATCACAGTGAAAATATACCGGTATCTGCTTTCCTCCACCCATCTGCCTTCCACTCTGTCTTTCTTAGGATTACTTGAACTGGAGGCATCTTTTCCTGACTCTGTTACCCAGCCTCGAATGGAAACTCCAAAACCCAAGAGCACCACCACTAAGGATGGGTTTATTAAGCGATCTGCTAGATATGAGATGGATCTGGCAGAGGTTTACCAGGTACTCTGCTCTCTGAGACCATTTCAGCATCAGTTTCAACTTCAGAAATGTATACAAACCTTTTATGGTTGCCTTCAAAGACCTGGTTTCTAATTATAAGACAGTATAAATGTAACTATATCACTCTGGCATTGAAAGCCTCATGGGCCACATAAAATAACCTGCTACATTTGAACTTAGAAAAGGGATTGGGCTGTAGCTTGGAAAAAGGAAAAAAGTGCTTCGTTTGCATACCTGTTTTATATGTCATGTAAAAATTTCTCAGGTGGAACGAGGTCATGAGTAGATAAAGTTTAAGAACCTCTGCTGTAGAAGATTGGGGTAAGAATAGGAAAAAAATAGTAAGATCCAAGTTAGCTGTCCCTAACTTTCTTTCCAGATCTTGCAAGATAGGAAGAAAAAAATCAAAGAGCCACCCAAGCCACTTCGTTTCCTTCAGAAGAAAATCAAGGTCATTGAACGTCCTCCCACCCCAACACTGGAAATGCCTTCAGCAGTAAGTGCAACAGTCCTAACTGTTTGTCAAGTCTTGGCATATTTCCAAAATGAGTTGTAGCTGTTTGTCCATTTTGACCGCTAGCAAAATGAGGATCACAAGGGCAATAGATAGGCTGGTGATCCATATCAACCAGACAAGGCCAAAACAGCCAGAGTCAAGTTTGTTCATGTTTCAGAGTATCAGTAGAGGGCTGGAGGGACCAGAAGCAAATACGGGATCAAAGTCACTGACAGTATCCATGAAGAGAAGGCATTAACTCCCTTGAAGGGATTCCCCCCCCCCCCCAAAGGCCAAATCTGCATGGCTTCCTGAGAACCTTGCAATCTGTGGGCACAGGAAGTCTACCATTGGAACTTTTGGAGACTGGCTTTGAGGCCAGTGTCAAACTCACTTTCATCTAGGGCCACACCAGCCTTATGGTTGCCTTCAAAGGGCCATTGAATCCATGGACAGAGAATCCATGGATACAGAGGGCCAACTATAATTTCATAATTTACATAGTGGTCAGTGCTCTTTAGTTTTCACCCAGTTTGGGTCCCCAGATGTTAATGAATGACAGTTCCCATCATTTTTATTATCTGCCATGCAGATTGGGGGTGATGGGAATTGCAACCCAGCAGCACCTGTGGCTCGGATGTTGGGGAAAAGTTAAAGGGTATTTGAAAGTCAAGCATCCTATCCACAAGCATTGTATCTAAATTCAAACCCCACTATCTCAATTAAACAGAGCAAACTGGAGCCTTCCATCAGCTCTAGGGGTTGATATCTGATGATGATTTATTTGTAGTCCAATGTCTGGAGCTGTAGTCCAGCATCTGGAGGGCCACATCTGGAGAGCCAGACCTTAGGTATTATTACGAAGCAGTGGGCTTCAGCTGGCTAAAGGAGTGGGTCAGATTAGAAAATCAAGCTTTACTCAACCTAGAGCAATATAAACTAAAAATTGGCTGGCATGTGTATTTATGGTATGGAAAAGATTGAATTAATAAAGATTTCCATAGACATCCCATAAGAGCAAGTCTGTTAGTGATTTGGAAAAGCTATTTATTTATTTATTTATTTATTTATTTATTTATTTATTTGCTGTATTTATACCCCGCCCTTCTCACCCTGAAGAGGACTCAGAGCAGCTATAAAGAGCCAGAGTTCAATGCTGCACATACATAATACATACATACATACAATAAAACAAAACATATGTATTAAAACAAAAATCTCAATCTTAAAACCAATTAATTAAAACCACACAACACAAAGACATAATCCAGGAGCCATTCCAGTTGTAAATTGCACTATTCCATATTTACTTATTGCACTGAGAATTACTATACAAAGGCTTGATCCCACAACCACATCTTCAATTTCTTTCTGAAGGTCAGGGGAGAGGGGGCTGTTTTATTTTCACTGGGGAGGGAGTTCAATTATTCGATTATCTTCAAATGTTGTTTTTCTACTATTCTGTATGGTATTAATTAACTTAATAAAAAAAATAATGGAGGACCACATAACATAACATAGCAGGTCAGATATCCCTGGTATCAGTAAATATATATGGAGAGGCTTGTATAGAGCAGCTTACACATTTTCTGAAATTGTTGGACTGCAACCCACATCTGCCTGAGTTAGCACAATGATTGTGAGAATGTCTGTCTTAACAATGACTAAGAAAAAGCAAATTGCCTATGCCAATCAGAGATGCTCATCCTCCCAAAGTATAGACCAGGCATGGGCAAACTTCGGCCCTCGAGCTGTTTCCTAACAGCCTACCTTGAATGGTTTTCACTTTCCTTTCCCATATCTTTGTAAAAAGGGGGCCTATAATATAAGCTAGCTTGACTGGTATATAGGTGTTAAAGTCTCAGTGCAAAATATAAATTGTACCATTAGGTAATCTAGACCAGGGGTGCTCACACTCTTTCAGCATGCGAGCTACTCTTAAAGCAACCAAGTCCAAAAGATCTACCTGCCCCCGCTGCCACGCGCTCCCGCCGCTGCGCGCTCTTGCCACCAGGCGTGCTCCTGCTGCTGTTTTCCGCCTGCGCAGTGCTTCTTCCGCCTGCGGGGCATTGCAGGAAGGAGAAAGCATGAGGTGGGGCATCCAGAGGGAGCACTCCGCCCTGCCTGTCTCGCCGGCAACTGAGGTTGCACAGCTGCTTCTGGACGAGAGAGAGGCAGGGTGCTCCCTCCAGAGGCCCCGCCTCGTGCTTCCTTCTTCCTGCAATGCCCTGCAGGCGAAAGAAGCACCGTGAGAGCGGAAGCCAGCAGCAGGAGCGCAAGTGCGCACAGGGTGTGCGCGCGCATGACAGGAGTGCCCCATCCGGCTGGTGAGGCCCGAAGATCACCTGGAAGAGGGCCGAAGATCTACTAGTAGCTCCTGAGCTACCTAATGAGCACCTCTGATCTAGACAATATTTATACAGATGTTTTTAATGTCACTTTTCCCCAAATGTCTTCCTATTTTTTCAAAAATCAGTTGACTATAACAAATTCTTTTGTTGTATTTCTCAGATAGAAGAAGAGAGAGAACTTGCTGTGATTACACTACAGAGATTGATTCGCGGCAGAGCTTTCCAAAACATGGTATGTCTCTGTGTGTCTGTGTCAGTATTTCCTGTAGTGTCCAGGCATCTAATTGCAAGTCCTTGCCCAGGCATCCTGAAATATGGGAAATATTCCTACCAGTGCCCCAGCAATAGGCTGGTAAGCATTTTGATGCCAAATAAATTGGAGAGATTTCTCATTACTGAGAATGTATATTGGTTAAAGGCCTCACAAATATCCCTGGGAACACATTTTCCACAGTATAGCTCATGTCGAAATTGAAGACCTATCTCTCTGTTTTCAGACAAGTTTGCTGCTTGTTTTCTTGTTGTAAAATACAATAATTTATATGATTAATTCTTATACATCACTACTTTTTAAACTATCAGTCCAGACCCAAATGGGGTCATGAAAAATTTAGCAACAGTAAAAGGTTTCTGAACGCTAGCTCTTTACACAAACTGGTTAGTAACAATGCAGTGTTTACAGTGCACTCTGCAGAAAATGTTTCAGCTGTACTCCACCAAAAGGAAAATCAGCTTGTGTAACAAGCCTTGCAAATGCTGGTTTCTTATCAAGAAATGTTTATATGTCTGTATATATATATAGCATATTGAAGCGCTCAATAAGCATTTTTTTTAAAAAAGAAAGAAGTTGAAAAAATATGGTGGAAGAGAACATTCGGTGTGGTTTTAGTTCTCTCACATTGATTTCCTGTGATCTACTACCGTTACAAATAGATGTTTGAAGGGAAGGAGAAGCGATTGGAACTGATCCGGGAGTTGCGTACCACTCATGCACTTCAGGAGGATGGACAACTGTTGAAGAAGGCTGAGAAGCAAGTTACTTTAGCATTGCAACGGCAGCGGGATTTGCATGAACACAAGGTGGGTTGGGGTGGGGGAAATAGGAGGAGATCACAAGTACTTTATTTGGAGCATGTCTTCTATAAAAGCATGTGCAACATAACCTGAAAGTGATAGGAGCTCCTGCCTTGCATGTATCTCAACCTACCACTTGAAAGAGGAGTCACGTCTTCAAGACATGACCTGAAAGGAGACCTCTGTATCAGTGTTGTACAAAAGGTGCTGGTGTTTTAGGTGTTGCCTGTGCATCACATCATTCACCCAGCAGCCATTCTAGAAGGTGGACCAGAAAAAAACCCCCCAAGATTCAATCCCAGTCTGTTTCAAGCGATTACGTTTCCAGTGCCTTAAAAGGAGTTGTGCCTGCTTTTGAGAGGTACTGTATATTATGGTCAAAGTGCTGGAGAACCTTTTAGGAACTCAGGACCAGTACTATCCAGTACAGGGCTGCCCAGGAAGTCGAGTAGCTTGCGAGCCCATCTGAGGTAGCTTGCAGCAGAATGGGGCGCTGTGCCCTCGACGCCGGTGAGTGAAGCCTGGACGGGGCCCCACCTCGCGCTCCGCCCTGTCTCTCTCTCACCTCGGCCCTCGGCGGCACTGGGGCCCCATCCAGGCTTCACTCACCGGCGTCGAGGGCGCGCTAGTCAGCTGCAGCCCCACCGCGGGGGCCATCCTCCTGCAAAGCCTCTCTCTCTCACACACCCTCCCTCCCGCAGCCTCGCATCCTATCCCTGCGGGCGCCTTCGCCTTGCTCCCACCCCCAGGAGCAACCAATGGGTGGCCACGTCACCGTGTCAAGAGATGAGCACCAGGGCCCATGCACTAAAGCCTCATTGGCCAAAGAAGCCCCGCGCGGAGGGAAGGTGGTGGCGGGAGTGCGTGCACGTCCAAGGTAGATCTTTGCAACTTGGTTGCTTAAAGGTAGCTCACATGCTGAAAAAGTGTGGGCACCCCTGATCCAGTAGCTATTACAGAAACCTTATGTATTACAGGGAAGGGTATTTTTGTGACATTAGAAATAATGATTTAGATAATTATTTAGTCCCACCTTGAGGTTGAATTCTGGGCCTGAATCTCAAGGGTAGGGATTGTTACTTCTGAAGAAAAAACTATGTATGTATGTGTGTGTGCTCAGTATTTTAACTCTGTGTGTCGTGCTGTATGTGTTTTATCTTTTGTTTTAACAATGTTGTACCTGGCCTTGAGCCACAGGGAGAGCTAGCTCTGAAAAGTGCTGTGTAAAAATTGAAACAAACAAAAAGCACTTAAGTATAGTATTGGACTGCTTTTGTGTTGCCTTTAGGTGTCTCTTATGGAAAAGCACCTGGCTCGTGTTGAGGGGAGAGCAGTTGCAAACATGTTTGACTTCCTATCCAAAGAGTTAATTCGGCTACAGGAGGAGCGGAGGATCCATGCTTTCGCTATGCTAGCTGAAAGACAGCGCCGAATGAGAGAAGCAGAGGAGAGCGGAAGGCGCCAGGTGGAGGAGAGGCGCAGAAGGGAAGAGGATGAAATCTTTAAACAGGTGTGTCCTTGAACTCCACTAGCTCTGGCCATTGGGCAGTTGTGTTTGCCTTGGTCTTCACTGTTGATTGATTCAGCTCTCTGTGTTCTGCATTTTATATTGAATTTTTTTTTCTGAAAGGGAGTGGGGCGGAGATCGGGACCCAACTTGCAAGGTTCATGTGGGAAGATACCATGGTGGGAAGAGCATCTGATCAGACCTGTTCATTTTTCATCCTTTTTCTCTCAGATGCTCTTATTAGCCACATGAACAGAATACTTTTCTGTGTACTCAGAACATTACGTTAATGGAAAACAATTGCATGCGACAGTGGATCATTTGACTTAAGAAGTGGAGCTTCCCACATGCTTAACTGGAGATAGGCAAACACAAGACTGAGACAACTATTTCCTTCCTTGCTATCGAGGCATTGTGCCACACTTTTTTGCAGGTGGCATAGAAATAACGATTGAATTTAATGCAGTCTTGTGGGCAACTGCAGTAGATCTAGGAGGCAATTGTCTGTGGTCAAAAACTCTTCTAGGGGGGCATAGGGGGCAGAAAGGGACTAAACACATTTCCTCTTTTATTTATTTATTTGTTTAAAAAGAGTAGGTGGCAGAAAGTGATCAGAAGCCCATTTCTAATTTTTAAAAGCATTTCCTCTTTTATTTTCGTCTCTTTTCTTTTTCCCCTGTCTTTTGGTTAAATAGTGTAGAACTACATTCCAGAAGACGACATTCACACCTCTAGTGGGTTGAGAAAAAAGTAATCCAGAAAAAAGGACATTTTGCCCAGTCTTGTTATAATGTCTACTTAAAAGCAAGTTTTTGTCGGTAAGGGTGCGGGTAAGGGTGCGTGGTATTACAACTAGACACGTGTTACTCAACATTCATCTGACTTAATTGCTTTTGTTCCTTTTGATCTTGGCTAGGCGATGACTAACTGATTTTCTCTAGAATAGCCTCTCTGTTCATTGTGTTGCTCTAGTCCTGCTGGAGAAGAAGGGGAGATATTTTGATGTTGTTTTCCTCTGTTTTAAAATGGAATAATAGTTCATTATATTTAGAAAGGTGGAAAATAAGAAGTCAGAAATAGTCCAAGCATCTTCCCCATGGATATAAGGTAGCATGGGCAAATCACATTGAAATTATTCAAGGGAAGATGACTAATTATTCCCCAGTAGGATCAACATAAATCAGTAAAATCTACTAAACACAGCAACTATGAAAACTATAGTAGCAGTTTCTTAAACTTTTAAAAAAGTCACCCAAAATCGGGTTTGAAAAAAATACTTAGTTGCATAGTACAGAAAAGAGTCTAATACTTTTATGTGGAAATGGCATAATCCAGATGAGCCATAAAAATATATGAACTAGGTTTTAACCATTTTAGAGGAAGCTCCCATGGAATAAATGATTGATTGATTTAACCATTTTACACATAAAAAGCTCCCATGGAATAAAAAGTAACTCAGGCAATATTATAAAAGAGCCAGGTCTGAGGAACAGACTATGTTTGGGGTATTTTTTTCAGGTTGTGAAGGTACACCAGACCACAGTTGATTCTTACTTAGAAGATGTCATCTTGAGCAACATGGAAACGACAGCCAATGACCAAGCTAAAGAAGAGGTTCAAAGAATGGCCATCGAAATCAACGATATTGCTTATGAAATCGAATCACGGTATGGGCTTCACAGGAAGTAGACACAACAGAAAAGGAAAATTAGTGGATCTTTTAGAGAAGCCACTTTACTGTATCATAAACATTCATCTGCTTGATCCACAGGGACACTTGCAAAGTACAAAAGTTTATGTTGCATGCAGGACTGGCATGATTAAAGGCTTTTACATTAGAAAATATGGTTATTTCCAAGAAATCACATGCAACATGGTAGGTGTTTATGGGAATGTGTTGGAAGTCTTTTGCTCTTTTTATGGCGTTTCTCCATCTTCATCTTGAAACCACTGTAGTGACTGTGTCAATGCCTCAGGTCATTTGATATCAGATACTTCCTTGCCTTGCAGTCCCATCAACATCCCACTTGGCCCTTTGAAATTGTCCACTTCAAGACCCTCAAATTCTGGAACCTGAAAGATTCCCTTTATGTGTGAGCATTTTCCCTAAGGAGAGATCAGACAGTTGGGTTGTGGTGAGAAAAAGAAAAGGGAGAAATAGGAAAAAGAAAAACATAGCAAACTTGTAGAGTGCCAGATACAGTCCCATCTCAACTATTTTCTTTGACAGAGGAACTAATATCTGACATGATTTCCTTTAGTCAAATACAATATTGATATGGACTCTTAACTCTAGTTTTGTGCATCTGCTTTGTGGAATTATTGGGATGGGAACAGAAGGGGGGAAAGGGAAGAGGGGGGAAAGGAAAAAAGATAGTTTTTTAACATGCAAATTTTTTTGTAGTCGAAGTCATCTGCAGTCCGAAGAGATTGTGGCAGAACTGGTTTATAGCTTCATGATCCCTGAAGTGCAGAAAACAGCCATTAAGGAGAAAGGTAAGAAATTAACACATTGAGATTCCTGTGACTGGTCTGTAATTCTGAATTTTTGGTTTCAATGTCCTATCGGAGAATGAACACCGATGAACGAAATTCCAACTCCCTCACTGCAGCCTCTAGATCAGGGATGCCCACACTTTTCAGCATGCAAGCTACTTATAATAAAACCAAGTCAGAAAGATCTACCTACCTCCTCAAGGCTGGAGAGGGGAGGGGGCAGGGCTTGGCCAGAGGGGGGCGGAGCCAGGCCGCGCCAAGGCCCTCCCCCTCCCCTCTGGCTTTGGAGCTCCCAGCAGCTTCTCCAGGCTTGAGGATGGCAATGCCAAGCCAGTGGTGGCATAGCTAACACAAGGCTGACTTGGCCCTGCCTTCCTCAAACCTGGAGCACTCGCCCAATTGGTATGGAGTTTCGAGCTGGGTGTCATCAGTACGCTGATGACACCCAGCTCGTTCTGAGGATGGATGCTGGGACGGAATCTGTACCCGATAATTTCCAACTTTGCCTTGAGGCCGTTACTGGATGGCTGTGAGCCAGTAAGTTGAAGGTGAATCTGGCAAAAACGGAGATCTTGTGGCTGGGCCGCGCGGGGGGGGGGGGGCGATCCAGTTGCCAACTTTTGACGGCGTGGCATTATGCCCGCAGTCTTCAGTTAAGAGCCTTGGGGTCCTACTGGCCCCCCAGCTGTCTAAGGAGGCACAAATTGCTTGAGCCTGCAATACAGCCTTTTTTTCCATCTGACAAGCAAGACGCCTGGCTCCCTACCTATCTCGACGCGACCTAGCCACGGTGATCCATGCCACGGTCATCTCGAGGCTCGATTACTATAACGCGCTCTACATTGGCCTTCCTTTGTCGGTGATCCGGAAGCTTAAACTGGCGCAGAACGCGGCAGCCCTCCTTCTGCTGGGAGCCCCTAGAACAGCTCGTATAACACCTCTGCTGCGCGAACTGCACTGGCTACCTATTGAATTCCGGATCTCCTTCAAAGTATTAGTCTTGACTTTCAAGGCCTTACATGGTTTGGGGCCAGGTACTTGAGGGAGCGGCTTACCCCATATATGCCCAGAAGATCACTGCGCTCAGAGGGTTGTAATCTTCTTGAAGTCCCAGGTGTGAAGTCCTACAGGCTGGCCAGTACCCGACAGAGAGCGTTCTCGGTGGCTGCTCTTGTGGAACTCTTTGCCGGCTGAGACGCGGGCCCTGCAGGACCTGATGGCCCTTCGCAGGGTTTGCAAGACTTGGCTATTTCGGCAAGCATTTGGCGACTGACTAGCACTTGAACATCAAATCTCGCCACCTAACCATGCCGCCTCTGTCTGTAGATCGGTTGTATTCCGATCTATGTGATGTTTTATGACATATGTTATTGTTTTTAGGAATGCTTTTATGATGTTTTAGGCTGTTTGTGTAATTTTATTGTGTTGGAAACCGCCCCGAACCCTGGGGAGGGGTGGTCTAGTAAATCCGAATAATAAATAAATAAATAAATAAAAGGCTAAACGGAGAGTTGCACAAACACAAGAAGAACCAAGTAGTGAGAACACAGTAATAAATAAACATTTCAGGGGAAGGTCCCAGGGGTTTACATATCTTTACATTAATGCACAGAGCATGGGAAATAAACAAGACGAACTCCAACTTTTAGCATAACACCATATTTACGATGTCATAGGCATCACTGAAACCTGGTGGGATGATTCCTATCTCTGGAATGTGGACATTGAGGGCTATAACCTCTTTCAAGGGGAGAGGAGGCGGAGTAGCCTTATATGTCAAAAACTGTTACGCTGCAGAAGAGATGCAAGACTGCAATCCAGAAAACCAACTTGAAAAGCATCTGGATAAGAATCAAGGGAACTCAAAAAGATCTCATCATGAGCGTCTACTACAGACCTCCAAGCCAGGATGAAGAACTTGATGAAACCTTCTGCCAACAGTTCACCAAAGAGGCACAAAGAAGAGATATAGTAGTCATGGACAATTTCAGCTATTTGCTGAAAAACAAACTATGCCAAGAGTACAAAGTCCAAAAAATTCTTTACTTCCCTTGCAGACAATTTTATGGTCCAGGAGGTAGAAGAGGCAACAAGGGGATCGGCTACTCTCGATTTCATCCTAACAAATGCGGAGGACCTGATCAATGCAGTCAAAGTGGTTGGATCCTTAGTGGCAAGTGACCATGTGCTCCTGCAGTTTGCGGTACAATAGAAGGCCTAAACTAAGACAAGTCAAACCTGCACTTTGGATTTTAGGAGAGCGGACTTCCGAAAAATGAAGGAAAAACTGAGCAGCATTCCGTGGACACAGATACTGAAAGACAAGGGAGTTATGGGTGGATGGGAGTTTTAAAGAATGAAATACTCAAGGCGCAATTGCAAACAGTGCCAACAAAAAGAAAAAAATAAAACAAATGCAAAGTAGCCAGAATAGATGTCCAAAGAACTTCTAACTGGGCTAAGACTCAAAAGAGACATGCACAACAAGTAACCAACTCCTGTAGGGAGAAGGTTCGCAAGGCTAAAGTGCAAAATGAGCTCAGGCTTGCCAGGGACATTAAAAACAATAAAAGGGGCTTCTTTGCTTACGTTGGTAGAAAAAGGAAGAACAAGGAGGCGATAGGGCCTCTGTGAGGAGAAGATGGGGAAATGTTGACAGGATAGCGCTTGTGCCCGCTTTGTGCTGGTCTGTGACCGTAATAAAGTTTTGGTTTGATTGATTGACAGGATAGAGAAAAGGCAAAACTGCTTAATGTCGTCTTTGCCCCAGTCTTCTCACAAAAAGAAGGCCATTCTCAACCTCAGCAACATGGAATGGATGAAGGAATAGGGGAAATCGTATCCCAGATTGGGAAACAAGTCATCCAGGAATACCTGGCCGCTCTAAACGAATTCAAGTTCCAAGGACCAGATCAACTACAGTACATCCAAGAGTATTGAAGGAACTAGCGGAAGTCATTTTGGAACCTCTAGCAATAATCTTTGAGAGTTCTTGGAGAACGGGAGAAAGCCCAGCAAATTAGAGGAGGGCCAATGTGGTCCCTATCTTCAAGAAGGGACAAAAGGATGACCCAAACAATTACCATCTGTGGGTTGCTGTAGGTTTTTCAGGTTCTATGGCCATGTTCTAGAAGCATTCCTGACGTCTCACCTACATCTGTGGCAGGCATCCTCAGAGGTTGTGAGGTATGTTGGCTACTAGGAAAATTGAGTTTATATATCTGTGGAACTCCAGGGTGAGAGAATGGATTTATGGACTTCCGGGTGAAGGCAAGATGGCAGCAGCAGCAAGTCTCTGAAGCTCCACGAGCAAAGAGACCTGAAACTCTCCCAAGAGAAGTTAGGCGTCCACATTAGGACTTCCCAACACTGACGGGACGAGGTCAGTGTGGCAGCAAACCTCATAGAGGAAATCCCAAGCACGGAGAGGCCAGCTTCCCTCAAGGAGGCTTGCCATATCCGACCAGGAAAACCTCGCCGAGGCAGCAATTAAAGTGCCATGCTTGCAGCTGACCACCTTCATTTTTAATGAATAGGAGGACAAAGGAGAACTAAGACCCAAAGAAAGAAAAAGGAAGCAGAGAGAAGAAACACTACCTAAAATAGGAAGAAAGCATTGAGAAAAGACGCAAGAAGGTGCCCAGCCAAAGGGAAGGCACCCAGAATGACTGAAGAGTAGACGCACATCGGGACTAGTGAATAAAAAAAAATAGAAGACACAAAAGATACAGAAAATACAAAAGAAAATCTCAGAGATACAGAATAATAAATGAGAAAGAACTGCTCAATAAAGTTGGCAAGAAATACTTTAGATACAGAAAATACAAAAAGAAAATCTCAGAGATACAGAATAATAAATGAGAAAGAACTGCTCAATAAAGTTGGCAAGAACTACTTTAGATACAGAAAATACAAAAAGAAAATCTCAGAGATACAGAATAATAAATGAGAAAGAACCTGCTCAATAAAGTTGTCAAGGAATACAAAATAAATAAAGGAGAAGGAAATAAACTCACTGGCAAATGACGCGACAGGAGAGGAGAGGCAGCAAGTGTGGGAGATGAGAGGCAGCGTGCGCCTTTAAGAAGAAAGGTCCACAACAAACCTCAGAACGGCAAAGGAGATGCAAGGAAGGCAGAAATGCTGAAAAGCGTCAAGAGCGTGGAGAGCATGGAAGGAAGGAATTAAACTTGTAAACGGGGGAGTAAGGAGCGTAAAGAACGTAAAGAGCAAAAGTAATGCGAGAGCGAGAGTGTAAAGAGCACTAGCAACGCGAGAATGAAAGAAGAAAGCTAATATTTGTTATTTGCTAATATTTTAGCAGAAAGACTAAAAAGGTTGTTAAAAGACAGAACAAAAGAAGATCAGAGTGGCTTTTTGCCTAACAGACAAATGAAAGATAACCTAAGAACGATCCTGGACACTATTGAGTACTATGAAAAAAAATCACAAAAGGAGGTAGGGCTTCTGTTTTTAGATGCGGAGAAGGTGTTCAATAACACCAATTGGGAATTTATGACACAAATACTAAAAGAATTAGACTTAGGCCACTATTTTTTAAACGCTATCAAAACCATCTACAGTAACCAAACAGCAAAAAAATTAGTTAACGGCATACAGACCAAAAAAAATTGAGATACATTACTTTTTTGGGGGGAAATAATTTTTATTGAGATTTTATAACATAGGTGTATACAGAAAAAGAAATGTGAGGGGATGTGGGTGGGAGGGGAGGGCTGGGGGTGTTGAGGAGATATGGGGGATACAACATATTGTTGCGGGAAAAAAAGAAAGAAAAAAGAAAGAAAAGAAAAAAAAACCTATCGAAAACAAACAAACAGAAGAGCCCCCGCTTTGTGCTGGTCTGTGACCGTAATAAAGTTTTGATTGAACAGAAGAGCAAAAACAAAAAACAAAGAAGATAACAAAAAAGGTTCTGACTTCCATGTTACATACATATTATCAATGGCTAAGTAAACATTTTTTGTTATTTCTGTCTTATTAGACATTTTTGATATTACTCACATATCAAGGTTAATAAATCTTGTACATTCTTGACTACCATTTTTTCTATTATAATCCTAGGGTATTGACTCTAGTCTACTGTAGTTTGTATCTTTCATATTTTTCTTTTGCTTTATGCTAACAGCCTCCTCCTTTCAAATACTCATCAAATGAGTCCCAGTCTGTTGCTTTAATTGGATTGCCATTACTTTGTCTCAGGAAAAAAGTTAGTTTGCCCATGTCTCTTATGTCAGACATTTTTTGGCGCCATTCGTCCATAGTTGGGATCGATGCTTGTTTCCATTGCTTCGCGTAGATTAGCCGGGCCGCTGTTATACTGTATGTAAAGATTTTATCCTCATTGTTATTTAGTTGTATATGTCTGTCTGTTAGTCCTAGCAAGAAAAATTCTGGTTTTAATGAGATATTAAGTTTTAAAATTTTTCCAAAAATTGTTTAGCAACGGGCAAGTCCACCATAAATGGTAGAAGCTCCCCACTTGTTGTTTACATTTCCAGCATAAGTTGGAATTATTTTTGTACATTTTGCTCAGTTTTTCTGGTGATATATACCATCTATGGACAATTTTTAACCAATTCTCCTTTAAATTTGTTGAATACGTATATTTCATTTTCTTTGTCCAGATCTGCCGCCAATCTTGTAACTTTATTGTGTGTCCAATATTCTTTGCCCACTTTACCATACATGTTTTTACCACCTCCGTTTCCGTTTCCCATTCTAACAATTTGTTATATGATTTCCTTATAGTTTTCTATTTTATCTCCATTATATTTTCCCAGAATTTTTCTTTCTCATCAAATCCATTAATTTTATCCTGTTTATATGTGTTCTGAATTTGAATGTATTGGAACCAGGTTAAATTACTAAAATTTTTCTTGAGATCTTCTTGAGATTTTAATTGAGATACATTACTATTTATAATGGTCCTGGAAATCTTTTTGGAAGGGATAAGGGAAGATAAGGACCTCCAGGGGACGAAAATAAGATCAGATGAATTTAAGATGAGAGCCTTTGCTGATGACGTTGTCTGCATTATTGAAAGACCACTTGAGTCCATACAGAAATGGATCCATAAAATACAGAAATTTGGGAGGGTATCAGATTCAAGATTAACAAGAATAAAGCAAAAATCATAACCAAGAATATAACAATAGAAAAAAAGAAAATAACAAGAAATATCAGGAATTGAAGTAGTGAAAAAAATTAAAACAATAATATCCACATCTAACTCACATTTATTAAAAGACAGTTATGAAAGCACATGGCAAAACATCAAAAAGAAGTTAGAAAACTGGAAATCACTAAACCTGTCACTCATAGGAAGAATCTGTTATTAAAATGAGTGTGTTGCCCAAAATGATTTTCCTTTTTCAAATGATTCCAATACTAAGAATGAAAATTTGCTTTAACAAATGGAATAAAGACATTTCAAAGTTCATTTGGAACGGGAAAAGGCCCAGAATAAAATTTAAAACCTTAACAGACGCCAAAAAAAAACCCAGAGGGGGACAACAACAACAACAACAACAAAACTTTATTACGGTCACTGACCAGCACAAAGCGGGCACAAGCGCCCTAAGAAGAGAAGGACAACTCCCCAGTAAACAGTTATTTAAAATTAGATTACAAATCAGTATAAAATATATTTCAAAAGACAGGATATTGTTGCCTTACGGTGTCAATCATCATCCGTCTGATATTAAGAGCAGCAGCACAGAACTTAGCAACACTGTAAGTTAGCTCCCCAACCTTCATCTGTACTGCGAAGCATGTGCCCTAACATGGGTAAAGGAATGGGGCACACTAGAAAAGAAAAAGATCTTAACACTAGAGGGATTCAACCTTAGAAGAGGCTGGCGCGCCTATCTCTGGTACAGCAAAGCTAAAGTAGAAAAAAATTCAGACCATTTTGTGAGAGCATTGCTAAAAACCTGGGAGAAATATAAAGTCTACTTTTATAATAAAACCCCGTTGTGGCTTTCTCCAGCAGAGGCCTTTCAGAAAGAAGAAATCCCAAGTGAAAAATGGCTCACATATAAACACCTACTAAAATAAACTAAACAATTAATGGCATCTTAAAACATTAGAAGAAGTACGGGAATCGGAGGAGAATTTAAGTTGGTTCCATTATTTACAAATAAAAGAGTGTTTTAAAGAGGATAAAAAGAAAGATTTCAATTCACAAGAGACTTGCTGGGACATCATAATGCAAAAAGAAAAAAAACTAATAAAAGTATTATATCAAAGCTTATTAGAGTGAGAGACAGAAAAAAATGATAAAAGGAAACATGGTTAAATGGGATTGGTCACTCAATAAAGGAGTGGGAACAGGTATGGAAAGAAATATTAAGATATACAAGAGCTATAATTATAATAGAAAATTGGTTAAAAAAAGTTCTTTTATTGGCACCTAATACTGCAGCAATTAGCAAAATATTATAAAAATTATAAAAGCCAATGTTGGAAATGTGGTAAAGAACTTGGAACCTATTATCATTTATGGTGGGGCTGTAAAATAACCAATAAGTTCTGGATAATTACTCAAAAACACATAAAATATTATTAAGGTAAAATATGACCTGAAATCCGAATATTACTTACTGAATATAATAGACTTTGAGATGGGGGGAAAAAAACAAAAAGAGAAGATGTTATTTCATTTGACAGCAGCAGCAAGAATAGTAATAGCACAAAAAATGGGGAGAAAAAGATCCTCAACGGATGATTAGATGATTAAGTTAACTGAATATATAAATATGGACACACTGTCACAGCTATTAAAAGATCAAAATAAAGTGAGCAAAATCAGCTGGTATCCTCTGAGAACGTATGTGCAGGAGAAAATGAAATTAAAACTCTAAAAAAATATATTAAAAGGACAACTGAGTCAACTAAATAAAATAAAATAAAAGATAATCTCTCTATAGAATGGTCTGGAAGTTCCCAAATACCTACCCCCCTCCTTCTACCAGCACTACCCAACCCACCCACTTCTCCAACCCTGATCACCTTCCCCAACATACTCCTTATCCCATCCCTCCTATTTTCCTACTTTCCTACTGTCCTATATATCCAATTGTTCTCCCACTTTTATTGTTATTTTGAAACTACTGCAAATAAAAATGATTAACGTAAAAAAATAGATTTCTCAAAAAGCAGTCATGCCAGACTAATCTGATCTCTTTTTTTGATAGAGTTACAAGCTGGGTAGATGCAGGGAATTCCATGGATGTAGCGTACCTGGATTTCAGTAAGGCCTTTGACAAGGTTCCCCATGACCTTCTGGCAAACAAACTAGTCAAGTGTGAGCTAGGCAAAACTACGGTTAGGTGGATCTGCAATTGGTTATGCCAGGGCTGTCCAACAGACAGCCCGACAGCCCCTTGGATCCGGCCCCCCCTACCCTCCTGCAATAAAAATAAAAATAATCCCAATTTTTTAAAAAAATTCACACAAAAATCCCCCCCAAAAGTGTGCATGCGCGCGCCACTTCTGCCGCCCTGACGCTGTGGGAGGGGCCAAGGGGAGCCCCCCTTAGCTTCGCCCTCCCTCCTACAACGTCAGCCAGGGCGGCAGAACCGGGAGAAATCGCCACTTCTGCCGCCCTGGCTGAAGCTGTGGGAGGGAGGGGCCAAGGGGAGCCGTCCTTAGCTTCGCCCTCCCTCCTACAACGTCAGCCAGGGGCGGCAGAACCGGGAGAAATCGCTGCTTCTGCCGCCCTGGCTGACGCTGTGGGAGGAGGCCAAGGGGCCCTCCTTAGCTTCGCCCTCCCTCCTACAACGTCAGCCAGGGCGGCAGAAGCGGGAGAAATCGCCCCCCGCAATCGGCCCCGCCCCCACGATCGGCCCCGCCCCGTGAGCGACCACGCCCCCCGCTGCGGCCCGGCCCGCCACCTGATCTGTCACTGGAATTCCGGCCCTTGGGCTGGTAGAAGTTGGACAGCTCTGGGTTATGCGAACGAACCCAGAGGGTGATTCTCCCCAATGCTTCCTCTTCATCCTGGAAATAAGTGACGAGTGGAGTACCATAGAGTTCTATCCTGGGCCCAGTTCTGTTCAACATCTTTATTAATGATTTAGATGAAGTCACCTTCGGAATACAATATACATGTATAGCATCCCTACTTCGCGGATTTTCACTTTTTGCAGATGGTCCTGGAATGTAACACCCGCAATAAGTGAGGGAATATTGTATAAGAGAACACAATCCTTAATTATCATTACTTTTTTCAAATTTCTTCCTTTCTCATCTCTTGTTTTCAACAGTAAAGCTATCACAAAGAAAGCATATTAACGCTGCCCATCAGATCATCCATGGGAATACAGAGGTGGCTGTAGGACAGTTTCTTTCAACAATACGCCAGCCTGGAAGCTTTTCTGAGACAGGGTTTCCAAGTGATTACTTGCTTGCAGCAAGTGCCGAACTAGAAACCTCTGAACTGCATGAGACAAGGCTTCCAGATGATGAAGCCCAACCTGAAGTAGCACAGGAAGAGAGTGAGGAATGTGCTGTGCCCCCACAGAGTGCGGAGGGAGAAGAAAAATAAGGTATGCCTAGAAACCTATCTCCAAGCATTCCTGGCCTGAGTCGTTCACAGTCTAGGTTAAAACCTAGTAAGAGTTGGAGTATCCAAAGAGTAGTCAAACAACAGTCCATAGGTCAATACAAGTAAGCTAGTCAATCCAAGCGATTCCTCTGCTTGCACAGCTTAGGAAGCAAAGGAACTGAGGCTACAGCCCCTCACACTGGCTATATATCATCTGGGGAGTGTGGGCGGAGCTATAGCCTTAAAGCCAGAAAGCTTTCCAGAAGAATCTGAGACTTGCTGCGCAGATGCAGGAAACTACCATATGTGTGATTTCACAGAGACCACGAAATAAAAAGCTAAAATGCTTTTCTCTTTCCCCCCATCCGTCGGGGGTCCTTTGAATGTGATTTTCCTGCTTCTTGGCAGGGGGTTGGACTGGATGACCGAGGAGGTCTTGTCCAACTCTTTGATTCTATGATTCTAATGCAATATGTTTTCTTGATCTGACCAGGTGAATTAAAAGGGAGGCTCAACAACAACCATGAAATGGTGAACTGATGCTTCTGTCTTGGATCCCCCCCCCCCCCCCACAGACTTGCTTAGCTTTAAAGTGCTTTTAGTTGTAAGAAAGTTAAATGAAAACTGTATTTCACTAGCCTTAGTTCAAGTTCACTTTATTAGAGTCAATGAGCAGCTCAAGAGAAGAGGGATAATGTCCCGCACAAAAACATCAGGTCTAAGCGTCAAGAGATTTAAAACTTTTAAAACTTTAAAATAAGTGCATCGCCAGGACATCAAGACAACCCAAGAATCTAAGCCAAAAGCCATATATGGGATTGCATTAATGGAATTAAAAGGAAATCTGGAGGGAATTGGGGTGCTCATGTGGCACAGGGAAGGGAAGTCCAGTCAAACAGAGGAGGGACTATAATTAAAATACTATAATCCCAATTTTCTGCTAGTATGAAATCTTGACTTGTACTAGCTTGTGCTATTAGTCATTGGCTGCTGGATTTTAATCACTGCTGTGCAGAACTTGGCAACATTATAAGTTATAGCCGAGTTCATATCTGAAAACCACAGGGAAATGTAAAATTGTCCAGTGTCCTGGGTGTTTGTATAGCCATGGCATAATGAGATGGGATTGAATCTCTCTATAGAACAGACACTGAAGAAGCACATGTTCCGTTGTCTCTATGTGTCCTGAATCACAAGGACATAGTCTCTCAGTGTATGGGGTCTTTCAGTAACAACTTCCAATACGGCAGATGGGAGGACATGGCAATGGGCCAGGGTGAAGGCCTTCCGATGGCTGGAAACCTCTAGCATTGTTAGATATCTCATAGGGGAGGTTAAAAAAACCCCTATTGACTTTATCTATAATAAAGGATGTGGCATTGGCTAAGTCTAATTGGCACTCAATGTCAGTTATTCATTGTTTAATCAGAGATTTGGCTTGGTCATAGCCCGTACTGGTTAGCGGTCCTGGAGAGAAGCCCAAGGGTGAAATTTTGGCTGCTGTTATTTTTTTCCATCTGGACTGAAAGTCATCATAGTAAGAGGTGCAAGGCCTCTTGCTAGCCTTTAGTTATAGAAATATCTATTTTCTGATTTTATTGCCAGGAAGTACACCATGAGATTGTCTCCATTAGGGCAAAGGTATTTATAAAAACCTCTCAATTGTGAAAGGATCCCAAAGTTGCCAGGACACAATGTATGTGGGTGTTATGAGGAAGAGAATGAGTATGTGAATTTCTGTGTATGCCCAGCCAAATTCACATGTGTCTCTCAGGGCCAACATGTCCGCACCCTTTTGCACTCAAAGTTAAACTAGCTGTGGTGGTGGGGATTTTTTATGTTTAGAATTTAAACCTAGGTCTTGTCATCATAAAAGAAAGCTCAGGTGAGCGAGCCAGTGTTAACAGCCAAAGGGGAACGGTGATCTGTCCATAACATAATGCCTGGCAAAGGCTCTCCCCACAACAGGCACTTTTCCTTCAGCCGTGCTCTGGTATGGGAAGTGATCTTAACACATGTAAACAATAACTGCAAGGATAAACTGCAGGCAAGAGATGTTGTTTGTGCCTCCAAGACAGACAAACAGCCTTCCCAGAGAAATCCTCAAAGAAGCATTCAGAAGAGTAGGTTTATGCCTCATTTACTGCCTGGAAGAGACACCGTCACATGAGGTCAGGAAAATAAAAGTATTTGCCCACTGGCTATTCTTTTCTTGCCTTTCCCAGGAAAACTTCTGCTCCCTTTCAATTGTTTTCTGCTAGAGACACCATCCTTAACTTTCTTTCTCAGCTGACTTTCTTCAATAAGCTCTTCATGTCCCTTAGTGGGAGCAACTTAAATGTGTTTCTCTACCTCTCTCACTTATTTTAGATTGGAAGGGTCATGTTTCAAAATGGAAAGAAATGGGGGACTGCTCTGGAAACACTGGGGAGCCACCTGCAGCCTGTGTCTTACTTCAAGGAAGATACTCATAAGACACTGCCCCCCTCTACAGCCCCATGGGAAAAAGTTCTCAGCGAGGACCCGATCAGCAAGAAGAATCCCTAGCTAAAGGAGGGGATCAACACCTTCCTGCGACACATGGTAAAAGAGGTGGTAACTGAACCACTCCTTACAAGAAGATGTAGTACATTTCTTGTCCTTCTTTTGCATGTAGCCTATCAGAAAAGCAAGCCTAATATGTTTGGATTGACTCAATTCTACTTCAGGTAACAGTTTCTAAAGTCCTTGGATTTTCTTAGGTTTGTGTTGTTGGTTCTTAACTGGCTGATGACTTTGAGGAGGTAATGTCATAACTGCTCATTGAACCCATGTTGTCAGTTAGCAATTGGGCTCAGTGAGACATTTCTTCTGTTTTCTGTTGCGCACTGGGGACTCTTACTAGGTGTCTCATCCACTGTTGTTTGTCTAGCTATCAATGAATGAATAAATAAGGGGAAGTCACAGCAATAAAAATTCAAGTGGTCTGAAAGTTATTCTTCTCTTTACCTTAAAGTTCTGAGAATTTATTTATTTTATTTATTTGACTTATTAATAGGGTTGCCAATTTTTGATTTAAGAAATAAGGGACATTTACAGGATTTTCCACAAAAATAAGGGACACTTCATTAAAAACTTGAAACTCAAACATTAGGTAGAAATAGTTTTATTAACAGAATAAGATAATGATTGAAACTCACAAAAGAAACTGACTTATCTTAACAGTACATGGTATATTTATGGTATTGGGATGCACAGCTAGGCCTATTTTAAGAGTAACTCTCAAGCAACCAGAAACTATCTTTATCCAACATGATCCAACATTCCCCTTGGGTAACAGTTAATTAGTCTACTGTACTTTGAAAAAGTCCTGTATCGCCTCTTCCTTCCAACGGGGACGCAGGCTGCCCTGCAAGTTGTCATCCCCAGGCAAGCATTGCCATGGAAACCACAGTGCGCAACTTCCTCTGGTCAACCCCGCCCAGTCCTGTCCTAGTCAAAAATAAGGGACAGGGCCTGAAAAAAAGGGGACACAAATTTCAGGGCCAAAATAAGGGACGTCCCTTAGAATAAGGGACATATGGCAACCCTACTTATTAGCCGCCACTCCCAGTGGCTCGGGGTGGCTTACATCAACATCACGATAAAATCACAATCTACAAAAGCATTAAAACCACAAAATAAAACGATTCCTAAAAGAAAACACAGTCTCAGAAGATAGCATATCACAGCTCTAAGGCCTGCCTTTCAGGCCTTCCGAAAAGCCAACAGATTGCGCAAGGCCCTAACCTCCGGAGGTAATGTGTTCCAGAGGACTGGGGCGATGACGGAGAACGCCCTTCTCCGTGTTGAAGTAAAATTCAGGAGTTATATTTAAAAATACCCCATTTTTAAGGTTCTTTGTTTATGTGGCAGAAATTGAAGAAACAACTGGTTTCAAAACATTCTCCTATCTGCACATTACTCTGCCACTTTTACATTTAATGATAAAATATGCCAATTTCAGACATTGGAAAGTGTGGAGTATACACTATTCAGAGGCCACTATTAGCAAAGATGTCAGACTTTATTAAAAATAAATTACAATACATAAGGTATACCTAGTTACAAATATATCAAGTAATTTACTTTTCTAAATCTTTAGTTGGAAAGGAAATGCATCCCAGAACTCTTTATGTATTTTGAAGAACTGTGTATATCCAAAGACTTGTAAACTGTTTCAACCATTCATACAAACCTTATGAAAATGTTGTATTAAATACCTAGAGAGACAGAAAATAATTGAATACTAAAATTTCCGAAGCACAATGGGTAAGGTTGTAAAATTTGATTCCATTTAACTCTGTATCAGCATGAATTACAGAACATTTTATAGACTGTTAAAATAACTGGTATATTACCCTTGTGAAACTTTCTGAAATAATACATCTAATTTCTCCACAATGGGGATGAGGTGGTAAAAGTTAATTCATAGCCAATTACAGTATACTAAAGTTAAAAAATAGTGGGTGGTGTCCTGAATTTTCTGTCAGATGCGCTAAATCAAAAAGTGTATTATTACGAAATTCTTCTTTTACATCTTCAGAGGACCTGAAGTACCGTAACATAAAGATTACTTTCATTCCTCTTGACAGCAACGCACCTAGAAATTTCCACACTTTGGAAACTCATAATTGAAATTTCTTTTTCTTGGATAAAAAGATTATGGGCCTGATTGATGTTATATTGATATATATATATATATATATATAGCCACCCTAGACTTTCCTAGATAGTCCCTAACTAGCAAAAGTCAAAGTGACAAACTCTGAATACAAGTATTGGTATTTTTTGATTGAAGAGAACACCACTCTGGAACTTTCTAGGTCTTCCAGCATGACAACTTTACATTGACACTCAATGCCTAATCCAAACCTGCATGTAAAAGCACCAGTTTTGACTACACTGAGGCAGATTTTGGACCCGCACCTTTACATTTACTCCAATCTACAAAAGCATCCCAAGCAGTTTCCTTAAAATGCTCTCCAAATCTTCTGGTGTTTCTAATTGAACTCAAATTCCACTCAACTTCCCAGTGTGTAACTTTCACCAGCATGGATTTGGATTAAGTAGCCCTTTCTGACTTAACACGCTTAACAGCCACAGAGGGAGAGGCGACTCTTCTATTATAAGCAGTGACCAGGTCCAAGGTGCTAGATTTCTGTCCATTCCATCTGAACTTTCCCAAAAGATGAGGGAAAAACATAATGCAACATCCTCATTCACACAATAATCAAAGGCCAGGACTCTCCACTGGCTGCCGATTGAGCACCGGATCACTTTCAAGGTGATGGTACTTGTATGGTCCAGGGCCAGTGTATCTGAAGGACCGTCTCACCTCCTACCAATCCCAGAGATCACTTCGCTCTGAAGATCTAAACCTATTGGAAGTACCCAGCTTTAAAGCCATTCACCTAACATCTACGAGGCGTGGAGCTTTATTGTGGCGCCAACTCTTTGGAATGCCTTGCCAACTGGAGTTTGTGTCCTGAGACACCTTTCCCAGGGCTTGTAAGACTCATTTGTTTCGGTTGGCATTTGAATTGTGAACTCTGAATTTTAATTTGGTATAATTAATGTTAATCTTTGATGTTATGGTGTTTTACATTGTGCTGTGAGCCGCTCCGAGCCCTCGGGGTGGCATACAAGATCAAACAATAAATAAATAAATAAAATGTTCAAAACCATGATCCAAGTTTGAGGAGCTTTTTCTTCTTCGGTGAAGCACATAGACTCCGTTTTCCGTAGATCCCCACACAGTGGGCACAGGTCATCCACTTGACACAATTGGAGGTCTCCCAGATAAAATCTGGCTCATGGACCAACATCCTATCCATGCTGCCATGAGTCCCAACAACACATCAAAAGGAAAATAGGCAGATGGGAGAAGGAGACAGAAGGTATTATGTATTGTAAGACTATCAGTTTCATTAAACTCTTCATCTGAGTGTTTATTTCTTCTCAACTGACAGTATATACATATTTGTGAATAAATGCATAAAAATGACCAAAAAAATCAACAACCCCACTCCTTTGGTCAACTTAAACTAGCCTTTTGGGTTGCCTGGTGCTTCCCTGCCACATAGAAAAGAATAGAGGGTATTGATACCTCCTCTAGGTTCTCCCAGGAAATACTATGACTGTACCTGAGATTTCACCACTCAGAGGAGGGGACACTTCCAAGGTAATTTGTTTTCATGCCTATATATTAGAAATATATATATATATATATATATATATATATAAAATATAATATATTCACGATCCTTCAATAGCAACACTTCATCCTGACTATACATCCAATGAATTTCAATACTTGCCTATTTTTAAAATTCAGGACCCATGATCAGTCTTGACTCTCGTTAATCTTTCTTCTTTTTTTGCATAGTGTCCCTGCTATTACTTTACTATTAAAGATAACAGAGCAAGTTTACTTTTAAGGAAAAAAATAGAGATTTGAGGGCCACAGGAGTTGGATTTGGGTCACACTTTCTCCATCAATTTTATAACATCAAAGAACATTGTGATCAAATACAGGGTATATCTATTAAGCTTGCAATTTACAGATTTTTAAAATACAAACCAAGACAGCCCTGATGCTACTCTCAGTCTGGCAGATTGGAAAATACACTGAAATTTAAATATCTCTGATATCAGCATCTGAAGGTCTTAAAAGGGGGGAAAAAACCCTTCATATTCTCTCCATTACAGTGTTTTCCCTTTTTAGAAACAAAATAGTTTGCTAGTAGTTTTTATATACAGCGTTTTAACCCAGTGGGAACCTATGGTAATTCTTTTTGTTCTATATTCCACTTCATCAGCGACACCGTAGACACCTGTGAGGCTATTTCTTTTATGGAGCTTTGCCATCCTACTGGTTTTTTTCCAGTGCATGTGGCATTACACATCTGTGTGTGTTTAGATACAGTAGCTTTTACTCTGCTCTGTCCTATCCAAGCCTGGCAGCTGCTTATAGAATTTGGAAAGAAATGAAGAGGCTTCTCCTTTGCAATATAGGAAATTTGTTTATTGAAGCAGTAGTCACATGACCTTGCATCTAGCATTTTAGGATAGTAACAGAAGAGACTGAGAAGTCACCCGGCCTGAAAAAGGAATTTTCTTTTGCGCAAACAGACATCACATTTAATACATACATTACCCAGGAACTGGAACCCAGCTTAGAGATAGCACTGTGCCAATTTGGTTGAGGAACAGCCCCACAAGACATAGATATGACAAACTCTTTACATCATCACCAAGAATCATTTACTCGGGGCTCAAATACAAAGGTGCTTTAGAAAACGTTCCAGCACATGCTGCAGGTGGGAGCAAAGTAGGGGCATCTGCTACGATTCGAGCGAAAGGGACCCTTTTCTCTCTGTCAAATTTAACGGTTTACTGGAAGACAGAAGCTGCTAAACATAGCATTCATAGAGACCAGGAAAACAGGTGGATTTTGTTTGTATTTTCTTATAATAATTACTCTAAAGATTCCAAACCCGCCTTTTGTTTGGGGCAAGGGTACAATTTGAGAAAGAGGTGGGACAAGTTCAGGAGCAGGGACTTAAAGAAGGTGGTGTCCATCAAAGGTTTTGAAATAAAGAGCACACACTTTTTAATTTTAAATCTCATGTCCAGGCTAACCTATTTTTATTCAATGCAAATTACAGTACCAGTTAACTATTTCTGAACCAAGTCACACAGAACAAAATGTATTTACAGAGGAGCAGAAGGGAGGAGGTAAAATAATAAAACAGTAAGCATACTTTCCACAAAAAGTTTATATTTAAAATGAAAAAGGTAATCAGTCACAGAGGCATTCAAGTAGTAATAATGTTATACATGTTTTGCTTTTTCTTTGAATCAAGACAGCTTTGCATGTGTATGCAATAGTTTGTATACAACCCACAGTCCATTATATATATATTTTTAGATTTTTGCTCTTAAGATGGAAGTGAACACGCTAGTTGTGTGTACAAGCCCAAGTGATCTATCAGCAACATAGTAATAAATGCAAGTTTTACAGGCAAGCTGGCTATTTATATATATAAATTGCTATTTATATATATAAACTGTTTTTCCCCAAAACGAAGAACAAACAACACAATGAAGGAAGATATGTATCTCAAGCTAACTCTTTAGGAACCAATTTTAAGATCCTCCTTCATTTTGCTTTTATTGCTCTGTCGCAAAATGAAGCAAGAAATTAGTTCCCGTAGAAACAGTGGGTATTCAAAGGGGCTGTGATGCAAACACCAGGAACATGGAGGTCCAGAGTGAGATGCTAAACTGTGCTTTTCATCACTGGCTTTGACCCAAGTGGCTGACATTTCTAATGGATAAAAAGCTCATTGGTAATATTTCTTCAGAAGCATTACTAATCTGGGAACATTTCAAATTATCACTAATTACAGACACCCAACATTACTTGGCCTATTAATAAAATGAAGTATTTCCACGCATCAGCTAGACAATGTTAGAGGCAATCTATGAGGAAAAATAATATTTTGTTTTGCTTTTTATAGAAAAGAAACAAAGGTACTTTGAGTTTAAGGTAATGAGTGTCTTGATTGACTTTCAGCCAAGGACACAGCTATAGTATCACTGCCATCTCAGGGACCTGCGCAGTTACAATGCAGACAAAGGATAGCAATCAGGAGACCATCAGGAACTTCATTTAAAAACAAACCACAAAAAGAAAAGTCGGAGTGGAGTGTCAGAAACAAAATGCTACCACTGACCTTTGTGTCACCAGAAAAAGTGCAGCCTCTGCCTTACTGGAATGAACACAAGATGGTTACAGAAAGAATGCAAACAGAACAAAAACAGCAACCTTTGGTTTGATAAAAAGTTCAACATTTTGCCATCTAAGTAAACCTCACATGGAATACACAAGGAACAGCATTTTAAAAGTACAGGCTTTTGTATTGGGCACAAGAAATTAAAAGTCAGATTGAAAAGGTTCTTTGTTAATCATAAAATAACATTCGGGGTAGGATGGGGAGAAGGAGGGCAAGTGATAATCTACAACTGCAGACTCTTGGAACCACAAATTAATCTCAAGCCAAAAGTTTTGCTTGGTAGCTATATTCATAAAGTACAAAAGGAGTGTGTGTGTGTGTGTGTGCGCACACATATGAGAGGGGGAGGGAGGGAGAGATGAGACTGGTTGACTGACCCCAATGCCTTCCTGCCTCCTTCCATTACAGTTTCTTCTTATAAAGCCCAATTCTGCTTTTTGCAGGAACAAAGAAACTAAACCAAAGCTTCGAGTTGTTGTTGTTTACAAGAACTCTAGACAAAAGTACTAGGAAAAGACGAGCAAAATGTAAACCTGCCACCTAAGATGGCAGCAAGGTGGCAAATATAAAATGAAACCGGTCTCTGCTTTTTGTGGGGACAGAGGAACAAATATAAACCTCTACAACGAAGCCATGGTTTGAAATAAAAATAGTTATGGATGCACTTTCTTTTTATTATGCTACTGACCATGAAATCACTGAAAGAAGGGAAGCAAAGATATTCCATGTGTGAGACATCTGTTACAAAAAGGATGAACAAAAATAAAATTTAAAAAAATCATGGAAGCAAAGGCACTCCAAACTATATAGATATACTATACATCACTAGAGTTATTGTTACAATAATACAGGCCGGTTATCTACTGTACAGAGTTAGAACTATATGGCTTTAAAAAGCTCGTCTACATTTTGTTTGATTATTAAAACAAAATTAACTGCCCTGAATGGTAACTTTTTGCTCATTAACAGCAGTTCCTGTGACCACATATTTACATACAAAGCAATACAACTCAAAATTTCAAGAACAAATGTACAAACTTGAATTTGGTGAGGAGCTTTTGTCAGTTTATTTACAAAAAAGAAATAGAAAAGAAAATGGTATGAAACACCTGGATCTAGATCTCTATAAAATTTTGTTTGCAGTCCGCCATGATCCACAAGAAAATAAAACCAACAGGATCCCAGTTTTTACACACGCACACACAAATTATTTTTTTTAAGAAAGCTTTTAATTCTTCTCCTGTGCTAGCTTTAAGCTAACAAAAAGTTCTGCAAATCCTTTCTGAATTCAGACTACCCTGCTATTCTGACCACAGAACTGGATCCCCTCTACATGTCACTGCTCTGCCTGGGACCCCTGAGTTCTGACAAAGGCCACAATCAACACAGAGAACGAACACCTACGGGCTCATTTCTTTCAGGCTTTTCATGCATCACAAGTGAGTTTACAGGAAACTAGAGTATTTGACCAAAGATGGTTTCCACAGAGGGCTGTTGAAACCTTTTCAAAGCCCTCTCATGTGAACTCTCCTTGTCAATCACCTGGCATTTCAGGCAACCAGACATCAACCCCCTCCCGGGACAACACCATTAATCTGGCAGGACGTGAAACAGGGCTCACCTCTACTCCAAGCCTATGCTACCTATGGATGGAAAGGGGAATTGAGGATGAGGTCCCAAGTCCAGGTGCTTCTCAGCGGCAGCCTTGGCACACAGCCAGCTTTTATGGGGTCACAACCGTGTTTCACAAAGACCGTGGACCAAGGAAACAAAACTTCCACGAGCACCAAGATGGCGAAGATTCATTTGAATGAATATAAGGCTAGATAGGCACATCTCTCAAACATAAGAGGAAGCCAGTCACAAGAACCTGTTTCTGCAGTGGCAATGGCATTCCTTCTTACCACCGACCTCACTAGAGCCTTCCAAGGAGTATTGCTTTCACTTCATAAACAAGAGACTTTATTTTAACCACTATAAAACAACAACCCAGAACATAGACACCAGGAAACAGGCATTTCTGCTTCAGTCAGACCAGTTAGAATAAAAAATAAAAAGCAGCACTGTATCTATGTATATATTTATATTATATATATATGTATATGTGCATATATATACACACACTTAGCTTTTTATAGGTCAGCAGAAGTAAACTGATTTGTCTACTTATTACAATTCTACCATTGTGACAACAGCAACTGCTGAAAATCAATAAATAAAGACTTAAAAGGAAGAGGTTGAAAAATGGTGAAGTTACATACAAATTCTAGATTCAGATTCAAAATTACCAGTAAAACAATAAGACCAAATTGCCACCTCGAATTCCTATGAAAATATTATGTCCATTCACATCATAACCTCAGGCTTTCTTTTTGTCTTCTTCAAGGAAGAAGCCCGTACAAAATGGGAGGGGAGGCTATGGAAGTGCCTTTGCCCCAAGTTCAACACACGTTCTGCACCCATGAGGTCTGTGTGCCTCCCTCCTACTTGCCGAAGACAGACTGGGGTCTTTTTTTGTGCTTTGCAGATCTTTTAATCTTCAGCCCCAACAAACTTAGAGTAGGTAAATGAGGATCTTTTATTCAAACCAACTGTCTGTGTGTGTATATGTAACATACATATTTACAGAATTTTCCAATGTTGGTACAGAATTTAAGATCAACATCGGCCTCTTACTCTTCCAAGATTTATTCCCACAATAATGTCCCTCCCCTCCCCCATCTCCCTTTGGCAATTCAGCATATTTTAGCACCTCACCATGTTCTTCCTCCTCACCTAAAAACACAAAGACAGTAAAAGATCTCCAAGCGTATGATTTCAAGGCAAGCAACTCCTGCTAAGCTCCTGACCAAATTCAAGTAATGTACTTCACCAAAAGTCAAAATTTCACTTTAAAAAATACAAGGCTTAAAAAGGAGCTTCAGCAGAATTAGGGTTTCCCTTCTTTTGTTTTGCAAGGGCACAAGATTCCTGATTCTGAAATATCTAACAGCATTTTTTTGAAATTTGAAGATTGTCATGGGAAGAGACAAGAGTGTGTTCTATTGCTCCACTTCTCCTCTTCCCACCCCACACATAGTCCCCTGCCCAAAGAGCCCGCGGAGTGAGCAAACAATGAAACTGGTTTGTATTTATTTTACAAGGTTAAATAAGAGCAACAATAATAAAAAATTGAACACTATAATGAACAGTTTTCCCCCTCTTTTTACATGTTCTTTCCAAATGTGACCAGTGTTGCTGAGCGAGACTCAAAATTACTGGCGATTGTTTCTGTACAGGCTGCTGCGCTTGACCAGTTCAGGTGGAGTTGGAGGCTGATGCTGAGGCTACATTATTGGTCTGAACTCGATCTCCTGCATTAGCATCTGAAAAACATCACAAGGGAAAACAAAAGACACAGGTTACATACTGACAAGGTGCCCTTTTGGGGACAGATGACTTGGTCTGCCTCTTGACCCAGCTAATTGAGTCCCTGTAATGTATCCTATTGCATGGCCACAATTACAGTCTGTCTGATAACTGCGTGCGCTACAATACCCAACTGAAAACAAGCAGAGAGAGTAAACTGGGCCGTTCCCCAAAGAGCTTAACTCTTTTCTAACTAATTTTCCCCCAGTTCAACACATGACACCTTTGGAACCTTAAATCACAATGTGAAAGAAGGCTTTCTCCCATATAGACCTATGTAATGTCATGGCTTTATATATAAAAGGATGCTGGATTTACTGTGTGACTTACTTAGCTATTGGGAAAAGGGAGAGTATGAAGTGGTTACATGAATATTTGAGGAATTTTACACTAGGCACTTGCATTTCACGTTGAGTAGTTTTAGCCTGATGCTTGAGAATAGCAGAATTTGAGTGACGGACAGAAGGTTGGAGTGACAGAAAGAAGTTCAAGTTGAGTGATTGGCAAGTCAGAGTGTGTTTTACATCCATCTATGTATATAATTAAAGTCAAAATATGTATATATGTACTTTTTCATGACCTGTCATCTAGAGAGCAGGAACCCCAGGTGGCGCAATGGGTTAAACCCTAGTGACAGCAGGATTGCTGACTGAGAGGTCAATTGTTTGAATCTGAGAACAGGTTTAGCTCCTTCTGTCAGCTCCAGCTCCCCATGCAGGGAAAAGCCTTCCATAAGGATGGTAAAACATCAAACATCTGGGCATTCCTTGGCCAATTCTTTCACACCAGAAGCAACTTGCACTTTCTCAAGACGCTCCTGACATTTAAAAAAAATTCTAGGGAGCCAGGTCATGACCAGCAATGTGGACCTCGACCAAATTTGGCACACAGACCCATCATGACCATCTTAAAATACAGAGGAGTGTACCCACATCCAGACAGCCAGTACAGGAAGATGGGAGCTGTAGTACATCCAAATCCAGAGACCACTTTGAACCCCACTGATGATGGACCAGGCATGCACAAACTTCAGCCCTCCAAGTGTTTTAGACTTCAGCTCCCACAATTCCTAGCAGTCAGTAAGCTGGCTGGATTTCTGGGAGTTGAAATTCAAAACACCTGAGGGGCCAAAGTTTGTCCATGCCTCGTCTAGACCAAGCTTGGCACACAGACCCATTGTGACTTTAAGTATTGTGAAGTTTTGGGGGGACTAAACCAGGATGATGGGAGTTAGAATCCACTGGCATCCTGAGGGCAGCACGAACCCCACTGACAATGAATCTGAACCAAACTTAGCACACATACCTATCACGACCATCTTAAAATATTGGTGGGCTTTCAGAGACATGAACAAAAGATAAGAGTTTTAATTCACAGACATCCAAAATATCTAACCTGGGCATTGACAGGTACTTAAGCTAATGTTATATATTTAAAATACACTGTTTTATGCTTAACTTATGTAAATAAAGTCTGTGTGCTTTTGGCCTTGGAATTGCTGTCAGTCAGAGAGTTTGGTTTTAAACAATCCATGAGAGCATTTTGATTGACCACACACTTGTCTCCAGAAAGGGACCAAGGAGACCCTTACATATAAAAGAAATTGAGATCAAGAAAAGTCCACAGCAGGAGTGTTTGCAGTGAATACTGTGAAGACCCTCAACATTCAGTCACATTGGTGGGATTGCCTGAGAGAAATCCTCACAACTGGTGGCACCGGTGTGATTGCCTGATTGGAAAACCTCACATCTGGTAGACCCAGGAGGTGAGGGATTACAGTGAAATCCTCACAGTCTGCCTGCCATTCTAAGGACTTTATTCAAGATAATCTTCAGACACCACAGATTTCTGATGCTTTCCCTTTACATACCAAGATAAGTCTATCCTAAGACAGTCAGTGAAATGTCAGTACAGGCAATCCCTGGGTTACAAACATCCAACTTACATACAACTCATAGTTAAGAACAGGGGTGAGATAACAGGAAGGGAGAGAAAATCTACCCCAGGAAAGGAAATCCACTCCTGTAAGAGTTATCATGGGGAAAAGATGTCTCCACTGAAGCCTTCTCACTGATCCTTGTTTCCACAATCCTTGTTTCAAGCCAAAATTTTAAAAAGCCAATTGTCACACAGACAGAAACTGAGGTCAAATTTGAGCAGGGGCACAGACAGCAAAGGAAACGTCAAGGGGTAAGAACCCTTCCCTGTGCTATCCAAAACTAAGAATTTGGTTGGAATTACACTTACCAAATGTACCTGTTCCAACTGACATACAAGAACAAAACTACAGAACCGTTTTTGTTTGCAACTCAGGGCTGCTTAGATGGTGTTATGCAGACTTTAGGAGGAAGAAATGTGTGTCAAGGAAAGTATGCCAGGCACAAAGGTAGTCTCTCACCTGAGGCTGCTGGAGTGTTTGTAGGGGTTGAAGCAGCTGCTTGATTTCGGGCATGAGCAGGTATGAGAGTTGAAGCCAAAGACGGGTTACTTGACAGTTCTAGGAGTAAGTGGGAGACAGTTGTTATAACCAGCCCCTGGGGAGGCTCTGCCAGCAGATTTCTGAAGATAGTGTAGCCATGAATGAAACTAAAGCCTCTGCAAAGGTCATGATCAGTACTTTCTTATGCACCGCTATTTTTTCAAGTCTACATGAAAGAGTATGAGTCAAAGTGAAATGAATATCATGTCAACTGGAACCCTTGTTGTGCCCTTTTGCACTTCTTTCTTTGTGTCTGATAAAAGTGTATTTATGTGGCATAGCTGAAGATAGCACACATTACTTTTCATTTAATTTCAGATTGTACATCTTGTTATCACTATTTCACACGTTTTGCAATGTTCCTATATTCACCACTCTGTTTAGACCATCTAGAATGCTAAATTATTCATTCATATTGTTTATTAAATTTAGTAAATGAAGGGCATGAAACTGCAGCCTCTGTTATCTCTATTTCCTAAAACACTATTTCATTTCTGATGAATTTGTCCTACAGAGGGCAAATAATTCTATATATGCATTATTTCCAACCCTTTTTCATTACATGGCACCATCTGAAAGAAAAAAGACCCTTGGGTTTTCTTTCCAGGCAGTTAACAGTTTTACCAATGCTTTCTGATCTCATCACTTGAGATGATGTTGCATTTGAGCCACAGAAAAGTTATGGCCCCATAATTCTCAGGCTACCTTGAGTGGTGAAGTTAAAGAGGGCCGGTTTCTCTCGCCCACTCGGTAATTTGATGTTTGGGTCCCGTAATTCATCAAAGAAGGAGTGTGCACATGCTTCCAGCGGAGTCAGACGTGCAGTGGGGGTATATTCCAGCAGACGGCTACATAGCGCTATTGCTTCTGGTGGAGTGCGGGGCCGGAAGACCTACGAAAGTACAAGGGGGAAGCTGTCAGTACTTTTTGATATTGCAATAGGTGATGGGTTCTAGGAGTCTGAGCTCCTGGATTAAGAATTACACCCACTGTTTTCGACTAATAACACTAGAAATGAAACTTAACTAAGCTTATAAAGCTGAAACAGTTATTTGCAAAGGAGTTCACTGGGTTAAAGCAACATGACAAGAACAATGAGAGAAATATAAACAGGACAGAGCTGAGAAAGGGTTTAGGATGAAAAGGAAATAATCCACTCAAAACAAAACAGATATGCAATCCCCCATGCAGATGGGACTAGAGGAGAGAAAAGCAAAAGAGTTAAAATTTTCGGAAGGCAGTAAGAGTAAATCAACTTTTTCCAACTGGTTCTCTCCAGAAACACCTGAAATACCTGAGTACATCAGGTTGGGGAAGGGTGGTTTAGGAGTTCAATTACATAGAGTACTTCAAAAAGATAGACCCAATTTTGAAATTGCAACATGAACCGCCTTACCACTTGAGGGAGTGGGCCACAGAGTTTCAAAATATTACCACTACCCTCAGTTATTCACAAGATAACGACACAGCAATATAAGTTGGTGTTTCATTCTTGCAAATCACTGAGTCTAGGGGCTGTTTGTGCCCTGGGAGAGGCAGCTAGTGGCCATCAAGCTTTATGCTCTACACTTTCAAGTGGCAAGTTGTGTGATTGCAGAGATAGTGATTTCAAATCAGGTCCATTTTTTCAAACACCCTGTATTTAAATTTGTTCAATTTGCACTACACCTTTTCTTACTGGAGTTCATGATGGTTAAAAAAACTTTAGTTGCTAAGTTTACGATGAAGCACTTTTCAAACAGTAAGCTGGTTTCACCCTGGCCACAGACTTTTGCTGGCTGACAATGATCAATTACCAATTTAGTTGATCTTTTAAATAGTAAATATTAAACAGCAAACAATAGATTTTTTTCCACTTCGGGGCATTTACAAATACAGTTCAAGAGTGATAATGAGTCAGCTTATTTCGCTGTATGGCATTTTCTACAAGAGTAAAAATCAAATAGCAAATAGGTGACAGTTCTTAAAACCTGTTATCTGTTTGCAAGTGCCCATGCACCGATTCATACAATAGCAGATTCCTTAAGCAGAATTTTTCAGTTATGCTCTTAGTATGTAATAGTGGCAAGTTTTAAATAATCCTGAGATTATTAATACTGTTGAACTTCTATGAAAAGATAGCATATGCTACAACCCAAATCCCCCAATGCAGGTTTAGGACCATTAAAATTAAGCAAAAGTTGTATTGAATCAGTAGAAAGGGGTTAGATGTGCATGACTTGCGGTGCATTCTTATTATTATTTTTAATAAATGGTATTTTTATGGTCATAGACCATGTAAAACTTTAAAACATTAGAAACAAGAGATTTTTTAAATAAAACTGTTAACATTAAGACCATCTAATTTAAGTATAAGTGAAAGTCCTGAAATAAGAATCAATTCAAGTATTTGGTTGAAATAGGCCAATGATCACATAAACAAACTTTTCTATAGCGGCTCAATGTTCAAGAACTAGCAAAAGATGCTAAGCTGTTGCTATAATAAAATATACCTCCAACTGATTAAAATTTTAGTGAATCAATTCCAAAGGTATTGTTTTCCTTACTCTTTAAGAGCTAAAGGACACGTTGCTTACCTGTAACTGTGGAGCTTGTTTCCAAAAGGCACCAAATCCATCTGAACAAATTTCATAAAAATTAGAAACCCCTTCTGAGGATATACATTCTTTTGCTATATTTTTTTTCCAAACTTTGGATCTGTACATTATTATTATTTATAAGATTCTACTCCTAGCCAATAATGTGGATTTGATTCCTTTTGGAAACAAACTCCCCAACTGGTGTTCTTTGAGTGGTCACCTCTGGAACTGAACCTGTTCAGATCTCTTTCTGAACTTGAAAGCTGAGTATTTTTGGCAGTCATCCCTTCCTCCTCCTCCTGATGCTCGGCATAATCCTCTTTCAGTTCTGCAAGACTGACACTGCAATGCTATATTACAAAGCCTCATGTATCTGAGAGGGGAGGACAGGTGGGGAATATGAATACAGAGGACCACTGGAAGAATACGTATCACAGATAAGCAGCCTGTCCTCTTTCCTTGTGGTCTCTGTACTTCATGCGCATGGGCAATGACTGACAAGCATATCACATTGGGGGATGGCAAAGGATCTTCCATTAAAACAGAGAAGAGGACTTCTCTCCCAAATGATGCCTCAGCTCTCATCCGTACATACAAACAGTAAGGGTTTATGAAGGTAGCTGAGTCATACATATTATGTCACAGCTCTGCGTAAGTATGACACGGGAATGCCTCACAGAAATACTGATGAAGACGCCATGGATCTTATAGAATAGTTTCATACTCCCTGACGTATCTGCTTTTTTGCCCCTTGGCATGGTGGGATGATTGTCTTAGACATTCAGCTCATCCATGTTTGCGATTATAAACTCTTCCCTTTCCTTGGGCCAGAGTAACAAATACATATCTGTGTGATCTGAAAGAGACAGTCCTTGAAATAATGAACTCAAATGACCTTAAGTGTACTCTAATGGAGTATTTCATTGTAGGAAAAATGTTAGCAGTAGGATTTCTATTATGAAAACTGAGACCACCTTTGGTAGAAATGCTGTATGCCTTAGGAATAACTTTGTCTCTATGACATCTCAATTAAAGTGCAAATTTCTCACTGTTGTGATCATGATAAGAAATGGCACTTTAACTTAAATGGTCAACAACTTTGCCACCATCAGCTCAAATGGTAGTTGTGTTAGCAAGAGTGTAGGATGGGGAAGGTCCTGATGTGGCTGGGTATACATTCTTTATTCTTTTTAAAGATGAGGAAGTAATCACATTTAAAAGTCAGAAAACCAATATGATGGTTGTGTATATTTTATAGATGATCAGGATTACCAGAAAGCAGACAACACTGCAAGCAGAACAATTTGTGTATCAAAGTCTGTTCTTCTGCATTTTCACGTAATGTGTTCTATTGTAAGAAAAACTTCCTCATGGATGGTTTATTTGCATTCATTAAAACATGTGGAATTCTATACACACCTTCCGTTTAACTCTCTCTATTGTCAGTATCCAGCTATCTCTGTATGGTGAACAAAACCTCCATCCCTCATTATCGCCTATCTGTAGAATGTGCAATAACTTGTAAGCCATGTTAAATAGTGACTGGACCTAATATTGCATTGACCATGAAGGTATTATCAAAATATAATTTGTATAGTCTCTTCTCATTTTGGCCAACACATTCCTATGTCAATGGACTTGGAAGAAAACATGTAAAAAAGGAATGTATTTCCTGGTAATATCCATTCCTAGCCTGCCTGGTGCAGTGTTAGACATTAAACATGAGGCTGTGATTTTAACAGAGAATTAGCTGTGGGTATAACACACATCTGTGAAAACTTCTCTCAAATCTGCCCAGCTGACTTCCAAGATGCTGTTGCATATCACAATGTGAATTGCTACTAGTTTGTTTGGATATGCACCATTCCTACGATACCAATGTTAGGTACATCAGTACTTTCTTGTTTAAGTACCAAACAAACACTTGTTCTTTCTTAGCAACAATGCTAAGAAACTGCCAGAAGTACCAATGTGCTGATCTCCTTTTGGGGAGACTACTGACCCCCTATTCTGAAGCCTTTGCAATGCTGTGGATGCATCTGTGACAACTGTTAGGTGTTATTGTACATGACAGAATGGCATGCCAACAGTCAATTTTTCTACTTTTGTTAACCATTTGAAACTGTGGCATCCTCAATAGTGATCATTTTGTTTCTTTATTGTACTCTAAACTATGTTAGAAAGCATACCCAAAGGATATTTATGAATGGTTCCTCTTGATCCTGGAGAAAAGGACAGCTCTGTCCTGGTAATCAGTTCCTAATGCAACTAACACTAGCATTGTCTAGTCCACATTTTACTACTTTTTACTTTTGAGAATATCATGGAGAATCCTGTCAAAGGCCTTACTGAAATCAAAAAAAAGCTGGATTCACAGAATTCCCTTCATCTACCAAGCTTGTAATTCTATTACAAGCTTGGCAGATGCTTATCTCTCTTGGTAGAGAGACAAGGTTTATCTGGCATGGCTTGTTTTTGAGAAAGCCATGGTGACTATTAATGTGCATGGGATTTCTTTCTGCATATTTTGTCTGTTAATGATCCGCTCTAGAAACTTGGTATTGATGTCAGGCTGACTAGACGGTAGTTATTTGCACACCCCCCCCCCCCCCTCTTTTAAGGATAACATTTGCCTTCCTCCAGTCCTTTGGAATGTGTTCTGTTCTCCGGGAATTCTTAAAGATGACTGCAATTAGTTTTGAAATTACTTCTGCCAGTTATTTTAATATACCCTTAGATAGAATTCATCTAGACCTAGAAATGTGAATTCATTCAGAGTAGCCAGAGTGGTGATGCCACTTCGTCTATTCTGTGCTTCATTTCCCCTACATGTTTCTTTTAACACTTAGCTCAGTTCAAAGTTCCTTAGTCGTTCATTTTGGTTTCTATTTTTCTTTCTCATTGGAACTGCTTGAAACTGTGTCTACAATACCTCACTTTTCAGGAACTCCAATCCATCCTTTCTTTTTTAGTCTTCTTGACCATGTGGTCACACTCAGTTTTTCCTTAATTTTACTGAAGTCAGCTTTCTTAAAGTCTAGAATATGTGCCTGACTATACTTGACCTCCTCTTTCTGCTATATAATATACTTCAGAAGAATATGGTGTCTCATGTCTAAGTAAGCTGCCACTTCCAGATCATCACTATTGGTTAGGATCAGCTCTAAAATAGCGACTACCCTTGTTTCCTCATCCACCGTCTTAGACCAGTGGTTCCCAACCCTTGGAGCTCCAGATGTTTGGACTTCAACTCCCCAAAATCCCAGCCAGTTTACCAGCTGTTAGGAATTGTGGGAGCTGAAGTCCAAAACACCTGGAAGCCCAAAGTTTGGAAACAACTTGTCTAGATAGATCAATGGTTCTCAACCTGTGGGTCCCCAGATGTTTTGGCCATCAACTCCCAGAAATCTTAACAGCTGGTAAACTGGCTGGGATTTCTAGAAGTTGTAGGCCAAAACACCAGGGGACCCACAGGTTGAGAACCACTGGTCTAAACTATGAAATTGTCTGCAAAACAAGTGAGGAATTTGTTGGATCTGATATTCTTGGAAGTTTGTCTTTCAACAAATATGAGTCTCTTTTTGGAGAGAAAAGGTGGGATAATGATGATAACAACAACAACAATAGAAATCCCTCATTACTACAACATCTCTCCTTTCTAAATGTGTGGTCAACTGTTCTAGGAAGGCATCATCCAAGTCCTCAGTCTGGTTTGGAGGTCTATAGTAGACCCGCACGATGACAACCCTGTTATTTCTTTTCTCTCTTAATTTTTACCCAGAAGCTCTTAACCTGGCTTCCATGATATATGCTATGGATATCCCCAATGCTATTCTTCCTCCTTTCCTGTTTGCTCTATTTCTCAGAAATAAGTTGCTGGTGCATCCCTCTAATACTACACTCCAACCCAAGGTTTCAATGATGTCAATTCTAGCATATTTGCTTTGTTATATTAGGAGTTCTAGTTCTTCTTGTTTATTTTGCATGATCCCTGCATTAGTGTAACCACACCAAACTTCCATATTGGGAAACAGTTGCTAGCACTGCCCACGCTAGTCATAAGACAGTGACCAAGAACCCCTGGAGCAGGATCTATAATCATCACATTACTTAGCACATAAATGAGATGGTGAGTAATAATTCTTTTTGCAATGAGAGGAATTTCTGCAGTGTTAATATCCGAATGTTGGTACCACAACATTCAGATCTTGGTGTTGAATATCTTTATCAGTCGGTCCTCAACTCCCCTTGCATAGAAGCTTACAGACATCCAAGATATGAATGCAGCTTGGGCTGGGCATATTTGCAGTCTTATTTCCACCTGTAATTTTTATCCTCAGAGGTGTCAAAGTGAAGAAAAGCTGACTCTAGATCAAATTTTTCAATTGAGGTATATTTTGTACTGATGCAGGCATCTGTATTTGTATTTCTTGTACTCAATAGTCTTGCATCCATTGTTATGTTTTCTGCTTGTATCTCTTCCTTTTCTGTTCTTTTGTTGTTCTTCATGTCTCCTTTTCCTTTCATTCCTTTCCTGTAATATCACCACTGTTTGCTTAACTGCTGTTATCCCTTTAATTTTACCAGGTTTTTATTCTGCCCTTCAGAATGTGTGGCTGGTTAGTGCCTCATTAACAGGCAGGAAGTGTTTGTCATTCTTACCAATTAAAAAAACAGATTTTTTTGGACATGATCTTATTCTTGAGCACTTTGTTTCTCCTTATACGAGTATTTTCTGGTCCCCGAATTAAATATGTAGCCATGCCACTCTATTTCTTCCCACTTGGACAGTTCTTAAGCAGATATGGCAGAATTTGATAATGTGGCTTTCTTCCAGGCAAAAAACAAGCAAACACCCCTTTCTGCAGTTGTCTTCTAGAAAAATTTTATGACTGTAACAATCAGAACATTTTATAAACACTGTCTGAGAGGCCACAAGCTCTTAGACAACTAACTTGAACTAACCTATTTCAAGCTGATTACCAAGAAAGAAACTAAAAATAATAAATGCCTAAGTAGCTGTCATCTCCTCCCGCCCACTACTTCTGTTCAGATGAAGGATTTGAAGATGTTACTGCTGTGGCAGACAAAGTAGCGCTGCTGAGCATCCATTAAGGAAACAAGAGTGGACCTACTGCCAAAAATCCTCAGCTTTTAGGAAGGTTCCAAAAAAGGCACAGCAATAGTCATAAGGGTGTGAAACACAGAGAACACAATGAGAAATATATGGTCCCAAAGCTGCATTGGACAAAGTAGCATAAATGTAGAAAAGCATGTATCGGTAAATGAGAACCAGCATTAGAGAAAGTGAGAACATTTAAGCCTGTCTGTTTTCCCCTGTAAATCACTACTTTATTCACTCATTTACAAAGGACATTAAATAAGCCCACAAAAACGGGCATTTGCTCTACTTGTGGACAGAGCAGACATGACTAGATCATTCTTCTCTTTGAATGTGAATTCCATACATTTTGTAAATGAGTGAAAAGGAACTCTCCGCGTACACAACTGTCTTTCTCACCTGCCAACTTCCCTCTACAAATGCCCCTGGATAAAAAAAAGGTAAGAAAGGAATCTTTCATGGCTTCTGTAGTAAATGAGAAGCAGGCTCTTTCCAAATAGAAAATATTTATTTCAACAGGAAATGATATGCAGAAATTGTCTTTTGTTATTTCCTCTTTATCGTCTGATACTACTACTGTTGTTGTATTAGGTTTTTATACTTTTCTTAGTTGTCTTATTGGATGTTTGTGTTTTATGGTGGTTGGAAATACTTACGGCAAGGTGGTATATCTTTTTAAAGTGTGGATCCCGAACCCAAACGAGGTCTCCTTAGCTCAATATTGGACTCCCAAAAAAAATGGCAACAGTACAAGTTTTCTGAATGTCACCTAGTGGCTATTTAAACATTTAAGTGAACCTGTTGTGAGTGTTTACAGTGGACTCTGAAGAAGCTTGAGCTGTACTTCTTGAAAAGGAAAATCAGCCTATTTATCAAGCCATGTGAATGTTGATTTATTATGAATAAATGTTTGATTTTTTACCCATTTTACACACGTATAATATACCTGGGGTCACATAACAATTACTCGGGCAGAAAGGGGTCATGAGTGGGAAAATTTAAGAAGCCCTAGTGTATATAGTTAATTGTTTCTTTTTATTATTAGTAGTAGCAATACTAGCAATAGTATTTATCAACTGCTGATGTTATTACTTAAGTCCAGCTACTGTCATAATACAAAGTCAATGTAGCAGCAAAATCTTGCTTCCTGCTTTAAAAAATATTGATTTTTGAGAAATGGATACAAAATAAACTTGTTGCACTTTACCGTGAAGGGCCCTTGCAAAGGTCTTTTCTTTCAGCTATGAAATGAAAGGCCCTGATTGGGTATAAGATGGTACCTGGAATTCCATTGAAAGATTGTTAGGTTTAACATGAAATGAAATTTCTTTTCAAGAAATGACAGCTTTTCGCTAGACAGTTATTCTGAGATACCGTTACTGAGAGCATGGCAAAGTGTGAATTCTAGAGGCCAAGAGGAATGCTCTAAAATCAGTATGTTATGAGCTGCACTGCAACTGCACTTTATCTGGCCGTCAGCAGAAGAGACATCACTGACAGAAACTTTTTCCATCTTCTGAGGTGGCTCCCACCCCTTATCACTTTAAGAGGGTTGTGGAGGGTCCTGGCACAGGCTGGAGAAAAGAATATGAAGAGGAGGAATTCTCACTGCACGAACAGGAGTCTCCTCAGGCAACCTTTAGTTTCAACTTGGATGAGCAGTTAGTTAGCCCTCACAACTTCATCCTGCAATAAGGAATTAATTTGAACTTTTTTTAGCAGGTAAGATAATCTTTATTTCTTTCTACTGCTATTTTCATCCTTTGTTTTTAAGAAGGGAAGTCAATATAACTTCATCAGCATCACCAGGATCATGCTGCAGTATCTATCTGGCGTGCAACATGGCTATGGCTCCTAACCTATTTGCTGCACTAAAATGAATATTTTAAAAACCATATCCTGGTTTTGAGGGCATGAACTTAAAAAAAATATTTCAGGTACAATATTTCCAATAAAAGCTTTTTATTCAAGTAAGAATTAAGATATTCCCAAATCCGAGGATCGCCAAATATTATCGCAGAGTTTATGAAATGGAATGGAAGCCTGCCTGCTATGAATATGGTGAAAACACAATTATGTATTGAAACACAACTGAGAGCCAGCTTGTTGCCTTTAAATTTAAATTGTTCATCCTTCTTTTTCTCTACATTATTATCTTTAGATGAGATGCATGAGTGGAAAACTATTTAGAAGCTTACTGCTAGTAGTCAAGATTAGCATGTCCTTTACCTTTTCCAAAAGTATGGGGAAAGTATCCCCCTTTGTCTCAAGATGAACCACATTTTAAATTCAAACAGACATCTTAATTCCTGTCTCTCTATTAGGGACTGAAATGAGTAATTTGATATAGAGCCGTTGATAGCAAGCATCCAGAAGTGCAAAATGCTGTCCCCATTCTTTAGGCAGTTAACTGAAAAATGGAGAGAATATTTAGCCGACTTGACACTTGATGTGTGGGTGTCTGGTGTCAATTTTGCATTCTCATTTTGCCTCTTCTCCTCCAATAACAAACCTGATGATATGAAAAATATTGATGTACATACCCGTACTCCTGAGGTGAAATGTCCTGTTCCTGACGAGTCCTAAAGATGGTAATGCAGTGAAATAATCCAAACAGGGGGAGTCAATCCAAAAGAATAGTCCAGCAAGTAAAAATATATCCAATATTATAAGAAATCCATGGTGATGGGGGAAATATTAAATGTTTAATACAATTAGAAACTTTAAACATCAGTCTTGATATCAGCAAGTCCAACTTCAAAATTTTGTTTTTGCAAGGGTAAGGCATAGTATACAAACATTTTATTTTAAATGCATGTTCCAATGCCAGTGACTTTATTAAGTAGTAACAAAAAGTGAAATCAAATATCCATGTAAAAGTAAAATTATTTTGAATTTCCAGTATTGAGCTTTCCCTCTCTGTCTTGGATACAGATTTCCACAGACATGGGAAAGAAGATGAGATGTATTCTCATATACAGACTATTCATTTTTACCTCTGTTTATGTCCCCAAATTACAAGGAGAAAAATGTGTTTGAAACCACCCATCTAATAGAAAGTTTTTAGTTTCTTTCTAAAATGACCACTTTAAATGTCTATAAGCTACATGTGTATCAGGCCGCCGCGGATTATTCTTCATATTGGATTGACTTCCCCGCCAATGGATTTTTAGTGTTTAGGTTATTTTGGCTGACATTTCATTAGGATGGTTCAGGAACTGGACATGACACTGCAGGAGTGCTGGAAAGGTCTTAACTCTTTTTTTCCTTATTGTGGCTTCCTTCTTTATGACCTCGTGCCCATTGAGAAAGAGCAGGAGTATATCTTTTTCTTTTATAGGAATGCTCCCAACAATAAAAGAAATACACTGCATTGTTTAATTCTCTGTATTACAATCTGTTCTACGCTTCCATTCGCCCACCAAGAACTACACAAAACCATACAAACAACAAACATTAAAAGCGAGGGACTGTCACAGTTACAGATCAAGCAATGAATGACACAGCTTGCCGACACTTAAGCACAATGGGGCGCCTCACAAGCCAAAGATGCGCAAAGCGTTCTATTGTGCCTAGGTGCAAAAGGGCAGGTGGTAGGCTTTACCAGGAGCTGTGAACTGCCCTCACTATTATGTTTTAATGAAATTATTTAAAGTATGTAATGTAGTTTTCAGTGAGGGAATTGACTGGATAAATAATCCGCGGATTATTTTTTAGTCTGCGGACTAAAATTTAGCACTCGGTCAAAAGCCGGCCCATTACACTGAAATCTATTATGATCGAGAACAGTCTTGGAAAAGGAAAAGGAAAGCAAAGAGCGCAAAAGAGGATGCAGCCGGGCAGACTAACCTTTAGTATGCAGACTAAATACGGCCAGGTAAAACGCACAGGAAAGCCACAAGCAGAAAACTAAAACAAAACATGTGAACACTGAAAGGAATTTGGAAATGTTACCTCATTTGTTCATGATTATGTTACCACCATCACAGAACAATCAAATTTTCAGTGGACTAGCATGGTTTAGTTGCACAATTTAGCTACCAGACATCACAGCAAAAATCCACATACCAATGTGGATCCCTGCCACCCAGCTACATCTGTTTCTGGGATATTCCACTGCATCTCTGGGCAGTGAGGGAGGGATGGTCCTCTACCCAAATGTCAGCCACCAATCTGGGGCCTCAAAACATGCACAACTGGGACTGTATGGGGAGACACCCCCTTATCCCTAATTTGTCCCATTTAAAAATGTTTTTTATCTCTTAAATTATTTTTTTTCAAACATGCTGCTGCATCCTTTGTGTGTGGACTATGCAATGAGATACATAAGGATATGCGCTATATTAGTACAACCGATAAAACAAGACAGCACTCAATGGCAGCATTGGGTGTGATACCCAGGGAAGATCCCTTGATAATTTGGGAAACTCTCCTTAGTCAATTTTCAGGAAATGCTAAAAACTGGAAGGTGAAGGAATTTGTTATCCTGGCAGGGGTGTTCTTGATCTTGACCTCAGAAAGCTGCACCTACTAAAATGAGTTCCCTACTTAAGATCTGGATTTACAAATTTCTGCAAGATCCATGATCATTTCTCATCATCATCATCACTACTGTAACCACCATCAACGTTTATTTATACCCCTATGTAACTTACTGCTCAAATAAATAATGAGAAGTGTCAGTAAGAGCTTTAAAAACTTCAAAAAAATTTTTTTAAAGAGGAGCAAAATTCTGCAGTTAGTTGAACCTACCCAACACCCACTTTAAAGAACAATTAAGTCATTCAAAGATCAGATAATCAGTTAAACAAACCAGAGTGAGAGAGAGAAACTGGACTCTCCTGATGTATATTTAAATATAGTAAAGTGATATGCAAATCACGTTATATACTGGTAGAGTTAAAAATAAAGATAAGGAAGTATAAATTAATGTTATAACTATATTACGTTTTTCCTAAAAATATACTTCAAGTAATCATTCTACAAATAATTTGTGTTCACCCTGGAATATTTTGTTTTAAGGTGTAAAAAATAGGTAATATTAGAATATTACCTATTTTTTACACCTTAAAACAAAATATTCCAGGGTGAGCACAAATTATTTGTAGAATGATTACTTGAAGCTTTACCAGAAGAAACAATTATTAAGTTTCTCATTCAGTCAGATCACTCACGGCTAAAATCTCACCGGATTCCCTTGCAGAACCTTTCAAACAGAGGAGGCTAAACAAATCAAACTGAAAGCAGGAATACTGGAAAGGCCCAAACCCAGATGGATGTCTGGAGAGATGATTAGTCTCATTTTCGAATTGTACCAAAAGGCCTGCATTTTGGCACTTTTCTCCTATCCATGTTTCATGAAGCCTACAAATATCACCCATTCACAAGACAGAGACACATGTATGTATTGAGTCCCTATGGGGAGAAAGGAGGAGTAAAATAAAGTTAATAATATTAATAATAATAATAATGTGATTTCTAAGTTATTTCCTTGTTTTTACATTGTAACAAGTGAGATTCATTCTAAACAGATAAGACTTTGTTACCTTAAACCATCATGAAGCTTATTTTGATAGCCATATCTTTCGTTTGATGCGGTATAAAAACCCTTGATAAGATATGGTGGCATTTTGGTTCATAACTCTACAATAAGGCCATTCTTACACTTGATTCATCTTCTCTATTCCTCCAACACATCATGGGAATTGACCAATGGAATAATCAATAACCATTCCAGCTAGAGAGGGATGTGTCAGGGCCGCCCTCTGTCATTGTTTATTTTCATTTAGTGTATGAAGCTGCTGTCATTTGCAGTCCAACAATCTGGGGATATTTATCTTAATCTAGCAATACAGCAGGAGTTGCTGACAGGAATCACTATCTAGGTTACAGTTCTAGGTTGCTTGCATGCAACTAAAATAGTTTATCCATATTATAATAAATGTACTCAATGAGCACTCAGAAAGAGATGGAATATATAAGTCAATGGTTGGAGGACTTATTTATGGTACTCATTTTTGAACATGCCTGTTTCTGCTGTCAGTTAATATTTGCATGTGTGGTAAGGAGAAGCATACACTGAACGGGTTTAATGAGTCATTAGGATTATCTAGGGTTAATTTTCTGGAAAAGAATATTGTTAATGTACTACTATAAATCAAATAAACTCTTAACCTCTTAACTAAATGTGGATTTGTAATTATGGATTTACAGTAAATTTATTATTAATAATGAAGCAGATAGCTTAGTCTTTTAGACTTTTGTTCCTAAGGATTACCTAATTAGAGAAAAGCACACTTGTAAGAGACAGAAGTTTTTCTCAAGAAATAGCTCAATTCAGACATTAACAGCCCATCATGGCACTGCCTCCTTGGACTGGCTCGGGAGTTAATATATTCAATCGTCAGCACCAATCAGCTGGTACAAATAATATTTAATATTACAGCACAAAAATGCAGCTGTAGGGGATTCAAGAGTTTTCTCTTGAATACATCCTTTCTGAAAATGTTAGCCTTTCTAGCCACTCAAAAAGGGATATAAATTATTCCAAAATAATTTAAAAACTGTATATTTGTCACATTTATGTAGTGTCAGAAGGAGCTGTACCTTAGGGCAACAAGTGTACAATACTTACATGCTTTTTATTTACTATTTCCTCTTAAGTTTTATCTTATATACTGTATATGTTAGAACAATCTGTGAAAGAAATGTTATGCAAACCTAACCATTCTCCTTTCTCATAATCCCTCTAAAATAGAAGAGGCCTTCAATTCATACCTACACAAAGCTCTCGTGCTAATTTTGGTAACAGAGAATATGTGATTCATCCTGAATCCCGAAGCAAGATATCTACTTTATTTTCACCTTGAGGTGAAGTGCCACCTGGAGTGGAGTATAGAAAGTGGAATACTTTACTCTCCAGTTGTTCTAGATATCAAGACTTGGAAAGTAATGGAACAGTATCTGAAGAAAGAGGTTATGCTGTGTTATGCATGACTAACCACTAAAGCCGCTTGAAAGAGTAACAGCAGGCAATACGTAAGTATAGTAAAAAGGGTTCTCTGGCTCCTTTAGTTCCAATATGATAAAAGAAATGTCAGTTTCTGACACTAGTTGGTACATCTACAAATGCCTATTTATTTAAAATATTTTAAATGTGTGTATTAAATAGATTCAGAGAAGCAATTAAACAAAACAGAATAGTCAATAAAATGCAAAGCTTAAATAATCAATTACCAGCATTATTAATACAAAGAGGTCAATGATAGAAAACAACAAATTAAAATAAATCACATTATTACCACAAGTGGAATATCAACAACACATGGCCTAATTTTACATTTTTTGTTAGTTTGTTAGTGGGGAATTACAAAGGTTGCAACATTCAAATAACTCATTTTAAAAAATTTAAAAATGATACTAATAATTATTAAGTACTATTTATAAGCTATTAAACAAGGAATGTTAAGTGTCACCAGAGTAATGCATCATTTAAACCAGTTGAACTGTATGATTTTTCTAAACATCCTAATTGTCTTGTATCAATTTTATTAATAAGCTCTAAAAAAAAACCCAAAAATAAAGAAAGGGGAGAACACAAAAAGCAGTACTGTCTTCCTTGGATTTTAAACAGCATTTAAACAATAAAACTCACTATTTGTGTTTTTTTAACTATTTATTTTAAACAATGATCTAAGACTCAGTGCTGGCTAACATGGAAGTTGTTCTTCAAGGAAAAGAGCTAGTGTTTCACTGTCTGCCCAGCAGATGGAGCCATGGATACAAGCAAACTCCCAATACCTGCTAAAGTCTAGGCTACTCAATTCCCTCTCCAAATCTTGTTCCAAAATATGCCTGTCATAAATTATTTTGCTAGTTAGAGAGAAAGTTAACCAATGCTCAGTCTTGCTTCAGGAGTAGCACCAAAGATGGTCCTAAGTCACTATTCCTTTAATTGCTGGCTGGTGGTAGATTATGGCAATGCGGACTTCCAGCTGCCCTGCTTCTTTAAGAAGACTGGTGGACTTGTATCTCCACAGAAGTTCTTGACTAACAGTCAACATCCCAAGGGGATCTGGGCTTTCAAGCCTTTTTTCTGCTCTCATTCAAACACTGTAACTCTGTGGTAGAGATGAACGAGCCTGTCAGATGATGCAGGCCTTTAGCATACCACTCCACGGGCCTGTGGCCAAGGTTTCCCAGAGTTGTAGCCTAAAGACTTTTGGAAGGGTGTATGATTCCCTTCTACCTCATTGTGTAGATTTCTTAGGAAGATATTAAAAGCTTCGAGGTTTGCTATAGCTGATCTTATAAGATGCACATAATTAACACAACTTGTATTCTTATTATTTATTTATTTACGATATTTCTATCCCGTCTTTTTCGAACCCGAAGATGACTCAAGGCAGTTTACAACCAGGCAGCCATTTGATCCCTTAACAATATACACTTATTTATTTATTTACTTACTTACCACCTTTCTCAGCCTGTAGGTGATACAAGGTGGTTAACAGGGCAAAATTCAATGCTTCCAATGTCATCAATACAATTTAAAAACATAAAAAATAAAAAATAAACAAATCAACAAAATATAAATTCATAGTGTCTCCTTGTTAAAAATGTTGTCTGGACTCATTGTCTAGTCCAGTGCTGTCCAACTTCTGGCGGGTCCAGGGCCGGATAAGAGGTCACTGATGACCTGCGGGGCCACTCGGCCCCGTCCCCAGGCCCCGCCCCCAGGCCAGGCCCCGCCCCCTCCTAAAGCCGCCAAAGGAGGAGTAGGCGGCGCCAAGAGCAGCGCGTCACAGGCCTGGCGTGACGCGCTGCTTTTGGCACCGCCTACTCTCTTTCGCGCCCCCCTCCCTTCCTAGGCCGGGGGCCGCGAAAGGAGGAGTAGGCGGTGCCAAGAGCAGCGCCACGCCAGGCCTGTGACGCGCTGCTCTTGGCGCCGCCTTCTACCCACCGGTGGCTCCCCTGCCCTAGGAAAGGGGGGACGCAAAAGGGCAGAGAAGGCGGCGCCAACGGCGCAGCGTCACAGGCCTGGCGTGATGCGCTGCCCCTTGGCACCGCCTACTCCTCCTTTTCGGCGCCCCCCCTTCCTAGGCCGGGGAGCGCGAAAGGAGGAGTAGGGCGGTGCCAAGGCAGCAGTCACGCCAGGCCTGTGACGCGCTGCCGCTGGCGCCGCCTTCTGCCCGCGCCCCTCCCTTCCTAGGTAGGGAGTGGGGGGGCGCAAAAGGAGGAGCTAGCTCTCTTCCTCCTCCTGCCCCGCCTCCCCCTCCCCCGCCGCCTTTTTTTAAAAAAATTGATTTTTTAAAAAAATTTAAAAATGGCGGCTGAGGGCAAAGGTGGGCCGTGTCCAACAGGCTACGGGCCGGATCCGGCCCGGGGCCGCCAGTTGGACAGCCCTGGTCTAGTCATTCCATTTTCCTATGTCATTTACTCTGCATTTGCAAACGCTTGTTCAAAAAGCCACGTCTTGACTTTTTTCCGGAATGTTAAATGTTACAACTTAAAACCACAATTAAAACAGAATTTAAAAGTACATACAATAAGACCCTTAAAACATATAAAACCAATATATAAAACCGATACCTTCACTTCTTAAGAAGAAATATAGTCAAATAAGGCAACCCATTTTGGGCAATGGGTAAAATGAATCATATGAGCTGTCTCCCATTCCGAGGAGAATACACAGGAAGAAAGAAACTCCGAGGAAAGGAATGCTGCTGGTATCTTTACTACAAAAAAGACAGTAGTTCCAAGTAATGTTTAATTTTGAAATGTGGTATTTTCCAGCTCTGTGCTATCTTGCCTGTTGTTGTAAGAAGAATCCAGATAAAAATACATCTGTACACATTGAACTGGGCAAGCCTGATTGGAACTAGCCAATCACAACTCAGGGAATGTTGTGAATACTATTGGGGGGGGATATAAGACTGAGGCATTTTTCTGACAGAAGGCAGATATGGTATCGTCCACAGTAAAAAGGAAATGTTCCGGCCACTGCACACAGGTGTTGGAGAAATGATAACGGGGACAGAAAAAAGGCAAAATTACTCAATGCCTTCTTTGACACAGTTTTCTTCCTAAAAGGTAACAGTGCTCAACTTGGGGTGATGGAGCAGATGATGTGATTGAGGAAATGCAGCACAGAGTAGGTAAAGAGGCAGTATAGGAATATCTGGATGATCTAAGTCAGTGGTTCTCAACCTGTGAGTCCCCAGATGTTTTGGCCTACAACTCCCAGAAATCCCAGCCAATTTACCAGTTATTAGGATTTCTGGGAGTTGTAGGCCAAAACATCTGGGGACTCCCTCATCCTGTGAGAAACACTCTACGAGAATCCTGGTCTTCAAGAATAGATGAATGACACTCAAGGTATTAAAAGAACAGGTAGAAGTAATTTCAGAATCACTGGCAATCATTTTTGAAAATTTCTGGAAAACAGGAAAAGTTCCAGCTGACTGCAAAAAGGCAAATGCTAACCCCTTCTTCAAAGGAGGGCAAAGAGACCCAAACAATCCCCACCCCCTCCAGTCAACTTGGCATCAAACCCAGGAAGGATACTAGAGTAGATCATTAAAGAGACAATCTGTAAACACTTAGAAAGGAATGCCATGCTCACTAAAAGTCAACAAGGGGTTCTCAAAATTAAATCATGCTAGACTAATTGTATCTCTTTTTTCTCTAAAGTTACAAGCTTGGTAAAAGAAGGGGATGCCGTGGATGTAGTATATCTTGATTTCAGTAAGTCCTTTGACAAGGTCCCCCATGATTTTCTCATAAAGAAGCTAGTAAAATGTGGGCTAGACGGTGCTAGTGTTAGATGGATTGGGAACTGATTGAACTGAAAGAGTCCTTACCAAGAGCTCTGTGTCATCCTGGACAGAAGTAACTAGTCAGGTGCCACAGGCTCCAATGCTATTCAGTATCTTTATCAATGACTTGGATGATGGAAAAGAGGGCATACTTATCAAATCTGCAAATGACACCTTGAAATTCAAGCACCCAATCCAGGGAGGGATCTTGAGGAGCAAGGTAAGTAACAAGAGCCCAAGGATTGGAACTGCAGGGCCAGCCTGAAGGGGGGGATTTGTCACAACATGCCACCTGAAAAACTTAAAAGAAAAAGTCAAGCAAAATGATCCAGGCTGAATCAACTCTCCTCATGAGAAAAGATTAGAACATTTGGACCTTTTCAGGTTACAAAAGGGACAAGTTCAAAGGATGCATAACATTATGTGACAAGCGGAGAAAGTGGTAAAAGAGATTTTCACGCTTTCTCATAAGGAATTGAGGTATGAATCTAATGAATCTGAATGTTTGAAGACCGGCAAAAGGAAGTATTTCTTCCCATAGCACAACGTTAAAACTATGGGACTCACTAGCATAATAATGCAAAGCTAGGTAAGATTTTAAAAATTTAAGACAAGGAAAGATGTGACTACATATAGCCACTTTATTTATAAATAGTATTAAGAGCTACAAGAAGGACATATATTTGCTCCAGTATCAGAGATCGTATGACTCTTAATACCACTTGCCAAGGAACAACAACAAAATGACTTGTACCCTTCCCCATAGCAATTTGCTTGCACATGGTGAGAATGTGGGACCGCCTTACCCCGTATTTACCCCCGAGATCACTGCGGTCAGACGAGAATAACTTGTTGACTGTACCATCAGTCCGCTCCTGTCACCTATCCGTGACTTGACAGAGAGCCTTCTCTGCAGCAGCCCCAGTGCTGTGGAACTCTCTACCAGACAGTGTCCGAACTATCTCGGAACTAGCTCCTTTTAGAAGGGCCTGCAAGACCGCCCTCTTTGGACTGGCGTTTAATTAGATCTCTATGCCCTGCATTTTGTAACTATGTTGGATTGTGTTTTTAACTTGTTTTTATGCTTTTATTGTAGGGCTGCTTGTCTGCGACATGCTGCCCATATATATTTCACTGTTATCCGCCCCGAGCCTGTAGGGAGGAGCGGAATACAAAACCGAAGAAATAAATAAAAAAAAATAAATAAAATAAATAATGCCACGCTGGACTAGACAGACCATTCTTACAATCCAGGAACCTCAAGATTCTGACTAATAGTCACATTATCCTTATATTTTGGCTTTAAGGAATCCAATCTCCCTTTCCAAAACTTCAATGCTTTTCTCATTATTTTTGCTCTTGTTTAAACTTCAATCATTTTAGCTTGAGATTCCCAGATCTCAGAAGATAGGGCAATGGGATCTAGAATGAGTGTATATTTTGGAGGATCTTCTGGAACCAGCTAAATACGGTGAGGGCCATTCACCATCACTGGTGTCCAGTTGGTGCAGCAGATATAATTGACTATGTAAACAAGTTCATACATGTACACATGTAGAAAGAGAGCAAAATAATAAAAAAACAACATGTGTGATATGAAATGCTCTTGTTGAAGGTTCCAGCAAGCCGTACTAATTTAGTACACTCCACTGAATATTCATGCTCAGCCCCCCGGCTGATTGGGAGAGGTATTTCTTGTCCCGCACCCTATAATTTTAGAACTTTTCTAAACCTTACAGTTCCTCTAAAATCTCTTTCTTTTTTCACAGGCTCTGCTTCAGCTGCAATCTTGCTTCTGCCAGACTGAGTTCACTATGAGAGGAAGTGATGCTCTTCAGGAAAGACATCATCTTGAAATCTCTACATTAACTGCATCAGCAGAAGGGTTTTTTTCCATATACAGGGTAATATTATTATTCCTTTCTACACCAAGCTTTTTAAAGCTCCAAATGGGAAAATAAACCTGCGTTGTCTTCCCGACCCCAATAATAATGGAAGTTCCTTCAGTTAAAGTGAAAAGGCTATTATCATAGATATGAATAAGACAGTAACAATATGTAGGTCCACTGACCAATACAATGTACTATCCATCTTTTAAAATTCTCAAAGTGTAACATATAAACCTCAGAAACAAGTGTGTCTCAAACACTCAAACAAATTATTTTAAATAGACTCACCTTAGTCCATGGATGTGCCTTAATCTGGGGAAATTTAAATTCAGTGTAGTTTGGATTCATTTCTCTAATTTGTTCTCTTGTAGGAGTTCCAAGGACCTGGAAAGTGAGAAATATGAATCAACACCACGCAACAGGAGAAAAAGGCCACATACTATGTGTTCTAATATTATAGTAAATGGAATATGGTTCTCTGGACTACAACAAAAAAAGCTATGCATCTAGATTCCAAGTCCACATAAAATCATTTACGAGATTTGTACTTTAAAGCAATAACAATGCTTCCGCAGTGGGACAGAACACAGTCTGAAATTCAAAGGGTAAAAAAGTCACAGTGATCTTTCTAAGTGTGGCCAGATTTTAGCATTTAAATTATTGAAAGTATTTGCTACTGTACTTTGGAGACACAAGTATATAATGATCTCAAATGAAGTTTGAAGTATGAACCTTAATTAACCTTATTCGGTATCCTATTTGTATTGAATTACAAGGAGAAATGTAGATAAACCAAAGTTATATAAAATTATTATTTTATGATTTTACATCTCTAACTAATAATAAAAATCATACCTTTATGATTTCCACCAACTGATCTACACCACTGTCTCCTGGGAAAATTGGTTGTCCTAGTAATAGTTCTGCCAATACACAACCTGCTGACCAAACATCTGGGGAAAAGAAAATGAGGAAAGCAAAAAATGAGATGTATAGGATTATATCTGAAACAAAATTTCGTTTCACTTCATACAATCTACTACTGCAAAACAAGTTCTGAGGTTCAGACTCAGCAATACATGCTGCACAAAAAGTAACTTGTGTAAAACTGTCTAAGTCAGGACACAAACAGCACAACGATACACAAATATAACATTGCGTTGAAGTATTCCTCCCAACAATGAAGTCATGCCATGGTGCTCACTCTTCCCCTCTGACACTATCCCAAACTCTGGACTCCTGTAAACACTATTTCTTGGACTGGAGAACTGTTGGTTCAGAAATGCAAGTTGAAACCTCTCTTGGATAAGTGGAGCGGGCTCCATGGTTTGTTGGATTTTGTGTCTTATTTAATACTCATAAAATTTCAATGAAATATTTGTGATAAAACCAGTAATTAAACACTATTGAGGTATGAGTTATGTGTCTAAGAAGACCTTTATTAAGAACACTTTGGAGCTGAGTTGTTTGGAATGAAACCCACCCCTTCCCCTCCAATGACACTCCTAAAGGGTTTTCCACTCAGTTCTCAATCCACTGCAACAGAAAAGTACAAAAGGATAAAATAAGAGACCAATAAAACAATTTCTAAATAAAAACCCACCCCTGTCCCTAATTAATGCACATCCACACTGAGTATATAATGTTCTCTACTCCTACAGGCAGAAGTAGCCAATATTTAAACCAACAACATAAGTAGACATTGATTGCAGGTTATTAGGGACCCAAAGGGTCTGAATGTAAGCCTTCTAAGTAACATGGACAAACGCTGGATAGGCACTGGAGGAAGAAGAAGAGTACAGGGAGTGCCCGAGTTACAAACTTCCAACTTACAAGCGACCCATAGTTAAGAAAGGGAAATTCACTTCTGGAAGAATTATCATGGGGGAAGAGATGTCTCCACTGAGGCTGTATCCCCAATCCTGGTTTCCACAACAAGTCATATTTTTCAAAAGCCAATGCCACATGACAGAAAGTGAAAATCTTCTGAACATAGGCACAGACAAGAAACAAAACGGCATATGGCTAAGGCAAAATGGTGGTAGTCTAGCAGAGCTGTTGAAGCTGGGGCCATTTCTCTTCCTCCCCCCCCCCCCCAAGTCTCTCTGGGGATGAATAGTTTCTCTCACTTCCTGTTGTCTCATCTCTGTTTTGAACTATGAGTCATTTGTAAGTTGGATGTTCGTAACTTGGGGACTGCCTGTATTTTTTGAAAAAAAATATTTTCATATAAATTTAGGTAAGAAGTTTTCATCATATCAAATATGTTCAAAAACAAAATAAACACATACCTATACTGGAGGTATAATCAGTGGCTCCAAAGATCAACTCTGGCGCCCTATAGTACCGAGAACAGATGTAAGAGACATTGGGCTCTCCACGAACTAGCTGTTTTGCACTAGATGTGAGGAAACAAATAAAGTTAGGTGTTATAAAATAATTATGGTTACTTCATATACATGTTTGTTTCAAGATTAAACTTCATTTGCTACACATAATTTTTCAATTTCTCCAGAATGAGAAAAGTACATTATTATTAAGGATTTGGGCATCAAAGTAAAATATTATTCAAGAGAAGAAAAAATATTATTTTTAAAACAGACATGTATTTGAAATGATTATTTCATCAATTAAAACAACTTAATTTATTTTTCCATTTTAATAAACATAAATTGTTATGTTTCAAGTCTTAAATCCAAAATATTTACACATTGAGAATGCATAACTTGTTCAAAAGTCAAGGAGACAAATCATTTTTTTCTAATTTTACTTTGTTAAGTTTTGGAATTGAATATATTTTGTTTTAAAACTCATAAAATAAAATACTTGGTGAGTTACGCAAAGTATCCACACTCAAAAACCATATTTGTATTAATTATTGCCATTTGGCTGAATAGATACAATATTTCACAAAATCTAATCATATGAAAAAAATAGTACAAAAAGCTACAGATATCTTCAATTTTTTTTAAAAAAAATGGCTTGTACCCTTTGTCAGTGATCCGGAAACTCAAGTTAGTGCAAAATGCTGCTGCTCGACTGCTGGCTGGAGTGTCACTGAGGTGTCACATCACACAAGTCTTACAGCGTTTGCATTGGCTTCCTATTGAGTACCGGATTGCCTTCAAAGTGTTGGTGTTAACCTTTAAGGCCTTGCATAGTCTGGGGCCAGCGTACTTGAAGGCCCACCTTTCCCCGCATATCCCCCAGAGATTGCTACAGTTCGAGGACCAACATTTTTTGGAAGTCCCGTCAGTCAGAACCTGCCGCTTGTCTGCTACAAGATAGCGTGCCTTCTCAGTAGCAGCGCCTAAGTTATGGAATGCCTTGCCAGAGGAGGTCCGAGCAAATAAATAAATAAATAAATAAATAATCCTCTGTTTTAGTATAAATTGCTATTAGTGAGTTTTAAATGCTGTTTTGTGATTATGTTTTATGCCTGTGCTGTGAACCACCCTGAGCCTATTGGGAAGTGTGGTATACAAGTTGAAATAATAAATAAATAAACCCAGCTTTTGCACTTTCTTCTTTCACCTTGGTGAGAAGGCTCCTCAGCTCCTCCTCGCTTTTGGCCATCAAAGTGGTATCATCTGCATATCTAAGGTTGTTAATGTTTCTTCCAGCAATTTTAACCCCAGCCTTGCATTCATCAAGCCCCGCACATCGCATGATGTGTTCTGCATACAAGTTGAATAGGTTGGGTGAGAGTATACAACCCTGCCATACGCCCTTCCCAATCTTGAACCAGTCTGTTGTTCCATGGTCAGTTCTTACTGTTGTACTTGGTCGTTTTACAGATTCCTCAGGAGAGAGACAATGTGATTTGGTATCCTCATACCACCAAGAACTTGCCACAATTTATTATGATCCACACAGTCAAAGGCTTTAGAATAGTCAATAAACTAGAAATAGATGTTTTTCTGAAACTCCCAGCCTTTCTCCATTATCAAGCAGATATTGGCAGTTGGTCTTTCATTCCTCTGCCTTTTCTAAACCCAGCTTGTACATCTGGCAACTCTCTCTCTCTCTCTCTCTCTCTCTCTCTCTCTCTCTCTCTCTCTCTCTCTCTCTCTCTCTCTCTCCCTCCATGTATTGCTGGAGCCTTCCTTGTAGGATCTTGACCATTACCTTACTATCATGAGAAATAAGTGCCACTGTATGAAAGTTTAAGCATTATTTAGCATTTCCCTTTTTTTGGTATGGGGATATAAGTTGATTTTTTTCCAGTCTGATAGCCATTCTTGTGTTTTCCATATTTGCTGGCATCTGACATGCATCACCTTGACAGCATCCTCTTTCAAGATTTTAAACAGTTCAGCTGGGATCCTGTCGTCTCCTGCTGCCTTGTTGTTAGCAATACTTCTTAAGGCCCATTCAACCTCACTCCTCAGGATGTCTGCTTCTTATTCACTCACCACACTGTCAAAACTATCCTCGACATTATTATCCTTCCTATACAGATCTGTATAGTCTCGCCACCTTCTCTTGATCTCTTCAGCTTCTGTTAGGTCCCTGCCATCTTTGTTTTTGACCATGCCCATTTTGCCTGAAATTTACCTCCGTTGTTTCTAATTTTCTGGAAGAGGTCTCTTGTCCTTCCTATTCTGTTGTCTTCCTCCACTTCAATGCATTGCTTGTTTAAAAATAGTTCCTTATCTCTTCTGGCTAACCTCTGGAATTGTGCATTTAACTGGGCATATCTCCCCTTATCACTGTTTCCTTTTGCTTTCCTCCTTTCTTGGGCTACTTCCAGTGTCTCAGCAGACAACCATTTTGCCTTCTTGGTTTTCTTTTTCTTTGGGACATACTTTGTTGCTGCCTCCTGAACAATGTCACTGACTTCTGTCCATAGTTCTTCTGGGACTCTATTTATTAAATCAAGTCCCTTAAATATGTTCTTCACTTCCACGGCATATTCGCTAGGAATGTTAGTGAGATCATATCTAACTGGTCTGTGTGTTGGTTTTTAGCTTCTCAAAAAGGAATATTAATTTAGAACACTATCTGACTATTCCACTCCCGCTACCCTTGAGAAGAACATATACTAGGGGTAGGTTTGAACATCTCGGTATTATGTTCAATCAATCAATCAATTTTTATGTAGCAAACCGGATGTTACTGTAGCATTCCAAGAAGTGAGAGATTCTGCATTTGTTGACAACAAGCTGTGGAAGATTTTGAATATTTCTTGATTGACAGTCCAGCATATGCCAAACAACCAGACAGATATTTATACCCAATATTGTCCATCTGCAGGTCCTGCAACAGAAGTGATCTTCTGAAATTCCTCTTGCAAGATCGGGAAAGATCCACCATAATCAGAGTAAGCCTTTTTATTCTGAAAGCCCTAAAAAAAAGAGTACATTTCCTGGTTAAAGAACCAGAAAATAAGACTCTGACTGTGAATAGAGGGTCAGCTGCTGTCCTCACCTTTTTGTCTTATCTTTTACTCATTTTGTATTTTGTATTATGAAAAGGTCATATGACTGATCAAATAAATAAATAATTATTATGGTCTCTATTTTCCCTGATCTCTTTAGTCTTATTCTAAACTAGCTGTACCCGACACGCGTAGCTGTGCCCTATTTTGGAGATGCGAGGAAATCTGAGTATGTAAGGGTTGGAGTTGTTGTTAGTTATGGTGTTGTTGGGGTCATGGCTGTGTTGTTGTGGGTTGTTTTGGTGGGTGGGATGTTGGAGTCCTGTGGAGTTGTTGTTGTGTGGTGTTGCTGGCATTCTGCATTGCTTGTGGATATACAATTTTTTTTGTCTTTCCGTCTGCTGTGTTGATGTAGAGGTTGATGCATGTGTGGGTGGAGTACTTTGGAAGTGAGTGGAGGTACTTGAAATCCCATTATCCATGGTGTGTCCTCCTCTAATCTGCAGTCGGATGGAGTGTGGGTCATGGGGGGCATTGTTTGCCAAGTTTGGTCTTTATCGGTCTTGGTTCTGGGACACAGTGGTCTGTGGGGAATGATGGGTTTTGAAGTATTACAAATTCCATTATCCATGGAGGTACTTCAAGTCCCATAATCCATGGTCCACCCTCCTCCAAACTGTAGTAGAATGTAGTGTGGGTCATAGGGGCTCTGTGTGCCAAGGTAGGTTACTGTAAATTCAGGCCATACACAGTGTCCCATGAGCTGAGGCCTAGTCAGGAACAGCAAGTTAATGAAGCCTTACTGTCAATTCAGGCCATACACAGTGTCCAATGAGCTGAGGGCTAGTCGGGAGAATCAAGTTAATGAAGCCTTACTGTCTATTCAGAGCGTAAACAGCATTCCATTAAGTGAGGCCTAGTCAGGGAAATTAAGTTAATGAAGCCTTACTGTCAATTTTGGGCGTGGTCTGTTATTTGTAGGGGTGTAAATTTTCTGTGGGAAGTGAATTGGGTGCTTGTGCCTCAGCCCTTTGCCTTATCCTCCTGACAGTTTATTATGGGTCGGAATGTTCATGTTGGCTGGCCAGTACAGGAGTTATGCAAATCCGCCCTTATTTGGCAGCCAATCATGTTGTCAGAATGTAGAGGCTGGGAGAGTCGTTGGCAGCCCCGGAGGATGCTGGGAAATGTAGGGTTTTTTACTCGTTGTTTTGGGGGCCTTTTAGGTTTTGGGGGGGAAAGTTTCTTTGCTACAAACGTACCTTGTCTGAGGCCTATTTCTGTTGGCAAGTTTGGTGTCTCTGCGTTGTAAGGTTTCTCTGTTTGGGACGGTCGTTCCATGACGACTCTTGCTTTATATATATAGATTGAGCAATAAGAAGTTCGTGATCTGAACTACAGTCAGCCCCAGGTCTTGTTTTCACCGACTGGATAGATGTTTGCCACCTTTGGCTGCAAAGGATGTAGTCAATCTGATTTCGGTGTTGCCCATCTGGTGAAGTCCATGTATAGAGCCATCTTTTAGGTTGTTGGAAGAGAGTGTTCGTTATACACAATGAGTTTTCCTGGCAAAATTCTATCAGCCTACGTCCCGCTTCATTTTGTTGTCCCAGACCATGCTTGCCTGTGATCCCAATTGTCATTTGACTCCCCACCTTAGCATTCCAGTCTCCTGTAATGAAAATAACGTCTCTTTTTGGTATATTGTCCAGTAGGTACTGCAAATCCTCATAGAACTGATCTACTTCTGCTTCTTCAGCAGCTGTGGTTGGGGCGTATATTTGGATCACTGTAATGTTAAAAGGCTTGCCTTGCACTCGAATTGAGATCATTCTGTCATTTTTTTGGATTGTATCCAAGCACTACTTTAGGAACTTTCTTATTAATTATGAAGGCTACTCCATTTCTTCGGTGTTCCTCCTGTCGGAGTAGTAGATCTGGTGGTCATCTGATGTGAAGTGGCCCATTCCAGTCCATTTCAGTTCGCTGTCTATCTTTAGTCTTGCCATCTCACCAATAACAACATCCAGTATGCCCTGGCTCATTGATCTTACATTCCAGGTTCCTATAGTGTGTTGATCTTTAGAGCATCGGATTAATCTTTCACCTCCAGCACCGTCGGCCGCTAGCCTTCCTTTCAGCTTTGAGCTAGCTGCATCATCACATCTGGGGCTAGTTGAACTTCTCCTCTGCTCCTCCCCAGTAGCATTTTGACCATCTTCCGACCTTGGAGCCCCATCATCCGATGGCATACCGACATATCTCTGGTTGTACTGGTCCATTTAGTTTTCTTGGCAAGAATACTGGGGTGGTTTGCCATTGCCTTCCCCAGGGATAGTGCTTGGTCTGACTTCTCTACCACGACTGTCCCGTCTTAGGCGTCCCTTCACGGTTTCGCCTGTGGCATCATTGAGGTGCTATAGCTCCAGCGCCACAACAAGGCAGCGATCCTTTGCTGAATCTAAAATGTCTACCTACTAATAACACTTATCAAAGCCTTCCAGCTATTTTCTACAAAAAGTCAATAAAGTGTTACAAATGTTATCAAATATTACTATTGATCTTAAAAATGTTGACCAACTAACGAATCTTATTCTAGCTGTCATAACATTAATCTCCTTTCATACGCAGGCAATTAAAAACTTACATACAACTCCTAGTTACAACAGGAAGTGAGAGGAAATCTGTCCCAGGAGGAGAAATTCACTCCTGGAAGAGTTATCATGATTAAAAAGGTGTTTCCACCAAAGTTTTATTGCCAATCCTTGTTTCTACTACAAGCCAAAATTTTCAAAATCCAATTGTCAAAGGGAACAAAAGTGAAGTGTTAACCCTTTCCTATCCTATCCAAAACTTTAAAAAATGGCTGGAGTTACACTTTAAAAATGTACCCGTTACAACTTATCTACAAATTCAACTTAGAAATAAACTTACAGAATCAGGTTTGTAACCAGAGACTGACTGTATATTAATCTGATATATTTAACTTATTATATATGTATAGTTAACTGATCATATTTTTCAAACCATCTTCTTAAATTGCATATAATAAAAAAACCTTTATATAAGTTTTTCTTAAGCTAATTCAGTATCATGCGTCAGATGTCAATGTAACATACATGACGTGAAACCTATAGAAGCTTTTTTGTCCCTTATAAATATTTAAATCTAACACAAAGCTTTCACCTAAATCTTAGACACAGTATTAAGATCCATGTCCATCCTGATCTTGAGCACTCTCTGTACTCTTCAATTATTCTTCCATTCTTTATTCTTCTCCCCTTTTATTATTTCATTAACTGCAAAGATCAAATTTCTTCTATAGTGTAAAAATCTTGACTCTCAACAAGAGTTCTCAATAAAATACTCTTCTCATTAATTAAATCTTTTGATCTCAGCAAGTTAATCCATTTTTTCCTCTGAAAGTACTGAGCCATTCAAGTCCATTTCAAATTCATCCTTCCGGCTAAAGACTCCAAGCATATACATTTTGGTGCTTTTAAGTTTTGCAACAACTTTTTATCAGCATCTGGTTGATCTCCTCTCTCAACAATTTCACCTCTTTATAGATTTTTTCAAAACATTCCTGGTCATATGAACAATCCTTCACCACAAAATCCTCATCCATTTTGTTAAAGTGTGGTCATATTAATACTCAACAAATTAGTCAAAATGTTTTTCTTTTATCCTGCTACAAATAAGGTAGCCAAGTGATAGCTTATCTATTATCCCCCTCCCATTTTAAATTCAATTTTAACAGAAAAACACCAATGGCTATTCATACATAATCATAAACTATTATGTAACTATATCATTTCCTTCACCAACATACATCTCTATTCTAATTTCATGTAAATCTAAAAGACAGACATATCTACATAAAATAATTTTAAGAGAATTTCCTCCTTCCTTTTTGTTAGTTCAACCTTTTTTCCTTCCACCCTATATCCAGCAAGTTATTTACTTTTAATTGTTCTTACATTTATTTATTTATTATTTCAATTTGCTAAACCGCCCTTCCCGAGGGCGGTTTAGCAAATGAATATCCAAAAAGCTTATAACTCCAAACGTGTACATTAAAAATCTGTTTCTCTCCTTCAGATATATATTGAGACAAAGGTTTCCATTATTCTAAGAACATGTTCAGCTATTTATCCTTCAACTAAGTTGTTATTTGATTCTGCCACAAAAACAATGTATCCCTTCGTGAAAAACAATGCCTGTTCTCATGACATCTCTGTCTTTAAAAATAATCATTCCAAACAAGGAACGAAAAGATTGAGATTTAATGTTTCTATACCCTTCCTTCCTTCACGAATTAAATCTGCATCCATACACAGGGTAATCTTAAAATAGCCCTTATCATTTTAATCCATATAATGCCCAAAAGGAAGTAAACTCACTAAAGTAATGCTATCCCTGCAAAATGAAATATCCCTTTAATTAGTCAGTCATTTTCAGATCTTAAGTGAAAACATAATTAAACAAAGTGTGATTCCAGATTTGCTTTCAAAAGGATGACTATGATGGTATCCCATGCGACTCCCCACACTATTTGTACCCCACCACTTAAGTTTCCATGGTCACAGCATCGGTAGCAAGGTTCCTCAGCATTTGTGGGGTGATTTCCCATTCTCCTCTTGACCACTGCCACTAAAGATTTGGATAGTCATTATCATTGCAAAGAAATCTCCCAAATAGAAGTCATTTTGAATAGACATAATCAAAGATAATGTCTATGCATATATATAATAAAGTTTATTGATTAGTCCACTGACCATATCAACAGTAAAAGACAAAAACAGGAAAATACACAAGTAGATATTATTCACTGTCCTAAAACTCTTGTAGTAGTAAACGTACATTAAAACACGATTAAAATTTGATTTAAGTTAAAATATAGTTAAAAATATCATTAAAATGCCAAGGTAAAATTACATACAACAAAAGTTTAAAACGAAGGTTAAAACAGACCAGTCCGTTCCTGCCGCCTTTCAGTAACAAGACAAAGAGCCTTCTCCATGGTGGCGCCAACATTATGGAACGCGTTCACGCTATCACGGAGTTAGCCCCTTTCCGGAGGGCCTGCAAGTTGACCCTTTTTAAGCAGGCCTTCAATTTAAGCGCCTCCTGACAATTCTGACCACGTCTTTATGTTTTATATAACTTGTTTTTATGTGTATTTTAAACTGTTGTTTTATGTAAACCGCCCCGAGCCTGCAGGGAGGAGAGGTATATAAAAGTGAAAATAAATAAATATTGCACAATCCCAATCCAGTTCAGATATCTACGTCACCCCTACAGTTTACCCCAATCGCCTCCAAATATGCAGTTCTCAGCTGCATTGCTTTATGTAGAAAAAAGGCCATTTGGTGTGTTATCTTAGCATTCTGGCCAGCCATTAAGAATCTAGTTTTGATATGGGGATCCCAGTGAGTCTTATGTGTAATGTTAATGGTCCGAGGTATTGGTTCCTCTCTTTCTTGTACAAAATACAACTAAACAGTACATGTGTAATATCCTCTACCTCTGTCGCCCCACAGATACAAAAACGTTCGTTATATGGAACCTGGTTAAATCTTCCATGTTTAACCATTGTATCCGTCTGTTCAAATCTGGTTCTAGTGAATACCCTCCTGAGGTGTTTAGGCATTTCTGTCTTCGGCAGTTTGAAAAATGTGTTTGAAGCGACTTAGCCATTTCATATAAAAAGAAAACATGATACTTTTGATTTGGTATTGGATGTTTTAACACGATACTGCCTATACTATTACAGATTGGTCTATCTTCAAATATTTCCTTCTATATGTATTCTATACAGATGGCTTATTAGTAATGTATTTGCTAATATTAAGATGCATCATACTAGATTTTAAAACTTCACTGGGTGCTTCATCACACAAAAATGTTAAAAATTAAACAAGAAGTCATGACAATGTTTGAGGAACAGGCCAACATATTTTTTGGACGTTACTTCTGTTTGTCAGTTAAGATGATCTACAGAGGTATCTGCAGGCGAAGGCAACTCCTCTTCCAGATCATGTAGTACCATATATTTTACTTGGGCCAGTAAAGGTATCACTTTATAGTGTTCTAAATCTAATACTGATTGGACACTTTTGCAGATTTTATGTAAAATATTCCCATAAATCCTTTCTGGGGGCCCAAAAATACTCAATTTTTTTGTTATGTGTTTTATAATAAGAAAATGTACTTAATAAATAACAAATAATGTATAAAATGTGCAGAGATAGGCAATGCTTGGTTTCATCCAGCCACTGTGGCAAGGAAGCACATTTAAGGCAACAAAATGTGTTGAGCAGGGTACAGCAAGACAAAACAACGTTTTCTTCATACTGTAATTCCAGCCTCCCTCTCTCTCTTGTTCTCTCTGTCTCTTCCTCTCTTTCTTCTTGAAACAAAACATATAGCACTAGCTGTTTCTGCGGAGGCTCTCCTGCACCAGGCTGGACTGCAATCTTGGGCGAACTGGACTCCTCCTACAATGTTCAGAGGAAACAATCACATGGAGCTGCAGTTTCTGCCTTGTGGGAAGAGTCAGAGCTACTCGGCCAGGGGCGGTCTAAGGTAATTTTAAATGGTAAGCGAACATTATTTTGGCGCCCCAAAAAACATTATTTCCCCATGTAAAAGAAATATACAATTATAATATCACAATACCATTAGTAGTATTATATTGTATCAATGTATATACAATATATTACATCATACTCATACTATATTGACATTATAATATAATATAACATTCTATTATATTATTATTATTATTACTATAAAATAATAAATAAAATTATTTAGTTAAATAAAATTATCCTCTACTAAATATTTTGGTTATATAAATTATAACCCCCCAAAAAGACGAAAGAATGAGTATACCTAAGAGAGGGAGCCAGGGGATAGTTCCATCTTGTCTCCTGCCTATGTCTTCAGTTGGGGGCCCCTCCTCCCCCCCAGCATCACATTGACATTATAATATAATATAACATTCAATTATATTATTATTATTATAAAATAATAAATAAAATTATTTAGTTAAATAAAATTATCCTCTACTAAATATTTTCATTACTCCTATAAAACTCAAATAACCCAAAATAAAGTAAAATAAAAGATTATATATTACTATTTTGTACAATACCACTACTTCAATATTGTTTATAATATTACATGTAATATAAAATATATCATTATTCTATTGTTATATTGTATTTTATATTGTATGACAATATTAAGCAGAACTGTATAATAATCAACAAGAAATGCAATGTAAATGCATCAAAATCAGAATATATTACCTACCACCCGTCTCATAATTCATAGGAGTCTCCCATAAGTCCAAAATTAGGATCCCAATGTAAATGTAAATAGAAAAGCAGCCAAAATGTTCAAATGAGGTCGAATACAGGCAGTGCGGCCTGGGCAAACTTGGGCCCTCCCTCTAGGTGTTTTGGACTCCAACTCCCACAACTCCTCATAGCCTCATGCCCCTCAGGTCTAGACAGAAATAGTGCCGAAGAAAGGAAGGAGGGAGAGAAGAGATCGCAGAGGAGGAGGAGGAGGAGGAAAGCCCTTCATTCATTCCTTCACTTACACTTCCTTCACTGATTCTTTTCTCCTTCCCTGCAAATGTGCCCGCGGCGGAGACAAAAGGAGAGGGGAAGCACTCCCTACCTGCCTGATAGGGAGTGCTTTGCTTACAGGCTTCTGCGCAAGGGAGCTACTGGGCATGCATGGAGGTTTTCGCGGATGTGCAGTTGCTCCCGCGCTCAACTTCAGCTCTGGAGCAACTGCGCCTGTGTGAAAACCTCCGTGCATGCCCAGAAGCGGCGTCGAGCACACAAGGCTGGGGCCCAAAAGCAGGCAGCTGCGGCGCTGTCTGAGGAACATCACCAGGGCCAGGATGGCGCCCCATGCGGCCAGGATGGCGCCCCCTTCCCAGATGGCGCCCTAGGCGGCCGCCTACTTGGCCTACCTTGTAGGACCACCCCTGACTCCGGCTAGGAATTCCGTCCAGGTTTTGTTCCTCTCTTCCTTGCTGTTAGAACTGGTTTAGGAGGCAAAGAAGCCTCTTTTGCACAGTTTATAGGTCAAAACAGTGCTCTTATGTCAAAACGTCACTCTAGGCCGAGTGAGTTTTTGTAAGTTGAAGCATACTTATGCTGGGACATTCGTATGTAGAGGTTCTACTGTAGAATAATCAAATTATATTACGTCTACAAATATTGGAGTATTATATATGTGTAATTGTTGGACTGTGTTTTTAACTTGTTTTTATGTTTTTATGTAGGGCTACATGTCGGCGACATGCTGCCCATGTATACTCTATTGTTATCCGCCCCGAGCCTGCAGGGAGGAGCGGAATACAAAATCGAATAAATAAATAAATAAATAAATTATCCGTAATTGATATAATTGCAAACAGTTCTGCCAGAGGACCTGCTCAACAGTTTGAAAAGACACTCAGAATAGGGTAGTCAGTGCATAATTAGATTATGCAAGGACTTTTTGTGTGTGACTTATTTGACCACGAGGGATAAACAAGGAGATGCAGGACACAAAGAGGGGAGGATGAGCAGGGTTGTGACTTCATGGGTGATAACAAAAAGAACTACTGTATATACTCGAGTATAAGCTGACCCAAATATAAGCCAAGGCACCTCATTTTACCACAGAAATTGGGAAAACTGAGTAAAATTGAGTAAAATAATAGATATAATAATATGACAGTAAAATAATAAATGTAACAACGACAAAAACAATAATAATCCATTAATCGTCATAGTTTATTTTAACTACAGTATACATTTTGGGGGAAAATGATTTGTATATATGAATGATAAAAAGTGGGAAAGACTGACTTGGGGAGGGGTGGGAAAGAAGGACTGGAAACAGGAAAATGTTGGAAAGAGATGGAGTGTTTGAAAAAGTGAGAAAATGAGGTGGAAAGGGGGAAAATAGGACAGATTAGGGTGGGGAAGGGGAAACTGGGGAACGGGGAAAGAGAGCCTGGAACCTGGGAAAGGTTGGGATAAAAATGGGGGGTGGAAAGTAGGAAACTTCAGTGGGAAAAGGGGCAAGACTGAAATGGGAAAGAGAGGCTGGAACCTGGGAAAGGCTGGGATAGAAAGTGGAGAGGGGCTGGGCAATGGGGGTAGTAAAGACTGGGATGGGAAGGGAAAACTAGAAAAAGGGAAGACTGGGGTAGGAAAGGAGTGCTAGAAAAATGTGTTTGGGGAGAACTGAGGTGGGGAGGAAGGTGTTGTCGGCCTCGGCCAAGGAGAGACAAAGCCTGGGGTTGCCTCCTCCTCCCCGTCTCCAGAAGGGAGACCTGGAAAGCAAGGAAGGGAATGGAAGCACAGAAGTCTTTTTCTTTCTTCTTTCAGGATTTTACCCCGCTCTTCTCAACCCCCAAGGGGGGACTCAGAGCGGCTTACAGTACGGCACAATTCGATGCCACATCATAACAGCATAAAACCCCAAAAACCCCACAACAATTAAAATACATTAAAAACACATTAAAATGCAGTTCCATCAGCCACATACACAGTCATTCCGAGTTAAAACAATATGCATCCATAAAAACATTGACCCTAAAGAAGTAGCTACTTTATTGTGGGAGATAGCTCTCCTCGGCGCTTTCATTCCCCTCCCTGCTTTCCAGGTCCCCCTTCTAGGGGGCAGGAGGGAGAGGAAGAGGAGGCAACCCCAGGCAGCTGGTGGATCGAGGGGTCCACCAGTTGCCAGCTTGCCTCAGTGGCCAGCTGGAGGAATGGCACCAGTGCACCTTCTCCTCTTCCTCCTCCTCCATGGATAATCGGAGGAGGAGGAGGGGGAAAAAAGAGGAGAAGGGGTACTGCTGTCATTTCTCCTCTTCTTCCTTATCCTCCTCCTCCAACTGGCTATCGAGGAGTAAGAGGAGAAATGGCAGCAGCGCCCCTTCTCTTCTTCCTCAATGGCCAGCTGGAGTAGGAGAAGGAGCAAGAAGAGGACTGGCAGCAGTGACCCCTGTGCTGCCTCCGCCGTTTCTCCTCTTCTTCCTCCTCCATGGGCAGCTGGAGAAGAAGGAGGATTGGCAGGAACAGAAGCTGCACCTGCATAAAAGCCTTACCTGGGGGCCCTTATGCCGTCTCCACTGCTTGTCCTCCTCCTTCATGGCCAGCCGGCTTTGGAGCCTTGCCTCCAGGCTCTGCTGCCGCTGTGGGTTGACTCGAATATAAGCCGAGGGAGGATTTTTCAGCCCAAAAAAGAGCTGAAAAACTCAGTTTATATTCCAGTATATATGGTAGTTTCAGGAAAGCAACCTGGTGGGGGTTTTTTTGGTGGTCTCAGTGAATCACGCAAATGGGTGACTAGAAAGCTACCAATCATATTATTGTATTTCCTTCACACTCAACAATTATTCAGTCTTTCTGACACATGGTAGTTTCCTGAATAGATGGTGGCAAGTTTTATTATTTTAATTATGCATAACTCTACATGCCTTGGGTCACATTTGGCTTCTGAACTTGAAATGAACAAATTCATTTTGATTAAAAAATTACAGAGAACATGTGAAAATTACAGAGAGCAACTATATGGAATGCCTATAAATCTATAATGAAGATTCATTACATATCAGTCAACTGTAAGAAACAAATACACTGAAGGAAAGGGTTCTAAGATCCTAGTTTGATACTCTTGACTTTTTTATTTATTATTCCAACTTGTATACCGCCACTCCCCGAAGGCTCGGAGCAGTTTACAAATATTCAAGGAACAAAATACATAAAATACAATTAAAACACAAAAACCTAATCAGCACGATCCAAATGCTTGCCGAAAAAGAAATGTTTTACACGTCCTCCGGAAAGAAGGTAAACTTCGGATGGCTCGTGTTTCTATCGGCAAAGCATTCCACAGATATGGAGTTACGATCGTGAAGGCTCTGCGTCTAGTGCTGGATAAATAAAAGGTCAGAATATTAAAATGGAACTTTTAATTTTGGTCCTCAGACCGAAGCGATCTCTGGGATTGGTAGGGGGTAAAGCGGGCTCTCAGGTACGCCGGCCCTAGACCATATAAGGCCTTAAAGGTGAGAACCAGCACTTAGTAATCCGGTGCTCTATTGGTAGCCAGTGCAATTGCTGCAGGATTGGAGTAATGCGACACCTCACCGATTCCCCAGCAAGAAGTCAGGCAGCAGCATTTTGCACCAGCTTAAGCTACCGGATCACCGACAAAGGAAGGCCAATGTAAAGGGCGTTACAGTAGTCCAGTCTTGAGATGACCATCGCCTAGATCACCGTAGCCAGGTCATTCCTAGATAGGTATGGAGGCAGTTGTCTAGCCTGCCACAGATAGAAAAATGCGGATCTGCTTACAGTGGAGATCTGGGCCTCCATTGTCAACAGAGGGTCTAAAAGGACCCCTACGCTCTTTAGCAAAGACGTTGGGCGTAATGCCTCACCATCCAGGGTAGGCAACTGGATCTCCCCTCCATCCGGACAACCTAGCCATAGGATCTCCGTCTTCGCTGGATTCACCCCCAACCTGCTGGCAAGCAATCATCCAGTAACAGCCTCAAGGCACTGATGGAAATTATCGGGCACGGAGTCAGGCTGGCCCTCCATCCTCAGAATGAGCTGAGTGTCATCAGCGTACTGATGGCACTCAAGCCCAAAGCTTCGAACCAATTGGGCAAGTGGTTGCATATAGATGTTAAATAACAAAGGGGAGAGGATTGCCCCCTGAGGCACCCCACAAATAATGGGGGACGTTTCGGAGACCACCCCTCCCCTCTCCACACGCTGTCCCCGATTTTGGAGAAAAGAGGACACCCATTTAAGGGCTGTCCCCCTGACTCTAGCCACAGCTAAGCGGTGGGTCAATAGATTATAATCGACTGTATCAAATGCTGCCATGAGGTCCAATAACACGAGCAGCGCAGAACCACCTTGATCCATCTGGCAGCTAATCTGTAATGGAAACCAACACAGTCTCTGTCCCATGCCCAATATGGAAGCCGGACTGGAAGGGATCTAATCCGGCTGTGTCATTTAGGAACATCACTCCGCAACAAGGCAGCGTGCCTTCTCAGCTGCGGCGCCAGCATTATGGAATACACTCCCAGACGATGTCCAAGCGATTACAGAGCTCATCCCTTTTCGGAGGGCCTGTAAAACCACATTATTCAGGCTAGCTAAAAGCTGAAGTCCTTGGATGTGGAAATCCACCACCGCTCTCAGTCCTCACTGTATCTGATGTATGTCTTTTGTATTTTATGTTTATTTTTATGACTCTGTATGCTTTTATTGTTTAAAAGTGACGTCAGGAAGATGCGCCTCTGCCGAGGAGGAAGGGGGAGCGACCGCGGCTGTAAGGAGGCCCGAAAGAGAGGCCGCAGGGAGGGAGGGAAGGAGGAAGAGTTCCCTCCCTCCGGCCTCTTTCCGGGCGTTCTTACAGCGCGGCAGCCGCCTCCTCTTCCTCCTCGGCAGAGGCGCGGATGACGTCAGGAAGATGCGCCTCTGCCGGGGAGGAGGGCCTCGCCGCCGCGCGCTGTAAGAACTCCTTACAGCACGCGGCCGCCTCTCCTTCCTCCTCGGCAGAGGCGCATCTTCCTGACGTCACGAAGATGCGCCTCTGGCTTCGGGCCCTTCCGCTGCTGCTGCTGCTGCGGCTGCGGCTGCCGCTGCGTCGCCGTGGGGGCCGCCCTCGTGGCCTCCCCCCTCCTCCTCTGGTCCGTGAGCGGCGAGCCCGCCCCACGAGTCCCCTCTACCGCCTCCGTTCCTCCGCACCGCCGGCTGGCTGCGGCGACACGGCAGCGAGAGTATGGGCATGCGCAGGAGCCACCGGGAGCCCCTCTGCACCACCGCCTCCCCACCTCCATGTTAGTGTCTCCCCCCTCCATATTATAATAATATATAATAATAATAACTTTATTTCTTGTGAGTCGCCCTCCACCGCTGGTGCTCCGGGCGACTTACATCTTAAAAACACAGGTACATCAATTAAAAACACAGGTACAGAGAGCCATAGAGGGCCCAGCCTCCGGGCCATCCAGTCAATCCCTAAACGCCTGGCAGAAGAGCCAAGTTTTCAAGTCAGACAGGAATCTGGCAGGGGCCGATGTGGCCCTGAGAGCAGGCGAGCGTGTTCCAGATCATAGGGGCCACCACAGAGGCTCTCCGTCGGGTCTCTGTCAGCCGGGCCTCTCTCACCCCTGGGATAGCTATACGGTCACCATTTTTGCACGCGCTGGTCTTTCGCTGCGTTGGTCTGTCAGCCGATCGCCCAAATAGGCTGGTCCGATTCTTTGCCGTGCTTTGAAGGTTAGCGCCATGAGTTTATAGATCACTCTGAACTCTGTGGGCAGCCAATGAAGATCTTTTAGGATTGGTGAAATATGGTTCCTAGCCGATGCCCCAGAAATGAGTCTGGCCGCTGCATTCTGAGCGAGTCTCAACCTCCAGTCGTGGACAGCGGTAGACCCGCATACAGGGCATTGCAATAGTCGAGTCGAGAGACCACGGTGGCATGTATCACAGTCTTCAGCGCCTCTGATGGTAGGTAGGGGGCCAACCGTCGGGCCCTGCGAAGATGAAAGAAGGCACCCTTGGCTGCAGCCTGGATCTGGGCTTCCATCGTCAGTCTCGTCCAGGATCACTCCCAGGCTCTTCACCGCGGAACCGAGGGCAGGGGCTCGCCTTCAAAGAATGGTAGTGGTGAGTGAGGGTCGGGTCGGCCAGGCCAGAGGATCTCCGTTTTGCCGGATTGATTTTTAGCCTGTGTGCTCTGAGCCAGCTTGTCACCGCCCTCAGCCCCTGACTAAAGCTTTCGGGCACCGACGACATCCCTGGGTCGAGCTTCAGCAGCAGCTGTGTGTCGTCGGCGTATTGGTAGCAGCTGAAACCATGGCTCCTAGCGATACTGGCCAGGGGCTGGACATAGATGTTGAAAAGGGTGGGGACAAGATGGCACCCTGAGGACCCCACACTCCAGCCCGCATTTCCTGGAGACCTGGCCCTGCCACTCGACCCGCTCTGCGAGCGACCCCGCAGGAAACGATCCTAGCCAAGTCAGAGCCTTATCTTGGATCCCGGAGGCAACCAGGCGGCGGAGTAACAGATCATGGTCGACGGTGTCGAAGGCCGCGGTTAGATCTAAGAGGACCAGGACTGCCGAGCCCCCTCCGTCCAGCTGGCGGCGGATGTCATCCGTAATCGCTACCAGGACGGATTCCACTCCATATTAGTGTAGCCAGCCCCCAATTTTTTTCCAATTTTCCTCCCCAAAAATCAAGGTGCGTCTTATCAGCAGGTGTGCCTTATGGTGCGAAAAATACGGTACTTGTTCAAGGGAGCTATTAACTATATTCAACAGGTGGCCACATAATCCCTCCAGGCAAGAGTTTACCAGCCAGGAGGGACACGGGTTGAGGGAGCAGGTGGTTGGTCTAGCTGCAGTCATGATCCTATCGACAGCCTCTGCATCCAGCGGGGTAAACCGGTCGAGGGTGGGCCCAGCGAGTGGCCATGGAGTCTCAAGTTCACTTACTGTATCAATTGTGGCAGGAAGAACCTGGCAGAGAAGCGAGATCTTGTCTGCAAAATAGCTCTGAAAAGCCTCGGTCAAAGGGGCCGAATCATTACTGTTTGGGACGATAGGGACCGTCGTCAAAGATCTAATAATTTTAAATAATTGTGTCAGGCATGAGCTAGCAGACGCTATCAAGGAAGCGTAATAAGATTTTTTGGCCTCGATGATAGCATGCTCATAAGACTTTTTAAATAGTTTATAAGCTGATCTCATTTCTTCGTCACGGAGTTCTCGCCACACGCCCTCTAGCCATCTCTTCTCCCGTTTCATCGATCGTAGCTCCTCAGTAAACCAAGGCGATCAGTTCTTATAGTGTCGGAGAGGGCATCTAGGGGCGATCTTGTCAAGTGCATTGGACAACTTGGTGTTCCATAGGTCCACTTGCAACTCGATAAAGTCGCTGACAGGCTCCCAAGCCCTTAGAGCATTCAGGAACCTATCAGGTTCCATAAATCTCCTTGGGCGAACCCAAATAGGTTCCATGCCTAAGCCGGGTGTGTAGGCAAGCTCTAACCGGATTCCGAGGGCGCAGTGATCCGACCATGGCACCTCAGTCACAGAGGTTAGGGTCACTTGGATTCCCGCACCAAAGATCAAATCTAGTGTGTGACCAGCCTGATGTGTGGGCCCAGTATTACAAAGTGTGAGTTATTATTATTTTAATACACCATCACTGGTCTCATCCAAGAACAACTACAATGTGATATTGACCATGAACAGAAACAGAAAGCATCTTTTCTTTCTCATTCACTATGTATATCCAAATACTGTCATTCCGAAATATGAAAGATTGTTAAATAAACACTTTTGATACCAAGCATTTCAGGCAAGGCTGTATACTACAAATGAAGGCCTGAATTTCTGGGGAAGATGTTGAGCTGAAGCTTCTTTGCATGTTTTGACAGTTTCAGTCTCTGCTCCTAACGAGAAATCAGAGGGGAAAATGAGGGAGATGGGGAGGCTGCTCCACTCAATTAGGATTCCCCAAAGGAATAGGATCCCCAGGAAAGACTTAGGGTAGATTTACTCTATCTCTATCTGTCACCCCAATCCTACCCCATCCTTCTTCCAGCTGTCTTAGTTATCAGAGATAGACAGGCAACTCAAAATAGAGAGAAATCTGCCAAAAACCAGGCTGATACACCAAGGCTTCTTAAAGGAGCTTCTGAAGTAACTATTAACTATCTTAAATCAGAGAAATAATTTGGGAGGCGTATCAAAAAAGGTGTAACTGGAAGTTGAAGGGAGGTAAGGCAAAAAGCAGGGAGGTGACTTTGTCCAAAACCTGGCCTGTTGAGAAAGGGAAGGTGTTGTTGGTGCAAAACAGCAAGGCCACCAAGTCATTGCAATAGGAGGCCTCTCAGAAGGGCAACATTGGCAGGATGAGATCCCCCAGGTTTTCAAGAAGCAAGAAATCAGCACCATGGCAGGGATTAGTGTTTCTTTCAGATTTTACCAGTACTGACTCCGTTGAGAGTTCAGTCCATCCTGAAATAATCTAAAAAATGCCTTGTCCCTTTCTAGTCTCCCTGTTGCATCAGGGAAGCGCCAAAGAGCTGCCACCACCATTTTCGCATCAAAGTTACATTGATTCATTAAAGTTGACCGAAGTATTTGAGGTTGACCCCCCCCCCCCCCAAGATTTCTTGGCTTATACTTGAATTTATATGGCAGAAGTACAGTATATATGGTATTTTCAAGCACAAAAACCAACAAGACAGTTTGCTAATTCTGCCAGCTTCAAATATAGCCCTGTAAAAATAGAAACATTACTGTTTTGCAAGTTAGAATAATCTTCAGACCAATCAACCTTACTATCAGTTTTTTTTTCAGAGATGCTTACCTTCCAAAATCACAAAGTTTTAAGATAGCTGTGTCAGGATCCAGTAAAAGATTCTGTGGTTTTATATCCCGATGGCATATTCCAAAGGAATGGATATAGGCTAAACTTCGGAACAGCTGATACATGTACAACTGAAACACAAGAATACAGTGGATAATGCATACTTTTCCTTGGACTATGTCAAAAGGCAGAACTGCCTTACTAATTTTTCTATAATAAATAATAACATGCATCTATGTGATTAAAAACAACAATCAGAAGCTATGTTGATGCTATAGCTTATTTTTAAAAGCAGTTAACAGAATAGCAACAACCACAGCAATATAAAAACATAATAGACATCTACACTACTCAAATAAGCAGTAATGTCAACAATTAAATTTCAGTTCACATATTCATTTATCAAAGCCAGAGGCTACTTCGTATGCTATTTAGATCTGGGCTTCTTAAGCTTTGTCCATTCACAATTCCTTCCCACCTGAGATATTTTCGCATTACCTCAGGTATACAAGTATATAAAATAGGTATAAAATCAAATGTTTACTGATAAGAAACCAGCATTTGCAAAGCTTGCTAAACAGGCGGATTTTCCTTTTTGTGGAGTACAGCTAAAGCATTATCTGCAAAGTCCACGATGAACACGTCATGTTGTTGATAATGGTAACAGTGAATGGTTTCTGAACACCACTCATTTACACAAATTTGAGCCACAAGTGTTTATAGTGGAGAATGCTTCAGCTGTACTTCACCAAAAAAAATCAGCCTGTTTAACAAGCCTTGCAAATGCTGATTTCTATTTTTTTTGTGTCCCAAATTTTGAGCTAAGGGGACCCCATTCAGTGTTGGGGCCCACAGTTTAAGAAGCAGTGCTTTACACTAATCCCCTGCTCCATGCAGACAATCTTAAAACACGACCTCTGACGATGCTTGCCATAGATGCAAGTAAAATGTCAGGAGAGAATGCTTCTAGATTGAACATGGTCATATAGCCCGAAAAACCTACAACCCAGTCTTAAAACAGAGCATCACAAACAAATGACTGATCAGGTGTTTACTAAATTATCTTTCAACATGGGAAATTTATTTATTTATTTATTTGTTCAATCTTATATTCTGCCCTTCCCAGCCGGCTCGGGGCGGTTCACATACATATTAAAATGCACTGTATAACAGTGGTACATCATAGAACAACAAAAAATAAAAGTTGCAAATAATGCAACAACAGTAATAGTAGACAGTTACAGTATCCAGGGGCTTCAATCAAAGACAAGCCTGAACAGCACAATTTTGCAAGTTTTGCAAATCTGACTAGTGTTCTTAGCATTGACTCCTACTGTCAAACTACTTTTATCAATGAAATATTTCTTTACACATGACTAATAGCTGCTTTCCTGTAACATATGTTATTACAATCTGGCTTCTGTGACAAATCATTTGTCCTCTACTTTGTAATGGCTCTTCAAGTATTTGAAAAGTTCCTTAAACTTTTCTTCAGAAGAAACATACTTAGCTCCTCTAACCATTTTCTTTTATTTTCCATACCACAGATCATCTTCACATTAATACTATTTATTTCCATTATGAGTAACCTTAGAGTCAATGTCTCAGCACGACTTACACAATTAGAACAAACATAGTATCTATATTGCTAAGAACATAAACAGTTTAAATAAATAATACGTTTTTAAATGAAGGTAAATATGGCAGCACAGAGAATGGCAATTTTAAAACACAACTCCAAGCAAATATTGAAAACCTAAGTCATTAATAAGCAACTCATTTACAGGAAAGTCAACTAAGTCAGCACCAATCATACTTTTTATAAAGACAGTAATTCATACTTTGGGTCACAAATAATCACCCACATAGCATCCATATGAAGTGTTTACATAAGGGCCTCAGATAACCTTATGGCATGCACAGGAACTCATGTAAGAAAGGCCTGAAAGTACTACAGTTGCCAACCAATGAAAATCTTTATAGTCTGAGTTTATAAAGGCACTATATCCCATTTGATTTTAGAAGCAAAGCAAGGTCAGTTCTCATTTGTACTTGGATGGAGATGGCCAACAAATAGCAGGTGCTGTAGGCTACATTTCAGAGGAAGGAATGGACAAAAACACTTCTGAATATTCCTAGCCTAAGAAAACCCTAGGAGATCCATGGAATCACCATAAATTGACAACTTGAAAGCACATACACGAAGAATGTGCTGAGTGAAATATAATTATAGGCCTATGATCATTCCTGTGAGTATTCTTTATGAGGGAAGGGCAAATATGAAACTGCAAATAGGAGGCAGGAGTAACAACTGAGGTGAATTATTCAAAAACCGATGGCAAGAGATATATATTAGAAGGTGGATTTGGCAGGGAGGAAGGTAGAAACCTATGCTGTGTAGATTTCAGTCCCATGGAACACAACCATTGTGAAAGATTAAACCTTAATAAATATAAATAAATAAACCTTACAGAGTATAACATTCAGGAAGTATGTACAATGGTTTCTTAAAACTTCAGTAATCTCTATCAACTGTGTCATTCAGAAGAAAGGCAGACTGAGTAGGACTGAACACCACTTCAATAAATGATAGGTAGATAATTGTCTATCAGACAAAACTAGAGTCCCTAAAAAGCAAATTGTAACCATGACCTGGCATGTGAGAGACGAACGGGAAAAGGAAGAAATTGCTACTTCTTAAAGCTCAACTGGCTGTAAAACTGATGTGTCTTTCTGTGACAATTGAAGCAAAAGAAAGGCCAAAAGGCAGAATCTAAAAATGGAAGCGCTCAGGAAAGCTATTCCACATCATTATCAAAGAGTAACCACATAATACCTGCTCCAGTTTGTTGTGGATAAAGCTACCAAGTGAATTCTCACGGAAAGTATTTTCTGGTAAACCATACCCCTCTTCCACAAGTGTTCAGCTCCTTGAATCTTCTAGTAAGAAGAATGGTAGGTTTCATACCTGTGACCATCTTTCTTCGAGTGGTGCTCTGTGCATTCACACTTATGGAGTGTCTGCGCCTGCGCAGGCCCAACGGAAAACTTTCCCAGTTTAAACTTTTCAAGTTTTGACAGTAACCCCGCCCAGCCCTCCTGGAGGGCATATAAGCTGCTCTGCGCACGCCCTCTTCATTCTTTCGCCGCAAAGGCAATGAAAGAAGGGGGAGGTTTGTTAAGAGGGGAAGCCTAGGTGGGTTAGTGTGAATTCACAGAGCACCACTCGAAGAAAGATGGTCACAGGTATGTAACTTACCATTTTTCTTCGTGGTGTCTGTGAACGGTGAAGTACCGAGAGAACTCATCGTAGCATGCCGGGGAGGACACTGCTCCTTTTTGAAGCAGAGTGTCGACCTCCTTCGGGATCGGGGCGGACGGCTCGGTGTTGACGATGAGGCCCATTGGAGGGAGCTCTAACTCTAAGGCATAACTGTCCTCAACAACTCTGAGCACCTATACATCTGAGGTGATGAGTTGCTAGGCATCGATGAAGTTGGCCAGGAGGTGGTGGGTGGGGAGGTCTTGGAGGTGGTGGGACAAAGTATGTCGGCGACGAGACGACGGCGTCCGGTGACCCGTGAAACCCGACGTCAGGGTTGGCCGTTGCCGGATGCTTGGCGAGGCTGGGAACTTAGCTGCTGGCAAGAGCAACGTGGCTGCTGTTGTTGCTGCTGCTGCTGTTGAGGAGGACCTGCGTAAAGCCTGGGGGACTGCCAGTAAGGATATTGCCTCTGGTGCGTATATCTATACCGGAAATGTTGATATCACCTCATCTTTTGGGTCGAAGGTGGGTTCTCCAGGCCACACTTCCCTGCCAGGATCTTGTAATCCTGAGTCATCTTCAGCTTCTCATCCGTGCCCGCATTAAAAAGTTCCAGGGCATCGAATAGGAGATCTTCTATCACCTGGCGTGACGAAGATTAAAGTCCCGAAGACCGTAGCCAGGAATGACAACGGATCGTAACAGTATGCACGATCATCTTCCCGGCTGTATCCCCGGTGTGCCTGGCCATCAAGATCTGATGGAAGGCCAGGGAGTTGGCCTCCTGCGCCAGTGTGGTGAGGGCTGCTTTTTCCTCTGCCGGTAGCCATTGGAAGAGGGGGGTGGCTTTCTCCCACAGGACCTGTTGGTAGGCCCCCATGCAGGCTCCGTAATTCGCCATCTTTGTCAGGAACAGTCCGAGAGAGTACAGCTTCCGGCCCACTGCGTCGAAACGTTTACCTTCACAATCCGAAGGGATGGAAGACTCACGGCCCAATGACTGCGCCGCCTTGACCACCATGGGGTTAGGGGTTAGGTGGTGCTTGAGCCAATCCCTGTCCTCCTCGTCGGTGCGGTACCAGGCCTCGATCTGCTTCGACGTCAGAGTGATGGACGAGGGGGTCTTCCATGATGCCTGAATGACCTCGAGGAGAGGAGCAAGCAGAGGAAGATTAGGATCTGGAGCACCCAGAGGCTGGATCCTTTTAAAAATGAAGATGAAGTCGTGACCTGTGTCATCGGGATGCCCAACGCCTCCGCCATCTGCAGCATCTGGTCACCGAATGCTCTGGCGTTGTTTGTTGGTGACGGTGGGTCTGGCTCACAAGCCTCGAGGGAAAGAACCGATCCCGAGATCACCGGGATCTGTTCTCCCTCCCGAGGCACTAGAGGGCAGGTGCTCGTCTGGTGGAGGCTGTACCGGAGATGGTGACTCAGGCTGTGGTTGTCTCTTCGACACTGAGGCCTGTGCTGTCTGGGCCAATCTGGTCGTCTGCCGACCTTTCTCCGGCATCGAAGTGATGAAGAGCTGCCGGACAGACGGGCGAGATGACGCAGCCTGAACAATGGTCTGCATGGAGTCCTCCGGCAAGACCGGTGGGCCCTGGACCCTCTCCTCCACCGAAACCTGACGATGCTCAACGAGAGATGGACTCGGCGATGAGGAGCCGAGTAGGGATCCGGGACGATGTCGAGGATGAGGAAGGAGGCAGCGATGTGGACATATGAACCACTAGGAGACAACTCTCTAGAAGAACGAACTGCTAGGAAATGTTCCGATGTTTCGGCGGAAAACAAAGGAATGGAGAGTGCGGAGCGGCTTATATGCCCTCCTGGAGGGCTGGGTGGGGTTACCGCCAAAACTTGAAAAGTTTAAACTGGGAAAGTTTGCCGTTGGGCCTGCGCAGGCGCAGACACTCCATAAGTGTGTATTCACAGACATCACGAAGAAAAAACTCATTTATGCAAGAATGTGTTTCATAAGACGATCCAAGGCATCCCCTATATTATGTTCTAATCATCCTAGAACCTAAAACTGCTGTTGAACAGATGTTCTGAAACTGAAGTTCCAATTTATGTGTACTGTGAACACTTTCCATTCTATCATCCAAACTAAGACAGGAAGAAAGGGTCCTATATCCTTTTTTCCCCAAACCCCAAGAAAGAATCCACAGAGCTTCCATTAAAATAAGCCATGGATATTCTCTTTCCAATAAAAGAATGTCCAAGCAAAGACTATCTTCCTTGAGAAAATATACTGGTGTTTCATCTAGGAATGCATTAATTGCTCACCAATCTGGTATTAAACCAAACATCTATTAACAAATGGGAAACTGAGCAACAAAGGTGAGTATTAAAAATCAAATAGTTCAGAGAACACTCATTAGAAGAGCCCTGCATACATTCAAATGGTGTAAGTTAATGATACTGATCAAATCTTCAGTTATTTCATTATATGGCACTTCCTAGAAAACTTTAGGTAGATAGAAAATTTACTTTCTTTCCTGCCAAGCAACGTTTGCCTAACTCAAAATTGATCAATATGAAGGTTTTTTTACATTTTAAAACCCCGAGCATTAAGAAATCTCTTATCTGACAACCAAGACTATTTCAGAAAAACATTCCTTAAAACTATGATGTCCCAGTTTGTTGTCATCTCCAACAATGTTCCAAGATAGCATATGTATGTTCCTCATTAGTTGGTCTCTGTTTTTGTTTGTTAATCCTCAACCTCCATTTTCACCTTAGAAATGGTCCTCAATTTTGCCAAAGATGACAAGGTTTATTATTTCTCCTCAGTGAACCATTTCATACTGGCAGAGCATTCCTAATCCAAAATTCTAACATCCAAAATACTCCAAAATTGTCCACATTTGATGGTCTGATATAATTCATGCACAAAATTATGAAAATATTGTATAAATAATAACTTTATTTATATCCCATCCTATCTCCCCATGGGGACTCAGGCTATAAGGTTTATATGAAACAAACAAATTTCATATTTAGGTTTAAGTCCAACTTCAAGATATCTCATTAATATGGGAATTACAAAATGCAAAAAAAATTAAATAAATCCAAGCATTCAACCTGAATGCAGTTTTAGAAATCTCTTAAATTAAAGATTAGAGCAAAAACAATCATATTAATATTTCAGGAATTATTTGCATAAGTCAGTCAAGAAAGTTTATGATATTTTTACTCTGTGATTACAGATGTCATAATAATGGTGCCCAGGGCTCATTGTACAATGTATTTCCACAATATCTGTTACATGGTTTTCTTTTTCCAAATACTAAAATTTTGTTATTTCATCAGATCCTTGGGTCTTTTGCTTTCTAATCAAACCAAGGAACAGCTTGACCACCAACTTCACTTTATCGTTTAATAAAACCAGGTGCCATCATCCCCAAATCAAATCCTACATGTTGCACAAGTCTGCAGAGGTGAATAAATTATTACGATTATTACAATGAGCAGAATGATGCCAGTATTTAGCTGGAACGTTCTTGGAATGATGAAATTCATGTCTCAGATTCCAAAAGCACTGAAAACCACTTTCACCTTTTGCTCACCAAAGAGAGATACCAGAATTACAAGAAGCATTCCTCAAACTACAGTGTCCATCACATGAATTAAAAACAAAAAACAAAAGAAATCAAATCAACAAGACAATACCCATAACTACTCTATTAAAGAACAGGTTAAGGATAAGAAATGGCAGAACCCCACTAGTGGTTACATAAAGCTCCCAACCTATTTTAGACAACAGTGCTGCCCTCAAAAGGGCTCTTGGTGGCAGGTCTTTACTTTTCTACAGACAGCTTTGTATGGGAGGACACCTAACGCAGAAGGGGAGACAAGATATGAAACTCTGTCACAATCCCAAATGCCTGCTCCGCCCACAAATTCATCATGGGACCTAATATCGCCCACAATATTAAAGATACTTTCACTTGCTTATACTCTGAATTGATCTATGGCGCCCTCTGTGAATCATGCCTTTCAACACTCTAGATTTGGGGAAACAGAGCCGTTTCTGGGGCAGATAATAAATTAACATAAACAGGCATTCAAAATAGCACAGGTTGGAAAACATTGCCTTAGATAATAATATTTAACCTATAATTTTGCATCATAGAATTATAAATGAACACATAAAATAAAGAAGTTATTGTACAATTTTATTAGTATGGTATGAAATTTCAAGTATGACTATCCTTTTATCACCAAATTTTGCTTTTATATTTCTGCAGAGTGCTTAGATGTTGTCACATCTTTAGAATCAACTACCATATTTGCTCATCTTTTTTGGCTAAATCACCTTGTCAAAATTAGGGTGTACATTAGATTCATGTTATATGGTCACCTTAGTGCTGAGCCAAAGCCAAAGGGGAAAACTGCTTCAGGAGTAACTGGAGCTCCTATTTGAGGGATATCATGTCTATGAATTTATATTTTATTGATCTGTTTAGATTTTATTATCTGTTATGTTTTTAATTGTATTTATGACATTGTAAGCATTGAATTTTGCCTTGTTAACCGTCTTGAGTTGCTTACGGGCTGAGAAAGGCGGTATACAAATACAGTAAATAAATAAATAAATAACTTAATTGCTATAGATAAATGCTATGTAATCCTGGGATTTGTAGTTTGGTGAGATACCCTTTGGCAAAACAGACTCAAGTCCTTGTAAAACTACAGCCCCCATGACTCCACAGCATTGAACCAAGTCAGTTAAAATGGACTCATTCTACAGCATATATACACCCCAAGGTCTTATTTTCCATTGCTGGAAGCTTTGGTGCTCTAATACTTTTGTTTTTAGAGAAGGAATTCTAAGCAGGCAGCAACTTTAATGGCCATATTACAAAGAGTGCGCCTTTTGCTGCTGCGCGGTACATTCATCAGCAAATACTTTTTCTTTCTTTCTTTTTGTTTCAGTGTCTTTAAAATTGAGGTATGCATTAAATTTGATGACACAGCAGAGTCGAGTAAATATAGAATCTCTGATTTTCCCAGATTTTACACCTGAGTTTTTCTGACTCCCAGTCCATTAAGCTTAATATAGTAGTGAAAATCTTTCTTTCTTTTTTTTGCATTTTTACAGGTTGTGGTCTTCTTTAGCTTTATTCCATTTCTTTACACCAGCAGTTCACAATCTATTCTGCAATCTGGACCTAGTTTTGTTTCTGCACAGAAAATGGAGCTTCATCTTCTTTTATGCAGTCTATTGATAGGGAAAGTGTTTGCAATTAACGAACTGCTAGCCTCATAAAATTCAATTAGTCACTCTTCTGCTTTTATGTCTTAATTCCAGGCAATATTTTCCTACAAACTTGGATTCTGTTCTTATTTCCTACTTTTGCATTCTGGTGGCCTATGACTAACTGGAATCCTGTTTTGGTGTGTCATGAAATTCCTCCTGGACTCCAACTTAGAACCTTTGTATTTCTTTTTTATTTGCCTCTGTAACTGGACCATTTAACTTGGATGATGATTGTACTGATAAGTTTCCCCTGGCTCTTACTGATATGAGATGATCAAACTTTATATTCTTGGATTGCTTTTGCTAGATATCCCCTCACTATTAATGCCACCCAGATCTTCACAATACTTATTTTTGACCATAATTCGCAAATAAATTCGTTAAAAAATCAGACAATGTGATTTTCTGAGTTTGTTTTCTCATGTTGTCTCTCATAGTTGAGGTCTACCTATGATGTCAATTACAGGCCTCTCTCATCTTTTAAGTGAGAGAACTTGTAGAATTGGCATTGACTAAATACTTTTCCCCCCACTGTATTTTCTATTTTTTAATAAAACTGTAAAATTATCTAATTTAACTTGTTAACTTCCTGCTCACTTTAGTTCACTCAACCAGTATTATAATATTTACATGATCAATTTCTTGTTTTATTATGCCTAGCTTTCCCTGATTCATGTGTTTCACACTTCACAGCTTTGTGCTTTTCACCTCTGAGCACATCAACTACTGAACATCCTTTCAGCTCGAGTCTAGTTGTGTCATTAGCTCTAGCACTACTTCTCTTCTGTCGTATCCCAGAAGACAGTTGGATGCCATCCGAGCTTTGGTTTATTTTTAATTGTCTCCTAGGATTTTCATGGTAAAACATATTTAAAAGGAATTCACCATGCACAGCATTATGATGCCACACAGCACTATGATGATACTGGGTTGCTGTAAGCTTTTTGGGCTGTATGGCCATTTTCAGAAGCATTCTCTCCTGATGTTTCACCCACATCTATGGCAAGCATCCTCAGAGGTTGTGAGGTATATTGGAAACTCACCTTGATTAGCACCGCAAAACCTTACAGCTTCAAGGCCTGTATGATTATTGCCTGGAGGAATCCTTTGTTGGGAGGTGTTCCAACATTCACACTTGCCTGAAACAGACAAGAGTTCTTTCCCCCACCCTGGACATTCTACAGATATATAAACCTCCCTTGCTTAGTTTCCAATATAGCTCACCACCTCTAAGGATGCCTGCCATAAATGTGGGCGAAACATCAGTAGAGAATGCTTCTGTAACATGGTCATACAGCCCAGAAAACTCACAGCAATCCAGTAATTCCGACCATGAAAGCCTTTTGACAAAATATGATGACACTGCTGCCGTCTCTGAAAGATCTTCCACCGCTAGTCTGACTCCTCAGTAAATGCCTGTCTGGAACAGGAGACTCTATAAGCAGCACTATTGCCATCAACACATACTCACAGAAGGATTCAAAACAATCACCATGTTTCGGTGATTGTTTTGGGGAGTGATTCTTGGTCCATCTACAAAGCCTGACAACTCTTCATGCTATTACAAGAACAATACTGGATGATTTAAAATAATTCTGGTGTGACTGATGCTTGTTATGTAGCTTGTTAGGACAAATGTGTGTCCTGGATGAAGTCAATTTTGTCTGGATGAAGCCAACTACTGTAATTTCTAGGTTTGGGGGGGGGGGGTGTAATCAATACATCCATGGTATTTCAAATGCCATCCATTTTGTTTTTTTGGGTTGCTGTATATAGCAGAAACTCACTGCATATTGCAAAAATAAGTGTACACAATCCTCACTGTACAGTCCTTTCATCATGTTTCACCGCCTTTACAAATATAAAATCCACAGTATCCTTAAATACCTCTGCACACTAAGTGTATGAATAAGCCTTCATTTAGAAAAATGTGGAATTTGTTTTATCAGCAGGATTCAAAACAGTGTGAAGATGGGTACTTTCCAAAGAGGTCTTTCCCCCTCTTTCAGGAACATTGTATTACCATCTCAAGAACCACACCATTGTCTCCAAAATGAGGCATGTGGTACTGCAATTAGAAGGAAATATCCAGCTCCCTCGTGTAGTGCATAAATGGAAAACATATGTGTTCATTCACACAGAGGATCAGTGATCCTGTCCTACCTATAAAGAAATAATCAAACAACCAAGTAAAAGTTCACAATTTATTTCACTTACCTTCACAAATATCATAGGGAGTGTTTGCTTGGCCCGACTATAATGCCTGGCAACTCTGTACACTGTTTCAGGAACATAGTCCAGAACCAAATTAAGATATACCTCATCTTTCTAGAAAAAGAAGGGAAAAAAGAAACAGAAATTAATAAGGAACTAAATGTTTGGTATTTAGGAAAATTGATGGTTTTTAAGTAAGATCGCAATATGCATAAAGTAAAACAGGACTTTGTCTACTCTCAAGAAGGCAATGCACCAGGACACAAATTGATGCTTGTAAATGCCATACCATACTATATTTTTTTAAATAGAGAAGCCAGATATTTTGAACCATCATAATAATACCCTATAAAGTTTTCCTTCTACTTTTGAAACATCCTATTTAAAAATATATACAGTTACATCTTGACCTAAACCTAAAGGAGAAGTGACACCTTGCAAGAAAAGGAGTGAACAACTATTTGGCACATCATGCTTATGTGAAAAACTAGGCAGTGTGAAGCATCAATATAGCAGAGAGACGCTTGTTCCACCACATAATACTTTGATATTATTCAGTAGGCTTGTTTGATCAAGGAAAAATGGTTCAAAACTCGTTTTGAATGTAGGGGGAACTAGCAATTTGATTCCAAAGTGATTTCCGAAATTTTCTGAAAAAATGTCGGAATTTTCCGAATTGTTTCGTTAATGGCTGGCGCGATTGCGCAATGTGCGAAAAACTGCAAACGGGACTGGCAAAACTTGGGGGATTTCCTTTCCCTCATTTTTAGACCACTACTGACAAAACTTGCCACAGTGGTAGAAATTATTAGCAGATTATAGGAGATTTCTTGTTTCCAAAAGTACAACGTGTAACCCCAAGCAGAGAAAGAAGGCTCCAAAGTTGTATGGTAAGGTTTCCCAAGAAAATTATTATTAGATTTCTAGTTTCCAAAAGTTCAACGTGAAACCCAAAGCATACAAAAGGGGCTCCAAAGTGGTATGGTGTGGTATAGAACACTTCTCCTAGCTGCCCTGCCCTTCTTCCCTCCCCACACACAAGGAAGCCTCGCAGGCAAGGGGCCTGTTTCCAGCTGGTTTCCCCAATTTGTTCCCAACCCTGTTGTTCCCTTGCAAAGCGGTGGCGTTGCACCTTTCCCACCCAAGCTGCCTAGTCCCTTCCCGTTCGCGTCCCTGGCTTGCAATGAGCTCACGAGGCACATGCGGGCATTTTTAAAGGGCAATGGCTGCCGTGCCGAAACCCCGCCCCTCCCCACATGGTTTCCCCTCATTGGCTGGAGGCAAGCATCCCAGCATGCAAGCTGCTTCTTGCCTCCAAACGCTGGGTCTTTTCCGATTCACTTCCTGAGTCGGAACAAAGATGGCGATAGTGGTTTCGAAATGGCAAGGATACTTCCGGGTCCCCAAATCGCTTCGAAATCACTTCAAAAAGGAATTTGATCCAAATTTAATCTGACTGGACCTAACCATGCCTATTATTCAAGTTCATTCTTCTTTGGAAACATAAGGATTAATTTTCCGTGCCCACAGGAAAGCCCCATACATTGCCTCAAATATGCACTCCTTCCCCAATGATGCCAGCTCAACTTAGCTCCGCAGCCAAATACTGAATCCTCTATCTTTCTCCTATTTGTAAATTCTTCATGCAAATCATTCCTGCTCCTTGCCACTGCTTCTTCACTAAAAGGTACCAGCAGGAGGCTCATCTAATACAATCAATTTCCTGCATGTCTTTCCAAACTCACCTTCTCTCCACTGGAGTAAAAGAAATAACGCAATCTGACAATGTTGCAATGGTCAAGCTTTCTCATAATTTGAAGCTCCCGATTCTGAAAGAGAGAAGAGTATTTGAATAGTCATTTCTAAAAGGTATGGGATCTTGTTATTTTAAAAATATTTTTATTATAAAAAAAACAAAAAATTGTGGTTACACAAGAATAAAATGTGCAAACCAATTTTAAGATTATATATTCTTTTACGAAACTACACATCTACATTTAACTTATGACACCAGCGGTTGTCAAAGTGTGCTCTGTGGAGCCCTTTGGGCTTCACAAAGCACAGTCAATGTTCCGCAGGGCCCCCCACGCTCTCCCCGCCTCGGAAGCACATGGCCTGTGGAGCCCCACTGCTATGGCCTACAGAGCCTCCCCGCCACCACCACACCTCTCTTTCTCAGCTGTTGCCATTACGTCACATCGCGAGGCCTTGCTTCCCTGAGAACAATGCCACCTCCTTTGTCTCCTACAGCCAGCGGAGGGAGGGCTGCCCTCTGTGCTGAGTTCCTGCTGCTGTGGTTCTGCCTCCCCGTCTAGTGACCCCTGGTGCTCCTTCCTTCTCTCGATCACTTTCTTGTTTGCTGACTTCCACACTCCTGAGGCCTAGCAAGAGAAGGCAAGGCCAGGAGGAAAAGGAGGAGGTGCCTGGGCCAGGCTGGGCCAGGCCTTCCCTGTTCTGGTGGAGGCCTCAAACTATGCTACTTCCCCACATTTTCTAAATTAGGAAGAAGAGTAATAATTCAGAAAACAAGATCAGAATTCAAAATGATCTGAACTCATTAGAGAACTTGGCCAAAGCTAACAAAATGAATTTCAACAAGAAGAAATATAAAATGCTACACTTAGGTGGAAAAATTGAAATGGAAAGATAGAGGATGGAGGATGCCTGGCTTGACAGCAGTCCATGTGAAAAAGATCTTGGGAATCTTTTTGGACAACAAGTTGAACACGAATCAACAATGTGATGCAGCAGCTTAAAAAACCAATGGGATTTTGGGCTGCATTAAAAGGAGTATAGTGTCTAGATCGAGGGAAGTCATTGTGCCTCTCTATTTGGCTTTGGTTAGACCTCACCTGGAATACTGTGTCCAATTCTGGGCCCACAGTTCAAAGGAGATATTGACAAGCTGGAAAGTGTCCAGAGGGGGGCACCTAAAATGATCAAAAGTCTGGAGACTATGAGAAGAGTCTTAAAGAACTGGGTATGTTTAGCATGCAGAAGAGAAAGCTGAGAGGAGCCATGATGGCCATGTATAAATATGTGGAAGGATGTCATAAAGAAGAGGGAGCAGGCTTGTTTTCTGCTTCGTAGAAACTAGGATTCAGGACTATGGGTTTGTAATCAGGGTTCAAATTACAGGAAAGGAGATTCCACCTGAACATTAGATTGTGCTTTTCCTGCATGGCAGGGAGTTGTACTAGATGGTCCATGTGGTCTCTTCCAGCTCTATGATTCTATGATTCTAATCACTCTAGTCAATTTGTCCATTTTAGTGAATTCACAAATCTTCATCAGCCATTCTTATAGTCCCTCATCTTCTTTTCACCATATTTCCCCCCATGTATTTCTTGATCCTATTCCAGTATCTAATCATCAACGTGCTCAGTTGGTGTAAAATTAAATCATAAATCAGCAATGTTACAAAGTTATCCATTACATCTCTGTGCAGGTTTTTTTTTCTGTTTAGCCATACAGGAATCCAGATTTTATCAGCCACCCAGCTGAAAGTTTTAATTGGAACTTCCAAGAAATAAGCCAGGACTATAGTCATTTTGACGTAAGTGACATCCTCTTGCTGTTCTGGAAGAGTTTCCATAAAATTATCTCTCTCTTTGAAATCTGGCACTGGTATGTCTAAAACTTCCTCCTGCGTGTCCTTTCCTTTCTCTGAAATTTCTTCCTGATTCTGAACCACAAGTTTGAGTTTCACTAATTGCTGGTTCAACTTTTCCAAAAGGCTATGTATGTGTTTCATATAAAGCTGATTAAAGTCCTTTCTCGTTTTTCTCAATTCCTCAAACATTTGGGTTAGTTTGACTGCTTCTTGTTTAGGGAAACTTTTCTTGAAATTCTGCAGCGGATTCTTGCTTGTAGTCCTTACTGACTTTGCATGTCACTGTGATATATGACGGAAACTAGACTTTGAGAACAACCTCTGAAATCTTATTTTGTGAGTTCCTTATTAAGGCTCAACTCTTAGGCAATTACCCCCCTCTCTCTCTCTATCTATCTATCTATAATGTATGTATTACAGAAGGAATGCACTGAGACAAAAACAGAATCCTTACTAAAAAATCACACAATATTGGTTTCATTCGAATAAAATGACTTAAATTAAAGTGATCATGCTTAAATTGAAGACATGAGAGGGATATGAATGGTATAAACTAAAATGTCTTGTTTTGTAATTTCTTTACAAAATGTATAATAACTAAGTGCTACAACAACTGTACAATATGAGGAGCTGGAAGATGATGCTTGGTTAGTAAATTTCAGCTCTTTATGTTACCTGGTCTTTAGTGTTTTGCACCTCACATTCAAACACAACACATGATTTATTATTTCTGACCAATTACTCCCTCATTACTTCTGTTGCAGGAAGAGGTTCATAAATGCAGGCACAAGCTATCTCTTACTTGCCTACCAACATACCAGAGCAGGCCACCCAATTTATAGGATTCCCAAGGTATAAAAATGCAAAACAAATACAGAAAAATACTGGCAAAGCAGAATTTTATATGCAGCAAATAATCATAAAACAAGCCATCTTTTTCTCCTCAATAAATCTGGCATTGGAAGGAGAAGATCTATGTAGGGGATGGCACAGCTACCTCTGGAGAGAGAAAGTAAATGTAGAAAAGAACTTTAAGAATCATTTTATAAGGGCTTCATTAATTAAGACCTGGAACAAATACAAGAGAAGATTCTATACATGAACTCCATTGTGGTTCTCACCAAACGAGGCAAACCAAAAGAGGGAAATCCCCAATGAGAGGTGGTTAACCTATAAACAACTATTAAAAATCAACAACCAAAATGTAAGATTAAAGACACTGGAAGAAATTCAAAAAACAGAACCGAAGATCACCTGGTTTCACTATTGACAAATCAACAATAATTATAAAGAAGCTAAAAGTAAAGGATTTGAAACAAATGAAATGTTTTGGGACAAAATTATTAAGATAGAGACTATGTTGATAAAAAGAATCTATCACCAATCAATCTCCGTTGCTGACTTGGGCAACGGAGGAAGAACAAATAAAACAAGCAATGATAAAGTGGGCAAAGGCAGTGGGCCATACAATCAGCTTGACAAAATGGGAGGAAATATGGACAAAGAAACTAAAATATGCCTACGCTGCAGAGGCATATTTTAGATTAGTAATAAATGTTGGAAATGTGGGGAAAACACTGGCACCTTTATGCACATGTGGTGGGAGTGTAAGGATTTTTTAAAAAAAAATCTGGTATGAAATATACAAAAAGATGAAATAAATTCTTCAACTAAAATTTGAATTCAGACCTGAATATTTTTAATTGGGAATTATAGATTTTCAAATCGACAGAAATAGCGACAAGATTTTCTTTTATCTTGCTACAGTGGCAAGAATAAGTATAGCTCGCTTCTGGAAAGCAAAAGAAACAGCTACAGCAAATGGGTGGATTGAGAAAGCACTAGATATCATGAATATGGATTTGCTGACCCAAAACATCGCTCAAAACAGAACTACTTCAAATAAATCAAATTGGAACTTTATTAATTTCTTTTAAAAACAGCAACTACAAATGTTTATAAAAGTGGAATAAAAGTGAAATAAAGAAGTCAGGGCCAAACATAAATTATATATGCAGGGACATATATAAGTGGAAAGGAATTCAATGTACAGAAATAAGTACTGTCACATTAAGCTGTCTGGAAGTAACAGGAATAATATATATTGTATTTTTGTTGGTGCATACGGATTGTTTATGCTGATTTTTTATTTTTTATATTTTAACTACTATTTTACCTATAACTTTGTATAGCTTTAAGTCCCCCAGCTGTGAGAAAGGCGGTATATAAATATTGTAAATAAATACTGTGCTTAATGCTGTTGATGTGTGTTGATGTGTTTCGTTAGTATTTGTTAATAAATAAATAAATAAATCTGACATTAACCGCCCCCCAACTTAACTAACTACTCATTTTCCTATAACTGTACATTAAACCAGATCATCTTTTCTGTTTGCCTAAACAACCTCCCATTGCTTCAGAGAATTGTCTTTGAGCAACACCAAAAGGACTAAGCACAAGAAAGTCATGTCACACTGCTTTCTCCAGGTATTCCTCACACCAAAAAGTTGCAAACTGCCTGATAAACCTTAGGGCAGTTTCAAACTACATGAGATTCAATCCTAAAGCAAGCAATGGCATGTGACTCTTCTGTGCCTAGTTCTATTGGAGTTCTTCTCAAGAAATATTTACATGAGAACATCACTAGCACATTTTCCCCTTGGAATTGCTTGTTAATTCACTTATATTTCAAATATTCTACTTTTCATTATATTAAAGTTTGGTGAAATACGAAACACAAAACAAGCAATTTAATAAAACATCCAAAGTAAAAGTAAGGGATAAAGAATTAAAAACAGGAGAATCAATTGCACAGGTTATAAGGACAAGTTTAATTGTGTTTCTTTCTTTTATTTATTTACCACATTTATACCCCGTCTTTCTCACCCCGAAAGGGACTCAAAGTAGCCTTACATAAGGCAACAATTAGATGCCACAAAATACATACAATAAAATCCACAAATATTTTAAGCAGTCATCTGAAAAAAATCACATAAATGAACATTTGCAGAGCACCATCCAAAATCTTCTAAAGCTCTAAGGATAAATTTTGACAGAAGTCCTGACCACCCTCTGGGCAGGACTTCTGCCAAATTCCCTCCTAAGCCTCAGTTCCTCAGCTACCCAAGTGACAGTCAAGGGTCCAAAGAGAGATAGGACATGGAAAGGAAAGGATCTGTAGGATTGTGTGATTTCACAGATGACCATTCGAAAAAACACAGCTACAAGCAAGTAACCTATCCGTCTTCTTCATGACCTCTGTGAATCATATAAATGGGTGTCTAGCAAGCTACCAACTATGGAAGGAACCAGTGTCATGCTCCCCTTGTAGAATCCAATAGGGCCCTATTGTCTAGATTTTGCCAAATACAAACATTAGTGGTCACAATCAAATAGCAGCTCTACAGATGACATATCAGAATGTAATCAAAGCTGTCAACACCCTAGTTCAGTGATCTGCCTCTTAGTCTGAATAGCATCTCTGACAAATATCCTCTTGTCATGCATGCAATAAAGGTTAGCCTTCAAAGGAGCAGGACACCTATTGTACAGTTGCTTGAACTCAGGAGTGCAGACGAGTACCAATGAACTCTTGCTATGACATGGGTACGAGTGGGATCACTCATTTGAGTCTCAGATTCTACAGGAGTATCAAGGTCAGAAGAAAGTATCATCAAGAAAGCTTATGAAGTTAACAGATGAGGCAATGAATGAGTAAATCCAATCTGAAAATATGAGGAACTAGCAAAACAATCAGATTAATTAGAGAGTCTAAGTAACCACCAAGATAAACTGAACATAGAACATCCAATAGGAACACCGGAAGTTTCAGAAAAATGAGGCTGAAGAAAAAGAAACTTCAAAGGATTATTTGGTGTTGCAGCTGCAGATAAAAAGGAACTGAGGTTTAGGAGAAGGTGGCAGGTAGAAGGTAGGCAGGGCTTCTGACAAAATGCATTTTAGAGCTTTAGAAGATTCAAGATAGTGCTCTGCACAGGATAACCCATTTGTGTGATTAACAGAGATCACAAAGAATCACACCATTGGGAGCTGCAAATCTTTGGGTGTGACAATCCCATGAGATATACTATGGTCAATATTTTCAGCTTCGGGATAGTTAGGGTTCTCAATATGAGTCTTGTGATATCTAACCTGAGGCATCAGCCTTCTAACAACTAAATTAACATAGATATACCAAACTGTATTGGTGCTGTATCAGATCTTAAGGTTATTTTAACCATTATTCTGATTGTTTTCTAGTTTAATATGATATAGGTATAATATAGTATATGAAATAATTCTGTGAAAACTTTTAATAAGAAATAACTACAGAAAAATCTATGAGAAAATTGCTTAAGTGAAACTTACAGTCCAATTTAATTTGTGATAGATACAAAAACTGTCTTCAACAGGTCTTGCCAAGCAAGTTACAGCATGCATCTCCAAAGTTTCTACCAAATTCAATCAAGCCATAACCCAAAGGACTCAGAAACATTTAAATATTTTTTCTCTCAAGAGATGACACTGAGCAGTTACAACTAGGGAAAATTGAATCTATATTTCCGACATTGCCACATAATATAATTAATAATGAACTCAAGATGAGTTTCTTCCATCTATGCTCCAACCACCTCTAACTCTGTTTGGTGCATTAGGTAAGATATATATATAAGAGACTGCTGAATGGACTCTATGAAGCAGAAGATGATGCTTAGGAGCAATCCTGTCATAGTATTTCTCTTTAAAACAGAGTCATCAGGGCTTTGATAATATCACCAACCACAGTAGTTGGCAGAATCCTAAGAAGCAACTAAAATCCATTACCCTCTGGGGCAAACTACTGTAAAAAGGTTATCACCCTTATAGAGAAGAATAGTTATAAAGTACAGACTTTCTAGGATGTGATCAGATCATTACAAAGTAAGAGGTGTAAAATCCCCTCCTTAGAGCTTTTCATCTTCTGTCCAGCAATGAAAAACAAATTAGAATATTCTAGAAAAATTTCTAATTCTCCAAGTGTCTTAGACTTTAACTACAAAAAGCCCCAGGCATCACAAACAATATGAGAGGTAAAGCCCAAAACATCTGGAAAACCACAGATTGAGAACTACTTCTGGAGAGAATAGCCTACCTATCGTGATGGCTATGAAATGGTGTGCTGTTTGAGATGCAGTAGAACTTGCATAGATACTGACATTCTCCAAAACAATCATTTTGAGAGACTTCCAGGCTAAGCACAAGACCTATTCTTTCTGTTTAGACAAGGAGATTCATGGGCAGAAACAACATCTCAAGATGGCGGCGGAGTGCAGACGTGCCTCAGCAGAGCTCTGGTTGGACCCATCTGACTTGGTGTCCCAACCAGCGCTAAACACGTCAAATGCATCTCTTTTGACTACAGACCCCAGGGGGTCTGACCTCCAGCAGGGAGCTGCTGTGGAAGGTCCCCCCAGAGAGGCTGCAGAATGGGGGATAACTGCGGACTGCTGTAGCTCCGAATACTCTAGCTGGCGTCAACGGAGGAGCACCCTGGACCCCACCACGCTGCTCACCCTTACCAAGGGACTAGGGAGGCCACGTCAGCTGAAATTCGACTTCAATATCACCTGGCGTCCTCCCACCTCCAAAGGCTTTGCTTGCGGCCTTCTCTCCTTTGAACAGGCCGCCTTGCGCACAGACCGACAACTTCGGTGAGTTTCACCTTCGCGTGCAACCTGACGGAGGACTGAGATGGGGGGGAGCGGGGGAACCGGACCCACTTCCGCGAACGCCTCTCATGCCTCCCACGCCACCGAGGGAGCCAAAAGGGGATCATCCATCTGGGTCCCCTAGATCCTCTGGGAAGAGAGAGTTGACAGAATGCCCAGGCCCAGCCACTTCAATCTGCTCCATGGGAGACGACTGCCCGTTCTCTGGATCGGGCGGCTGCCCGTGGTACCCTCATACCAGCCGACCTGCTGAACACCCCGCCGAGCACCAGGACAGTCTGCATGAGATCCTGAACGTCAGCGAGGTCCTGGTGGGGGTCCCAGGCGGCCGCCCTCGGCACCAAACGGGCCTGTTGCCGGCCCAGAGGGTGTGGACCAACCCCCAAAGATGGCGCCTACCCCGTTAGACGCCGTCATGGCGCCGGCTTCACCAGCCCCGCAAGCTCCACCTTCTCCTGCCTCAAAGCAGAAGGAGACCTACAAGATGGCGCCGACGAGTGAGCACCTTGCGGGAGAGCTCCGACGACGGTTGCCTACTTCTGAGAATTTGGCCACACTATTCGGCCAAACCTGCCCACTAAAGATTGGGGTCGACCTCCAGCGACAAGAGCAAGCTGTGGTAGGTCCCCCAAATCCTTTAGCAAACCTGGGGCACTGCTTGCCTTCACTACCGGAGCAGCATAGCCCTGGTTCTGCTGCACCCATTTTCCGTGGCCTCAGCGGGTCCATTGACTATAGGGTCAGGCCCAAATGTGCCACCCTGACAGGAGCGGATTTCCATCCTGCCCTCCACCCTGCCCTTCTGGACATATACCGCCAATTCAATAAGCTGACCCTGGACCTTAGAGAACTCTGCGACCAGCTGAGGGCCTTTGGGAACCGAGGACGCCAGCTCTCTCGGTGGTCTTTACCTACGGAGATGCCAGCCGGATGCCGCCCGACCACCCCTCTTGGACCCCGGTGGGCAGAGCAGCGGATGGATCGGAGCCCTCGGTCTTCGAGGGCAGCTGCTCGGCCCCCGGATGCGTGCCTGTTTGGACCTGGCTGCCCCTTTGGACATTCGGCTGATTCCAGCCAGATGGGCTGCCCGTGGTCATCTCGGTGCAGCAGGGACGCCGTGGTGGATGGACCCGACCTTGGTCGGAGCCGGGAAAACTCTGCAGACTCCTTTGATGTTTCTGCGGTCTTAGCCCGTCCATCCAACTACCGCCCTCACAGACGATCGTTCTCTTGGCCGACGGGAAGGGCATTGGTTTTGGAAGCCAACGTAGTGCCCAGGCCCGAGGATTCGGCGTCTGGGGCTCCTCCCCTTCCGTCTTCTTCCCCTCTGCCTCCAATGGAGCCGGAACGGACACATGCCCCTGGAGATCCTGCCACCCAGTGGGAGCCAGATGTAACAACAGCGGATTGCTTCGATGCGGTCGCAGCTGTTCAGCCTAATGAGGCGCAGAGCCTCCTCTCGGCCCCTAGGCAGATGAATGCAGACCAGTCAGAGATGGCGACCGCCCCGGAGGACACCAAGCCTGGCTAGATGTCCTCTACCTTGGAGGAGCATGGACCCGGAGGTGACCTGTGGCAGAAGCCGCGTGACCGCCCTAAGAGGCAGAGGTGGCGACGGAGGAAGAGGGGACGGCAGCGTTTGGCTTCCGTTCTCTCCGCGAAACCGCGGAGCAGCTCGGCATCTTGCGGCGACCGTGGAGCTTCCAGGGCCACTGAGTAGCTCACAAATCTACCAGAGGGGAAGAGGCTTGGATCGTTCCATTCAAGGTCCCAGAGGCTGCTTCAGACCAGGACTTTCCAGAGCACCAACCTTAGGCGACAGCAGTTGTGCCTCAAGCAGAGGACAGAAGCTGTACAAGCAGGCCGAAGCTTTGCCTGCTCCAAGTTATGGCGTGGAGGGAGTGATGTTCCCTCCCCCACTGAGAAAGAACTTCGAGGCGACCTTTTAAGACCTCCCGAGTTGCCCCCTTTTGACAGCTGGCCTGATGCTATCACCAGGCCGCTCAGACCTTGTTCCCCCAATTCTTTCCCTTCTTTCCCTCCCCTCCCTCCCTTTACCCTCTTTTAATGTTGTGTCATTTATGTTATTGTGCTCTTCAAATCTTGTAAACCGCTCCGAGGCCTCGGGGAGTGGCGGTATAGAAGCTTGAAGAAATATAATATAATATAAATATATAATTATACTAACAGAATCTCTCATTTACCTTAAGTAGTCAATATAAGAAGGAAACGATATTGACTTAGGAAAAAAAAGAAATGAAGCATCATGAGCACTACACAGGACTTTACACTACAAAATTATACATGGCAGTAACACTTATCTGTAAATAAACATGTATTAATAGGTATATTACTCACACTGCAATTTTGTTTAGGAAATCTCTAAAGTAAAAAACGAGAACCATGATTTAACACTTGCTAACTTTTCTAAGTATCTAAGTAAATTCTTAATATGCCTAAACGCATCACTTTGTAAGTCACCCCGAGCCACACCAGGAGTGGCGACTAATAAGTGTAAATAAATAAATAAATAAATAAGCTTTATGACAAAAATGAAATCACAAAATAAATGAAGTTTTTATTTCCTATGGCCGGGGTGAGCGATCACCATCACCCCAGCTTCTGCTCACTTAGCAGATCAAAAACAAAAATGTGAGTAGATAAATAGGTACTGCTTTAAGCTGGAAGGTAATAAAAGGCGCCCATAAGGACATGCTGGCAATTTGATCGGGAAGATGTCTACAGATGACAAAGCTCCTCAGCATGGAAGATGTAGCAACAACAGCCCCCACCCCACCCCACCCCTAATGGCTGGAGTAGAGTACAGCCACCAGATGCCAAAAATGGGAAAAGATGAGAAAAGCCTTCACCTCTGTTTATGTATTGTCTGTCCTTGTTAACTGTATAACGGCATTGAATGTTTGCCGTATATGTGTTCTGTAATCCTCGGGGAGACAGAGCAGAATATAAACTTGTCACAGGAAAAGTTTACAATCTAAAGTCAGAATTTTATCTTTGGTCCTGACTATCTGACATAAAATTAAATTGTAGTACTAGAGTAACAATGCAAAATAAATGTTTCTAAAGAAAAATGAACCAGAAGAATTTAACATACTTGTTTTTCTCACCTTAAATCTCTTGTCTTGTAGAACTTTCTTAATAGCAACCAGCTCCCCCGAATCACAGAGTTTGGCTTGATACACAACACCAAAAGATCCATTTCCAATCACTTTGGTGTCTGTGTAACTAACTTCTTGAGGCCTGTCCGGACCCTGTCCAGGAGTAGCTACTACTGTGGTCACTTTGCCGCCATCTTTGTCTCCTAAAACATCAAAAACAAAATCGTTAGCAAAAATAAATTCAGGACAGAAAAGAAGAATATGTAAGCTATACTTTAATATGCAATGCAAATGGAAAAGAATATTACATGGAATAGTGTTTTAGTAACCTGATCCTCAGTTAATTAAAATCAGTTTAGCTTATTTGTACAAATCACTATTAATTTAGTTTAAGGCAGGCTTGATCTAAGTATTTTACTAGACATACTGAACTAGATCCTTACTATCTGACCAAGGCAAAGTGTCAGAAGAGGTTTCCAGTGAACTACTGCATACACAATGGTTTTGACAGTCTAAACACAGAGAGCACGAGTCACACAGAACATGTTCTTTTTAAAATTCATCTGTACCTGGTTCTAAATTTATTGCCTCTAAAGACAATAAACATTTCAACTTGCACTCTTATACATTGTTTTCCACCAGACAATTATTAAAATATTTGGAAGAACTCCATTAAAATTGCATAAAATGCTGCAATGGAACACTGAGCAGGTTTTTTTTCCGTGTCAGGAGTGACATTGAGAAACTGCAAGTCGCTTCTGGTGTGAATAGTGAAGGGTCTACATACCAAATGGACTTTATAGAAACTGTATACGTGTGCCTTCATGACACCTGCTGACTTATGGCAACCCCATGAAGTTTGTAGGGCTTTCTTAGGCAAGGAATATTCAGAGCCTTCTTCTAAAATATATACTGGAAGGCATTAACAGAATATAAAGATTCATTTCCATATTATTTTGTCATTACAGCCTTTTCAACCACGTGGATTTCATTGTAATTTTTTCATATAATCCTAGTTCTCTGAGAGGATGATGAACTTATGAACTAACCCTACATGACATGCCAACCAGCGATAAACAGCAAAATTATCTTCCGAGTGACAACATGAAGTTAATTTTATAGTATTAGTTTATTATATATTGTAAGTTTATAGTACATGAATAAAAAAAGATTCTTCATAGAGTATCCATTTAAGCTACTAAGATCATCAATCAGATCTGCTCTGAGATCTATTGTTTTTTTCTACCCACCAAAAGAGAATGTCTTGTCTATGATGAAAATAAACTGTGGTTCTTAAGAAAAAGAATTCTCCTAATCCCAGCTATCCAAATGGAACACAAATTCAGAGTTAAAATTGGACTTAAACCCAATACTGTGAAAACTACACAAATTGGAAAATACAAAAATCATATTGTCTCAGAGGCTAAAGGTATAATACTTTAGTATTTTTAAGCAGTCATAAATAAATCCAAAGCATCCATAACTAACTATTGCACATCATTACTACAGGAAAGACAAGATTAATCTCTTAAATCAAAGGCTACACATTTCAACATCTGGCACAGACCATTTAAAGGCCATTGTGTTTTAGAGTCTGTATCGGGTACCAAATCCAGCAGGACATTTTATAGGTAAAAGGAAAAAGAGAGGAGACAATTCTCTAATGCAATATTTACTCTCTTACTATTTCATAGAATCACAGAAAAGAGACCATACAGGCCATCTAGCCCAACCCTGTGTTGAGATGCTGTATTATTTAGCACCTTAGGCTCATACAGAGAGGTTTTCTCAACTATTTCACTTTACAAACACTTATTCCTGCTATGTATACTGGCCACTAAACTAAGAAATCACACCATACAATATTAGTTCACATTAGTTAAAGCCTTTATTTCTAAACTTACCTATGGTGTGCCATGCAAACTGAGTACCCCGTAGTACATCTTAGCAGTTATCTTTCACTATGCCAACTGAGTGTAATCTCAAATAAATACCTAAATAAAAACCACTTCCATTTAACTTCTTTGCAACTATAGGTAATAAAAGCAGTTATTGTCACATTCAGACAATTATCAGAATGAAATGAGACTGCAACAGGTATGCACAATATCTAGAGCAGGATCAGAGACACAAACTCAGTCAACATTATATCTTCACACTAGTGGACAAATCAAGCATTTTATCATTTTTTGCATTAAAGGGTATTTATTTGTTTGTCAGTTTTGTTATTATAATATTTAGAGGCAGCCTTTTAAAATACAGTATTACGGGACAGTAAAATCAAATTCAAGGAAACGAGCCATACACATTGCTATTAGAAAATAATAGCTATTTAACAAATATATTTTTCTTTACCAAACAGATTGGTTTCTGAAGAAGACCTGTTTACTTAGGGCCATCCTAGACAGGCCCTATATCCCAGGCTCTGATCCCAGATTTTCTGCTTCAAACTGGATTATATTGGTCCACACTGCCAGATAATCTGGGATAAACAGAAAACCTGGGATCAGATCCTGGGATATAGGGCCTGTCTGGAAGGGCTCTTATAATTGATGGAGCTTGTAGATAGATTCTTCTGATTTGGGTGATAGGTTAAAAGATATGGTCTTTGGGACTTTTCGAATTCTGTGAAGAGTTAACGTACCTCAACTTCAAAATACATATATCTGGAGATCAAACAGAATTGAGAGAAACTGGACAGGGTGGGTGCTGCTGACTCACTGGAATGAAAGTGTTCTAGTATGTCTTAAGGCAGCATGAATATCCTGGCGTTGGAGATCTTTTAATGTGAATGAATATAACAGCTTAAGCACAACTGTTTCGGGAATAATCAGGTAGATAACTGTTGAAAGTATATTTATATCAGGGATTGGAACCATGGAATCTCCCAGATGCTGTTGAACTACAAATGCCAGCAGTCCTGGTCAGTATGGCCAATGGTGGAAAAGTTTGGGAGTTATAGTCTAACAACCTTTAGAAGGCCTCGCAATTCTCATTCCAACTCTGCAAAATACAAGTATATTTTCATTTCACTATCAGTCTGACAATATTCTTGAACATACATCAAGAGACTTGTTGGGTGTGTTTTTTTCAGTTATTCAGAGCAGGAAAAACAGGATTTTGGGAAAGACTGGAAAATAAATTTTAGTGCCCTTTGTATGTCAAAAGGAGTGTTAAGTGTATTGTAGATATTACCTTGCCCATTTAGGCTCATTTGCTATATTACAAACATTTAACAGCATAATTTATGCAGAAAGTAACATAACTGGAATCAGCTACAGCTGTGCAGATGCTGGGGAAATGACAGGATGCTGCAACGGTCTGGATTAAGACCAAAAACCAAAGCTGGATCCTAATAAGACCTACTGGTAAGCTCTATGGATTGTCATTTTCATGTGACCAGAAAGATCAGAAACCAAGCGATATGAGGAGGCTTTAGAGTATGTTTGGAGAAGAGAAGGTTAAGAGGAGACATAATAGAACGTTTAAGTATTTTAAAGGATGTCATACTGCTTGTTTTCTACTGCTCTAGAGACTAAGACACAAGGCGACAGATTCAAACTGCAGAAAAAGGAATTCTACCTAACTATCAGGAAGAACTAAATAATGAGAACTACTCGACAGTGGAGTATGGAGTATGATATCACGTTCTTTGGAGATTTTAAAACAGAGACTGAATGGCCATCTGCTTTGATCTGACGAGATTACGTTCATGATCTCTTCCAACTTTAAGAAGTTATGAAATTAGGCAAGGAGATATTTGGTCATAGGACACATTTATCATGATGGAAAATGACAATCGGTTAATCACATCTAAGCGCAGCCAGTTCACTGTCATCCACAATAGTAAGTGGTTCAAATGGTTTCACCATTGTCTGTGACAACACCAATGAAGCGGACAGTAGAAAGGAGATAAAAGAATAGAGCTGGAAGAAACCGGCCAGGTAATCCAGTCCAACCCCCTGACATGCAGGAAAAGCACAAAGTACCCCTGACAGATGACCATCCAGCCTCTGAAAGCCTCTAAAGAAGGAAATTCCACCATACTCCAAGGCAGAGAGTTCCATTGCTGAACAGCTGTTATGATCAGAAAGTTCTTCCTAATGTTCAGGTGGAATCTCCTTTCCTGTAATTTGAACCCACTGCTCTGAGTCCTAGTCTCCAGGGCAGCAGAAAACATCTTTATGTTTGGACTTGGATGAAGGTTTAGAAGGGTGGGCTTCTCAAGTTTGTAGATGACACTGAATTGGGAGGGAGAGCTAATACTCCAGAAGACAGGATCAGAATTCAAAATGACCTTAGCGGATTAGATAGCTGGTCCAAAACTAACAACATGAATTTCAACAAGGAGAAATATAAAATGCTACACCTAGGTGGAAAAATTGAAATACATGATGGGTGACACCTGACTCGACAACACTCCATGTGAAAAAGATCTTAGAGTCTTAGTAAACAACAAACAGAACATGAGCCAACAATGTGATGCAGCAGCTAAAAAAGCCAATTACCGTTTGGGTTGCATCCAAAAGAGTATCGTGTCTAGATCAATGGTTCTCAACCTATGGTCCCCAGGTGTTTTGGCCTACAACTTCCAGAAATCCCAGCCAGTTTACCAGTTGTTAGGATTTCTGGGAGTTGAAGGCCAAAACATCTGGGGACCGACAGGTTGAGCACCACTGGTCTAGATCAAGGGAAGTAATTGTGCCCCTCTACTCTGCTTTTGTCAGGCATCTCCTAGAATACTGTGTCCAATTCTGGGCACCACAATATAAGCGAGATATTGACAAGCTGTTGTGTTAGTGACCCCCCCCAAAGCAGAGCATCCAAAATACAAACAGGATACTAAAAGTTGAGCAACCAGCTCAAGCAAGCCGAGTGTGAGGCGCTGTGTGATGTGGCTGTAAAGAATTAAGAGCTTAGGCAGGCAGAGATGCAGAGTACAATTTTTAAAAATCACAAATGGTTTATTTACAGAAAAACAAGATTTCTTAAAAGTTAAAGAACTGGGTCTGTAACACCCATCTCTTCTAAGGTTCAAAATGAGGGGGGAAACACTAATCACTATATCACACAAGCAGAGAGAGATCTCTAAACACATAGCATATTAAAAAATGTAAAAATCCGAATTCAGAAGTAAAGTATTGCAGTAGAAAAACATCCATTCTACACAACCAATTAGAAAGTGAGCAGAAACAGAGAGAGAAGAGAGGAAATAGATACATCCCAACGGTCCTACAGGAGATATGGGGGAAGGGAATACCTCAGCCTATTCTAAACTAACTAACCTTCACCCAAGTCATTGGTAAAGATGTTGAACAGGACAGGACCCAGCGGCACCTCTTATTTCCAAGATGAAGAGGAACCCTTGGTGAGCTCCTTTTGGGTTCAGTTGCTTAACAAATTATAAACCCATCTAACAGTAGTATTATCTAACCAACATTTTACTAATTTATTTGTAAGAAGATAATGGGGGACCTTGTCGAAGGCCTTACTGAAATCAAGATATGCTACATCCATAGCATTCCCTGCATTTACTAATCTTGTAACATTATCAAAAAAAAGAGAGATAAGATTAGTCTGAAATAACTTGTGTTTGAGAAATCCATGTTGACTTTTAGTGGTCACAGCATTCTTTTCTAAGTGATTAAAGGCTGCCTCCTTAATAATCTATTCCAGCATCTTTCCTGGTATTGATATCAGGGTAACTGGGTGGTAATTGTTTGGGTCCTCTTTTTTCACTTGAAGATAGGGACAACATTTGCCCTCCTCCACTCTGCTGGAACTTCTGTTCCAAATTACAAATGTATCTGTCTTTCAGTGGACAGAAATTGAGGCAAAGGTAGCCAAGTAGGGGTAACCACCAAGCTGCTCAGCTTAAAAAAAATTCAAATAAGATCTCTGCATAGGCCCAAAAATGCATTTATATAAGGCTCGGAGAACAGGCAGAAGAACTATTACTGAATATTCCAGTACTGGAAGGTATACAAAATAGACCTAGTAGCCTCCATCAGATATTGACACAGTAGGATTAGTACTAACCTCTTCTTTGAAGTTTAATCCCTCAAGAGTTTGTGCCTTACCAACAGACAGATGAGCAAAACTATCTACCAAGTTAATGTGAGCACCAATTATTCAGAGCAATAATTTCCTGGTACTATTAAAAAAAATGGTACCAGGAAGAGCTTTTCCAAACCAAGAGGCACATGTAATGATTTGCTGATAATGTGGGCACAGATCTGAAGCAAGTCTTCATCCAAATGAAGACATAATCTAAACCACAAATTCAACATTTTTAATCTGAAGTTTACAAAGCCACAGAGGCAACAGAGTGCCCTGTGGTACAAAGGAAATACGGGAAAATGAAAATAACAAAAATACAGAAGATAGTGTAGCTTATACTTTCAACTATGCTAGATAAAGCTGATGCCATGATAATTAAAACAAAAGCAGTAGAAAGTTAGAATCTGCAACTCCTTGAATATGCACACTAGGAGGAGGGCAGACTTCTTGCCAACCCTAGTGAATTACTAGAAAACTCTGGCCATAGTTCTGTGCAAAAGCATAACTGATATGTGCAAGTGGAGAGCATGATACCTATTCAGGCATACAAAAAAGGTCAACACAGAAGAAGACAATTCCCTAGCTTCACCATTATCACTGGTATCACACGGAAATTGATAGTTCTGGAGATAATCTTTATATGTGAGGCAAAACCTTGTGAAAAAGGAAAAAAAGTTAAAGCTTGACAGAATACCATAAGTTTTGCCTTTGCTGAGCAGGACATAAGAAATCCAAACATCAATGTCTATTAGCCAACATGTTTCAAAACTCAGGTAAAAGTTACAATAGTATCACAGGCTACTACTGGGCAGGTATGTACGGTATCTAAACCTATGAAATGGCTTCAATTTGATATTTCTTTCACATTCCATAAAGCTGCGAGCTTCTTTATTCAACAGATCGCTAACAATTTAAGAATTTGTGCAGAAAACCCTATCTCATTAATTCTGCCTCTTTCTAGTACTAGACACAAGATGCTTGTCCCAAAAAGCATTTACAATAGTAAGCATGTACAAGAGCTCCTTGACAGCCCTTATTGCCATTAAATGACAGTCCTTAGATATTTCCCTGACCTTGTGTGAAACATTGCTTGTTACCAATCCAGAAAAAGTAGATTCTTAATGCCTGATTATAGTTAGTTTTACTCTTGCTTGATTTAAATCAATAGCTCTCAAACATTTTTCCCCTGCAGAATATTAAACAATTTATGTTGGGCTGCCAAAGCACACACAAAGCTTTCTACCAAATGTTCTACCAAATGGCACACATGCACAGCTCTTATTTTAATAACTTTTTCTTCCACAATAGTGTCATCAAAACAGTATTAAATTATGAGCAAAGCTTAAGCTGGAACATTTTAGAAGGGGAAAACGGTAGAATACACACTCAACCATGGGCTGTATGGTAAATTGGGCAAAAAACATTGGACATCAGATAAAACTACAAGATTGGCAGCAAATTTGGAATAAAAAAAATTAAATACATATATGCTGCAAACCTCAAGGAAAATTGGCTTAAGACACCCAAAAAACTCAGTATAATGTATAAAAATAATTCCAACTTATGCTGGAAATGTAAAACCCATGAGGGTAGCTTTTACCATTTGTGGTGGACTTGTGATAAAGCCACCAAGTTTTGGAAAAATATTCATGAGATAATGCAAAAAATCTTTTAAAAAGAGGTACCCTTAAAACCAGAACTCTTCTTCCTGGGGCTAACAGATAAAACTATCCAATGGAATGAAAATGAAGACAGATTATTTACATATATAATCACGGCGGCACGAATAACATTCGCAACATTCTGGAAACTGGAGAAGACACCAGATATGGACTCATGGCATAATAAAATGTGGGAAATAAGGGATATGGACAAGCTAACCTTTTTCCTAAAACAAAGTAATGGAAACCCAATTAAAACAACTGATTGGTCTCCATTCGAGGACTACCTATCAACGTGTTAAGTTGATGTGTATGCAAAAGAAAATTTGTATTACCCCTGCTATTAGAAAAAGAATGTTAAGGCAGATGTAAAAATTATAGTAGCTATAGTCAATTATATTACCAATAGAAAGATATTATGGTATAACATTTAAAAATTTTATGGATTGTTTCTATGAGGAAATCTAAGTGTTCTTGACTGTACATATTAGATTGGAAGTTAAATATTGTTTTTTAAGTGTATTTTTGTTGTTAGTCTTTCTTTTCTTCTTTTTTCTTCATGTTTTTTTTTATGTATCACTGCATAATTGAAAAAACCCACAATAAAGATTATTTACAAAAAACCATGGGCTGTATTAACTCTATCTATAATCTGTTGTGTTGGTCATTGGGGGGGGGGGGAGCCAAATGCAGGGCCAACTACAGATATTCTCAAATGTTTCTTAACCTTCGTGCATAACGGAATGAATCTGCCATGTTAGTGGCATGTTTGTTATTCATTTGTTCAGTCGCTTCCAACTCTTCATGACCTCCTGGACCAACCCATGCCAGAGCTCCCAGTCAGCCAGCCACCACCTCCCCCAGCTCCTTCAGGGTCAAGCCAGTCACTTTAAGAATACCAATCATCCATCCATCTTGCCCTTCGCCGGCCCCTCTTCCTTTTTCCTTCCATTTTCCCCAGCATAATTGTCTTCTCTAAACTTTCCTGTCTTCTCTTTTTGTGGACAAAGTACTTCGCCCTCTACTAGCCTTCCCTCTAATGAGCAGTCGGGCCTTATTCTCTGAAGTATGGACTGGTTCCAAGGCACTCTCAGAACTTTCCTCCAAAACCACAGTTCAAAAGCATCTATCCTCCTTCACTCACTCAGCCTTCCCTATGGTTCAACTCACATCCGTAGGTTACTACGGGGAATACCATTGCTTTTACTATGCAGATCTTAGTTGCCAGTGTGATGCCTCTACTCTTCACTAATTTATCGAGATTGGTCACTGCTCTCCTCCCAAGAAGTAAACGTCTTCTGATTTCCTGGCTGCAGTCTGCAGTAATATGTGCACCTAGAAATACAAAGTATGTCACTGCCTCCACATTTTGTCCCTCTATTTGCCAGTTATCAATCAGTCTGTTTGCCATAATCTCAGTTTTTTTATGTTTAACTGAAATCCAGTTTTTGCACTTCCTTCTTTCACCTTGGTTGGAAGGCTCCTCAGCTCCTCCTCGCTTTCGGCCATCAAAGTGCTATCATCTCCATATCTAAGGTTGTTAATGTTTCTTCCAGCAATTTTTACCCCAGCCTTGCATTCATCAAGCCCCGCACATCGCATGATGTGTTCTGCAAACAAGTTGAATAGGTTGGGTGAGAATATACAACCCTGTCGTACGCCTTTCCCAATCTTGAACCAGTCTGTTGTTCCATGGTCAGTTCTTACGGTTGCTACTTGGTCATTATACAGATTCTTCAGGAGAGAGCGGACATTGGCAATTTGGTCTCTCATTCCTCTGCCTTTTCTAAACCCAGCTTGAACATCTGGCAACTCTCTCTCTCTCTCTCTCTCTCTCTCTCTCTCTCTCTCTCTCTTTCTCCATGTACAGTGTTCCCTCGCTACTTAGCGGTTCACTTATTGCCGACTCGCTATTTCGCGGATTTCAAAAAATATTAATTTAAAATAGATATCATGGTATTTTCATTGTTTTGTGAGGTTTTGCTGCTGCCACTGTCCAAAGGTGCTTTCCCTCCTCAGTCCTCCCTCCCTCCAGCCTTGAAGGGCTTTTCCTTCCTTTCCTTCGTTTTATTTTAAGGTAATAAAGACTTAAAATAGTTTATAACTACTAAAATAATGTATAAATATTAAAATAAATAGAGTATCCCTACATTGCGGTTTTTCACTTATTGCGGGAGGTCCTGGAACCTAACCCTAGGAATAAGTGAGGGAACACTGTATTGCTGGAGTCTTCCTTGCAGGATCTTGAGCATTACCTTACTAGCATGTGAAATAAGTGCCACAGTATGAAAGTTTGAGCAATATATTACATTTATATAGGCTAAATGCCACACATGTAATCAAAGTAGACAACAATGTCCATCATCAATATTCATATGGATTGCATCATAAAACATCTCCTCCTGCATTTTTCAGAATGCATTCATGCCACACAGAGCTAACAGCTGCTATTGTTATCATCTGCTTTCAAACTGTATATAAGGCGACTCAGATTTTTCATTCCAATGTAGCAGAGAAAACTGAATAATACACAAGTACATATGGTATATTAGCTTTGACAAAGAGGAGCACTTGCAGCTCTAGTCCTTCCAGTAATGAAATAGTGTCCAAGAGACCCCTGGAAAATATCAAATCCTCCTAAGAGAAAGACACCACAGCTGGGATCTCTAGCATTTTTTTTTTATCTCAAGCACAACAGAGTTATTATATTTAACCCAGAAAGCACCCTTCCCACTCAGCACTGGGGGGATTCTCCAGAGAGACCTCCAATTTCTTTTTGTGAAAGGGAACTAAACCAGATACTCACCTAAAATGGACTACTGGAAGATAGACTACTGGAAGAGAACTAAGGGCGAACCTACATAAATACTGTTTTGTTCCCTTGTATTTATTTTTTTAATTAAATCATTTAGGCTGCACCCCCAATTCTTCTACACTGTATTTCAAATAACTAATAACCTAATATATATTTATCAGAAATATTTAAAACTTTTGGTAACTATTCTTATTAACAGTCCTAGTTATGTTGAAATAATTATGAACATTGCAGTCGTTTTCACAGCAAAATTTAGAAGACAATTCAGCACTCTCTGACACTGAAAGTGGTAACAGGTAATGAATATTAACAAAACCAGCTCTGTGCTGACAAACATTTCTGCTCATGGAAAATTTGTACAGAGAGCTGTAAACAGATGGGGGATGACTATTCTGATCACCCTGTAGTGATCAAAGTATTATCTGCATAGTATCATCTTAAAGGTGTGACTCCAAAACTCTATAATCCTATCATAACTGTTTTCCCAATAGACTAATCCAATGCAATAATCTATTTAAACTGTGACCACTTAATACTCTCTCTCTCTCTCTCTCTCTCTCTCTCTCTCTCTCTCTCTCTCTCTTCTATGAATGTGTAGCTATCTTACATCTTCTCTAAGAAGACCATTCCTTATATTGACTTGCTGTGCCCCTCAATGATTTCAGGCAGGGCTCTTGTTCATCAACAGCTATCATACAACTGGAGTGATTAAGAGACTAAACGCAGAACCTTATACATGCACTGCACATGGGTTTGCCACTGAAATATGGCTTTGTCCGCTCTTCCTCTCCTTACTATGGACCTCATCCTATTAGGAAATAATCTGTTTCTATCAGTATGCATCCTGTAGGGGTTTTTTTTGACTGAATGCAGATGAAATGCACGCTGACCCAATCACATGCAAATACTATTATTCTTAAGGGTTGCTGTAAGTTTTTCGGGCTGTATGGCCATGTTCCAGAAGAATTTCCTCCTGACGTTTCACCTGTATCTATGGCAAGCATCCTCACAACCTCTGAGGATGCCTGCCATAGATGCAGGTGAAACGTCAGGAGGAAATTCTTCTGGAACTGTCACAATCACCGACTTAGAGCTGCCCCTTTAACACACACACGGAGACGTAGCAAAGGCTAACTATGTTTATTAAGTAAAACAAATCCAAAAATGCAATTCACTTGGAAAGTTCATAGGATAAAGCAATCAGCACGAAGCTGCAGTTCAGTAAGATTAGTAAAGTTCCAAAAGGTAGTTTCAAAAGCAAATGGTCAAAAGCTTGGCAAAGCTCCCGGATTCAATCCGAACAAAACAAGGAATCCGCACCAATGCGAATTAGAAGCAAGGCAAGGTCTTGGTCCAAGGCGAGCCAAACTAGGCTCCAGGATTCACTCCGCTCACACCCTTCAGATCAGATGTGGCCGGAGAACTGACGATCAGTTCCCACGGGGCCGTTCTTAATCCCTCGGCCTGGAACCCCGACGATCTAGGGCCTGGCGTCTCCAGTCTCTACTTTCCGAACGGCGACGGTCTAGGGACAGATGCCAGCTCCTCCTGCCCTCCTCTATGTCCCTACGCCTGTTATGAGAACGGCCCCGCTCTTCCAGTCCAGTATCGCTATCTTCCTGAGAAGCAGCCTCCCCCGGAGATTCCCAGCCGCTAGCCTCCATCTGCTGCTCGGCCAGCTCTTGGGAACCTCGGCCGTTTGGGAATTCATAACTATCTGTTTCGCTGCCTCCCATGTCCACCTGGCCCGCTCCTTCCCCGAGAGAACGCTCCCACTCAAGATCCCAGGCTAAGCTCTCTACAGGTGAACTGGGCAAAGGCACTGCGGACCAATCTTGCTCTGGGCCTTCCAACTCATCCTCCGAATCCCCTCCAGCCTGTGCGGGTCCCAATGCCACCGGGACCCCCGGCGCCTCCCCCCCCCCCCCCCAGTGGCACGAACGGGCCCATGGGTGCTACACTATCCCCCTCAGGGCCCCCTGGGCCGCCCCCGGGGCTTGGGCTTGTCAGGATACTTGCGGTGGAAACGAGCCACCAACTCCGGCGCGTGTACATCTCGAGCCTTGACCCAAGCACGTTCTTCCGGACCAAAACCTTTCCAGTCAATGAAGTACTCCAACTTCCTGTAACGGAGGCGGGCATCCAAGATGTCCTGCACTCGACCTCCTCTCCGCCCTCCCGCATCACGGGGGAGGAGGCGGCTGCGCCACGTCAGGCCGCACCCCTTCGCCGGGCGGAGCAAGGAGCGATGAAACACCGGGTGGAGTTTCATGTCCGCTGGGAGCTGTAGTTTGAAGGAAACAGGCCCCACCTTCTCCAAGACTTTGTAAGGTCCCAAAAACCGCGCATCCAACTTACGGCTGGGGCGCTGCGTGGGCAGATTCTTGGTGGACAGCCAAACTTTATCCCCCACCAGGATCTCCGGACCCTCCTGGCGCCGCCGATCAGCCATCCGCTTGTAGTCGGCCTTCGCCTGGTCCAATTGAGTGCGTAGCAAGTCTTGAAGCGCAGTGAGCTCTCGGAGCCAATCCTTAGCCTCCGAAACTTCCCCAGACGGGTCCACCGGAGGGTAGAACCGAGGGTGGTGTCCATAGTTAGCAAAGAAAGGAGTCTCTTTGATGGATTCCTGCGTCGCATTGTTGTAAGCAAACTCCGCCAAAGACAACAAGGACGCCCAGTTGGTTTGCTGATAGTTGACATAGCAGCGCAGGTACTGCTCCAAAGTGGCATTAACCCTTTCGGTTTGCCCATCGGTCTGCGGGTGGTGAGCCGTGGACATCCGCACATCAATCCCCAGCAGCTTCTGGACAGCCTTCCAGAACTGGGAAGTGAATTGGGTGCCCCGTCCGTCACCAAGCTCTGTGGAAGTCCATGCAGCCGAAACACATGTTGCACAAACATATCAGCAGTCTCCTTGGCAGTAGGCACCCCCACACAGGGGATGAAGTGTCCCATCTTGGTGAAACAATCCACCACGACCAGGATCGTGGTGAAGCCCTTGGACTTGGGGAGGTCGGTGATGAAATCAGCCGAAATCATCTTCCAGGGAGCGGAGGGAGTCGGGAGGGGCTGGAGCAAACCGGCCGGCTTGCCCCCCTGGTTCTTAGCCCGGTGACACACGGGGCAGGATCCCACATAGTCCTCCACATCCCTCCGCACTTTAAGCCACCAAAAGTCCCGTAGGACCAGCTGCAGCGTCTTAAAGAGCCCAAAATGTCCCGCTGCCTTGGTGTCATGGCAAAGCTTTAAAATGTCCCCCCGCTCAGGGCCTGGAGAAACATAAACGGAGTCACGGTGATAGAGCACCCCGTTTCTCACCTGAAACGGAGCCTGCACCCCCTTGGTCAGCTGCTCTCGCACCCAAGGGTCGTCCCGTTGGCGGGCCTGAACCCGCACACTCAACGGCCGCTTATCCACAGGGCCAGGCGGGGCCGCCGGAGCCAGCGCGGGAGCCGTTCGAGCGGCTGCAAAGTTCTCCGCTTTGAGCAGAGGCTGTTCGGGTAGGCCTTCCCCCCCGCGGACATACTCCGGCTTCCGGGACAGGGCATCAGCTTGCTTGGTCTGCTTGGGGGTCACATAGTGAATGCGGAAATTGAAGCGCTCAAAGAACAGGGACCATCTCTGTTGCCTCTGGTTCAACTTGCGCTGAGACTTCAAGTGCTCCAAATTCCGGTGGTCGGTGTGAACTTCCACCGGGAATTTGGCCCCTTCCAGGAGGTGTCTCCAGACTTCAAACGCCACCTTGATGGCCAGGAGCTCCTTCTCCCAAATGGTATAGTTCTTCTCCGGCGCCGTGAGCTGCCGGGAGTAGTAGGCGCAGGGCAACAAGTCCGTCCCCTGTGGTTGTAGCAGGATCGCTCCCACTGCTACATCAGAAGCGTCAGCCTGCACGATGAAGGGAGTGCGGGGGTTGGGGTGCTGCAAAAGCGGCTGAGTGGTGAACAGCTGCTTCAGCCGCCGGAACCCCGCATCTGCTTCCGGCGTCCACCGGAACGGCACCTTACCCCGCAGGCACTGGGTGATTGGATCAGCCCACTTGGCAAAGTCGGGAATGAACTTTCTGTAGTAGTTGGCAAAGCCCAGGAAACGTTGAATGTCCTTTTTGCTGGCCGGGGCCGCCCAGTCAACAACAGCCTGGATCTTGGTGTCATCCATGGCAATGCCCGTGGAGGAAATACGGTAGCCCAGAAAGTCCACCTCACGCAGATCAAACGCACACTTCTCCAGCTTAGCATAGAGCCCGTGGGCCCTCAGTCTCTGGAGCCCGTCCCTGACGGGGCGGTCCTGGGTGGCCCGATCCGGAGAACAAATCAGCAGCACATCAAGCTAGACGGCCAGACAGCGATCCAGCAGGTCTCGGAAAATGTCATTCATGAAGTGTTGGAAACAGGCGGGGGCGTTGCACAAACCGAATCCCATCACCAGGTATTCGAAACTGCCCCACTTGGTCTGGAACGCAGTCTTCCACTCATCTCCCTGACGAATCCGGACAAGATTATAGGCACCCCGGAGGTCCAGTTTCGTGAATACTTTGGCGCCCCGCATCCGTTCCAGCAACTCGGGGATCAGGGGCAAGGGGTAGCGGTTGCGGATCGTGATCTTGTTGAGCTCCCGATAGTCATTACACAACCGCAGTTCCCTGATTTCTTCTTGACAAACAGGATGGGCGCCCCGCCGGGACTGCGAGGGGCGGATGAACCCCTTCCGCAGGTTTTCGTCCAGGAAATCGCGAAGGGCCTGCTGCTCCGGGTCCAAGAGGGGGTAGAGCCGCCCCCTCGGGATCGGGGCTCCGGGTTCCAAATCAATGGCACAGTCATAGGGCCGGTGCGGCGGCTGCCGTTCCGCCTCCTTCTCGCTGAAAACGTCCCAAAAGCCAGCGTACTTCTTGGGCAGTGTAGCCACCGTAGTCACCTCTTGCGCCGCACACGCCCGGGCCATCATGCAGTGGCTCTGGCAGTGGTCAGAAGCAAAAACAAGCTGTCTCTTGGCCCAGGAGATCTGGGGATCGTGGAGCGTCAGCCACACGACCCCCAACACAATAGGAAAGTCCGACAGCTTGCTCAGGAGAAAGGAAATCTCTTCTTTGTGAGAACTAGTCCACATCCTGGTGGGAGCGGTATACTGGGTCACAGCCCCAGCTTTCAAGGGCCTCCCATCAATAGTCTGAACGCCCTTGGGCTCTTGAAGGTCCAGAAATTGCAATCCAGCAGACTGGGCATAGTCGGTGTCAATGAAGTTGTTGGTAGCCCCCGAGTCGATCATGGCGTGGACCATCATCGGCCCCTTCTCGGGAGACCAGAGGGTGACCATAACAAGGAACAGGTGTCCAGTCTTGGGTTCCGGAGGAAGATGGGCGACGGCGGCCGAGTGAGCGAACCCTCTTACACTCGGCCGGACCCTTCCCCCGCCGCCTGAAGGGCTTCCTCAGGCTCCGGGGGGCTGGCCACCGCTGCAGAGGCCCGAGGGGTCTTCCCACGCGGTTTCTGGGGGCAATCACGAGAAAAATGGCCTGAGCCCCCACAGTACCAGCAAAGGTTGAGTCTTTGGCGCCGGGCCTTTTCGGCGGCATCCACTTTGGGCCGCACCGTGCCCAGTTGCATCGGTTCAGAATCGTCCACAAAAGGAGTGGGAGCAGGGATCTGGCGGGGCACAAATTGGCCAGTCCCGGCCTCCCGCTTGCTCGGCGGTCTTTCTGCCGGGCCGCCCCCCCACCTCCTCTTGTGTTGCGTGGCTGCCTCCGCCCGTAGACTCAAGGCGATGGCCTCCTCCAGGTCGGCCGGCCGGGGCAACTGTAACATCTGTTGTTGCAGCTCGGACGAGAGTCCCGCTAGATACGTGTAGCGTAAGGCCGCCACTTCCCACTTGGTCTGGCTGGCCAACACTCGGAAACGGGAAATATACTGGGCCAATGTCATGTCCTTCATGGTCAGCCGTGCCAAATCCCGCTCCGCCAGGTCCTCGTTGACGGGGGGTCCCCAGGTCGCCCGGATCGCCGCCAGGAAAGTGTCCAGAGTGCCCACATGAGGAGACGCTGCATTGAGGAGGGAAGTTGCCCAAGTCGCTGCCGTCCCCTCCATGCAGTTGAACACGAACCCCACCTGGGCTCGGGGGGTGGCAAACTCGTTGGGCCGCAGCTCCAGGTACATCCGTACCTGTGCAATAAAAACTTCCACCGCCGCTGGATGTCCATTGAACCGTGCCGGGGCATTCACCGACGGGTGCCGCCCCGCTCGGGTTCGCAACTCCGCCACCTCCTGCTGTAACGCCACCACCTGCTGATCCGTCAAGTTTGCCATGGCGACAGTGGGGACGATGGGAGCCTGGGTGCGCTGCCGGCGGTTCCTGGTACGTCCCGTGGTGCGAAAAGGGGTTCGAGGAGTTCTCCGGCCAACTGTCACAATCACCGACTTAGAGCTGCCCCTTTAACACACACACGGAGACGTAGCAAAGGCTAACTATGTTTATTAAGTAAAACAAATCCAAAAATGCAATTCACTTGGAAAGTTCATAGGATAAAGCAATCAGCACGAAGCTGCAGTTCAGTAAGATTAGTAAAGTTCCAAAAGGTAGTTTCAAAAGCAAATGGTCAAAAGCTTGGCAAAGCTCCCAGATTCAATCCGGAACAAAACAAGGAATCCGCACCAATGCGAATTAGAAGCAAGGCAAGGTCTTGGTCCAAGGCGAGCCAAACTAGGCTCCAGGATTCACTCCGCTTCACACCCTTCAGATCAGATGTGGCCGGAGAACTGACGATCAGTTCCCACGGGGCCGTTCTTAATCCCTCGGCCTGGAACCCCGACGATCTAGGGCCCGGCGTCTCCAGTCTCTACTTTCCGAACGGCGACGGTCTAGGGACAGATGCCAGCTCCTCCTGCCCTCCTCTATGTCCCTACGCCTGTTATGAGAACGGCCCCGCTCTTCCAGTCCAGTATCGCTATCTTCCTGAGAAGCAGCCTCCCCCGGAGATTCCCAGCCGCTAGCCTCCATCTGCTGCTCGGCCAGCTCTTGGGAACCTCGGCCGTTTGGGAATTCATAACTATCTGTTTCGCTGCCTCCCATGTCCACCTGGCCCGCTCCTTCCCCGAGAGAACGCTCCCACTCAAGATCCCAGGCTAAGCTCTCTACAGGTGAACTGGGCAAAGGCACTGCGGACCAATCTTGCTCTGGGCCTTCCAACTCATCCTCCGAGTCCCCTCCAGCCTGTGCGGGTCCTAATGCCACCGGGACCCCCGGCGCCTCACCCCCCCCCCCCAGTGGCACGAACGGGCCCATGGGTGCTACAGGAACATGGCCATACAGCCCGAAAAACTTACAGCAACCCAGTGATTCCGGTCATGAAAGCCTTTGACAACACATATGATTCTTAACTTCAGAAAATGTTGTGCTTTGTTCCATCAGTGCTGAAGACTGGCTCTTCCCAATCAGTTTGGAAACCCCCTATGTCTCTCCCTGACCTTTTAAAAAAATTTTTTCTAAATCTGTGCAGTGACGTAGCTTTGCGTGATTTGAAAAAATACTCACATCCGTGAGTAAATGCATTTTCCTGATTGCTATCTTCTGGTTCAGAATACAGATATCTGTAGTACGGAAAATATCTCACTATATAATATCTATAATACGGAATCTATCTCATTATAATTCTGGAGACCAGAGTTTGAATTCCCACTCATACACGTATACCTACAAGTAAGTCACAACCTCTCAGAGGAAGGAAAAAATAAGCCACCTCTGAAGAAATCTTCCCAAGAAAACCACTTATGTTCACATTAGGGTCACACCACAACGCCTGAACATAATGGAAGAAGGTGCCTATTTTTCAAGGTGGTGTGTACACAAATGACAAATGAGCAAGAATAAGAGAGGCCAAGTCTATGCAGAAAGAGTGCCTTGAAAGTTAACTTTCTTTCCAAAACCGCAATTGAAGGGAAATAGGGAATTCAACAGAGTCCAGCAACATTTCCACCTAGATCAGTGATTCTCAACCTGTGGGTCCCCAGATGGTTTGGCCTTCAACTTCCAGAAATCCCAACAGCTGGTAAACTGGCTGGGATTTCTGGGAGTTGTAGGTGTAGCACCCATGGGCCCGTTCGTGCCACTGGGGGTGAGGCGCCGGGGTCCCGGTGGCATTGGGACCCGCACAGGCTGAGGGGACTCGGAGGATGAGTTGGAAGGCCCAGAGCAAGATTGGTCCGCAGTGCCTTTGCCCATTCACCTGTAGAGAGTTTAGCCTGGGATCTTGAGTGGGAGCGTTCTCTCGGGGAAGGAGCAGGCCAGGTGGACATGGGAGGCAGCGAAACAGATAGTTATGAATTCCCAAACGGCCGAGGTTCCCAAGAGCTGGCCGAGCAGCAGATGGAGGCTAGCGGCTGGGAATCTCGGGGGAGGCTGCTTCTCAAGAAGATAGCGATACTGAACTGGCAGAGCGGGGCCGTTCTCATAACAGGCGTAGGGACATAGAGGAGGGCAGGAGGAGCTGGCATCTGTCCCTAGACCGTCGCCGTTCGGAAAGTAGAGACTGGAGACGCCGGGCCCTAGATCGTCGGGGTTCCAGGCCGAGGGATTAAGAACGGCCCCGTGGGAACTGATCCTCAGTTCTCCGGCCACATCTGATCTGAAGGGTGTGAAGCGGAGTGAATCCTGGAGCCTAGTTTGGCTCGCCTTGGACCAAGACCTTGCCTCGCATCTAATTCGCTTTGGTGCGACTTCCTTGTTTTGTTCCGATTGAATCCGGGAGCCTTGCTTTTGACCATTTGCTTTTGACCATTTGCATTTGCTTTTGAAACTACCTTTTGGAACTTTGCTTATCTTACTGAACTTCAGCTTTGTGCTGATTGCTTCATCTTATGAACTTTATAAGTGCATTGCATTTTTGGATTTGTTTTACTTAATAAACATAGTTAGCCTTCGCTACGTCTCCGTGTGTGTGTTAAAGGGGCAGCTCTAAGTCGGTGATTGTGACAGTTGGCCGGAGAACTCCTCGAACCCCTTTTCGCACCACGGGACGTACCAGGAACCGCCAGCAGCGCATCCAGGCTCCCATCGTCCCCACTGTCGCCATGGCAAACCTGACGGATCAGCAGGTGGTGGCGTTACAGCAGGAGGTGGCGGAGCTGCGAACCCGAGCGGGGCGGCACCCGTCGGTGAATGCCCCGGCACGGTTCAACGGACATCCGGCGGCGGTGGAAGTTTTTATTGCCCAGGTTCGGATGTACCTGGAGCTGCGGCCCAACGAGTTTGCCACCCCCAGAGCCCAGGTGGGGTTCGTGTTCAACTGCATGGAGGGGATGGCAGCGACTTGGGCAACTTCCCTCCTCAATGCAGTGTCTCCTCATGTGGCTACTTTGGACACTTTCCTGGATGCGATCCGGGCGACCTGGGGACCCCCCGTCAACGAGGACTTGGCGGAACGGGACTTGGCACGGCTGACCATGAAGGACATAACATTGGCCCAGTATATTTCCGGTTCAGTGTTGGCCAGCCAGACCAAGTGGGAAGTGGCGGCCTTACGCTACACGTATCTAGCGGGACTCTCGTTCGAGCTCCAACAGCAGATGTTACAGTTGCCCCGGCCGGACGACCTGGAGGAGGCCATCGCCTTGAGTCTGCGGGCGGAGCGGCCACGCAACACAAGAGAAGGTGGGGGCGGCCCGACAGAAAAACCGCCGAGCAAGCGGGAGGCCGGGACCGGCCAATTTGTGCCCCGCCAGATCCCTGCTCCCACTCCTTTTGTGGACGATTCTGAACCGATGCAACTGGGCACGGTGCGGCCTAAAGTGGATGCCGCCGAAAAGGCCCGGCGCCAAAGACTCAACCTTTGTTGGTACTGTGGGGGCTCAGGCCATTTTTCTCGTGATTGCCCCCAGAAACCGCGGGGGAAGACCCCTCGGGCCTCTGCAGCGGTGGCCAGCCCCCCCGGAGCCTGAGGAAGCTCTTCAGGCGGCGGGGGAAGGGTCCGGCCGAGTGTAAGAGGGTTCGCTCACTCGGCCGCCGTCGCCCACCTTCCTCCGGAACCCAAGACTGGACACCTGTTCCTTGTTATGGTCACCCTCTGGTCTCCCGAGAAGGGGCCGCTGATGGTCCATGCCATGATCGACTCGGGGGCTACCAACAACTTCATTGACACTGACTATGCCCGGTCTGCTGGATTGCAATTTCTGGATCTTCAAGAGCCCAAGGGCGTTCAGACTATTGATGGGAGGCCCTTGAAAGCTGGGGCTGTGACCCAGTATACTGCTCCCACCAGGATGTGGACTAGTTCTCACAAAGAAGAGATTTCCTTTCTCCTGACCAAGCTGTCGGACTTTCCTATTGTGTTGGGGGTCGTGTGGCTGACGCTCCATGATCCCCAGATCTCCTGGGCCAAGAGACAGCTTGTTTTTGCTTCTGACCACTGCCAGAGCCACTGCATGATGGCCCGGGCGTGTGCGGCGCAAGAGGTGACTACGGTGGCTACGCTGCCCAAGAAGTACGCTGGCTTCTGGGACGTTTTCAGCGAGAAGGAGGCGGAACGGCTGCCGCCGCACCGGCCTTATGACTGTGCCATCGATTTGGAACCCGGAGCTCCGATCCCGAGGGGGAGGCTCTACCCCCTCTCGGACCCGGAGCAGCAGGCCCTTCGCGATTTCCTGGACGAAAACCTGCGGAAGGGGTTCATCCGCCCCGCAGTCAGTCCGGCGCGGGGCGCCCATCCTGTTTGTCAAGAAGAAATCAGGGAACTGCGGTTGTGTAATGACTATCGGGAGCTCAACAAGATCACGATTCGCAACCGCTACCCCTTGCCCCTGATCCCCGAGTTGCTGGAACGGATGCGGGGCGCCAAAGTATTCACGAAACTGGACCTCCGGGGTGCCTATAATCTTGTCCGGATTCGTCAGGGAGATGAGTGGAAGACTGCGTTCCAGACCAAGTGGGGCAGTTTCGAATACCTGGTGATGGGATTCGGTTTGTGCAACGCCCCCGCCTGTTTCCAACACTTCATGAATGACATTTTCCGAGACCTGCTCGATCGCTATCTGGCCGTCTATCTTGATGATCTGCTGATTTTTTCTCCGGATCAGGCCACCCATGACCGCCACGTCAGGGAAGTGCTCCAGAGACTGAGGGCCCACGGGCTCTATGCTAAGCTGGAGAAGTGTGCGTTTGATCTGCGTGAGGTGGACTTTCTGGGCTACCGTATTTCCTCCACGGGCATTGCCATGGATGACACCAAGATCCAGGCTGTTGTTGACTGGGCGGCCCCGGCCAGCAAAAAGGACATTCAACGCTTCCTGGGCTTTGCCAACTACTACAGAAAGTTCATTCCTGACTTTGCCAAGTGGGCTGATCCGATCACCCAGTGCCTGCGGGGTAAGGTGCCGTTCCGGTGGACGCCGGAGGCGGATGCGGGGTTCCGGAGGCTGAAGCAGCTGTTCACCACTCAGCCGCTTTTGCAGCACCCCAACCCCCGCACTCCCTTCATCGTGCAGGCTGACGCTTCTGATGTAGCAGTGGGAGCGATCCTGCTACAACCACAGGGGACGGACTTGTTGCCCTGCGCCTACTACTCTAGGCAGCTCACGGCGCCGGAAAAGAACTATACCATTTGGGAGAAGGAGCTCCTGGCCATCAAGGTGGCGTTTGAAGTCTGGAGACACCTCCTGGAAGGGGCCAAATTCCCGGTGGAAGTTCACACCGACCACCGGAATTTGGAGCACTTGAAGTCTCAGCGCAAATTGAACCAGAGGCAACAGAGATGGTCCCTGTTCTTTGAGCGCTTCAATTTCCGCATTCACTATGTGACCCCCAAGCAGACCAAGCAAGCTGATGCCCTGTCCCGGAAGCCGGAGTATGTCCGCGGGGGGGAAGGCCTCCCCGAGCAGCCTCTGCTCAAAGCGGAGAACTTTGCAGCCGCTCGAACGGCTCCCGCGCTGGCTCCGGCGGCCCCGCCTGGCCCTGTGGATAAGCGGCCGTTGAGCGTGCGGGTTCAGGCCCGCCAACGGGATGACCCTTGGGTGCGAGAGCAGCTGACCAAGGGGGTGCAGGCCCCGTTTCAGGTGAGAAACGGGGTGCTCTATCACCGTGACTCTGTTTATGTGTCTCCGGGCCCGGAGCGGGGGGACATTCTAAGGCTTTGCCATGACACCAAGGCGGCGGGACATTTTGGCCTCTTTAAGACTCTGCAGCTGGTCCTCCGGGACTTTTGGTGGCTTAAAGTGCGGAGGGATGTGGAGGACTATGTGGGCTCTTGCCCCGTGTGTCACCGGGCTAAGAACCAGGGGGGCAAGCCGGCTGGTTTGCTCCAGCCCCTCCCGACCCCCTCCGCCCCTGGAAGATGATTTCGGCTGATTTCATCACCGACCTCCCCAAGTCCAAGGGCTTCACCACGATACTGGTCGTGGTGGATTGTTTCACCAAGATGGGACACTTCATCCCCTGTGTGGGGGTGCCTACTGCCAAGGAGACTGCTGATATGTTTGTGCAACATGTGTTTCGGCTGCATGGACTTCCACAGAGTTTGGTGACGGACCGGGGCACCCAATTCACTTCCCAGTTCTGGAAGGCTGTCCAGAAGCTGCTGGGGATTGATGTGCGGATGTCCACGGCTCACCACCCGCAGACCGATGGGCAAACCGAAAGGGTTAATGCCACTTTGGAGCAGTACCTGCGCTGCTATGTCAACTATCAGCAAACCAACTGGGCGTCCTTGTTGTCTTTGGCAGAGTTTGCTTACAACAATGCGACGCAGGAATCCATCAAAGAGACTCCTTTCTTTGCTAACTATGGACACCACCCTCGGTTCTACCCTCCGGTGGACCCGTCTGGGGACGTTTCGGAGGCTAAGGATTGGCTCCGGGAGCTCACTGCGCTTCAAGACTTGCTACGTACTCAATTGGACCAGGCGAAGGCCGACTACAAGCGGATGGCTGATCGGCGGCGCCAGGAGGGTCCTGAGATCCTGGTGGGGGATAAAGTTTGGCTGTCCTCCAAGAATCTGCCCACGCAGCGCCCCAGTCGCAAGTTGGATGCGCGGTTTTTGGGACCTTACAAAGTCTTGGAGAAGGTGGGGCCTGTTTCCTTCAAACTACAGCTCCCAGCGGACATGAAACTCCACCCGGTGTTTCATCGCTCCTTGCTCCGCCCGGCGAAGGGGGTGCGGCCTGACGTGACGCAGCCGCCTCCTCCCCCCGTGATGCGGGAGGGCGGAGAGGAGGTCGAGGTGCAGGACATCTTGGATGCCCGCCTCCGTTACAGGAAGTTGGAGTACTTCATTGACTGGAAAGGTTTTGGCCCGGAAGAACGTGCTTGGGTCAAGGCTCGAGATGTGCACGCGCCGGAGTTGGTGGCTCGTTTCCACCGCAAGTATCCTGACAAGCCCAAGCCCCGGGGGCGGCCCAGGGGGGGCCCTGAGGGGGGGGATAGTGTAGCACCCATGGGCCCGTTCGTGCCACTGGGGGGGGGGGTGAGGCGCCGGGGGTCCCGGTGGCATTGGGACCCGCACAGGCTGGAGGGGACTCGGAGGATGAGTTGGAAGGCCCAGAGCAAGATTGGTCCGCAGTGCCTTTGCTCCATTCACCTGTAGAGAGTTTAGCCTGGGACCCTGAGTGGGAGCGTTCTCTCGGGGAAGGAGCAGGCCAGGTGGACATGGGAGGCAGCGAAACAGATAGTTATGAATTCCCAAACGGCCGAGGTTCCCAAGAGTTGGCCGAGCAGCAGATGGAGGCTAGCGGCTGGGAATCTCCGGGGGAGGCTGCTTCTCAAGAAGATAGCGATACTGAACTGGCAGAGCGGGGCCGTTCTCATAACAGGCGTAGGGACATAGAGGAGGGCAGGAGGAGCTGGCATCTGTCCCTAGACCGTCGCCGTTCGGAAAGTAGAGACTGGAGACGCCGGGCCCTAGATCGTCGGGGTTCCAGGCCGAGGGATTAAGAACGGCCCCGTGGGAACTGATCCTCAGTTCTCCGGCCACATCTGATCTGAAGGGTGTGAAGCGGAGTGAATCCTGGAGCCTAGTTTGGCTCGCCTTGGACCAAGACCTTGCCTTGCATCTAATTCGCATTGGTGCGGATTCCTTGTTTTGTTCCGGATTGAATCCGGGAGCCTTGCCAAGCTTTTGACCATTTGCTTTTGAAACTACCTTGCCAAGTTTTTGACCATTTGCTTTTGAAACTACCTTTTGGAACTTTGCTTATCTTACTTACTGAACTGCAGCTTCGTGCTGATTGCTTCATTCTATGAACTTTATAAGTGAATTGCATTTTTTGGATTTGTTTTACTTAATAAACATAGTTAGCCTTTGCTACGTCTCCGTGTGTGTGTTAAAGGGGCAGCTCTAAGTCGGTGATTGTGACACATAAGTCGATACCACCAGTGTCCTTGGTACTTACTGCCTCCTTTGCCCTACCACCACTCTCGTGACCAGCTTTGACCCCTCCACCCACTTTGTTGGTTCAAGTTGCAATAAAACCATCACTACATGACTCAGCCCTGCAGAAACTGAAGAAATATCATCCCTTTGATGAGAACTATAGACACCACCTATGCCTGGCTGGTCTTTTGGACCTGGACACTGTTAAAGAAGAAGCATACAAAGAAGAGGACCAAGCAGGCTTTGAAACCCATCCCATCTTTGCCCTCAGACCATTCAGTGATTGCCATCTCAGTGGGCTTCTCAGTAATCACTTGCATCAATTTCTTTGGTATTTTGACTACCACCTTTTCCCCCTCTCAGGTCTCCCTCCTCCAAAGGGAATGAAGTAGAGTTAAGAAAATGGAGCCTGAGCATAGACATTAGAGAAGAAGGGCAGTACTATCTAGGATGTTCAGGTCCATATGTGTGCTTCAGAGAGCCCAAAGAAGCATAAATCTGGGAGAGACCACAAGGGCCATCCAGTCCAACACCATTCTGCTGTGCAGGAATACACAAAGTACTCTTGAAAGATAGCTATCAAGCCTCTGTTTAAAAACATCCAGAAAGGGAACTTCACCAAAGTCAGAGACAGTATATTCCATTGTCAAACACCTCTTACCATCAGGAAGTTGTTTTTAATGTTTAGATGGAAATTCTTTTCATGTTGTTTCAATTTATTGTTCCATTTCACTGGAGCTGCAGAAAACAACTGCAACTCCTAATTTTTTGAAATATTTGAGTGTGGCTATCATGTCCCCTCTTTTCTCCAAGCGAAGAGTTACTGCTATAGTTTCTACTCATTTAAACCAATTTTTATTCTGTCATTTAGCATAGTTACTAATAGCAGAAAGAAATATTGAGTACCACTACAGCATAGAATAAAAAATTCGTAGTATAAATACCCTAATGGCACCCAATCTCCTATGATCTCAAAAACCAAGCAGTGTCAATGAGCACCAGGTGCTCAAGGACAGACCTACACAATATGTGGCCCTCTCAAGGCTTTGGTATGGCCCACAGAGACTCTGAGAGAGAGAGTTCACATGCAGCGCTACAACAGAATATAACAGAGTTCACATGCAGCGCTACAACTGAACCCGCCATTATCCCCTCCAAGAGTTTTACCGCTGCACATAGCCAACAGGAAATTGAAAGTTACCTGGAAAGGGAAAAAGCTTGAACATTGTTTCCATCCTAAATATCTTGGTGTCACCTTAGAATTAGATCGAAAACTAACATATAGGAAACACTACATCAGGGGTGATCACACTTTTTCAGTATGCAAGCTACTCTTAAAGCAACCAAGTCCAAAAGATCTACCTGCCCCCGCCGCCGCGCACTCCTGCTGCCGTTTTCCGCCCGCGCAGCGCTTCCGCCTGCGGGGCATTGCAGGAAAGTAGAAAGCACGAGGCTGGGCATCCAGAGGGAGTGCTCCGCCCTGCCTGTCTCGCCAGCAATGGAGGCTGCACAGCTGCTTCTGGATGAGAGAGAGGCAGGGCGCTCCCTCCAGAGGCCCCGCCTCATGCTTCCTTCTCCCTGCAATGCCCCGCAGGTGAAAGAAGCACTGCGAGAGCGGAAGCCAGCAGCAGGAGTGCGCGTGTGCGCAGGGTGTGCGCGCATATGGCAGGAGTACCCAATCTGGCTGGTGAGGCCCGAAGATCACCTGGAAGAGAGCCGAAGATCTACTAGTAGCTCCCGAGCTACCTAATGAGCACACCTGCACTACATGAACACCAAGCACAGAGTAGCTGCATGAAATAACATCCTGTAGAAACTTACTGGCAGCACATGGGATGCAGACCCAAAATTAATAAGAATATCAGCCATGGCTTTGTCTTACTCAACTGCCAGTAAGCTTGCCCTGTTTGGCACAAGTCTGTCCATGCGAAGCAGGTGAACACAGTATTGAACGAAACATGCAGAATAATCACAGGATGTTTTAAACCAACATCTGTTGATAAACTCTACAAGCTATCTGCCATTTTCCCCCAATGTGTGACCGGAAGTTGCTGCTAACTGTGAGAGAAATAAGGTTGAACACTGTGAAAGCCATCCACTGCATGGCTATCAGCCTCCTCCCAGTAGACTCAAATCAAAGAAAAGACTCGTGAGAATCACCAATCTTTTTAACCCCAGCAACAGCAAGAGTATACTTCTGGGCAGCTAAAACAGGAAATCACAACTGGATGGCCCTCTCACAAGGGTCTTCCTTCGGGGGCAAACCAAGAATGGGCAACTGGAAGTCCCTGAACAGACTCAGAAGTGGAGTGCGCAGATCAAAAGACAACCTTGCAAAATGGCACTACCTGAAAGAATCTTCCACCTTGTGTGACTGTGGAGCAGAACAGATAACTCCACATTTGTATGCTTGTCCGCAATGTCCTGTCTCATGTAGAGAGGAAGAATTGTTTGAGGGTACAGACAATGCGGTTGATGTTGCACGTTTTTGGTCAAAAGTTATTTAGCTGCTTGTGCTCCTTCTATTTTTATCAGTTTTATACTAATTTATGTAATGCTTTTGATACGAAATACATAACCTCTACACATTTCCTTTTGGTATGCGCCAAAGTTACCAAACTAATAAAGGGGGCGCAACCAATAGACCCAATCAGGCAGTTGGAAGTGCTCGTCTATTGGGAACTAAGAAGGTTGTTGGACACAGGCTGGAGTAGTGGAGAGTAGGGATGAAATCTTAAGCGGTATCGACCATTATTTAGGAAGGCTGGTATCTTGAGCTTCAGGTTATGTTAAAATTTAACATTAGGTTGGCTGTTTTAGAGAGAAAAGGAGGTGGCAAAGAAGGGCCTCCATTCTTGTCTCTGCCACTCTTCTTTTCTCTTGGCTTCTGTTGTCTCTTTCTCCTCCAGCAGCAAAACCGCTAACTCTGCATGTTCACATTTGAGGGAGAAACCTGGCTAAGTCGCTCTTCCTTTTTCTTTGCACCTAGGTTGTCTCTTCCTCCTCCACCAACTCCTCACCATTCATTTCCCTCACATGTGCAGGAGAAATGTAGCTTCACCATGAAGTTGTTGTGGGCTCTTCACAATGAAACCAAGGTTCTCCCTCACAAATTAGGGAAATTAATGGCTCAAAGTTGGCGGTTTTCCCTCGATAGGAGAAGGAGACAACAGGCATCCCAGAGACAAAGAGAAAGGAAGAGCAGCGGAGGCAAGAGTTGAGGCACTTCTTCTTTCCCTCAAAAATAGTGGAGGGGAGGAAATTGAGGCTAATAGTGAGGCGCTAAAAACCCATCTGTAACCCCAAGAGATTTAGCGTATTTAATTTTGGCCCCTTGATTTTGCAGAGTTGTGCACACCTGCTCTAGAGCATATTTCAGAAGAAGGAACTGGCAAAGCCACCTGTGACTATTTCTTGCATAAGAGAACCCCTATGAAATTCATAGGGTCACCGTAGGGCAATATGCAACTTGAAGTACTTAATCAAATGCACAATAAAAACTGGTTAACAATCATAATCACAATACTGTGTAAAAGATTTCAGTTTTTCGATATGAACTGTAAAATGTATTAAGTCTCAGCTTCAACTGGATAAAAATGGAAAGTACACTGCTATAGTATGTTGTTATATACTCCCTCCTAACATTTTGAAAGAAAGTTAAGACCTGGCTATTTGAGCAGGCATTTTTGCAGACAAAATATAACTTACTGTTTTATTGAGACCACGGAATGATAAGACGATGCGACAGAAAACGATTTAACTGATGAGACGCTGAGAATTGTATTTTATGGTTTTAACTGCTAATTGTTTACTGTTTTTATATGGTTTTATTACTATGTGTTTTATTGTATTTTATATTCTGGGCATTGATTTCCATATGTAAACCACCTCGAGTCACCTCCAGGCTGAGAGGGGTGGTATAAAAATATGGTAAATAAATAAATAATACACTAAATATCATTCAATTATGAATTAAATCCAAAAAATGAAAATGTTTTTTCTGTGAGAATACATGTTTTCTTGGATTAGGTTCCTGCAGTCTGAAGTTATAAAATATGAACTTGTGTATTTAGTGTTTCTCAAACTTTGCCAGTCTTCCAACGCCTTAAGAATGTTGACTATTGATGCTCCCATGTTAGTGAAAGCATTTTTATTACAGGTGCCAAATCAAATTCAGATTGCACTTTAAAAACAAACTTTGGGTTTCTTTACAATTACCTTCTAAAGGATTCTTTGACACATTTGTTTATAAGAGGAACTGGGATTACCTTTTCTTTTAGAACTCCGTAATTTCAATGTTTGCATCTGACTTGGCTATTTCAGGACATGAACTTACAAGTGAACCTCAACCAATGTATCCAATTAGCTTCCTGATAAAGATACTTAGCACTAAACTTGAGCTTCAGATTCAGATTTGAAAAATGTGATTCCATATGCCGAATATTTAATTCCACTGCTTTGTCTGACATTTTACATCTTTGGGGGTTTACATAAATCCCAGACAAGAGAGATTCAAGCAAAAATGTGTGCCATCCTTTGCAAACTCAAAAGTGAACTACAAATCTGAGTGAGCTAATTGAAAGTACTAATGATGAAATCAGATGCACAAAGGAACTCTATGGTTCCCAGAGCATAAAAATTACAAATCCTAAGCGATGAAAATGACACTTTAGGCCTTTCAAAGTCACTTTTTGTTGCAGAATATACACTGAATTAAAGCAGGAAGTAAGTATGTCACAACCGTGGCCTCATCTACACTAACTATTTAATGCAGTTTCAAACAAGTATTGAAGAAAGTGGTTTCGCTTCATAGGAAATCCCGGAACCAGTTTGGGGATGGCTAGATTACACAAACCACAAAGCACTGGTGCACATTAAGGTCTTTTTTTCGTGCTCTTTTCTGGGAGTTTGTTATCTGGCTGCCACTATATGAAGCAAGCTTCAAACTGAATTAAATGGTCAGTGTAGACAGAGCCAGGCACCAGCAGACTTGCAAACAATGACTGGAATCCTGTTGGTTAGCCCTAGCTAAAGATCCACTGCATTAATGGTTGGGCAATTAGTCAACAAATAGGTAAATCTAGGCATAGTCTAACCAGGACTAACAATAAGATTTAGGTCTGTGTCCCCAAGATCTGCCAGCAGCCATGTTAAGTATCCTTGCTTGCAGTCAAATACGGGTATGACAAAAAAATTATCCTAACAAATGCATTATATTTTCCCTTCAGACAACCCCAGCTGGAACACAGTTCTACTTAGTAGAAAACATGGTAACATTTTTATCGGCTTGAGACTAGCAGAAAGTAATTAGCCAAAAATTGAATGTAGGTCAGCATAATCTGTCAGAAAATGTAGGGTTGCAGAGAAGAAAACCAGTAGTATACCATATGTAAAACATGTTTGTTTGCAAAAATAACAGCAGTGTTAAAGTGACAAGCTTTGTCTGCTGTGACAGCCACAAAGTGTGGCCCTTTGTGTTTGTGCCCTCAACAGGGATTTTTTTTACTGGAATAAAAATGATCCCTTGATTCCATTAGCACTAGATTATCTGCAAATAAATAAAAACTGTTGTTTCCCTTCAGATGTTTGCGTGTTTCCCAAACTGAGGAATTATCAACAAAGTTTTTCTTGATTTCAATTGGAAAGAAGGTTCTAAAGCTAATGTTGCAGGTCTACAAACTATACAAGTCAAATGTTTTCTGGCTCTGGGTGGTGAAGTACATTAAAATATCTTCCATTCAATATTCACAAAGTATCTTGTGGCAATGGGACAGTTGTATCTCTCTGAAATGTTTGAGAACTCATATGGAGACATAAAATATCCCAGAGGTTATTCAAGCCAACTTTTATGTCAATTTGGAGGAGGCTTAATAATGCTGTAGGCACAAGGTGAAGTTATACTGTAGAATTAACGCAGTCTGACACCACTTTAACTAGCCAGCCACCATGCCATGGCTATGGAACCATAGCAGTTGTAGTTTTGCAAGGTTTTTGGCAATTCTTTTCCAAACTACAACTCCCATTATTTCATAGATGAACCATGGCAGTTAAAGTGGTGTCAAGCTGCATTTAATTCTACAGTGTAGATGTACCCATATGTACACAAGCACACATCAAGAGTACAAAAACTATGAGGTTGTCAATATTGTAAAAACAGTGATCTAAATACCAGGTGCTAGTTACAAAGAGGGTGTGCCTATTGAGTTACTGCTGCATGGCAATGCAATGCTCTAAATCAGTGGTTCTCAACCTGTGGGTCCCCAGATGTCTTGGCCTCCAACTCCCAGAAATCCTAACAGCTGGTAAACCGACTGGTGATTGTAACCCGAATGTGACTGTAACCTGAATGGGGCTAGGAGGTATTTAGACCATTGTCTGCAGTATAAATCTGAATAAATAACAAAAAAGATAGTGGTAAAAATAATATGAATAAGTAATCACTATTGGAAATTTAGACCAGGGAAATGTGGCACAGAAAATGTCATGACCATACTAGAACATAATAAATCCCTGCTTTTTAAACAAGAATTAAAAGACAAAGGTCACTTCATGCCATGCCTCAATCAGCCAGGCAAAAGGTCACTAAGCAAGTGGAAAGCTCCTCCACCAAGATTTAAATACAGATATCAAAGGACAGAGTATCTCAAATTCGCCTTCATCAAGATGGTCCTCTTGGCATTTGGTGCAGATATTAAGTATTACCCCATCCAATCTACAAGCCATTGATTTTATCTCAACTACAGCCTGACCCACAAGACTGTTAGTTGCAAATACACCTACATTTAGAACCTGCCTGCAATATTAAATTCTTCGTATTAATTTATGTTTTTAAGCTCTTCTAGACAATACTTATAGAATCAATTAAAAAAAACCTTTGAGGTTAGAAGAAAACTGGAAACCATATCTTGGCCTTGTGATGTGTAGCTTTACCCAACTAGTGCTTTTAATACCTCAAGAACAAATACTTTCTTTAAAGACAGTTTGTGATTTAAACTGAAATCACATCTAAATCACACACAACAGAACTCAGCAAGGCGTGCTTCTAAGTTCAAACTGTAAGCTTACACTTTTGTATGTAAAATAGTTATAAATTGTCAATGGAGCAAACACTATAAAGACACTCATCCATGTCTAAAAGAACCAACTCCTTCTGTCTGATCTTGGAATCTAAGCAGGGCCGGACCTGGTTAATACCTGGACAACAGACTACCAATGAGTATGGCTCAGGTCCAGGGCATTTGGCAGATTGTATCTCCCTATATGAACCTGTCCAGGCCCTGAGATCCTCAGGAGAGGCCCTTCCCTCAGTCCCATCACTATTTGAAGACAGAGAGACTTTTTGGTGGCAGACGTTGACTCTGGAACTCCATGCCCTCCCTGCTCTCCTTCCTGTGGCAGGCTACAACATTCCCATTCAGGAAGGCTTTCAAAGAACAACATGTTTAAGGTGGAATCAGGGGGTGAAGTGTTTTGTGCATTTTCATCTGTTTTAATGGTTTAAACCAGGGGCGCTCACACTTTTCCAGCATGTGAGCTACTTATAAAACAACCAAGCCCCAAAGATCTACCTACCCATTACTCAGAGAGCCATAAAGGCAAAATATTAGGAAATTTATTTCAGTGAGAGCCATATAATACATTTTAAGACTGAATTCAACTAAATGTGAGCATAATAAGCCCCTGAGCATTCCTCACAAATGGCATGGGAGCCATACACACTGTGCCTGTGATCTGCCTGGGATCTACCAGGACGCCCTTAGAGATCTACCAGGATGCCTTTCGAGATCTACCAGTAGATCACGATCTACTTAATGAGCACCCCTGGTTTAAACTATTTATTTTAAATAGTCCTAGGTTTATTTTTGCTTGAGTGTTTATATGTTTTAGGTATGGTAATTGGTACTCTGGGAATGTGGCGCAGCTGGCTGGATGTCAGCTGCATAAGATCTCTACTGACCAGAAGGTCATGAGTTCGAGGCCTGCC